>CM056051.1:527968549-529168549 GCA_029574335.1 Rana kukunoris
GGTTTGGATTATCTCTTTGTCACGCCCCCTTACTAACATCCCTCTGTAGCCTCAGAGTTGAACACTATAACTTGGTCAGACCATGCCTCTGTCCAGCTCGATCTCACACTTTCATCATCTACACCTAGAACCTGCCATTGGAGACTTAATGACTCCCTCCTCCGCAACCCTGTCATTGAAACCCAATTATCTCAAAATCTAACCGAATTCTTTCAATTGAATGACAACTCTGTGGCGAATGTGTCCACCCTATGGGAGGCCCATAAGGCATACTTTAGAGGCTTATGTATTTCAGCTGGCTCCCGCTTAAAGAGGGATTCTGAGGCTCAAAGACTCGATATTCTTTCACAGCTACGTAAAGCAGAAGATTTGCTACTGGCCTCCCCTACGGTACTACATCTGCGCACAGTCACCCTCTTTACGTGAAAGGTTAAAATCTCTTGATATGAACAAATGCTCCAGATCCTTACTCTGGGCTAAACAGAAATTTTACGAATTTGCTAATAAACCCCATAGGATGCTAGTAAATAAGCTCAAACCCGCGTCCGTTTCATCTCTCACCCAGAATGTCTTACCCAGGCTGATGGAACCCCAACTCACTGCCCGCAGACGATGTCCAAAATCTTTGGTGCATTTTATACTAAGCTATATAATTGCCTAAACACAGACCCCAAGCACCTATTCTCTCAAGATGATTTTGATTCCTTTTGTGGCCCTTTGAAACTGCCCAAATTGTCATCATCCCAAGCGGCTACCCTTAACGCTGCTATCACCTCAGAAGAACTAGCTGAAGTTGTCAAAGAGCTGCCCTTACAAAAGTCACCGGGTCCAGACGGCTTACCCTATTTATATTACAAAACCTTTCTCCCAATTTTGAGTCCGCATTTAATAGACCTTTTTATTTCTCTACAGAAGGGCACTACCCCTCACCCTCAATTTTTTACATGCTCACATTACAGTTCTCCCAAAACCTGGCAAGCCCCCATCGTTACCAGATAACTACAGGCCCATAGCTTTACTTAATTCTGATTATAAAATCTTTACGAAAATCATAGCTAACAGACTTTCCTCTATAATACCTAGCCTTATTCATAACGATCAGGTAGGCTTTGTCTCAGGCAGACGCGCAGGCGACAACACTAGACGCACCATTGACCTGATAGATCTACTCGACAAAACATCCTGCTCTGCCCTTATCCTGAGCTTAGATGCTCAGAAAGCATTTGACAGACTCGCTGGCCATATATGTTTGCCACACTCACGCGATTTGGGTTTACGGGCTCTTTTATGTCAGCACTACAGGCCCTATATTCCCGACCCACCTCTCAGGTACAACTGGCATCCTTCTTATCCCCATCCTTTTTGCATAGTAATGGCACTAGACAAGGGTGTCCCCTTTCCCCCTTACTGTTCATATTGTGCTTAGAACCCCTAGCTGAAGCCATCCGTGTGCACCCTGACATTTGTGGAGTCTCCTTGCGGCAGAGGGAGTACAAATTGTCTCTTTTTGCTGACGATATATTGCTTACCTTAACAAAACCACATATCTCTCTCCCCAACCTTCACGCTTTATTAGATACATTCAGTAAACTTTCTGGTTACAAAGTTAATACAGCCAAGACAGAAGCCCTTCCTATACATATCCCCCCCACACTTCTTACCACGTTACAAAACAACTTCCCCTACCATTGGTGCTCTGCCTCTCTTAAATATCTAGGTGTACACCTGACGGCGTCTTATTCCACTCTGTTCCAAGCCAACTTTCCCCCTCCCTAATTTCGGAAACACATGGCTTATTCCGTAAATGGGCGGAGTGCCCTCTGTCTCTTCTGGGTAGGATAAATGTCCTCAAGATGGCCGTACTCCCGAAGTTTTTGTATCTTTTTGAAACGTTGCCAATTGCACTTCCTATGATACAACTCCGAAATATTCAACGGGCTTTTACTAAATTTATTTGGGGTAATAAAGCACACAGGATTGCTAATACAGTGTTATTTGCTCCCCGCTCGCAGGGGGGGTTGGGAGCACCCGATATTGGTAAATACTACTATGCAACTCACCTTACAGCAACCGTCTCTTGGTGGTCGTCACGCTTTGCAACGAGTAGATGGTCAGAGTTAGAACTCAGTGTTACTAGTCCTGTACATCCTTGTTCAATGCTCTGGGCAGACTTGACTTCATCCATATCTCAGCTCAACGCATATGTCTAGGTCCAATGCTATTTACTCTTTCCATTTGGAAAAAGTGTAACAGGAAGTTCTCTCTCTCTTCTCCCATGTCCGCCTCTCTTAAACATAATTTTTAACCCAGATATCCCGGGATAGCCTATCCTACAATACTGTGTATCCATGGTCTCAAGCAGGCATTTTCCAGCTCCGCCACCTAGTACATCCTGTAACTCGCAAATTACTTTCCTTTCAAGAACTCCAAAACAAATTTGACATACCCCCCAAAACTTTTTTTTTCATATCTCCAATTTAAACATTACTTCCATTCTATATCGCCTGCCTTAGCATTAGAAAGACCCAATGCTTTTGAAACGTTATGTGTGCAAGGCCCTTACCAACCTGGTCTCATATCCTCTGTATATAAGATTCTCCATGACTCAAATATGCCTACGTTAAATTCTCATGTATATATGCGGAAATGGGCCAAGGTGCTTCCGACCCCTTTATCCCTCCCTCAATGGCGGGAGATTTGGACCTCCATATCAAAAGCTTCCCGATGCGTGGAGCAGAGAGAGACAGCTTATAAGGTCCTCATGTTCTGGTATAGGACCCCAGAGGTTATCCATAAATATAATCCCTCTGTGCCCCAGACATGCTGGAGGTGCTTACGGGATATAGGAACGCACTACCACATTTTCTGGGAATGTTCTTTAATTTTGCCATTTTGGTCCTCGGTCCAATCAGTGCTCCAGTCTGTGTTAGCAATAGACATTCCAAAAGACCCAGCCCAGTACTTGTTAGGTCTCCCAGTTCCTGGAATACCTAAACATGGCAAAAAATTGATGACATATATTCTCTTAGCTGCCAAGAGAGCTATACCTACCCATTGGTTGTCCCCCAACCCCCCTACACAATCCCAATTGATCTTGGCTATATAGCACACAGATACGTAGAATGGAACATTTGACAGCAGTGATTCACGATTCTTTGCCTCAATTCTCAAAGATATGGGATCCTTGGGACAACTCCTCATTCAATCCTGAATCGCTTTCCTGAACTATTAATAAGGTCTCTTAGGCATCCAGTTCCTGCATGTTAGGATGATTGGCCTGCATAACCTTATTATTGTATACTATTTCTTCATATATGCTACGTCTAGATCCATGGTGTACCCTCCCCCTTGATTTTCTTTTTTTTTTTTTTTTTTTTCTTCTTTTTTTTTCTCTCTCATGATTTCGACATCCTTCACGCTTGTCTGCTATATGAGATGATGATACTTTTCTGTATTATGTTCACCTTTTCATGTTTTTTTGGAAAAAAATTCAATAAAAATTACAATTACAAAAAAAAATTGCAGAACTACTACACTCGGCACTCGGGGGGCTGATTGATGTCTGGAGAGAGGTTAACCCTCACACGAAGGACTATACTATCGCATTTCTCTGCACCACACAACTCATTTGCCAGGATAGACCACATTTTCACACGATCCTCGTCGATCCCCTTAATTAAAGGCTCCAAGATTATTGAAACTTCCCTTTTGGACCACTCGATGGTCGTTTTGACCATGTTGAGACCTTCGGGAGTGCGGACGGCCCCCCCTCGCTGGCGTCTGCAGGAGTCATTTTTGAGTGACCCCATACAGTGTAACCCTTTTGGAAACAGCCATTAAGGAATACTTCCTTATCAATGCGACGGGCGAGGTCTCGGAAGCTACCGTTTGGGCGGCACACAAATCGGTGATAGGGGGGAAGATCATACAAATGATTTCGAAATGCAGGGCGGAACATAGGGCGGACACGCTGAAGCTTACGGAGGAATTCCGTTCTCTAGCGAAAGCGCACAAGCGACACCCTACAACGGAATCCCTTAGACAGTTGGACGGGGCTCGGGCCCTACTTAACCTGAAACTGACCACTGACGCAGAGAGGCACCTTAGATGGACTGGGGCTAAATTCTACTCTCAGAAGGACAGGATTGGTTCTAAGTTGGTGGTGAAGTTGAACCCTAAGCCACGTGCCCTAGCATTCCCTACAGACTTATACACAAACCTGCCGGCCCGGCTCAGGCCTCCCTGAGTGAGACATTTTTGGACACACTCCCTCTACCCACCCTCTCCCCCTGAACATAGGACTCTCCTTGAGGAACAGTTTACCCCTGCCGAGATATTGGACACTATAAAATCCCTCAAAGTTGGCTCCTCCGCCTGGTCCCGATGGATTCTCGAATGGCTACTATAAGAAATTTGGCCCTTGCCTGGCTCCACATATGGCTCGGTTCTTTAACTCCCTACGGGAGGGAAACCACCTGGGCGCTGACCTGAACTCTGCATATATTTTCAGTGATTCCCAAGCCGGACAGGGACACTAGTGAGGTTAGCAATTACCGCCCAATCTCGCTTATCAATAACGACATCAAAATTATGACCAAGATCATGGCCAATCGGGTGGCGAGTTTTATCGCTACATACATACATGGGGACCAGGTGGGGTTCATTCCTGGGAGACAGGGTCCGGGACCAGGTCAGGAGGGCCATTGACATAATTTTGCTTCTTAGATCCCACTGGGATGGGGGTACCCCGCAGAAAGGCTTTCTCCTTTCCATAGACCTTCACAAGGCCTTTGACTCGATTGACTGGAAGTACTTAACCGATATATTGGGCAAGTGGGGTTTCGGCCCATACTTCTTGAATCTAATCCAAGCTCTTTATTCGAACCCCACAGCCCAAGTTCGCCTGCTGGGCAGATTCTCGGATTCGTTTACTATTGGTCGGGAACTAGACAAGGGTGCCCACTCTCCCCCCTCTTATTCGCGTTAGCCATAGAGACGCTAGCGATTGCGCTTGGATTGGACTTCAAGGGGGTGACGTGCGGCCAGGGCGAGCACAAGTGCGCGCTATACGCAGATGACCTGATCCTTTTTGTCACTTCCCCACTGACCTCTACCCCCGTGATACTTAATATTTTACGAGCCTTTAGTGACATATCGGGACTGAAAGTTAATATGACCAAGTCAATAGCTTTGAACATTACTGTCCCCCCGACATCCTTTCCCAGCTCTCTAACAATTTCGACTTCAAATGGGCCTCCGGGTCGATTCCTTACTTAGGCATCAAGCTTACGCCAGACAAGTCTTTTTGAAGCCAACTATCCCCCCATAATACTCAAGTGTAGAGAGGATTTGGATGCATAGTCGAAGTGTGGTCTGTCCTGGCTGGGTAGGATACACGCAGTAAAAATGACCCTCCTCCCCCATCTGCTATATCTATTCCGTTCCCTCCCGATCCCGATCCCGATTCCAAAACGTTTTCTCAGTTCTGTCCAGTCCCGAATAGTCCGTTTTGTTTGGGGTAACAAGGGGTATAGATGCCCCTCTGGCGTCCTCTATCGGCTGAAGTCACAGGGTGGGTTGGGACTCCCGAACCTCTGGGGTTATTACCAGGCAGCCCAACTTGCACAAATCTCGACGGCTTTCCGCCAAGGACCTAAACCTGACTGGCTCTCAATGGAGAGACAGGCCACCCCCAAGAACACCGTTGACTTCCTCCTTTGCTGTGACCCAAGGGTCAGACCCGCGATTCTGGCTCCCACCCTTTCGCATTCGGTTTTCCTTAAGCTCCAAACTATTTGGCGCGCACTCCCTGACATCCCCCTTAAAACCCCTGGCACACCTATTCCATAATGCAGAATTCCCCCCAGGAATGAGTATTGGGGCCTTTAGCTGGTGGACGGACAAGGGCCTTTACCGGATTGGCCACTTCCTCTCCCCGACGGGACCTATTTCCCTATCCTTTTGCAGACAGAAACTGGACATGCTGGACTCGGAACTGTTCAGGTTCTCGCAAATCTCCCATTGCATGCACTCAATCTCGACCAATAAAAAGGTACCCCCCACAATCTCGCCATATGAGCACTGGTGCACTACAGCAGCGGATCAGAGGGGTGGCATCTCCTTGATCTACACAGCGCTTGTTTCTAAGGAGGTAAAGCCATCATATGCTCGGGCCTGGGAGGAGGAGCTGGACGGTTCGTGGGACGTTGAGGTCTGGCACAGAGCGACTGCTATAGCGTATAAAGGTATCCTCAACGTCTCTCTCATAGAGGCTGGCTTAAAAGTTTTACTCAGGTGGTATTATGTTCCTTCCAGGCTGGCTAGGATGTTCCCAGGGGGCGTCACCGGTCTGTTACAGGGGCTGTGAGCTAGAGGGGTCTATGCTCCACATTTGGTGGACCTGTCCCCGCATCAGGTCGTTCCCGATCATTCGCTCCGTAACAGCGGTGGTGGTGACCCCACACCCAGGCATAGCTCTTTTGAACCACAGCATCCCTGGACTATCTAAAAATTACCAGACCTTATCATTTTTCATGCTACTGGGAGCCAAAATGTCTATCGCTAAAGCCTGGAAGAAACCTACGGTATCCCTACAGGGGTTCAGGAGAAAAGTCTCCTGGATTATGGCACAGGAGCAGATCGTTGCTAGAATTAATGACAAATCCGAGAGATTTCTGGCCATCTGGGAATCCTGGGCCGCCTACTGTAACATATCTCTCATACCGGGAGTTCTGCCTGGCGGGCCGAACGCTCGTCCAATTCCCTAACGGAGCAGGCACCCTTCTCCTCTTCTCTCCCTCTTCTTGTCTTCCCATTCCTTTACTATGCATCTTTACCTTTTCTTTTACTTCTACCTCCCCCGGTTACCATACTGTTATCTGATTTTCCGGTTACTGTTATATTTTTTTTTGGGCGGAGTCTAGCTCCCCCAGGCAACAGCCTACAAGGCCGAATGTGCACCCTCCTGTTAAACAATTTCATGGGTCTCCCACACGGTCATGGCTTTCGGTTATGCGTGGGATGGGGCACGGGGTCCCCTTTTCCCGAGGGGCAGTGTGATCCCTTTGGGGCCTATCGGGACCTGGGGTCCTGTGCCCCTGCCCCGCCGGAGAGTTGTCTCTGGGGGGACCTCGAGTAGTTTACTGTTCATTGTTATGCAAACTGTTTACTGCCAGGCCAACACATGGCCGCTGTTTGACTGTTTCTCTCCTCCCTTCCGTTCTAGTGTTGTAACTGTGGCCCTAGGACACGGAAGATTCTGTATAGACCTTGACTGACTGTAAGTTGACATGTTGCTCTTTGTGATATTTGTTCTCTATTGAAAATTCAATAAAAATTATTGAACACAAAACATTGATATTCCCTTTGTGTAAGCCTTAGGGGATCCGTAAAAAATCCAGGCTTTCTGTGGTATTGTACAGGCCCTCAGTGTAAGTGATAAAAGGTAATGTCGAGTCCTTAGATATAGGAATAGGTCAGAGTTTGTGAGTTGGTACTGTGTTTGGAGGTCTGAGAAAGTTTTGATTGGATATGTGGGTTAGCCAACTGGTGTAAGTGGTGGAAATCATCATAAGTTGCAGGGTCTCTACAGGAATGGGAAGTGTGGATTGGATGTTATGAGTCAGGGTCATCTGTGTGAAATGGGTCCAAACTTTGAGACTAGCTAGTATGGTTGGGGACATGAGGGGGGCCTTAGCACCCATTGAGCTGGCGAACAGCCATGCGGAGAGGTTATTGTGTGGGACTAAGGATTTTTCTATGTTGCCCCAGATCGTGAGAGGAGGGCTGGGCAGGAACCATTCTCTAGCTTGCGTGAGGATGGAAGCCGTGTAGTAGTCTCGGAAGTTGACAAACCCCAGGCCCCCGGCTAGGCGGTGTTTCACCAGTTGAGTGTGACTACATCTGGCTGTCTTGCCTTTTCAGATATAATGTGATAGGATCGATTGTAGTGATGCAAAGTACCTAAGGGGTATAGTGATGGGGATAGTCCGAAAGAGGTATAGTATTTGGGGAAGATGGAACATTTTAAATGCCGCTAGGCGGCCTACCCATGAGAACTCAAAGGACGCCAACCTGGTGAAATCTGCTTGAAATTTAGTACGAATCGGTAGATAGTTGAGAGAAAATAATTGTTTCGTAGAGGGACTGAGCTGGATTCCCAGATATGCTATGCTGTTCTCTGCTCATACATACGGGAATTCATGTTTAATCTGGCTTCTAGTGGCTTTGTCTAAGCCCAGGTCAAGAATGTATGACTTTGTCTCATTGGCTTTGTAAAAGGAGACATCTCCGAACCAGGTAAGCGTCCTCTGCACCTCAGGGAGGGAGCGGGCTGGGTCAGTGATCATGAGGATCACGTCATCAGTGAATAGGCTGATTTTGTGGTCCACATCCGCTATGTGTATACCAGAGATGTTGACATTGGATTTTATGTTTTCTGCTAGGGGTTCCATAACAAGATTAAATATTAAGGGTGACAGCGGACAACCCTGTCTTGTGCCATTGGAGATCGGAAAGGGAGTGGAAAGGGTATCCGCTGAGAGCACACGAGCTGAGGGGTTGGAGTATAGTGCCATGATGGCAGCATGGATATTTCCAGTGAGGCCAAATTTAGTCAGCACTGCTGAGATATACCCCCAATGGACCCTGTCAAAGGCCTTCTCTGCATCAAGGGATAGAAGCAGAGAAGGCACTTTGGTGGTCTCAACGTGGTGTAAGACATTAATCATTCGCCTGGTAGCGTCTGAGGCTTGACGCCCCTTGGTGAAGCCCGATTGGTCTTGAGATATGAGAGAGGGTAAAATGTTTTCGAGCCTATTGGCTATGAGCTCGGCATAGATTTTCAAATCCGTGTTCAACAAATAGATGGGGCGGAAATTTTTTGGGGAGACCGGTTCTTTGCCCGGTTTAGGTAGTCTCACCACCGTGGCAGCAAGCATTTTGGCGGGAAAAGAGGCGGAGCTAGCAGCTAGGTTGTAAGTTTGGCACATGGTGGGGACTAAGATGTGTTGAAATTGTTTGTAGTATTCCCCAGTGAAGCCGCCAGGGCCCGGGGATTTGGAGGAGGGGAGGTGATTGATTACATTAAGAATTTCGGCAGGCGTAAAGGGGTCATTTAACTGAGAGAGTTGCGTGGGTGTTATAGTTGGGAGCGCAACACTATCCGGGAACAATTTGATAGTGGCGGGGTCGGGTTGGGTGGTGGAGGAGTCATTCTTGAGATTGTACAGGTCCTCATAATACTTACTGAATGCATCTGCTATTGATTGGGGCTTAAGGAGTTTTTCGTTGGTGTGTGGATGGTATAAGTAGGGAATTTTTGTTTTGTTTCTGTGCCCCTTGATTCGAAGAGACATAGCTTTACCAGCCTTGTTCCCTGTCGAATAGGAGGTGGCTCTGAGTAACCTGTACGACTTCTCGTGCTTTTCAAGAAGAAGAGCGCGCAATTCATGTCTTAGAGTGAAAATGTTAGATTGTAGGGATGGAGAAGGGCTAGTCTTATTAAGTGTCTCTGCGGAGGTTAAAGCACGAGTGAGTTCATCTAGGCGATGAGTCCTGCATTTTTTTGCTCTGGCCCCCATTTGAAGGAAAACCCTTCTGATGACTGCTTTGTGGGCATTCCACACCACCAGCGGGTCAGACACAGATGTTTGGTTAATTGAGAAGTATTCTTCTAAATGTTGTTTGATAGGTGTGGAGTAGCAGGGGGTGTTGAGGAGATAATTATTGACTCTCCATATGTAGGGAGTGGAATGGACGAGTCATCTGATATGGTGATACTAACAGGGGCGTGGTCTGACCAGGTGGTGGTGTGAATGTCAGATCCCAAAATTTTGTTCAACACCCAGTTGTCAGCTAGAAACAAGTCAATTCGTGAGTAGGTGTTGTGACGCGGCGAGAGGAACGTGAAGTCCCTCTCACTCGCATGACAACACCGCCACACGTCATACATATCATTGGAGGAAATGAAGGAATCGAGAGTAGAAGTACGGCGTTGGGGACCCGCCGTGGAGTCCATTGTAGTATTAGGGACCGTATTAAAATCCTCCACAGATGAGCAAATGTCCCTGCTGGAATTTGCGAACAGCCTTCTTCGTTCTTGTAAGGAAGGTCATCTGACCCTGGTTCGGTACATACAGGAGACCAGAGTGTAAGGCACCCTGTTGATAATACAGTTAAAAAAAATGTATCGTCCTTCCGGATCTGTGGTACATTGCTGTAATTGGAAATGGACAGAGTCTCTGATGGCAATCATTACCCCTCTCTGTTTCTTTGAGTAGGAGGCTTGGAAAACATGTGGGAATTGTCTATGGCTACATTTGGGGGAGGCCTGTAGTGCAAAATGGGTCTCTTGGACGCACAGGATATCACAGTTATGGGCCAGTGCCGACTTACTTCCATAGGGATGCTCTCTTCACTGGGTGGTTTAGCCCTTTGGCATTGAGGGAGAGGATTTTGATCACCATGTCTTGTGGGGGGATGGGAGTCAGACAGGCAAGTGTACTCACAGTTGCAGACGGTGTCAACTCAGATCCGAGGCAAATGGATGAGGCATCTGGCGGTCAGGCAGTTCAGGCAGTAAGGCAGTAACTCTATGCTAGATAGTAGGAGACAAGAGCAGACAAGAGCAGAGGTGAATACCCACACTTTAACAGAACAGGGAGTTTGTGCCGCAGCTGGGAGATACAGGGGCTGTAGTTGCGGGTGAACTGTGCACAAAAATCAGAACAAACAAAAAAACAAGAAAAAATACAAAAAAAAAAAGGAAAAAGTGCTGGAGAAAACAAAAAAGAGACTATAATATAAAAAGGACAACGAGCAACACCCTCCAAGAGGGATTACCAGGTATGTCAGCAACAGGTAGCTCTTACTGAGCTGCTGACCAAAAGAAGGGGAAAGTTTGGTGAGCAGGATAGAATCGCATGACCAGACCGGACATGTAAGTTGCTCAACGTGGTTACAACGGGTTTTGCTTTGTGAACTTTCCCTTTTCCATGCCAAAGGTGAACGAACTAGGGACTCCATTGTGCTCCTGCTGGATTCGGGGCGGTTCCGGCTCAATTCCCCAAGATTGCAAAAGCTTCATGCCCCCTTCCACGGTAGAGATGGTGTGAGGTATGCCATTATGTGTGATCAGGATGGTCGCTGGGTGACACCACTTGTATATGATCTTATGGTTATGCATGGCTTTCGTGATGGTCTTCAGTTGCCTCCGTAATTGGAGTGTGTATTGAGACAGGTCTGCATAAAGCTGGATATCTGCGTATGGCGCTGGAAGTGGAGAGATTTCTCTTGCCTTCATGAGGATCTGTTCCTTGGCCTGAAAGAAGTGGACTCTAAAAAAGAACATCTCGTGGTACGTCTGCCTCAAGATGGCGGGGCTTAGGTAGCCTGTGTATACGGTCGATAGTGAGTTCTATCGGTGAGAGCTCTGGGAGCATACTAGAAAACATAGTGCTGGCATAGGTAAGCAGTTCTTTGGGCTGAACGGACTCGGGGACCCCACGGATTTTAAGGTTATTGCACCTAGATCTGTCCTCGAGGTCCGCGAGTTTCGCTTTTATCTAAAGGTTGTCATCCTTCTGTTCAGTATAGGCATCTACCAGGTCATTAACCGTTTCAGTGCAGTCCTCCATTTTGTTTTCTATGAACTGCATTCTGTTATCCATATGCTTCATTTCTAAAGGGAACTTGTTAATAAGCGATGACAGGTTAGTCATGAGGGAGGATTGTAATGTTACTAACATGTCCTTCATTGTGGTGTCTAGCACCAGTTGTCCCGTGGTCGGGAATTGAGCAATGGAGGACTGCAGAGAGGATATGGCAGAGTCACTGTGTAGGCCTGTACTCACTATTATTGTGGCCTGGTTGGTAAAGTCCATCCGAAACTTTGATTTTGCTGGGCTCTGTATCCCCGGGATGGAAGGCACGGGGTCGGGTGGAACAGAGTGCTGATGTGAGGGGAGAAGACCCTGTGGCTGGGCGTCAGGGAGGTCTGTGTAGTCCAGCATCTGCCGCGCGGTTCCTCCGGCGCCATCTTGGTTTTTCCGACAGGGCTGGAAGGAGAAAGGTTCCAGCTTCTTCGGGCCCCGTTCTTGCGATCTTTTGCGGGACGGCATGCCAGCGGGGCTTGGGGAGGTTAGTCCTGCTTTTGTGGAGCTGAGTGGGACAGCGGATTCGCCCGGTAGTTTCTCACAGCTCAAGCGGCCATTCTCGTGCGCGCGCAAGCCACGCCCCCGTATCATCAGCTTTATAGTGTTTATCCTTCCTAGCCAGGAGATTCTGTTTGCGCTATATCCTTTTAGTTCTGCCTTTAATTTATTTAATAGAAGTATGTAATTATCTTCATATAGGTATCTTTCTGTTGAAGATAGGAAAACACCTAGATATCTCATTCTCCTCTGCTTCCACTTAAATGGATATAAAAACACCTTCTTGTCACGTGGTGGGCAGTGAAATACTTCACATACATCGTAGGACTTAACCCAGTCATCCTGCACACAACTCCCATTAAGTTTTTACTCACAGAATGAGTGAAGGAGGGCAATGTATGCAATGCCAGACTGGCCCATTGGGCTCTGTTGCTCCAAGACCGCAAAATTAAAGTCAAACACACAAATAATCCTTCCGCTAGGGCCCATGGCCTCCTTTACCAAGGAATACCCCATGAATGTGATATCACCCCACAATCAGCGGCACAACACATTTTTAGACCTTTGTCAACAAATGAAAAGGTCCTGGAAAATGTAGTCCCTATTTTACAGATGGATCATGTTTTTACGTGAAGGGTACCCCACATGCAGAATTTGAAATATACATTATCGATCCACATGCAAAGACCCAAACATCAATCTTTCGGTCATGTCAAGTCAAATCAGCACAATTCACTGAGATGACTGCGATTGCTCATGCCCTAGAACTGATGAAAGGGGATCAAGAAATTGTTTTTATACTCAGATTCTGCGTGGGTCTGTAATGCTCTTACACAATTTCTGCCCTTCTGGCACAGCCATCAGTACATGTCCTCAGATGGGTCTCCACTTAAACATGCATCCCTGTAGAAATATATTGTAACATTGGTGCAGAAGTTGCCAGTCAAAACATGGGGGTGCAAATTCAAAGGTCATACAGGCACTGCCCCATACTGGGAACAAAATGAGGTAGCAGATTGCTTGACCAAACAAGGAGCACAAGGGGGGGGGGATCTGGGAAATTCCTTTGAATTTACTGGACTCAGTATTGTGCCCCATTGTTTGTGCCCTCACAAAATTCTGCAACTAAAATGTTCTGCTTTCTTCCCTTTTAGAGCCATGAAGTCAATGTGGATTGTGATCCTGCTCCATCTGATCAGACATGCCAAGGGAGAGGAGACACGACCACTCATCAGCGTGATTGTTGACCAGAACTTAGTCTACTGCATAGAGGGGGAATCCGTCTTATTGCCTGTGGCTATTTTAGGAACTGTGGGGGAGCAAGTTTATTGGTGGAGCCCCATTGATAATCATCTAGTCTGGATGAATGGCGGTGCTGGGAATGCCACGGACTACCAGAATAGAGTCATAAGTTTTCAGAACGGATCCTTATTGATTAAAAAGACGTGGTTGAGTGATGCCAGAGAGTGGAAATATTCTTTTGTTATCTCCATCCCCTTGTACAGCAACACTCAGGCATCCACTCTTCAGTACGCCCCACGGACCGTTTTCATCGGACATGTCTCCTTGTGTGTACGGGGCCTAAGATGGCAGAGGGAGAAACTTAACATTCTAATGGAGATTAGACATAAACAATTACTCACTTAAGTGTGGCCTCGTCTCATCTGTCTCAACTTGCCACAAGGGGTCATCTGTTGCCTTATAAGAAATGTTATGTCTAATCGCCATTAGCAACGGGGAATAATTGTACATATATATATATTCTACGATATTGTTAGACGGGTCGTGAGTGTGAAATGATTTCTGATAATTTGAGTAGGATGACAGGCTGCCTTGAATATATCTAATTAGCACTCTCCATGTGATATGCATGAATGCTGGGTGAATAAGGTGTCACAGAGACGGCAAGTCTAGTATACCTTTTTGAGATACAAACAAGCCAGGGAGAAATCACAGCTGGACGGTAGACTATACAGAGTCAATGTGATTGGCTGTACTCTCACATGAATGGCCATTAAAGGGAAGTTAAGATTTAATTAACTTGTCTTTAAATCTATTCATCCCTAAAGCTAAGGTAGTAGGAAGTTGCCCATATTTGGAGGAGATTAGGGATGAGCTTCGCGTTCGATACGAACGTATGTTCGACTCGAACATTGTCTGTTCGTACGTTCGACGAAATTCGAACAAAAGCGGTTGTTGGCTTCAAATTCGAGTGACGCAAAATGGCCCATAATTCACTGCGGCATTGCACGCTGATGATTTTCCAAGCATGCTGTATGTCCGCAAGCTTGGCCAATCATAGCGCGCAAAAAACGAAGAGCCATAATTGGCCAAAGCCTGGGTGGCTTTGGCCAATTATGGCTCAGGGCTTTAGCACATGCCCAACACCTGCTGGGCGGCCTCGTGTAGTGTGTTCCGGCTTGTTAGTGAGATCAGTCAGAGAGACAGAGAGATTGTCTTTTTATATAGCTAGATAGAGCAGGCATATATATACATCCCTAGTAGTTGTACATATATTTATACACTGTATAGCTTAGATAGATCAGTTCTTCCTAATTTACTGGCAGGCAGGTGATTGTGCTATTTAAAGACGTTATCACAGTTATAGACACCCAGCGGGTACAATATTTAAAGCATTTTTTATTTTTTATTTAAGCTCCTGGAGCAGTGATTTTAACCACTTAAGGACCCCCGCACGCACATATACGGCCACAGAATGGCACGTACAGGCACAAGGGCGTAAATTTACGTCCCTGCCTAAGTGCGGTTCGGGGGTCCCATCGGGACCCCCTCCGCGGCGTGCGGGGGTCCCCCTGGCTCCGGGAGCGATCCGGGATCTGGGGGCGGATGTCGGCGAATACCCGCCCCCTCGCGATCGCTCCCAGCCAATGGGAGCGCGCTCCCAACCTGTCACTTCCTCCTCCTGTGTTTACACAGGAAGGAGGAAATGATGTATTCTCTCATCGCAGCGCTGTTTCCCAGCGCTGCTGATGAGAGAAGACATCACAAGTAAGTGTGCACCAACACAACACTGACACACACTCACATAGGCATATTAACCCCTTGTGATCGCCCCCCCCCACCCCCCTGTCACAATGTCACTGAATGCAGTGATCTAATCACTGCATTTAGTGTCAGTGTGACAGGCAGTGTAAAAAACAGTTAGTGTTAGGTTCAGGATAGCCCCCCCACCCCCCCTAATAAAGTTTTAACCCCCTGATCACCGCCCTAGTTAACCCTTTCACTCCCTATTGCCAGCGCCACTAAGCGATCATTTTTCTGATCGCTGTATTAGTGTCGCTGTTCCCGCTAGGTAGCTATTTTTTTTTATTGCGATTTTATTTTTTTACTAAAGACATGTGGCTAAATAAATTTTGGCCTAAATGTTTGACTAAAATTTAGTTTATTTGATTTTTTTTTTAACAAAAAGTAAAAAATAGTGTTTTTTTTTTCAAAAATGACGCTCTATTTTTGTATATAGCGCAAAAAATAAAAATCGCAGAGGTGATCAAATACCACCAAAAGAAAGCTCTATTTGTGGGAAGAAAAGGACGCAAATTTTGTTTGGGAGCCACGTCGCACGACCGCGCAATTGTCTGTTAAAGCGACGCAGTGCCGAATCGCAAAAACACCTTGGGTCATTTACCAGCGTATTGGTCCGGGTCTTAAGTGGTTAATGATGCTTAACTTAAAAAAAAAAAAAGAAAAATTCCTTTAAATATTGTACCTGCTGGGTGTCTATAGTTTGCCTGTGAAAACGTCTTTGAGATCCCGGGTCTTGCCCGAGGGAACATGTATCAATGGAAAAAAAACGTTTTAAAAACGATAATTTTTTTCAGGTGCCTGCTCCTGAAAAAACAATAGTTTTTTTTACTTTTTTCCATTGATACATGTTCCCTGGGGCAAGACCCGGGTTCTCAAAGACGTTTTCCAACAATAACTTGAATATTGGTCTTTAAAATGATCGTTTTTGAATTCGAACATTCGAGTCCCATAGACTTCAATGGGGTTCTAAACGTTCGTGCGAACGGTCGATCTGTTCGACGGTTCTGGTGCGAACCGAACGCGGGTATGTTTGGCTCATCCCTAGAGGAGATAACCATAGCCAATCAGAGGTGACACATGGGCTATAAAATAAGGGGTCTCAATCAATAGAGTGGAGAGAGATGACGAGAACTCCTGGGCCCAGTACTATTCAGTATTCAAGGTAAATTATCAGAAATAACTCCCAAGCACTTACCATATACAGTACAGACCAAAAGTTTGGACACACCTTCTCATTCAAAGAGTCTTCTTTATTTTCATGACTATGAAAATTGTAGATTCACACTGAAGGCATCAAAACTATGAATTAACACATGTGGAATTATACTAGGGTTGTCCCGATACCGATACCAGTATCGGTATCGGGACCGATACTTGTACTCCCGCAAATACCCCCGATGCCTAAATAGAATACTCCCCCCCCCGCCGCTGCCGCCGCCGTCGCCGGCGCATCGAAAGCCGCTGCCGCATGGGTTAAACAGCGTGCGGGAACATCACAGCTTTGATTTGAATAGCTGTTGCTCGGGATTGGATGGGTGATCGTGATCTGTCCAATCCCGAGCAAGGGGGAGTGTCTATATGCGCAGGCAAAACAGCTATTCAAATGAATGCTGTGATGTTCTCCGTGCGGGCTAGGTTTGGGGGAAATGGCTGAAAGGACATGGCTGGAGGGACATGGCTGAAGGAACATAGCTGAAGGGACATGGCTGAAGGGAAATGGCTGGAGGGACATGGCTGAAGGGACATGGCTGAAGGGACATGGCTGAAAGGACATGGCTGAAGAGACATGGCTGGAGGGACATGGCTGGAGGGACATGGCTGGAGGCACATGGCTGAAGGGACATGGCTGGAGGGACATGACTGGAGGGACATGGCTGGAGGCACATGGCTGAAGGGACATGGCTGGAGGGACATGGCTGGAGGGACATGGCTGAAGGGACATGGCTGGAAGGACATGGCTGGAGGGACATGGCTGCATATGTGCAGGACATGGCTGGGGGGACATGGCTGCATATGTGGGGGACATGGCTGGGGGGACATGGCTGGAGGGACATGGCTAGAGGGACATGGCTGGAGGGACATGGCTGGAGGGACATGGCTGGAGGGACATGGCTGCATATGTAGGGGACATGGCTGGAGGGACATGGCTGCATATGTGGGGGACATGGCTGCATTTGGGGACACATTTAAAAAAAGTATCGGTATTCGGTATCGGCGACTACTTGAAAAAAAAGTATCGGTACTTGTACTCGGTCCTAAAAAAGTGGGACATGGCTGAAGGGACATGGCTGGAGGGACATGGCTGGAGGCACATGGCTGGAGGCACATGGCTGAAGGGACATGGCTGGAGGGACATGGCTGGAGGGACATGGCTGCATATGTGCGGGACATGGCTGGGGGGACATGGCTGCATATGTGAGGGATATGGCTTGGGGGAAATGGCTGCATATGTGAGGGACATGGCTAGAGGGACATGGCTGGAGGGACATGGCTGGAGGGACATGGCTGGAGGGACATGGCTGCATATGTAGGGGACATGGCTGGAGGGACATGGCTGCATATGTGGGGGACATGGCTGGGGGGACATGGCTGCATATGTGGGGGACATGGCTGCATTTGGGGACACATTTAAAAAAAGTATCGGTATTCGGTATCGGCGACTACTTGAAAAAAAGTATCGGTACTTGTACTCGGTCCTAAAAAAGTGGTATCGGGACAACCCTAAATTATACATAACAAAAAAGTGTGAAACAACTGAAAATATGTCATATTCTAGGTTCTTCAAAGTAGCCACCTTTTGCAGCAGACACATCTCTAGAACAACTGTTGAGAGGAGACTGTGTGAATCAAGCCTTCATGGTAGAATATATGCTAGGAAACCACTGCTAAATCTCAGATGCACTACACCGACGTAACGCGGACTGGCAAGTACCGTATTCCCTAAGCAAATGCGCTCCAAGATGCGCCTGCGTAGTGGAAATTCATCTGCGTAATCCGGCCCAACTCCAAAGTAGGAGGGAAGTGGGCGTGTTGCATTCTAATGAAGCGTGACCCCATGCAAATGAAGGCCGGGACGAACAGAGCATGCCCCGTGACGTGGATGACCCGCGCCGTGACGTGGTTGACCCGCGCCGTGACGTGGATGCCTTCTGCGAATGCGCAAAGCCACCCTACGATTCACCGGCGATGTGTATATAATACGCCCACACATGCCCCCGTGCAGCGCAAAAGTCTCCCATTTTTCGGATTGTCACAGGAAATCTTTTACATGACCATGGCTTCTATTGGGAAGGAGAGGAGAAAGAAAAATTTCTCCCCAGAGGAGAGGGCCATTGTCATTGCGGCAATGGAAAAGTATGATTCCAGGCTCCATGGTGCTGACAGTGCCCGGACCAGCAAGTCCCGGTGGGATGAAATCCTGATGAAGGTGGCTTGCCAGGTTAATGCCCTCTCACACGAGATCCGGACACCGCAGGACATTCAAAAAAAGATGAATGACCTCCGGCGTCTCGTGAAGGGCAAGCTGGCTGTGAGAGCTCGGCATGCCAGGGGCACTGGAGGGGGCCCACCCTGCAACATCCGCCTGACTGAGGAGGAGAAGGTGGTCGCCCGCTGCCTGTAGAGGGAGCAGGTGGAGGGAGTTGGGGGCTACGAGTCTGTTGTGCCAGCCCTGAGGACAGGTAAGTGTGTTTTATATACTATCTGTTGTGTAGCATGTGTGGGGGTGGAAGGGGACATGTGCCAAGTGTGTGGGTCCACCAACATGTGCTTCTTTTGTGTCATCCACAGATGTGCAGGAGGGAGCGGGGCCATATGTTGCTGCCAGGGCCCGTCCGGAGACATCCCCCGAGCATCCAGTCCCTCTGGCTGCCCCCCTGAAAGAGGACTTGTTGCAGGGATCTGGTCACACCTCTACGGAGGAGGCGGTTGAGGAGGAGATTGTTGACCAGGAGCTCTACCTGGTTTAGGAGGAGGACGATGGGTTGCCCGGACCAGCCCAAGCCATACCCCAATCTTTTTCCAGCCCCTTAGTGTCCACCCCCAACCTCTCCTGTCCCTCTGTTTCCACCCCCCTCATCTCCGGCCCCTCAACATCCTCCCCTTATGCCAGGTCCCCTGCCACTCCCCGGAAGGTGACTTGCAAGACGAGGGGTGTTCCCCAGGTCCTGCCAGAACAGCTGGCCAGGCAGCAGGACCAGCAGAATCGGCACCTTGCAGAGGTTGTTGGGGAGATGAGGCGCCTGGCCGACAGCCTGGCCTCCTCGGATGCCATAACGGATGCTATCCTCGATGTTGCTGGCAACAATGCAGCGACAGTCACCAGCCTGGCGGAGCTGCAGACGACCATCTCCGACCTTGTGGGGGAGGTCAAAGGTCTGCAGGTTGCTGTCCAGGACCAGATGGCTGTGCTGACGCGCATAGTGGTCGCATTGGAGGGCATGCAGGCAGCCAGCGAGGGACGTGGGGATGCTTCTTCTCAACCTGAACCCCCCCCACCGGTGGCTGCCCCCAGGCAAGTGAGGGGCAGGAGCCGTGGCACCAGGTGGAGCCCACGCCAGGCCCATTAATTATTGGATTTGTATATTTTGCTCTGGTGAAGAGCTTTTTATTTTATGTATTGCTCTGGTGAAGTGCTTTTTATTTTATGTATTGCTCTGGTGAAGAGCTTTTTATTTTTTTTCTTGATACTGCACACGGTGCAGTGTGAATGGTGTGTGAATGTGGGGGGGTGGGACTCCTGCCAGTAAGGGGTGTCACCCTCGGCCGTTGGGGAGAAGTTATCCCCACGGCTGTGTGAATGGTGTATGAATGGACAGCAACATCATTGGGGCCTTGATGCGGCGTTGCTGCTCCCAAGTCCTGCATGGTGGACTTGGGCTAATCCAATGTGATGTGGATGTGGTGTGTGTGATCTAGGGACCACAGTGGTGTACATGCGTGCATTGTCTGTGTGCCATGCGGAATGTGTGTGTTTAACGGTCAAAGATTCGTAACACGAGGCAACTCCTGACTGCTCTTCCATCAGCAGACAGGGGTCTCCTCTGGCAGGGGGGGGCTGTCTGGTTGGGGGGTCAGGTCATCACGTAGGGCAATCTGCATGCCCTTTCTCATGGCAAAGTTGTGTAGAATGCAACAGGCACCGATGATCTGATCCACAAAGTTTGGGGAATACAACAGGGCCCCCCCGGACTTATCCAGGCATCGGAAACGGGACTTCAGGCTGCCAAATGTGCGCTCAACCACTGCACGGGTTTTGATGTGTGCTTCATTGTATCTTCTCTCTCCTCTGGTTTGGGGATTCCGGAAAGGAGTCATGAGATGGGGTCCAAGTACATATGCCGCATCACCTGGTAGTGTAAAGACAGGAGGATGTTAGTAGTGCATGTGCCCCTTGTGATGTGTGCATCATGGGGGGGGGCAGTCATGCCTGCCACCCATGTCACTCACCAACCAGCCAGCTGTATCCATACATGTTCTGCTCAAAATCTGCTGGGATGGTGCTTTGACGGTATATGTAGCTGTCATGGCTGGATTCGGGGTCTTTGGCATGGACGTGCCATATGAGGTATTTGGCATCAGCTATCACCTGTACGTTGATGGAATGCCAATGCTTCCGATTGCGGTAAATGTGCTCTGTGGCACTGGGGGGCTCGGTAGATCCTCTTACGTGCCCCCCTCCTCCTCCTCCTCCTTCTATGTGCCTCTTCCTCTGCATACATTAGTAGTGATAAGACCACGGCTGCCCCTGGCATGTTGGCATACGAATGTGTTGTCCAGTAAGTGTGATTGCTCAGCTCGTCCGTTATGGTGCTGCTGTAGTTGCTCTCCAGCTGACTTGCACACGGTCTTGAGCAAAGTTACCCGTGCTTTTATGAGGGGTATGTTTACTCAAGGCTTTTGTGTTACGCGCACCACGAGTAGCCAACGCCGAACGCACGTAGTTTCGGGAATCCGCGCATCTCCCTCATTTGCATATTTGCATGCTAATTCAATGGGAGCTGAATATGCGCGATGCGTAACTATGCGCCTACGCCGCGCTAGCTTAAAGCATTTTCGCCACTCAGACGAAAAAGATTTTCTGGCGTATGTGGTTCTGTGTTTACGGTGCATCGATACGCCGGAGCACATTTACAATTATGCCGCACATATCCATTTACGCAGGCGTAGCGCCTCTGAGAATCTGGCCCTGTAAATGTATGCAGTATATTAGATAGACTAATATCTTTTCTCTAATAAATGTGTGTTATGTTAAAGCTTTTGCTCTGGTCAATAGAACTCTTATTTAAACCATATATCATATATGTGAGATATTAAATCTTAAATATATAATTATTATAGGCAACACTTGTGTGGTTTTAATTCTCAATTGCTGGTTTTTAATGTAATCCAAATTACTTGAATGTCCATAGCCTAGTCACAAGATTGTATTAAATCAGTGTATATTCTTTCTACATTTCTCAAATCAGTTTACTTATTTTGAAAAAACAGTTAACAAAATGGTTTTGAGGAAAAAATACATAATGAATAACAAAATCTAAATATATTATCTGAACATTTTAAATAATGAGTCCTGTGAAATTATCATGAAGCGCTTCCAGCTCCCAGGGATTACATGTAATTTCATTGACTTCTATATAAAGGAACATCTTTTTGTATGATTAGTCAATTCAACACTGGAAGGCAACCACTTAGCGATGCATTGTATTCCTTTTGAATTTGTATCTGTAGCATTAAATCATTATCAACAGATTATACAATACTGTAAGTACATGAGAATAAATTTGATATAAATATGTATTACAATGATAAAAGAATGGTTAAAGCCAACCTAAAATCACAATATCCCTTCCTTCATGAAAAACTAAAAAGAGCAGTCAGTGTATCTACCTTTCATATTTCTGGTCCCTGGGTCATGGCTTTTGGCATGCTGTATCAGGGAATCAGCAACTCCAGATCAGAGGTAAGTATTTGGTTGGTCTTCTTAGCTTTTTCCATAGACAGGAAGTATGGAGCGGGGAGGGGGGCAGATGGATCTCAATTCCATTTTCAACTTTAAGTTTAGTGCAAGAAATGTCTATGGCCCCGTACACACGATTAAATAAATCCGATCAAATCGGTCTGACAGACTGTTTTGATCGGATTTGTCTCCTGGGATATGTTGGTTTGATCGTGTACACGCGATCAAACCAAAATCCCCGCCGGCAGACAGCGCGGTGACGTGGCGGCGATGTTGACGCCGCCACATCACCGGACCAGGAAGATAAATACTTCCACGCATGCGTCGCATGTGCGGACAGATATGTCTGCTGGTTAGTGTACTAACCAGCAGACATGTTGGACGGACGGGTTCCCAGCACACACATTTTAAAGCATGCTTTAAAAGTTGTCTGCTGGAAAAACCTGTCTGCTCACCCGTACACACGATCAAATTTGTCTGCTGAAAAAAAGTATTTTTTTTCTTGAATGAATTAAGCATACTTTTCAGATTTTATTGTATTTTATTGCTAGATTAATACACTGATCAGCCATAACACCAAGATCACTGACAGGTAAAGTGAATAACATTGATTATCTCATGATAATGGCATCTGAAAGTCTGTGGAATAAACAGTATTTGGCAGCAAGTAAATATATTGTCCAAGAGGTTGATAAGTTTAAACCAGAAAAATGGGCATCACAGTTGGTTGTATATGAGGATGTGTAGTTGCAGACTGGTCAAGGTGCCCATGCTGACCCGTGTCCACAGTCAAAACTCCTTCAATGGGCAAACAAGCATCAGAACAAGACCACAAGCAGTGGAAGAAGGTGGCCTGGTCTGATGAATCACATTTTCTTTTACATCATGTGAACGGCTGGGTTTGTGTGCATTTCTTGTGATGTGATGCTCTGGGCAATGTTCTGATGAGAATGATCTTTTTAAGTTCAGGAAGCTTCTAAAAACTGAGCTTTTTAGTCAAGCCTATGGAATCACATAGGTTTATAGTTTTTTTCTTTTGATCTGCTAACCAATTTAAAAATTGATTTGTTCCACTGCCTGTGTGTCTTTTTGGTTGTTGCTGTATTGTTGTTCTTGGCGCATCGAGGCCTACGGGTAACTGACTGCGTTTGTACTATTTTGTACTTTTAAGAATTTTAATAAATAAATAAATAAATAAATCCTGGGTCCTGCCAGTCATGGACGTTAGTTTGACATGAACCATCTACCTAAAGATGTGGGTTAACCAAGTACACCCTTATATGGGAAAGTTTTCCCTGATGGCAGTGACCTCTATCAGCAAGATAATGCACCTTGCCACACTGCAAAAAGGGTTCAGGAATAGTTTGAGGAACACACCAACTTCTTGAAAAGAAGAGAATAAGGGGGGATATGATCAACATGTACAAATATATAAGGGGTTCATATAGTGAACTTGGTGTTGAGTTATTCACTTTACGGTCAACACAAAAGACAAGGGGGCACTCTTTACGTCTAGAGGAAAAGAGATTTCATCTCCAAATACAGAAAGGTTTCTTCACATTAAGAGCTGTGAAAATGTGGAAGAGACTCCCTGCAGAGGTGGTTCTGGCCAGCTCAGTAGATTGCTTTAATAAAGGTCTGGATACTTTCCTAGATGTACATAATATAACTGGGTACTGACATTTATAGGTAAAGTAAATCTGGGGAATATCCAAGCAGTTGGATATGAAAGTTATACACCAATCACTATAACATTATAATGACCCACCTAATATTGAGTAGGTCTCCCCTTTGCCACCAAAACAGCCCCATTGCTGCATGGATGTCCCTATTAGGGATGAGCTTCGAGTTCGAGTCGAACTCATGTTCGACTCGAACATTGCCTGTTTGCTGAACAGCGAACTACTTGGGGTGTTCGCGGCAAGTTCGTGTGAACTTTAGAATCCTGTTAAAGTCTATGGGACTCGAACGTTTGAAATCTAAAGTGCTAATTTTAAAGGCTAATATGCAAGTTATTGTAATAAAAAGTGTTTGGGGACCTGGATCCTGCCCCAGGGGACATGTATCAGTGCAAAAAAAGTTTTAAAAACTGCAGGTTTTTTTTGGCAGCAGTGATTTTAATAATACCCCTAAGTGAAACAATAAAGGTGAAATATTCCTTTAAATTTCTTACCTGGGGGGTGTATAGTTAGAGTATGCCTTTAAAGTAGCGCTTGTTTCCCATGCTTAGAACAGTCCCTGCACAAAGTGTCATTTCTGAAGGAAAAAAAGTAATTTAAAATCACTCGCAGCTATAATGAATTGTCGGCCTCCGGCAATACAGAGAAAAGTCATTCATAAAAAAAAAATGTGTGGGGGTCCACGGGATTTTTGAAAAACATTTGGGGTGGAGTTCCCCTTAAAATCCATACCAGACCTAAAGGTGAGTGACTTTTTTCCCTCAGAAATTACATTTTGTGCAGAAACATTTCTAAGCACAGGAAACAAGCGCTACTTTACAGGCATACTAGACACTCCCCTCGCTACGAAATTTAAAGGAATATTTAAATTTTATTGTTTCACTTTAAGCGTTATTAAAATCACTGCTCCTGAAAAAAACTGCAGTTTTTTAAAACTTTTTTGCATTGATACATGTCCCCTGGGGCAGGACCCGAGTCCTCAAACACTTTTTATGACAATAACTTGCATATTAACTTTTAAAATTAGTACTTTAGATTTCAAACGTTCGAGTCCCATAGACTTTAACAGGGTTCTAAAGTTCACACAAACTTTTGGTCTGTTCGCAGGTTCTGGTGCGAACCGAACCCAGGGGTGTTCAGCTCATCCCTAGTCCCTATAACCACTGACAATATATTGTGGTATCTGTCACCAAGCGAACACTGGCAAATCCTTTAAGTCCTGTCATTTTTGAGTTGGGGCCTCAATGTATTAGACTTGTTCTTCCAGAACATCCTACATATAGTTACATAGTTAGTCAGGTTGAAAAAAGACACAAGTCCATCTAGTTCAACCATATTAAAAAAAAAAAACATATCATACAATCCCATATACCCAATTCTATACCCACAGTTGATCCAGAGGAAGGCAAAAAAACAGCAGAGCATGATCCAATTTGCTACACCAGGGGAAAAAATTCCTTCCCGATTCCCCGAGAGGCAATCGGATAGACTGCTACAAGCCATATATCATATGATGTATGGTATAGGGCACTTTTAACATTTAATATATCTTTGCATCACCTTTTATAAATATACTAGCACAAATCAGTCAGGATTACCTAATTCAATATTTTTTTTCTCTCTGAACAAAGCTGTTTTACTGAACTCCACCCAAGATATTACACCCGTCACGCTATGGGAAGCTCACAAATGTTTCATTTGCGGAGAACTTATATCCCTAGCAACAACAGCAAAAAAGAAGCAGCAAGAATGGATCCAGACATTAATTGACAAAATTAAATGCTTAAATAAACAATTGTAGTCACAACATACACTACAGGACTGAAAGGGGTTGTAAAGGATTTTTTTTCCATAATAACCATCCTTTACCTGCAGACATTCCTCTTTTCACTTCCTTGTTGTTTGTATTTGCTCAGAAGTTGCTCTATTTCTTCTCTGTTCTGTTCACTTCCTGCTCGTCTGATTGTTACTCACCACCGTGAAGGGAGGCTTTACTGCGGTGGTCAGTGACGTGCTCGCCCACTCCTGGGAACTACATCTGTGTGGCAGGACGCTCTCTACGTGTTAGAGACTTAAAGGAGGTGTGAATTACTGGGTGTGCTGCAATGCATACTGGGAAATGTAGTTCTTACATGGACTGGAAGGTCCACAAACTTGGGAAGGTATGGGTCACCTTGGAAAATTCTTTCACACGCACCCCAACACACATGTTCCCTTGGCTGATACCCTCCCACTAGCCTCGGACCCTAATGACACACACCCTCATTTACACCTTGTTGGTAGCTTTCAAAAAAGCAATGAGTTCTTCAAAACTTTCCTCAATTCCAGACACGTTGACTTCACTGAGGGGAAATCCCAAATTCCCCTCGGGGTATCAAGCACATTCCTGCAGCAGCAATGGTCTCAATTTTTCTCTAAAGGATGCATACATCCATACGAAGACTTGTTGTCTTCATCATGTACCAACTCATTTCCCTTCTGGATGTACAGACAACTGAGGTACCTTCTTACAACACAGGACCCATCTACCACATGGAATTGGCAACTCAATCCATTCAAATCCCTTTGCTTGCATAAATCACCACAAAGACATTTAATATCCTACATCTACACCTTACTCCAGAAAGACCCCCCCCCCCCAAAAAAAAAAAAAAAAAACAGATGCATCACGTATTTCCTGGGAAAGAGACCTTCTGACTCTCACTGATGAAAATTGGGATGACATATATGAGTATGCACAGAAGGGTTCGATGAATGTAGCAATTCAGGAAAACTGCTATAAAATTGCAAATAAATGGTCTAGAATCCAGCATGGTCAAACACAATTTCATTGCATGCCGCATCAGCATTATGATTGCCCTCAAAGGGTAAGTTGTGTTTGTAACACTACATATTCAGAGCACCCCCCCCCCCCACCCTTACATAATATGTCAAGAGTCCCCCACTCTCACTTTCATCACAATACACCCCCCCCCCCCTTACCTTGTGATTCTGCTGGGAAGAAGTTGGGGCTTTGCTGGAAAGCAGAAAGTGCAGGGACTGGAGGAGGACCAAAGAAGAGCTGGAGCTATCCTGCAACTGTAGGAGAGGTGCAAGGGCCACATAAAATGGTCTGGTGGGCCGGATTTGCCCCACGGGCCTTGTGTTTGACACATGTGTTCTATACCATCACAAATCACTTTCTATGCACATAGTCAATGCAGCTAGACTCTGTATACCTGTTCACTAGCGATCCTCAGATATACCATCAATTAGAGAATGGCTGACCAGAATCTCTAAGATAGAGGAGATGGAGAAACTGATCCACACCTCTTACTGGGTCAGTCCCTGCCCACACCCCTACCATTTCTCATTCAATCTTTCTTCTTGAGATTACCTTTCCCCCTCCCCCTTTTTTTTCTTTCCCCTCTCACTTTATATTCCACCCCCCCCCCCCCGTCTACAACCTTAGCAATCTTTGCATCCCACCACAATTAACCAGAAACCCTTCTACAAAAATACAGGTTGGGATTACTAACATTATTACTATTATTATTAGAACTGGTGGTACTGTTTTTTTTTTTTTTTTTTTTAAATATGTTTTTATTAAGGAAGTTACATAACAGAGTAATCACAAAAACAGGACATATAAGCATTTTCTGAGGACATTCCAGTAGATAACAGTATATGAAGAGATTCTCAGAGAGACAATTTAGGGGGAGGGCATAGGTTAAGTGGCACATGGGGTAGGTGGAATAGTAGTCCTTGCAAACAAAAAAAAAGAACAACAAGAGGGGGGGGGGGGTAGGGGAGGAGGGGGAGGGAAGGTAGGAGAAATGTCAATCCCGCGGGGGATCCTGGTATAGAAAAGACATTTTCTCAAAGTTCAACCTTTCTCAGTAGGAGTGAAAGTGTGCAACAGAAAGGGATTCCATAAGTGATAGAAGCGGTTCTTACTCCGTTCGTGGGTCAGGTCCGTGTTGAGCCTGTCCTTGTATAAGAGCTGCAACAGTTCCTTTTTAACTTGAGCAGTGGTTGGGCAGTCCGCAGATATCCACTTCTGGAGGATGGCTCTACGGGCTATCAAGAGGCATATTAGAGTCCAGTCCCTGCCCAGGGGGGTGGTGGGAGAAGACCAGGGGAGCAGTAGGGGGTCCCAGTACCCAAAGATAAGTAGTAACGGGTCCCTGGGTATGCGCAGCAGGGTGACATCGAAAATGTATTGGATGACTTGGTCCCAGAAACTGGCTATGAGGGAGCAAGACCAGAACCTGTGAGCCAAGTTAGGTTTGGGTTGTTTACAGAGGGGGCATTCTGGGGTGTGCATGGGCTCGGCTGAAGGGGATGTGGGCTCGGTGAACAATCTTGATCTGCGTCTCTCTCCATATTTCGTTAGGGATAAGTCTGTGGATGGTGTGTGAGGCCATGCAGGAGCTTCTCCACCAGGTCAGGGTCAGGGAAGTCTTTCGACCAGTTGGCCGCCGAGGTTGACGCCAGGGGGGGGATGTTGTGCAGGAGGAGGGGACGATAAATGTCTGAAATTTTGTATGAGGCCCGGGAAATTAGGGTGTCGGTAAGGGAGCTCTGGAACCTTTTTCTGTCATCTCGACAGGCGTTTTTCAGGAAACTAATGCATTGAATATACTGGAATACATGTGACGAAGGGAGAGAAAATTTGTCTGCCAGGGCTCTAAATCCTATGGGGCGGCCTGAAAGGGGGTCACACAAAGAATAAAAGGATTTGATACCCTTATCCTCCCAGTCGAGGTAAGGCTGGTAATCTAAGCCTGGTTGGAAGCTCGGGTTGCCCAGGATAGGGAGGTATCGTGAGATAGAGGATGGGACATTGAGGGCCTTCCTGACCTCTCTCCAGGCAATGACTGTATCCCGGAGAAGGAGATTGTGTTGGAGGGGAGGGGGGGCAGATTTCCAATGACAATGGAGAAGGGCCGGTGAGCGAGAAGGGGCGGACCATCGCCGATTCAAGGGGGTAGTTCGAGCACCTGGAGGACTGGGTTATCCAATCCAAGCCTGTTCTCAATAGACATGCCAAGTTATATAGCCTGATGTTGGGAAGGGCAATGCCCCCCTCTCGCCTGGGAAGATGCAGCTTGGCAAATGCTATGGCGCGCCCTCTTGCCACGCCAGAGGAACTTGGAAATGGCAGAGTTAATGGATTTAATGTCTTTGTGGCGTAAGAGTAAAGGGATGGTTTGTAGTGGGTACAGTAGGCGTGCAAAACTGACCATCTTGACAAGGTGGCACCTTCCCAGTAGCGAGAGAGGCAGGTCCATCCAGTTGGCTAGTTCTTGGGATATTTTGGTGAGCAGGGGGGGATAGTTGAGGTGGTATAGGGAGGAGGGTAGTTTACCTATTTTTATTCCCAGGTAAGTGATGTGTGACTTCGCAACAGTGAATAAGGAGCTCTGGGACCAAGAGGGGACAGATAGGGAACCTATTGGGAGTAATTCGCTCTTATTATAGTTGATACGTAGCCCAGAACATTGCCTGAATTCGTCAAAAGTGGTCTTGATCGTGGACATGTCAAGTGAGGGGCTGGATGTGAAAATAAGGACGTCGTCTGCAAATAGTGACGTGCGAAGGTCGTGACCTCCGACATGAATGCAATGAAGGGGGGCGATCTGGGTTAGGTGGCGGGAGAGGGGTTCAAGCGCTATGTTGAAAAGGAGCGGGGAGAGTGGACAGCCTTGCCTCGTGCCTTTGTGCAGCCTAAACTCCTCAGAGAGGAGGCCCGCAGCGACCACTCTCGCGGCAGGGGCAGTGTACATTGACTCTATGAGATGCGTGAAGGGGCCCGAGAAGCCCATTTTGGACATGACCATGGAGAGCCATTCGAAACTAACGTTGTCGAAAGCCTTCTCCGCGTCTAGGGTGATGATGGCATGGTCTCCTGCCGGATCATTTTTTGCGTGTTCGAGAGCTAGCATTACCTTCCTAATATTCATGGTGGCCGTCCTACCCCTTAACAAAGCCCGATTGTGCGGGTGAATCAGGAGGGTATAATGGATGCCAGTCTAGTGGCTGCTATCTTGGAGAGGATTTTAACGTCAAGGTTTAAAAGCGAGATGGGCCTATAAGAGCCAGGTTCTAGGGGGTCCTTACCCTTCTTCTCTAAGAGTTTTACTATGGCCTGATTACCCGTTGTAGATAGGACCCACCCGACCATATATGTTGGTAGACGTTGTGGAGAGGGGGGGACACAGTCGAGCTAAAGGACTTGTAAAATTCTCCGGTGAAGCCATCTGGGCCTGGAGCTTTAGAGGGGGAAAGCTGTTTGATTACGGATTGGACCTCCAGGATGGAGATAGGGGCATTGAGGGCTTCGAGCTGGGTGGGGGTTACCTGGTCCAGGGAAATACGTCGTAGGAAATTGAGGGCTGTTGGCTTATCGATAGGATCTGAGGCATACAGTGAGGAGTAGAATTGGCGCATAGTATTATTGATATCTTTTGGGGTGTAGTGTGTATGGAACCCGACGGATCTCTGAGGGACATGATATGCGTCGGGCGGTTGGGTCCTTTACTTAATCTGGAAAGGAGTCTACCTGCTTTGTTACCAAACTTGTGGAGGGAGGCGTCTAGATGTGCCTTTTGGGTACGTTCGAGGGTGGCTGCCCAGCTATCAAAGGCCTGCTTAGCAGCAAACCAGGCGCTACGGTTGCTGGGGGAGTCATCAGTATAGAGGACCCGCTGGGCCTGATGCAGTGTTGCGCTGGCCTGTTTGTAGCGTCTAAGGGTGTGTTTTTTGAATGTGGCGGCGTAGGCAATTATGCAGCCCCTGAGGAACGCTTTGCCCGCTTCCCAGAAAAGGTTAGGGTTGTCGGCGTGTAGCGCATTATCCGATGCGTATCCCAACCAGGCTTTTTCCAGGTGTTGGTGGAAATCGGAGTTATTGTGAAGATAGGAAGGAAACCGCCAGATTCTGGGGTTGGAGGCTAAGTCAGGGTCTTCAAGGGTGGTCGAGACCGGGGCATGGTCCGAGATTGCAATGTCGTGTATGTCAGCTTCCGAGATCAGTGGGAGGAGAGAGTCAGAACAGAAAAGATAGTCGAGTCTCGTGAAGACATTGTGAGGGTGGGAGTAAAATGAGAATTCCCTGTCAGCAGGGTGCTTTAGTCGCCATGGATCGTGGAGGTGCAGTGAATCAACAGTCGACGCCAATAAGGTCTGGGTGAGAGGAGTCAGAGGAGGGCGAGATTGTCTGGTAGAGGACCTGTCGTCTGTCGGGTGCATGATGGAGTTGAAATCCCCGCCTATCAGGTGTGGGCAGGTTGGGTCTCTAAGCGCCCAGGAGGTGAGGTCGCTAAAAAAGGCACTTGTGGGGCTGTTAGGAGCATAGACATTGGTGATGATTACAACCCTGGATCCCAGTTGGATACGGGCCGAGGCGAATCGCCCCTCAGAGTCTGAATCTGAGGACAGTATCTTGCAGGGAAGGTTTTTGTTAATAAGGATTATTACCCCAGCTTTCCGACCACTTGAGTCAGAGCCGAGGACTGTGCCTACCCAGAGTTTCCGCAGCCGCGGGAAGTCGGGGGTGGACAAATGGGTTTCCTGAAGGAGGGCAATATCGGTCTTGAGCCTTTTAAGGTGGCGCAGAACTTTCATCCTCTTATTGGGGGAGCGGAGCCCTTTAACATTCCAGGAGACTATTCTCATGTTGGGAAAACTATCAATGGGGTGTGGGCAGGATGTGGAGGCGAGGAGAATGGGAGCATGGAGCATTGTAGAAGTGGGGTACAAGGACAGCAGGTGTCGTGGTGGTTTGCTGTGAGAGAGAGCGGAGGTGGTAACGGATCCCTAAAAATGGGTGGAGGGTTGAGAAACAGGGAGGGGGAGATGAGGAGAGGATGATGGGGACAAACAAGGTGAACAACAACATTTGGGAGCTTCACTTTTTTCCGCATGGAGCCACTGAATAGGCCAACTCCCAACGCAGGGCTCTCTATGCAGCACTTCACCCGCAGCGACCGATAGGGGGGGGGTGTAGGCAGCAGGAGCAATGCGTGAGGGGGGGGGGGGAGAGCTAAACAGGTATCCCTGCGGAAGAATGGAAAGGCCTACACATGGCATATAAACGTATGAGACAACACAATATTAAGGCACAAGTAGAGCTAAAACAACTATTACCGATTGTGCAAGAGAACATAAAACAATGTGAAATGAAATAGCATTAAGGAGCATAAGAGAAAAGAAAAGAAGACAAACTGGCATAACATCATAATAGCATTGGGCCTACCGTGGTCCCCCGGGTGAAGGGGGAGGCACGCTGAAGGAGAGGGGCCCAGGAGTGATCCTGGACGGTCAAAGCGCAGCAGAACTGCACCGGGATGGTGTGTCCATCCAGAAGAAAAAAAAGAAGTGTTCAAGAAAAAAAAAAAAGTTCAAGAGGATGAGGTGTGTTGTCGGTCGGAACCAGATGCCTTGAATCTTTTAGGAGAGTCCTTGCGTGGGCTTCCGTGTTCCAGGGCCCGGTTGGAAGGTGCCGCTCTGGGAGACAGGTTGTGGTGGGGGCTAGAGCGGTGGGACCTCAGGAAGGCCTCAGCTTCGGATGGGTCATGGAAGGAGAGCTGATCTCCGTTAGGTGCTCTGAGTCGAAGCACGGCCGGGAAAGCCAGAGTAAACTTGACTTGCATTCGGTGGAGCTCCGTGCAGATCTGCTGGAAAGCCTTCCTCCTCTTGGAGACGTCCACGGAGTAGTCCGCAAAGACCAGGATATTCATGCCGTCTATCTGGAGGGTCCTGGACTGCCTGAACTTCTGCAGGATGAGGGATTTATCTGAATAGTTGAGATACTTGGCGATCACAGGACGTGGTGATTTGCGATCAGAGTTGAAAAGGCCCATGCGGTGGGCGCGCTCAACAGTGCAGGGGCCTGGCAGGCCCAGGGCCTCGGGGATGCGTCTTGAGCAGAGATCTGAGAGTGCCTGAGGTTGCAGCGATTCAGGGACGCCAATAAAGCGCAGATTGCTCCTCCTGGATCTGTTCTCAAGGTCGTCCAGTTTGTCTAGTATATACTTGTTCGTCTTGTCTTGCGCATGTTCAAAGGATTGGGCCTGGTAAAGATCCTCTTCTATATGACCGATGCGATTTTCAGCCTCATTCAGCCTGGATGCATGCTCCCCTAGTTGAGCCTGGATTTTCTGTATCCCTGCATTGATGGCTTTTTTCCACCGAGGTCGCTATCATGGGGGATAATAGAGCAGCCACGGCCTGGGCCATCAGCTCTATGTTATGCATATCCCCCGCTTGTGGGGGAGATGAGGAGATGTGAACAGTCTGAGGGGTAGTTGGAGGGGCTGGTGTTGCACTCACCTCCATAGCAGGCGCCGGTTCTGCGATCGGATCTACGATCGGATCCGTGTAGGCCGAAGCCGGGGCCTCGATTTGCGGCTGTCCCGTTCGCGCCGCAGCGGCGGCGTACGATCGCGCGCCGCTTTTTTCAAGAAATTTGTCCATCCTCGGGTGGAGGGGTATGGCGGATGGTTAGCCCAGGGGTCGGTGGCGGGTCTGCAAGCTTTTACAGGCCGATTTTGAAGCCTGTGTGCGGGAGCTGATGGAGTGTACAGCTACTCCATGCGGCGCCGGAACCGGAAGTGTGGTACTGGTTTTAATGTTATTACTACCATTATTATAGATGCTTTACTCAGAAAATAACCTTATATATAAATGGTTCCTTATGTTGACTGTTCATGCAACATTCAAGTCTCCTTATTAGCTTCAGCTTTGAGTAATATTTATTTGTTCTCTTTGATACAATCTATGACTCATTTTCAACCTATGTTATTTTATTGTAGAAGTATGTCATGTGTACCATATTAATCAATGTAATTACTGTTCTGTAAACATTACTTTAATATTTTCAATAAAACTTTTGTGAGTAAAAATATATAAAAGCTCTTTCCCTTTTTTGTTTTCTCTTTAGGTTATGGAGGAGAAAAATGTGTCCCGTATTACCAAGATCCACCTATTAGGACTTCGGACTCCACACAGTATAACATTTCTGATCTTTTTTCTTTTCCTTTTGATCTATTGTGTGACAATATGTGGAAACCTCCTGATCATCACCCTGGTGTCCTACAGCAAATCCCTCCATTCCCCCATGTACTTCTTGCTCTATCAGCTCTCCATATCAGATATCTTAGTAGTAACCGACATTCTTCCTAACACACTCCATACTGTTTTGATGAAAGGGATCACAATATCATTTTCTAATTGCATCTCCCAGTTTTATGTTTTTGCTGTTTCTGAATTTCTTGAGTGTCTTCTTCTGACAGTGATGTGTTATGACCGATATGTGGCCATCTGTAAACCATTACATTATACTTTATTAATGAACTTCCAGCTCTGCTGGGTGATGATTATCACATGTTGGGTGTTAAGTCTTTTAGTAGTACTGATTCTCACTTTAACAATTTCACAATTGAATTTTTGTGGTCCCGATATTATCAATCACTTCTTCTGTGATCTTGATCCAATCCTACAACTCTCCTGCTCTGATGCTTCTAACGTTCTACTTGAAGTGACAATACTGAATGTTATTATTGTTATAATCCCATTCTTTACAATTATTCTATCATATGTTTATATTATAATCACAATTTTTAAAATTCCATCTATTACCGTCAGACAAAAAGTTTTCTCAACATGCAGCTCCCACCTGACTGTTGTTTGCATTTTTTATGGTTCAATGGTTTGTGTTTATTTGGTACCCCGTAATGGACAGTCAGGGGATATCACTAAATTCTTGTCATTGCTGTACACTGTGGTCACCCCACTGATGAATCCAATTATATACAGCCTGAGGAATAAAGACTTAAAAGAAGCTGTAAATAAAATAATCAACCACTGTCTGCACTCGCATTTCAGTAAATAGTCATAAAATAATAATTCTAAATTATGCCATGATGATGGAGATAGCGGCAGATATCAAGAATTCTTTCTCGATGGCCATAACGGATATTAAAACCGAGCTGCTGCGGCTCTCGGAACAAATGGCGGTGACGGACAGAGCTGGAAAGAGAAGGGACAGGGCCCTTACCAGGCTGGACAACATTGTAGAGGTACACTCTCAACAATTGATCGATGCCAATAGGCAAATAGAGGATTTGGACAACAGGGGTCGTCGCAACAATATCAGGGTGCGGGGGGTCCCCGAAACTGTACCCCAAGACCAAATTCAACCTGCGCTGTCCTCCATCTTCAACAACCTCCTGGACAGGCCCGAAGCATCACCCATAGAGTATGATAGGGCCCACAGGGCGCTGCGCCCCAAAGCCCCAGACAACATGCCACCTAGAGATATTATCTGCCGGCTACCGAACTTTACCTTGAAGGAAGAAATCCTACAAAAAGCAAGGCAAAATGGCCAGGTTACCTACAATGACGTGAATATACAGCTCTTCCAGGACCTCTCACCCATTACCCTTAAGAACAGGAGAGCTCTGAAGCCGCTGCTGGAAGTGCTGTCTGAAAAAGGCATAACCTACAGATGGAAATACCCATTCGCTTTACAAGCTACCCACAATGGCAGACAATACATGCTCAGAGTCCCAAGCGAGCTGCAGCAGTTTTGCGAGAACATGCAGATAGCCCCGGTGGAACTACCGGACTGGTACGCGGAGTTTGTGGTCCCGCCGGCTTTCACTCACCATCCCCCAGCGCAGGATCCTTCTCCGTCCAAATCTCCCTACACTCCGGGCAAGCATCGGAAGACACCCCGCAAGAACAACCATGCGTCTCCGGCTGCCAGGGGCCCTAAGATGAGGGTCCAGTTATGTTGAGCTGAGCTGCTCTGGGAGAGATTCAACCCAACTCTACACTACTGAGGAGTCTACTGGATGAACCGACGCACCTATCCTTCAACAAGCTGCACCATATACCGTCATAGCCGCTCCAAGGAATAACTTTCCAGCGACGCGGGTCATGATGCCAGGGACTCCTAGGGCGGCTGTGCCTAGACCTCCCCCGGAATGAAGGAGCAGTTTTACGAAGGTACTGTACACCGTATATCTCCCCTCACTCTTCTTCTTTTTATTTTTCCCATATTTTTGCTCTATTTTATTTGGTCCCTTTTTTTTTTTGATTACTTATTTACCCGCCGGTTATTGAACCGTGCGGCACGGCGACCTCGTCGACACTGTAATGGAGCCCTGATCTTACCAAGACATACAAGTTGAAGCAGTGTTGCATCGTTAACTTTCCCCACTTTATCTGGTCATATGCAGCCAAGAGGTAATGGGGGACATTGTTTGCTCACGATCTAATAGCAATAACTACTAACTGTTCCACTTTACAACATTTCGCCTATATTGTTTTTATTTCCTTTTTTTTTTTTTTTTTTTTTTTTTTCCTTCTGTATTTTGCTGGGCGCGGTTGTACGCACTGGGAAGCCTTGCACTCTCTGACCACCAGGGGACACCAATCCTCTACGCTCCGCACGGTGAGCGAGCTGAATCTTGATATGCCTGCTATAGTTTTGGTTTGTTACCCACAGGCTACACGATAATGAGCTATAGACTCCCACTTTGTTAATATGTTTGGGTTTTCACAGGACAAGGCTCTGCCTCCTTCAACGGTCTAGTGCATGCTCCTTTTACTGGTATTGTGTCACCTTATACTACCTCTCTTTGTTCTCTTTACCCCTCCATGTTACATCCCCCTCTAAGGTTAAGTTGGAGATGAAGACAGTGTCACCTACATGCTCACTTATATCCTACTACTTCACTGGAGGCTTCCAGGGATGCGCAAGAGGTGACATGACTCTATGCCACCGCCAAGAAAAACTGTGAGTTGTTGTTTGACATTCAGAGTTGACCTGCATCCATCTCTAACCCTTTGCTTAGAAGGCAGATCACCCCCACTACATCCCAGCACCCACATACATTTAGAGATGTGGATAATGTATCAAATCTGGGTCTGCAATTAGTTCTGGGATTGTGATTGGGAGGTTTCAAATAGGCTTTTAGACGGCAGATAAGTTAACTATTTGCAGGGACCTGCATTTTCAACATGTTAGGAGATACACAGTAGTATATACGACTGCAATGTGTTACACTCTTGTCACAGCCCAGTAGGTATTTGACTTGTCTGTTTAGCTGTGGAGTTGGCTCTCTCTTATAAAACATAACCCTCGGTGTATATAGGTTTATAACGGTTTACATCGGTTCTCACCAAACTGCGGTTCACTATGGTTTATATCACATAGGTAGATGCATCATTATCCCTGCTTACTACTTTGATTCACAAATATTCTCTACCCCTTCGGGGGACGGCCAAGATTAACATCTGATTGATTACAACCTCACGTTTCTGACCCGGGACCACAACATATAGTTGGTCTCCTTTCCGTCTGCGAGGGCGCCTCCCGTGCACCCACCAGAGTCACACTGACATTTCTCTATATAGGTCACACCTAACATAGAAGTGTTCTAAAGCCCCTTTATAAAAAGTATAAAGAAAGGGCTACGACTCAAGAACATTGTTGGTTTTCCAACACATTTACATCCCTTCCCCCCCCACACACTAGTGGGACTTCCACAACCCCTCCCCAACCCCCCCCCCCCTTTTTTTTTTTTTTTTTTTTTTTTTTGCCTCTAAATCAAGGTCCAAATGGCTTACTCCTTTCTTGGTAAATCCCCCACGCTGATCTCTCATAACATTAATGGCATGAACATCCCTGAAAAACGTTCCAAATTCTTTAAAGAACTTAGGAAAACTAAACCACTACTGGTTTTCTTACAGGAAACACACTTTAAGGGCCAAAATATCCCGAAGATGACAGACAACCTATACACAGTAGCTTATCATGCTACTAACCCCTTAGCCAAGACAAAAGGTGTGTCAATCCTAATCAATAAAAACGCCCCTTTTATCCTTAAGAATAGCCTACTTGACCAGGAAGGGAGATTCATCTTCTTGACGGGAACATGGGAGGGATCTCCTATCACACTTGCCAACGTATATTTCCCCAATAGGAACCACATCACTTTTTGCAGAGAAATCATAGACACATTGACATGGTTTGCTGAGGGGTGCGTCCTCCTGGGAGGGGACTTTAATGTCCCCCTTTCCCCTCTACAGGATTCATCCACCGGACACACACATGTTCCTTTCAGGGTCTTGAAGAGACTGAAGGCGCTACTTATGTCACTCTCTCTGATAGACTCGTGGAGACTGGCTCATCCCACTGAAAGAGACTACTCCTTCTACTCCGCCCCCCACAAGAGATACTCCAGACTTGATATGATCTTTATTACTCAGAGAGACTTACCCAGACTGACCGGATCCGAGATAGGCATTATCTCCCTCTCGGACCATGCCCCCACTTCACTGACTTTGAAACCAGGCTTCCCTGCGAGACCAAATTTTAACTGGAGACTCAACCCCGCCCTATTGACAGACCAGACTATACAAGACGACATTTTCGACTCCATCAAATCCTATTTCGTAAACAACGTAGACTCGGACACAAACCCACTGAACAACTGGGAGGCCCATAAGGCCGTGGTGAGAGGAAACTTGATCAGATGGGGCGCAACTAAAAAAAGAGAGAGAAACAAAGAGATAACATCATTGTCAAACAAGATAGCACATTTGGAATTGCAACATAAAAAAACTCTCTCTGCCCAGGTGGAAAAAGAACTTTCCACATGCAGGACATCCCTATCACAAATACTAAATTTGCAAGCCCAAAGGTCCCTTTTTTTTAAAAAACGTATATTCTATGAGCATGGCGACAAAGGTGGTAAATACTTAGCTAGAGCCCTGAAAGAAGCCTCCTCCACAAGACTTGTACACGCTATCAAAAACAGACAAGGTACTCTTGAGTGTGACTCCACCCGCATAGCAGAACAGTTTCACGACTTTTACTCAAGACTATACAACCTACCACCACAACACAAGCCAGCTCATATTCCACACTCCATGACGGAAGCGATTGGGGAGTTCTTGGAGAGGAGTGAACTCCCTTCTCTCTCATTAGATGATGCCAACCTGCTAGAGAAACCTGTGACCCAGGAAGAACTGCTTGAAGCAGTCAGCTCACTTAAACCATGTAAAAGCCCTGGCCCTGATGGGTTCACGGCACAATACTACAAAACGTTCCTTCAACTACTTGCACCCCCACTGCTCAGGGCCCTTAATTACCTAGCCTACAATAAACATGACTCCAACTCGCTTCTCATGGCCCACATCACCGTGATTCCGAAGCCAGACAAAGATCACTCAGAATGCGCTAACTTTAGACCCATCTCATTACTAAACATCGACATTAAGTTGCTGGCCAAGATAGTTGCAAATAGACTGAAACCCCTTCTCTCCAAAATAATTGGTCCAGAACAAGTCGGTTTCATGCCGGGTAGGGAGGCCAGAGACAATGTCTCGAAGGCACTGAGCCTGGTACACTATGCTAGACAGATGGGAATCAAGGGCCTCCTCCTGTCCACGGATGCGGAGAAGGCCTTCGATAGGGTTTCCTGGGAATACATGATGGCTACATGTCGACATATAGGATTAGGTAGCCATATGCTTAATTGGATAGAGGCTCTCTATACCAATCCACGGGCACTAATCAAAATTAACAACATCCTCTCAGAACCCCTAGAGATCAAAAATGGTACAAGACAGGGCTGCCCCCTATCACCCCTCCTATTCATTATATCTTTAGAACCACTTCTACGGACCATCAACCTATCACAGGATGTAAGAGGCTTCCACATTGACGAGAGAGAGTTCAAGATTGCCGCTTACGCGGATGATCTCTTGTTCTTTATCTCTAAACCACATATCTCAATGCCCAACTTACTAAAAATCTTTGATACCTTTGGTTTCATATCCAATTTTAAAATCAACCGCAGCAAGTCTGAAGCGATAAACTTGACTCTAGACACAAATGAATTTGAACGATTGAAAAGCAACCATAGTTTCAGATGGGAACAAAAACACCTCAAGTACCTTGGGATAAAACTTACTCCGACAATTGACGGCCTCTACTCAGCAAACTTCACACCCTTACTACAAGCCATCACTAAAGACTTACACAATTGGACCTCACGAACCTTCACGTGGTTCGGTAGGGCATCCATTCTCAAGATGACAGTCCTACCGAAATTATTATATTACTTTAACACCTTGCCGATTAAACTCCCCTCTTCTTTCTTTGCCAAACTCCGCTCAGCCCAATTGAAGTTCCTTTGGGCTGGCAAGAAGCCAAGACTTAGTTTCTCCCAACTTACCCTACCAAAAAACATGGGAGGAATTGGCCTCCCAGACTTTAAAAAATACTTTATGGCAGCACACATCACCAGACTCATTGACTGGCATTGTCACCAATCAACCAAAGACTGGGTAGCCCTAGAGAAGACTCACCACACTAGAACGATATCATACTACCCATGGACTATGGACTCAAAACGGACAAACAAACTCACTCACCCCCTAGTGGCAGCTACTCTATCGGTCTGGCATGGCTCAGCTGTGAAATTTCACCTGGCCAACATACCTGGCCCATTAACCCCGATAACGGATAACCCAGATTTTCCCCCAGGTACAGACGTTAAACTAAACCAGACAGATAAGGCGAAGCTCCTGGCTACTCACTGCCTATCAAACAATAGGATCAAATCCCACCAGTCACTTAGATCAGAGCTCGGGGAGTCCTTCCCCGGATTCTGGTTTCACCTCCAACTGCAGGACTTTCTGGTCAATGGCGGGTTCAAATCAGCGTACTACAAGACCCTCACCCAACTAGAACAAATCTGCCTTTCAGGTTCCCCCATTTTAAAAACTACATCACTTGCATACACTTGGCTTTGTAATCAACAACCACAAAGGACAGATAGACATAAGACTAAATGGGAAAAGTGCCTAAATATCACACTGACTGACGACCAATGGAAGAAAGCTTGTATATTCGCCCATACATGTTCATTAAGCTCAAGATTTCAAGAAATTTCATACAAGATCCTCAGCCAATGGTATATTACCCCTCTGGACATCAGATCCTGGTCACCTGATAAATCAGACAGGTGTTGGAGATGTAAAACTGACGAAGGTTCCTTCATGCATATCTGGTGGAGCTGCCCCCTTATATGTAATTTTTGGTCCCAAGTAATACACCACATTAAGCTGATCACGGACACTGACCTCCAACTTGACGCAGCTGCATGTCTCCTACATATTAACCGACTGTCCATTGGCAGGTATAAAAGGACCCTAACTAGACACCTACTTACAGCTGCAAAAACATTGATCCCCTTACACTGGAAGACCACCAAATGTCCCTCGATCAAAGATTGGTTAAACAGGGTGCATTACATCCACAAAATGGATGAGCTGATTGCCATGGGAAATGAAAACTCAACCCGCTTTGTTGAAACCTGGCAACCCTGGATTTCATTTAAGTACTCCAGCGACTACCAATTACTAATGGCTTAACACTCTGGTATTTCTGGTATTGTAACAAGAGATCTTTAGATCAGTTCAACTACAGCCCTGAATACTGCTTCACCCATGGATTAAGGGTTTATCTCTTGCTGTATTCTCTCAGACCCCCTTTATAATAATTACCTATCAACCTTTGGGAGATTTGGACATTCCTTCTACCCTGTAACGTCCCCTCAGCCACATTCCCCCCCCCCCCTTTTTTTTTTTTTTTTTTTTCTTTTTCTCTTCTTCCTCTCCCCTCCCCTCCCCACGCCCCCTCTCCCTCCTCACTCCTTTCTAACTAAGGTTTCGGAAGAAATTACATTCTCTTGGACTAGTTTGTAGTAAATGTTAAAAGACTACATTATGTTTATCCTTTTGCATTTGTTCTGTTTTTGTCATGTTACTGTAGAATTTTGTGCATTTCACATTGTACTGTACATTTATACTGTACCATGCAACTTTTGAGTCAATAAACTCTGATTGTGTAAAATAAAATAATAATTCAGCAAGTTTAAATTGTACTTGCATGTCAGATCTTGATATCAAAGATGAAATCCATCAGACATGACTCCACATCGTTGTTTTAAAAAGTTCTGAAGCCATAGATTGATCATTGTAATTCGCCTAATCTATATCATTCCCTGTAAATCTGATCACATCAATTATTTAACCTTTCTTATTCACTTGACCTCCGGAAGATTTTCCCCACTTTATGACCAGGCCATTTTTTGCAATACGGCACTGTGTTACTTTGACTGACAATTGGGCAGTCATGCAGCAATGTATCCAAATGACATTTATGTAAAAGAAAATCCATAAACAGAGCTTTATTTTGGTGATATTTGATCACCACTGTGTTTTTTGTTTTGTTTTGCCCTATAAACAAAAAAAGGCCGATAATTAAAGAAAAAAAATACATATATATGTTTACTTTCTGCAATAAAACATATCCAATAAAAATAAAAAATAAATGTCAAATGTCTTAATACATTTAGGCCAATATGTATTCTGCTACATATTTTTGGTAAAAAAATCCCAATAAGCGTATATTGATTGGTTTGCACAAAAGTAATTGTGTCTACACACTATGGGATATATACTGGAATTTGTATTTGTTTATAAATATATTAGTAATGGTGGCGATCAGCTGTATCAGATATAATGGGACAACATGATATTGCAGCCAGCAGTCTGACACTAACTGACACTTTTGACACTTTGTATGAACCAGTGACACTAAAACAGTGATCAGTACTAAAATATGCACTGTCACTGTACTTATGACACGGGCAGGGAAGGGGTTAAACATCTAGAGCAATCAAAGGGTTAACTGTGTGCTTAAGCAGTGTTTCTGTGTACTTTATGTGCTGTTTTTACTAAAGGATGTGATGCTTTTCAGTGAAAGAAAACCCATCACATCCCTACTGACAGAACACAGCTCTGCCTTGTATACATAGGCAAAGCTCTGTTCTGTGTCTCTCCTCAATGATCAGTGGGCAACGGTGGACATCCATTAATCCACTGATTTATCTTCTGATTTGCTTCTGCTGTGACTAATCACACACATAATGTACTATGGGGTGGTCGGCAAGTGGTTATTCTTTTGTAAAACCTTACAGCAGGGATAGGCAACCTTAAAGCCGTGGAGATCTACCTGAACAACATGGGAGAAGTCAAAGACCACTGGTAACAGTATTGACCAGTGTTGCCTCCTCACACCTGATTTAAAGCTCAAATTCCAGTAGTACCGTGTCGCAATCGCCTGCATTGTACTGTAAACTAGTGTTGAGCAGAATATGCCATATTCGATTTTGCGATATATCTCGAATATATAGTCGAATATTCGAGATATATTCGCTAAATACGAATATTCGTGATATTTTTTGGAAATGAAATGATTGCGAATTTTCGCTATTGCGAATGCGAATGCGAATGCGAAATTTCGAGAAATGCGGAATGGAGCACTCTGATTGGCTCAGAATATTCGTGATATATTACAATACAAAATAATTGCGAAAATTCGGCAAATGCGGAAGGAGCACTCTGATTGGCTCAGAATATTCGTGATATATTACAATACAAAATAATTGCGAATATTCGGCAAATGCGGAAGGAGCACTCTGATTGGCTCAGAATATTCGTGATTTATTACAATACAAAATAATTGCGAATATTCGGCAAATGCAGAAGGAGCACTCTGATTGGCTCAGAATATTCGTGATATATTACAATACAAAACAATTGCGAATATTCGGCAAATGCGGAAGGAGCACTCTGATTGGCTCAGAATATTCGTGATATATTACAATACAAAATAATTGCGAATATTCGGCAAATGCGGAAGGAGCACTCTGATTGGCTCAGAATATTCGTGATATATTACAATACAAAATAATTGCGAATTTTCCGCAAATGCGGAAGGAGCACTCTGATTGGCTCAGAATATTCTTGATATATTACAATACAAAATAATTGCGAATATTCGGCAAATGCGGAAGGAGCACTCTGATTGGCTGAGAATATTCTTGATATTTTATTGTAATTTCGCAAAAATGCGAATGAGAAATTGATTGCGGAATTTCGACAGTAACACTCTGAAATCGAATATATGTGTTATTTTAGCTAAAAACAATATTGCGAATTTCTCGAAAATAATCGCGCGATATCGCTATTGCCGAATAATCGCATTGCGATTTTTCGGCAATATAAAATGATCGCTGCAGCTACTCGGCCCAAGGTCTCTAATCATACCAGCAATGCTTTTAGACGTCGATGGGGATCTCTAGGATGTGATCTGTTCTAAAAAATAATTGAAAAAATATGAATATTCGAAATAGCGAATATTCACCGCGAAATTCGGAATATATCGCGAATACTCGAATATGCCATATTCGAGCCGAATATTCGCAATACGAATATTCGTGAGCAACACTACTGTAAACATGGGTTTAAATCAGTTGGTGAGGAGGCAACATATCGCCTTAGAGGAGCAGCAGTGCCTGCTTCACTTGTGAATGAGCCCTTAGTTGCATTTGGCAGCAGCACCCTTAGGGCTCATTCACACATAAAGTTGGGGGTGGTAAAACCCTGCAGTTGAGGGCACCAAATCTGCAAGATAAAATAGATAAAAAAGATAAAATAGAGACCCATGGCTAAGCACAGTAAACCCACAGGAAAGCTGAAGGTACACTTCACTGCACCCATGGTGTGGGTAAACTGCAGCACATCAGTGTAAAAGCAGGCCTATATTATTATGCCCAGTTGGTATCACTCTTCATGGGACAGGAGCCAGCACTACAGTGGAGACATCAGCTTATGGGGCTCTTGCCCGCTACTTTACTCCCAACTTTACAAATAGTCCCTCTGCATTGCACTCTGATGCTCTGGGATGGTGGGTCAGCAAGCCCAGACCGCAATCTACCAGTCACTTGGCCATGATCTACTGGTAGATCCTGACCTACAGGTAGCTGACCCTCGGATTACAAGATATATGCCCTGTTTATGACAAATTGATACTGGTTCCATACTTCCATTGTACTTTAATGATTGATTAAATCTATTTGAGACTTGGTTCAACACCTTTAATAAAATGGTTGTGGCAAAAGTTTAATTATACACTCTTCATGCAGCCTACTTGTGGGCAATTCTGGTGACCAAGAACACATATTTTTAATTCCTAATTCATCCTCACAGACGCCTTAATTATTAAATGTGGATAAATGCAGATCTGAGGACAGCAGAAAACATATGGTTGCTTCCAGTGGAATTGTTCCTACTTCAAAAAATCGGATAAGGCTTTTGCAGCGCTTGGTTCATGGTTTGTGGTGCTCTCCCACTGAACTCAGTTGACAGGCGCTGCTGATCAAACTCTTCAACCAGAGGTAAAAATGTTATGGCTGCAAAGCAAAACCTATCAGGCTGTTATATTAGCACTTATTTGGACGGCCAGGAGTGGTAAAACTGGAGCTCAACCACTTGTTTTTCCTGACCCCTCATTCCATGGCCTAACGTGGGAGGTCTCCTGTCAAGTCCTTATCAGTAGCAGTACCAATGGAACTGGGAAACCAGGAAGCAGCTGACAACCAGCATGGAACACAAGATGGTGCTGGACCAGAACTGACGTCAGTGGGAACACGTGCTGCCGTGGATGGGGGCGGTTATGAATTTCAAATCTTTTATGCTTTTAGGCTTTTATGCTAAGACCTGATTGGCTGTCATAGAATGTGGAAGGTGGGACTACAGGGGTCACCCGGAATGTGGGTCGTTGTTTAAAGGGAACTAGTCCTACAAGCCATACAGTCATAGCGGCATGAATAATTAAATAATGTAAACTACTGCATATATTGTAACCAGCCTAAAATAGCAATCAGCTAATATTACACAAAGGTAAAAATAAAGAACAATATAACAAAACTGTATATATAACACATATAGCACAACTTTACTCACCTATAGCCAACATTATAATATGTCTTTGAACACAGGTTTTTGGCCCCATGCAATCTTACAAGCAGTCCACAAGTGGACCACTTCTGTCGGTGACTTTAATGAGTGGTTCGAGGGGCTCACAAAATTGGTCTCCCTATAAAGACAAGACCTCCAAAAAATAAGGGATAGGACCACGGCTGTGGAGGATAGGATCAGCGATTTGGAAGATCAATTACCCCCTCTCACCAGGGTTTCCCGGGATGGCTTATACAGGCTAACAACAAAGTGGGTGACATAGAAAATCGCCTCAGATGTAATAATGTTCACATTGCGGGGCTCCCTGAGAAGATCGAGGGCCAAAACCTTAGAGCATTCACAGAGCAATGGCTACAAGAAATATTTGGTAAAGAGGCCTTCACCCAATTATTTACAGTAGAACGTGCTCATCGGAGACCACCTTGGCCCCTCCCACCTTACATTTTATCTAGGTCCATTCTGGCCAGACTTTTGAATTACAAAGACAGTGAGATAATCCCTTAGGCTGGCATGGGAGAAGGGCTCTGTTCAATTTAAGGGAACTAAAGTTTCATTATATCCTGTTTTTTTTGCGGAGATACAACACAAGAGATCTAAATTTGCAGAGGTGAAGAAATGGCTGCAGAGGCTTCAAGTGACCTTACGCAATGCTTTACCCAGCCAAGCTGCCTATTACGGCCAGAGGACAGTCCACCTTCTTTGAAACAGCCTCTGGTGCAGCAGCATGGCTTGATCATAATGAACAAGACCTCCAATGACGTTGAGATGCTAACAGGGGTGACTGACATCTGTGAGGCCTATATGCCACAACCAATATGGTGCCTTTTGTTAACCCTGAAGTTATCTATTCTTAAAGGGGACATGTTAAAGTTAGTTTGATTCAGCGATTCAGCGATACGTATTGCGATTCTTGTGGTAATCATTTTTGTGCCCAGTTGGCACACATGCATCTATTCAAAACTGGCCATCTGGGGTGAGAAGAGAGATTGCTTTCACTTTGTCACTGGTAATTGCGGCCCCTCAGCTCCCCAGTGTTATATCACCCTATAGAGATGCTACTGTTGCTCAGTTACGCATTGTTCTGAAACTTTTGCATCAATACCTTCTTCGGCGATGTTCACTATTCCAGTCCTCAACCTTCAGCCACCAAAAGGAAGTGTTCATTTAGCTCTTCATTTGTGAGAGCCTCCTCCCAAGCAACCTGGTCTTTTATGATACACAATATGTCTACCACCCCAATAGTTTAGTGGAACGTTCGAGGAGTGCATGATGCACTAAAATAAGCCATGATCACTTCTTGTCTACAGAAATTCCATCTGACCATTGTAGGCCTGCAAAAACCCAATCTCACAAGGGACACAGTGAATTGTATGCAATACCTCTGGCTGGGCAAGGCTCCACTCAATCTGCCTATTCACGCAGGGTGAATTTATTAATACACAAGTCCTTAGCGTATCAGGAATTGGACTCCCTGATAGACCCCTTGAGGCGTTGTATGTATTTCTGCATTGTAAGCTGTTTACTTTAACTTTTATTGTTGCTTTTGTGTATATTCCTCCTCCACACTGGTTGATTAGCCAGAGGTTCCCACCCTGATTATGGGGAACTTAAACGGCTACCTGGACCCCTGATTAAATAGACATCCTCCGTTCCAGCCTCTACTGGCCGAAGGGGCACTGTTCTTAGCCGTCTGCTGGCGGAGGTGGTTTGGACAGATATATGGCGCCTACAACCAAACCAAGCCAAACCAAACTAAAACCCATGGCTCTCTTTCCCGCATAGACCTCAGTGTATATCCTGTTTTTTTTTGCGGAGATACAACACAAGAGATCTAAATTTGCAGAGGTGAAGAAATGGCTGCAGAGGCTTCAAGTGACCTTACGCAATGCTTTACCCAGCCAAGCTGCCTATTACGGCCAGAGGACAGTCCACCTTCTTTGAAACAGCCTCTGGTGCAGCAGCATGGCTTGATCATAATGAACAAGACCTCCAATGACGTTGAGATGCTAACAGGGGTGACTGACATCTGTGAGGCCTATATGCCACAACCAATATGGTGCCTTTTGTTAACCCTGAAGTTATCTATTCTTAAAGGGGACATGTTAAGGTTAGTTTGATTCAGCGATTCAGCGATACGTATTGCGATTCTTGTGGTAATCATTTTTGTGCCCAGTTGGCACACATGCATCTATTCAAAACTGGCCATCTGGGGTGAGAAGAGAGATTGCTTTCACTTTGTCACTGGTAATTGCGGCCCCTCAGCTCCCCAGTGTTATATCACCCTATAGAGATGCTACTGTTGCTCAGTTACGCATTGTTCTGAAACTTTTGCATCAATACCTTCTTCGGCGATGTTCACTATTCCAGTCCTCAACCTTCAGCCACCAAAAGGAAGTGTTCATTTAGCTCTTCATTTGTGAGAGCCTCCTCCCAAGCAACCTGGTCTTTTATGATACACAATATGTCTACCACCCCAATAGTTTAGTGGAACGTTCGAGGAGTGCATGATGCACTAAAATAAGCCATGATCACTTCTTGTCTACAGAAATTCCATCTGACCATTGTAGGCCTGCAAAAACCCAATCTCACAAGGGACACAGTGAATTGTATGCAATACCTCTGGCTGGGCAAGGCTCCACTCAATCTGCCTATTCACGCAGGGTGAATTTATTAATACACAAGTCCTTAGCGTATCAGGAATTGGACTCCCTGATAGACCCCTTGAGGCGTTGTATGTATTTCTGCATTGTAAGCTGTTTACTTTAACTTTTATTGTTGCTTTTGTGTATATTCCTCCTCCACACTGGTTGATTAGCCAGAGGTTCCCACCCTGATTATGGGGAACTTAAACGGCTACCTGGACCCCTGATTAAATAGACATCCTCCGTTCTAGCCTCTACTGGCCGAAGGGGCACTGTTCTTAGCCGTCTGCTGGCGGAGGTGGTTTGGACAGATATATGGCGCCTACAACCAAACCAAGCCAGACCAAACTAAAACCCATGGCTCTCTTTCCCGCATAGACCTCAGTGTAGGCTCTTCCCATGACCTTAATTATGTCTCTAAAGTAAAGTACTTCCCCAGGGGGGTGTCCGATCATTCCCCCTGGTGGTACATCTAGTTACTCATCCCTCTAGCTCCCTGCCAAGAGCCCAATGAAAACTCAATGACTTCTGGCTAAAGCTTTTCCCCTCCCACAAGAAAAAATTGGGAGTTTCTTCTGTACCAATAAACACTATATGAATACTTTCGTGAAATAGGATGCCTTTAAAGCTTGCCTTAGACTTAGAGGCACTTTTATAGCAGAAATTGAGGCCATAAAACACAAACCAGGTGTGACAGCTAGAGCTCTCATATGATCCCTCTGAATCTGCGAGGAAGGCATGGATATCAGACCAGGATTCCCTGGACCGGTTGAGATCCTCTGCCACAGAACAGAAATGTTTTTTTTACCAAAATGGCATTTTATGAAGAAGGGGAGAAAATGGGCCATCTATTAGGGAAAATTGACAGATCTCAACAATCCTCCCCGGCTATAGGGGACATGCTTTCCTCCACCTCCAATTAGTGAATGACCTGGAGCTAATTATGGCCTCTTTTTACACTGACCTGTATAATCCATGTGACAACTATTCTGATGAGGCATTGATGTGCTATTTAAAATTCACACCTTTACCAGCTTTGACCCAACAGGCCTGCTTAGAATTAGATGGACCTACATCAGGGGAAAAAAACTGTGTGTGCGTTCTTATTTATTTTTGATTTTTTTTTTTTGGTAAATGAGTAGGGGTACAATGTACTCCCACTTATTCACATAAGGAGGCAGGATCTTGGGGCCCTCTTGTTGCATTTTGTGCCTGACTTCCTGTGTACTGTCCCTGGCTTGTCTACCATTGTGCTTGTATATCGCCTTCCCTGATCTCGGACCTTGTACTCTGCAAGCGAGTGGTCTCCCCATTTTTTAGCTGGGCATACCTGGGAGCTGCAATCTGCTTCCAGCTTGCTGCAAGTCCATCCCCACCATCAGGGGCTCTAGTAAAGGAGCAGGCTGGGGCTTAGACTCCACGCCCTGTGGAACCCTGAGTTGGCAATCTACAAGATCTTACTAGCATTGAAACCTGACACTATCTTCTATATATTATTTTTTTCAGATCAGGGAAGTGCACCATTACAGCAGCATAATCTTGGTTCTTGGACTTGAAAATGATAAAAAGAGACTTGTGAGAAAAAAGGAAAAAAAGGTTACATTTATATTTTTAACTGTTTAAAGAAGCACCTCAGATGCAGAAGTGCCCTCAACATCTCTAAAACACAAGATCTCATATGTATAATAGTAAAAATTACTCTTAAAAAAAGTATTGCAAACATGTTTTTTTTTTTTAATAGTTTAAATTGAAAGTGCAGCCAAGTTATGATCATTCAGATGTCTTCATAGTCTTAATAATCAGAAAATGTGTTTTGAAATAAGTCATCACTTATCTTTGTAGCTGCAATCATTGTGGAGCAATTCATCATTAAAGCTCCCAACAAAAGCACTGAAATCCTGATCTAGCTTCACATTGCCTGTTCCTGCCTTCTATTGGCTTGGCAGCCTTCCAACCATCTATTATCTAATGTAAACACTGAGCCGGTGCACAGCAAGAGGGGAGCTGAGTGAGGAAAGAAGTGTGTCGCCTTGGACAACTTCTGAGGTTAAATTACTTTGCAGTGCCTGCAGTTAGGGGGGGTCGCTTGTGTTTTTTTTTTAATCTCAGTTGCTGCTTTTTATAGTGATGCAATTAATTAATTTTGATAGTTTGCTTTAAATCAGTGTATATTCGCCCTACAGTTGTCAATCATTTTACTTATTTCCAATTAACAGTTAACAAAATGGTTTTGAGAAAAAAAAATCTAAATATATTATCCTAACATCAAAAATAATGAGCTCTGTGAAATTACCATTAATAGCTTTCAGTTCCCAGGGATTACATGTAATGTCATTGACTTCTATATAAAGGAGCACTATTCTGTAGCATTAAATCATTACCAGCAGATTATACAGTACAATGCTGTAAGTGGATGAGATTAAATTTGATATAAATATTTATTAAAGAATGATAAACGATTGGTTAAAGCCAACCTAAGGTCGCAATCTGCCTTGAGTTCAGACTCTGCCTGATCTGTCTTCCTTCTAGAAAAGCTAAAAAGACCAGTCAGTGTATCAGCCTTTCATATTTCTGGTCCCCGGGTCATGGCTTTTGGCATGCTGTGTCAGAGAATCAGCAACTCCAGATCAGAGGTAAGTATTTGGTTGGTCTTCTTAGCTTTGACTGGAGGAAGACAGCATGGGGTGGGGAGGGGGGCAGGTGGACCCTAATTCTGTTTGCAACTTTAGGTCAAAAATTTTTCTTTGGAAAATGGACTGCATCTTTATTGTTAAAGTGTGCAAGAAATGTCTACCTTTTCTCTTGAATAGATTAAGCATACTTTACTGGTTTTATTGTACTTCATTGCTAGATTGATATACACCAATCAGCCAAAGCATCAAGATCACTGACAGGTAAACTGAAAAAGCCAAGGGGGGTGTCTACTTTTGCAAGGCACTGTATTGTCCATGAGGTTAAAACCAGAAAAAACATGGGCATCACAGTTTGTTGTATATTAAGGGCTGTGTTGTTGCAAAATGCAGACTGGTCAAGGTGCCCATGCTGACCTGTGTCCACAGCCATAAACTCCTGCAATGGGCACATGAGCATCAGAACTGGACCACGGAGCAGTGGAAGAAGGTGGCCTGGTCTGATGAATGATGTTTTCTTTTACATCATGTGAACAGCTGGATTTGTGTGTATCACTGATGTGATGATTAGGAGAATGTTCTGATGGGAAATATTGGGTCCTGCCAGTCATGTGGATGTTACTTTGACATGTACCACCTGCCTAAACATTGCTGCTGACCAAGTACACACTTTCATGAGAATGGTATTCCTTGATGGCAGTGGCCTATTTAAGCATAATGCACCTGCAAAATTGGTTCAAAAATGGTTTGAGAAACCCAACAATGAGTATGTGTGAGATGTGCTGAAAAAACAAGTCTAATACATTGAGGCCCCAACTCACAACTTACAGGATCTGCCAGTGTTGGCTTGGTGCTAGATAGCACAGTATACCTTTAGTGGTCTAGGGGTGTCCATGCTGCAATGGGTCAGGGCTGTTTTGGTAGCCAATGGGAGACCTACTCAATATTAGGTGGGTCATCATAATGTTATAGTTGATTGGTGTATAACTTTCATATCCAATTATTAAGCTCAAACTGCAACTATTACTAGAATTAAAATAGCAACCGTCTTGTCTACTACAGAGAAGAAGAAAAAAACAGCAGCTAGCTCAGTGTTATAGTAAGGGTCTTGAGTAGAGCTACTGCTGGGGTCCCAGTTTTGGAACTGAAATTGCTGTTGAGCTGTTGATTTTAACATTATAAGGCCTAAACTCAAATGCGTGCTGTAAAAAGTATGATATAAGAAATGTCATCAAAGTTATTGAACAGGAAAAGTGAAACCTTAGACTGCTAATTTCGGTACCCTGTCATCTATTATTAGTTCATTTTCATTCTTTTAAATTACCTGTGTGTTATTTAATTGGTAACAAGCCAAGAGACCTACATTACATATTGAACCAGTAATTTAAGATGAGCAGTACAAGGCAATTGGAGGTCTCTTCAAGGTCTACACATTGAATAAGTGGTGCCAAGGAATTTGGGCTCCCTTAAAGATCTGGTTATTGAAATGAACGTCTAAGTGCCAAGCACTACAATGGTGGCAGAAGTGAGATTTTTTTATTTCAGGTAATAAGATCAAGCAAGAGTTAGTATGCAACACTGAATGAAAGCAGTAAAATATATTAATCACAAATAGAGTTGAGCGGACACCTGGATGTTCGGGTTTGGACCCGAACCCAAACTTTAAAAAAAAAGTTTGGGTACCTGAACCCGAACCCTATCCCAGTGACGTAGCACAGTGTGCGTCAGAGGGGGACGGGGTCACGTGACGCGTGGCCCGCCTCCCCTATAAAAGAAACGTCAAGCTCCGGCGCGTCATTCGCGGAGCTGTGCTATGAATGGATGGATCTTCTCATCGCTGGACCAAGACACCGTCGCTGGAGAGAACACCCGTCGCTGGAGACATCACCTGGCGTTGGATAAAATACAGCGTTGGAGCAGGGAACAGCATTGATCAATCGTCTACTTTCACCGCTGGATTTTTATTTGGTTTAATTATTAAAATATTTTGTTCTATGGTGTGTGTGTTTTTTTTATACAACTATTACTAACACTTCCTTCGTGAAATGGTAGGGGTACAGTGTACCCCATTACCATTTAACACAGGGGGGGCCAGGATCTGGGGGTCCCCTTTGTTAAAGGGGTCTTCCAGATTCTGATAAGCCCCTGCCCGCATACTTCCACAACCACCTGGCAAATAACAGCGTCCATCATAAATGATTGAAGAATCAAATGGTGAGGATGTTGCCAAGGTTGACAAACTTTACTAGGAATATTTCTTCAAAATAAAAGTGTTGTGTCATAAACACTCTTACCAAAAGTGTTGAACCTAACTGTGAGCGACAGCAGATCTATCAGGCTTAGGGGTTCCCAATGGCTGGGTAAGCAGAATATCCAAGAGATCCGGTGGAACTCAAAGCGCTCTTTTTATGAATCCCAATGAGATTAGCCAAAGATGGAGACACTAGACCAAGTTGTTCAAGACCAGTGTTCAGTCTGCCACAGATGTTCAAAGGGACTCCAGGAACCAAACAGCTCGAGGGTACTCCAAACTGTACTCTTGGTAACCTCCAAGGGGTAGTAATGGCCAAATGAGGAACCCAACACAACTTGAATGTACAGCACATGGAAGAAACAAAAAGAATGGAAGGACTTCCAATAGCGCAGGTCAAAAAAATATAATTCTATTTTATTTAAAAAAGCCAACATACAAGCAAAGTAAAAGTAATTACGGTAATATAAAAGCAATATGTGAGACGGAATAACCTGGTCCTATGCGTTTAGTCTTCGACTTCTACTGGGGAATTTATAAGATCAAGCACCAAAGCACTACAATTTTGGCTGAGTCTTTATTTCAGGTCATGAGATCTAGCATCAAGCCCAAACACTACATATATTTGAAATGATAAACGTGCTTCTTCTAAACAATGTATAAACTATAGCTACGGTACAGTACATACAACCTAATCATTGTTAAATTATGAAATAAACTCTAAGGCCGCGTACACACGATCAAATCTGTCTGCTGGAAACGGTCTGCTAGACCGTTTCAGCAGACAGATTCGATCGTGTGTACGGGCAAACAGACAGATTTGGCCACCCGACAGATTTCAAAGCATGCTTTGAAATCTGTCGGCTGGGAACCCGTCCGCCCGACATGTCTGCTGGTTAGTACGCTAACCAGCAGACATATCTGCCTGCACATGCGTCGAATGGATCCGACGCATGCCCGGAAGTGTTTTACTTCCCGGTGCGGTGACGTGGCGGCGTCAACGTCACCACCATGTCACCGAAACGTCAGCACGCTGTCTGCCGGCAGGGATTTTGGTTTAATCGTGTGTACACGATCAAACCAATACATCCCAGCAGACAGATTTGTTCAAATCGGTCTGTCCGACCAATTTGAACAAATCTATTTGCTCGTGTGCACGGGGCCTAAAATATACATACAAATATAAAGTGTACAATGCTTATTAATAGTGAGTGTCTCACATTCTAGTCAGTTCTTGTGTTATCGCTCAAAAACATATTGAAGAAATAATAAAAAAATAATAATAGTGAAAAAACAATGCCTGTATTTTCTTTAAAAAAATCTCATAACATGTGATGTAAACAGAAACACTGCTGTGCAAATCCTCTCTCTCTCTTGAGTATAATGCTATGTGCACACGATCACAGACTCCTGTGCTCCGGAGCTCGATCACTTAGTGCCACAACCAGAGCCTTCCGTTGGAATAGGGATTGACCAGTAGACATGTGCAGACTGGAATATTTTGTTTCGTTTTTTCATTTTCGTCTGGAAAATAAATTTATTTAGTTACTCCCAAAAATTGTTTTGATTTATCTCGTTTTTCGTTTGGGGAATAGTGTTGAGCGGAATACGCCATATTCGATTTCGCGATATATCATGAATATATAGAAGAATATTCCAGAAATATTCGCTAAAATCGAATATTCGTGATATTTTGTCCAAATAACAATATTGCGAAATTTCGCTAATGCGATTGGGAAATTGATTGCGAAATTCTCGTCAGCACTGGGAGTAACTGGCAGGCAGGTTCCTATTGGTTGCTATGGAGGTTGCTAACCTCTGACAACTGTGGTAGGAGAACTTTGATTGGCTCTGATGCAAAAGAAGGGCGGAGAAAATAATCACGCAATATTCCATCTGCCGAATATTCCCATTGCGAATATTCGGCAGCATAAAAGGATCGCATCAGCTACTCGGCCCAGGGTCTCTCTCTAATCATACCAGCAATGCTTTTAGACGTTGATGGAGATCACTAGGATGTGATCTGTTTTAAAAATAAATTAGAAAAAATACGAATATTCACTGCAATATTTGATTCATTCGCGAATACTCAATTATGCAATATTCGTAACGAATATTCGCAATGCGAATATTCGTGAGCAACACTATTGGGGAATAGCTTTTTTCCGAAAATCCAATAATACTTGGTTTCTGTCGAATGGTCAAAGAATATTCGACGGAACTTCGAAACTTTACGCCAAATCGTACATTTCCGGTCGAATATTCCGCCTACAAGAATTCTAATGTTGTATGACTAGTAATAATAATAATAAATAATTATATTATTATTACTAGTCATAGTCAACCAACATTAGAATGTACGAGTGCAGTATATCTTCTCCGTCGAATGTCGAATCAAATCTTTTCTCTATGATGTCGAATCTTTTCTCTATAATGTCGAAAAGTACCGTATGTGTGTGTATATCAGGTTCAATAGACAGATTGCTATTCTGTATTCAGTCAGCGTCATGTCAAATCTCTCTATATCTAATTTGTTCTTAATTGCCATGTGCATTGCTAGCACCCTCAGTTCCTGAGAAGAAGATTTGCACCCAACAAGACCTGCCTGGAGCGACAATCTCTGTCTCTTTATAGTTCTAGGAGGCCCTCTGGAGGCATCAATCCTATTGGTGGAGTGGTGTATACACTTGCATTTAAACTTGTTTTGTGAGTATTTTTGATCTTTGTACAATTTTAATTTAACCTTGCCATTGGTAATGCAGAAGATCGGTGCCCCCTTCCTTTCCTTTTTACATTTATGTGCACACCATCACCAACCAAAATGCCTGCTCACCTCAAGGATGAGTTACAAACTCATAGGAAAGATCCTGTATTCAAATCTTTCTCATTCCTTTCTTTTTTTCGGCTTATTGGTGGCAAGAATCGTATGTGCCTTAGACTACCTGTTCACGCTGGAGGCTTCACTACAGCTGATTCCAGGGAACTCTCCCTTATGTTCAGCTCCTCTTTAATCAGTGTGGTTTTGTAACATGGAACAACAAACACAACTGCCATAGTGTTTCTCTGTTAACAGAGAAAACTATTCCTCTGACTACCCTCTAAATTTAAAGCAGGGCCAGCAGAGAAAACAGCTGCCCGCTACACATGTTTTTTTTCTGTTGGAATTCCATACAGACAAACAGATTTTCCGATTTTCTGAAAACTTGAGAACCTGCTCTCAAACTTTTGCTGACAGAAATTCCAACAGCAAAAGTCTGATGGAGCCTACACATGGTCAGAATTTCCAATGAATAGCTCACATCTGACTTTTTCTGGCGGAAATTCAGCTTGTGTGTACAGGGCATTAGAACTCATATGTAAGAATGGAACTCTAATGTAAGATGAAGCACTGCAGACTCTAATGTAAAGGGGAACTGTGATATAAGAGGGTCTCTGGTAACCAAAGAACCCACTTACATCAAAGTTCCCAGCACATCAGGGTTCTCAGAGCCCCTCTTACATTGGAGTTTGCAGAGTTCTCCCTTATATCAGAGTTCCCAGCATTCCCCTTTTATCAGAAGGCCAAGAGCACACCTTTCACCAGAGTGTGCAGATCCGCCCTTGAATCAGAATCTGCAAAGTGCCCCTTACATCAGAGTCTGCTGAACCCCCCTTACAATAAAGCCTGCAGAGCCACCCTTATCTGAGAGCCTGCCGAGCCCCTTACGTCATAGTCCGCAGAGCCTCCTTACATCAGAGTCTGCAGAGTATGCCTTACATCAGAGTCCACAGAGCACCCCTTACATTGGAATCTACAGAGCCCCTTACATCAGAGTCCACAGAGCCCTCCTGCATTAGAGTCCGCAAAATTTCCACTTACACTGTAAGGGGATCTCGTTGGACTCTGAAGTGTAAAGTGGAACCAGGATTTAAGGAAAGTCTGATGTAAGGGTGGATTCTGTGGACTCTGATGTAAAGGGGAACTCTGATGTAAGGGGGTCTCTGCTCACCAAAGCCCCCCTTACATTAGAGTCCACAGAACACACATTGTATATGAATCCCTCTTACATTAGTGTACTCACTGGAAGGCCGGAGACAGAAGGGAGTGAGGGGGGACACTTTAGTCACAGATAGATGGATGGATGGATCGGGAGGCTGCACTTTTCCTCATCTAACAGCTGGACTTTAAACTTCCCACCCACACTTCCCCTTCTCTGGGACACAACATTGCTAATCAGCTCTCTCTTTCTTTCCCATCCATGCGTGGGGAGGGGGAAACTGTCAGCGCTAGCTCTGAGATGTAGGAGAGACACTCGTAGTTCAGAGTCCTTCAGCCACTAGGGAACCACAGTCCAGGCTCTTGGGGTGGGTGGGATGGATGGGACCCCTACAGTGGTGGAAGTCTAGGGCCCAGTCGCAAGTGTGAACTTTGTGACCCTGGTAGTTCCGCCACTGGGTTGAACATCAAGCTTATGCAGTTGTGATGGTCAAATGGTTACAAGCCTTTGATCACGTGGTGTAAGGCCTCATACACATGACCGAGAAACCCGTCAAAGAAACATTGTTTTCCTCGACACGGTCCTTGTCAGGCTTGTCGAGAATCTTGTCAAGCTTTCTTTGCATACACACTGTCAAGACAAAATCTCGTCGTTCTCAAACGCGGTGACGTACAACACGTACGACGGCACTATAAAGGGGAAGTTCGATGCCACTGGCACAACCCTTGGTGCTGATTTTGCTAATCTCATGTTACTGCGTGTTAAGTAAAAGTTTGGTAAGAGATGATTTGCGCTTTTCAGTCTGTTACAGCATGACAAATGTGCTATCTCCATTACAAACGCTACTTTTACCTAAGGTGCGCTCCCGTCTCATACTTTATTCTGAGCATGCGCATGTTTCTAAGCATACACACAAACGATGAGGAAATTGAGACTCCTGATGAGAAAAAAGAGAACTTGTTCTCTTTTTTTCTCGTTGAGATCCACAACGATTTCTCAACGAAAAACCTACACACAGCTCTGCCACCAAGTTTCTTGATGGATTTTGTTGAGTGTGCGAGGCCTAAGGCTTATGGCACTTTTAACATTTTATTTAAATTTGCAACACCTTTTAAAATTATACAAGCAAAAAATAGTCAGGATTACCTAATTATAATTATTTTGTTTCCCTCTGAACAAAGCTGTTTCCCTTTTTTTCTCTCTTCAGGTTATGGAGGAGAAGAATGTGTCCCGTATTACCAAGATCCACCTATTAGGACTTCAGACTCCACACAGCATAACATTTCTGATCTTTTTTCTTTTTCTTTTGATCTATTGTGTGACAATATGTGGAAACCTCCTGATCATCACACTGGTGTCCTACAGCAAATCCCTCCATTCCCCCATGTACTTCTTCCTATCCCAGCTCTCTCTATCAGATATCTTATTGGTAACCGACATTCTTCCTAACATGCTACATACTATTTTGATGAAAGGGATCATAATATCATTTTCTGATTGCATCACCCAGTTTTATTTTTTTGGTGTTTCTGAAGGTCTTGAGTGTCTTCTTCTGACAGTGATGTGTTATGACCGATATGTGGCCATCTGTAAACCATTACATTATACTTTATTAATGAACTTCCAGCTCTGCTGGGTGTTGATTATCACATGTTGGATGTTAAGTCTTTTAGCAGTACTGATTCTCACTTTACCAATATCACAAATGGATTTTTGTGGTCCCGATATTGTCAATCACTTTTTCTGTGATCTTGATCCAATCCTACAACTCTCCTGCTCTGATGCTGCTAATTTTCTACTAGAAGTGATATTAGTTAATGTTATTATTGTTGTCATTCCATTCTTTACAATTATTTTATCATATGTATATATTATAATCACCATTTTTAATATCCCATCTATTACCGGTAGACAGAAAGTTTTCTCAACATGCAGCTCCCATCTGACTGTTGTTTGCATTTACTATGGTGCCATAGTTTGTGTTTACTTGGTACCCCATAGAGGGCAGTCAGGGGATATCACTAAATTCTTATCCTTGCTGTACACTGTGGTCACCCCACTGATGAATCCAATTATATACAGCCTGAGGAATAAAGACTTGAATGATGCTGCAGCAAAAATTGTCAACCACTGTCTGCACTCACATTTCAGTACATTTACATAAAATAATAATTTAGTAAGTTTAAATTGAAGTTGGACATCAAATCTTGATATCAAAGATGAAATTTATTAGACCTTACTCCACATCGTTGTTTAAAATAAAAGCTCTGCATTTGTAGATTGATCATTGTAAATCTCCTAATCTATATCATTCCCTGTAAAACTGATCACATCAATTATTGAACCTTTCTTATTCTTTACAGCTTTTGTAAAAGCTAATCTATGACATGTTTATGAAGACTTGATACTGGTACCATACTTCCATTGTACTTCAATGTTTCATTAAATCTTTTTGGGACTTGGTTCAACATCTTTAATAAAAATGGTTGTAACACAAGTTTAATTATACACACTTTTTATCTAGCCTACATGCAGACAATTCTGTTGACCAGAAAGAAATATTTTAAATTGCTCCTTCATCCTCACAGCGGCCTTCATTAAATGTCGATAAATGCAGATCAGAGGACAGCAGAATAACCCTGGCTGCTTTCTTTTCCTAGTGGAACTATTCCTAGGTCAGAAATGTTGTTAGATTAGTTTAAAGTGAAAGTGCAGCCAAGTTATGATCATACAGATGTCTTCATAGTCTTAATAATCACAAAATGTGCTTTGAAACAAATCATCACTTATCTGTGTAGCTGCAATCATTGTGGCGCGTCCAGCAAAAGCACTGAAATCATAATCTGAATTCAAATTGCCTGTTCCTGCCTCCTATTGGCTTGGCAGCCTTCCAACATCTATTATCAAATGTAAATACAGAACCGGTGCACAGCAAGAGGGGACCTGAGTAAGGAAACAATTGACTTGGACAACATTTGCTGCTTTTTAGAGTAATGCAATTACTTGAATTTTTATAGCTTGTTTAAATCGGTGTATATTCTTCCTACAGTTCTCAATTATTTTACTTATTTTTAATAAACAGTTAACAAAATGGTTTTGAGGGAAAAATAAATAAATCTAAATATATTATCCTAACATCAAAAATAATGAGCTCTGTGAAATTATGATTAAACGCTTTCAGTTCCCAGGGATTACATGTAATTTCATTGACTTCTATATAAAGGAACACTATTCTGTAGCATTAAATCATTATCAACAGATTATACAGTACAATACTGTAAGTGCATGAGAATAAATTTGATATAAACATGTATTACAATGATAAAAGTTTGGTTAAAGCCAACCTAAAGTCATAATCTGCCTTGAATTCAGACCCTTCCTGATCTGTCTTCCTACTCGAAAAGCTAAAAAGACCAGTCAGTGTATCTGCCTTTCACATTTCTGGTCCCTGGGTCATGGCTTTTGGCATGCTGTATCAGGGAATCAGCTACTCCAGATCAGAGGTAAGTATTTGGTTGGTCTTCTTAGCTTTTACCAGAGGCAGACAGTATGGGTTGGGGAGAGGGTGAGGTGTACCTTAATTCTGTTTGCAAATTAGGCCTACTTTTTTCCTTGAAATAATTAAACAGGCTTTACTGATTTTATTGTACTTCATTGCTAGATTGATATAAACCGATCAGCCAAAACACCAAGATCACTGACAGGTAAAGTGAATACTGTAACATTGATTATCTCATGACAATGACATCTAAAAGCCCGTATGATCTATTAGGCAGCAAGTCAATATATTGTCCACAAGTTGATTCAAAACCAGAAAAAATGGGCATCACAGTTTGTAGTGTATGGGGCTGCATAGTCGCAGACTGGTCATGGTGCCCATGCTGACCCGTGTTCACAGCCATAAACTCCTTTAATAAGCACATGAGCATCAGAACTGGACCACAGAGCAGTGGAAGAAGGTGGCCTGGTCTGATGAATCATGTTTTCTTTTACATCATGTGAACAGCTGGATTTGTGTGCATTGTTGATGTGATGCAATGCTTTGGGGAATGTTGTGCTGGGAAATCTTGGGTCCTGCCAGTCATGTGGATGTTACTTTGACATGTACCACCTGCCTATACATTGTTGCTGACCAAGTACACAATTTCATGAGAATGGTATTCCTTGATGGCAGTGGCCTATTTCAGCATAATGCACCTGCAACATTGATTCAAAAATGGTTTGAGGAACAACAACGAGTATGTGTGAGATGTGCTGGAAGAGCAAGTCTAATACATTGAGGCCCCAACTCACAACTTACAGGATCTGCCAGTGTTGGCTTGGTGTCAGATAGCACAGTATACCTTCAGTGGTCTAGGGGCGTCCATGTTTTAACGGGTCAGGGCTGTTTCGGTAGCCAATGGGAGACCTACTCAATATTAGGTGGGTCATCATAATGTTATAGTTGATTGGTGTACAACTTTCATATGCAATTATTAAGCTCAAACTGCAACTAATTCTAGAATTCAAAGAGCAACAGTGTTGTCTACTACAGAGAAGAAGAAAAAAAAAACAGCAGCTAGCTCATTGTTATAGTAAGGGTCTTGAGTTGAGCTACTGCTGGGGTCCCAGTTTTGGAATTTACATGACTGCTGAGCTGTTGATTTTAACATTATAAGGCCTATGCTCAAAGGTGTGCTGGGAAAGGTACGATATAAGAAATGGCATCTTGGCTATTGAACAGGAAAAGTGAAACCTTAGACTGCTAATTTTGATACCCTGTCATCCATTATTGGTTAATTTTCTTTATTTTAATTACCTGTGTGTTATTTAATTGGTACCAAACCAAGAGACCTACATTACATATTGAACCATTAATTTAAGATGAGAAGCATACAGCAATTGGAGGTCTCTTCAAGGGCTACTCATTGAACCATCAGTGCCAAGGAATTTGGGCTCCCTTCTAGATCTGATTATTAAAATGAACGTCTAAATGCCAAGCACTACAATGGTGGCAGTGAGATTTTTTATTTCAGGTATTAAGATCAAGCACCAAAGCACTACAATTTGGTCTGAGTCTTTATTTCCGGGCATGAGATCTAGCATCAAGCCCAAAGACTACATATATTTGAAATTATGAACTTGCTTATTCTAAACAATGTATAAACTATAGCTACGGTACATACAACATATGACCAGATGTTTGTGGCAACCTTACCCTATTTATGTATTACACACATTTATATAGCACAAACAATTTACATCACACTTTATATTCACATCAATCTCTGCCCTTAAGGAAGTTTACAATCTAAGGTCCTTATCTCACATAAATCCATACACATAATGGGCCAGATTCAGAAAGAATGTACGCCGGCATAATTTTAAATGTGCGCCGTAGCATCTTTACGCTGCTTCAGAAAGCAAGATACGCCGAAAAACGTGGCTTCAGCCGTCCAACGTAACTTGCCTACGCCAGCGTATCGTGGGCGCATAGTTACGCTGGAAGCATTCGGCGTTCCCATTAAAAATATGCAAATGAGCTAGATACGCCGATTCACAAACGTAGTTGCGCCCGGCGTATTGATATACGTTGTTTACGACCGGCGTAAAGTTACCCCTGCTATATGAGGCACCGGCAATGTTAAAGTGGAGTTCCACCCCTTTTTTTTATGTTTGTCTGTGCTGCATGCCCTAATCTCATAGTGTTCAGAATGGACAATTTTTATTTATTTTGTTGCTTGTAAATACCTTTATTTTGTAGTCCTTCATTACTTCCTCCTCCTTATTAGCCTAGGCTATTAAGTCACAAGGCTATTTGCAAGGGTTTCTGGGATAGGCATCATGTTTCCCAGTAGTCCTTGCAAACCTGACTGAAACCTATTTCAATGCTTGTGCAGCACTGAGCATGTGCGAGATATGCAAAGCTGAAATCCAGGAAGTCATACAGTCTGGCTTCATGATGCCCACACTTAAGATGGCCACAGTCTACACAGTCTATTTCTAGATTATAAACTAAATCTAAATGCTGTAACAACCTAACAAAACGGACCTTAGTTTACAGACTAACTTTACTAGAATACATTAAGCTTGTGTATTACAGGGGTATTTATATTTAAAAAGTGAAATTGTGGGTGGAACTCCCCTTTAAGTATTGACATCACAACAGCGCCGAATTGTACGTCGTTTACGTCATTTGCGTAAGTCGTACGCGAATAGGGCTGTGCGTAAGTTACGTTCACGTCAAAAGCATTGAGTATTTGCGACGTGATTCTGAGCATGCGCACTGGGATACGTCCACAGACAGCGCATGCGCTGTTCGTTTGGCACCTCATTTACATGGGGTCACAGTTCATTAACATGTATCACGCTCATCTTCCACCTACTTTGAATTAGGCGGGCTTACGCTGGCCCATCTACCCTACGCCGCCGTAACTTAGGAAGCAAGTGCTTTGTGAATACAGAACTTGCCTCCCTAAGTAGCGTCGGCGTAGCGTAAAGAACATACGCTACGCCGCTCTAAAGATACGCACATGTATCTGAATCTGGCCCAATAGGGCCAATTTAGACGGGAGACACCAGTAGTGTGGGAGAAAATACACACAAGCACAGTAAGAACATACAAGCTCCATAAAGATAATGTCCTGGTGGGGAGGATTGCTGTTCACTAATGCCACGTACTCGTGATCGGAAGTTCCCGCATGAAAAGTCAGATGTAAGCTTTTGATTGTAAATTCTGAGCTTGTATATGTTCCATCTGACTTTTTCTGTCGGAATTACCGCCAACAAAATATTGAGAGCAGGTTCTCAATTTTTCAGAAGGAAAAAGTTCCTATCGGAAAATCTGCTCGTCTAGAAGTGAGTAAGTGAGTAAGTGAGTTAATAACTTGTATAGTGCTACAAATGCAAACTGAATCACCTGAAGACGTCCTTATCCTTGAGAAGAGATGAGTCTTACAAATTTTTTTCTGAAGGCCCGATGGTTTTGTTCCATGCGGATGTTTGTGGGTAGAGCGTTCCATAGCCGTTGTCCTTGGACTGCAAATCTTTGATTTGTAGCGGGACTTGGGGATGTGGAGGAGGTTTTGGTTGGTTGATCGGAGAATGCGATTGGGGGTGTAATGCTTTATTTTCTCACACAAGTATTGAGGAGCGTTTCCTTGTGTTCACTTGTGGGTAAGACAGAGGATCTTGAAAGTGACCCTATCCTTTACGGTTAGCCAATGAAGGGTCCTTAGTGAAGGGGCGGAATAGATTCCCAGGGTGTTTTCCCCGTTACAAGTTTGTATGCAATTCCGACGCAATTCCGACACGCAAAAAAACACACATCAGAATCAAGCAGAAGAGCCGGACTGCCTATTGAACTTCATTGATCTCGGCTTGTTGTACATCTTGTGACTATGTTTTTGACAGTCGGAATTTTCAACAAGATTTGTGTGACCGTGTGTATGCAACACAAGTCTGAAGGCTCATACACACAGTAGGACATCCAACAAAATTTCCCTTGGATTTTTGTCCTAATTGATTTGTCCGGTCACACCCATAGCATACACACAGTCAGACTTTTCTGCAAACTTTTCTAAAACTTTCCCATCATCACGTGGTTTTTCTGCTCTTTTCTGCTCTTTACCGCCACTCTTTGGGTAAATTCTGCTATTGTTGGTTGATTTTAACATTGGTTCTGAGCTTGCGTATTTGCACTTTGTACAAAAGTTGGTTGGATTGCTGTACACATGGTCACACAAAGCACCATCAGACTTTTGTTGCCAAAAAGTTGGTCCGTTCGCAGACCCAACTTTTTGTCGGATGAAACCAGAAAAAGTTGGTCCGATGGAGCGTACACACGATCAGACAAATTTGAAAAGTTGCAGATTTTGAAGTTGGTTGGCCAAAAGTCCGACCGTGTGTATGGGGCTTGAGCCAACATTCCGTCAGAAAAAATCCACGGTTTTCTTGTTGGAATTTCTGATCATGTGTACACGCCATTAACCACTGTTCTGCACACCTACATTGTATGGTCTAAATTATGCAGTACAGATGCCTAGGCAAATTAATGAGTGCATGTGTTTCCAGTGAAGTATACTCCTAATATGACATCAATCATGAGAAGGCATTTTAGACTTCCAACCCTGTGATCATAGTTTGGGTAAGGTCCTTTTGTATTCCACCATGAATGTGCTATGTTTAAAACCAGCTCCATAAAGACATGGTTAATTGTGATTGGTAGAATGTAATGTATGTGGCCTGCACAGAGGCACATGGTTATATGTGGAATTGCACCCCAAAATACATTGCCATGGTTATATGTGGAATTGCAACCCAAAATACATTCTGCTGCTTCTCCTGAGTACTGGGATACCACATGTGTGAGACGGTTTTCTGGGAGCCTAGCCGCGTGCAGGGCCCCTAAACCAAGCACGGCCTTCAGGATTTCTAAGGTCACAAATTTTTGATTTCACTTCTCACTACCTATGACAGTTTTGAAGGCCATAAAATGCCCAAATAGCACAAACCCCCCCAAATGACCCACTTTTGGAAATTAGACACCCCAGGCTATTTGCTGAGAGGCATTTTGAGTGCATGGAATATTCTATATTTTGCCACAAGTTGCGGGAATATGATTTTTTTTTTGCACAAAGTTGTCACTAAATGATATATTGCTCACACATGCAATGGGAATATGTAGAATTGCACCCCAAAATACATTCTGCTGCTTCTCCTGAGTATGGGGATACCACATGTGTGGGACTTTTTGGGAGCCTAGCAGCGTACGGGACCCCGAAAACCAAGCACCGCCTTCAGGATTTCTAAGGGCATACATTTTCGATTTCACTCCTCACTACCTTTCACTACCTATCACCGTTTTGAAGGCCATAAAATGCCAAGGTGACATAAAACCCCCCCAAATGACCCCATTTTGAAAAGTAGACACCCCAAGCTATTTTCTGAGAGGTATGTTGAGTACATGGAATATTTTATATTTTGCCACCAGTTGCTGGATTATGACAAACATTTTTTTTTTTGCACAAAGTTGCCACTAAATTATATATTGCTCACACATGCCATGGTTATATGTGGAATTACACCCCAAAATACATTCTACTGCTTCTCCTGAGTACGGGGATACCACATGTGTGGGACTTTTTGGGAGCCTAGCCGCTTACAGGACCCTGAAAACCAAGCACCGCTTTCAGGATTTCTAAGGGCGCAAATCTTTGATTTTACCCCTCACTGCCTATCACAGTTTCGGAGGCCATGGAAATCACAGATGGCACTAAACCCCCCCAAATGACCCCATTTTGGAAAGTAGACACCCCAAGCTATTTGATGAGAGGCATGGCGAGTATTTTACAGCGCTCATTTATTTTTGAAAATGAAGAAAGATATTATTATTCTTTTTTTTTCTTTTATTAATTTTTAAATCTTTGTGACAAAAAGCTGCAAAATACTCACCATACCTCTCAGCAAATAGGTTGGGGTGTCTACTTTCCAAAATGGGGTCATTTGGGGGGGTTTGTGCCATCTGGGCATTCCATGGCCTCCGAAACTGTAATAGGCAGTGAGGAGTGAAATTAAAACTTACACCCTTAGAAAGCCTGAAGGTGGTGATTGGTTTTTGGGGTCCCGTACACGGCTAGGCTCCCAAAAAGTCTCACACATGTGGTATCCCCATACTCGGGAGAAGCAGCAGAATGTATTTTGGGGTGTAATTCCACATATGCCCATGGCATGTTTGAGCAATATATCATTTAGTGGCAACTTTGTGCAAAAAAAAAAAAAAAAAAAGTTTGTCATATTCCAGCAACTGGTGGCAAAATATAAAATATTCCATGTACTCAACATACCTCTCAGAAAATAGTTTGGGGTGTCTACTTTCCAAAATGTGGTCATTTGGGGGGGGGGGGGGTTTGAACTGTCCTGGCATTTTATGCACAACATTTAGAAGCTTATGTCGCACATCACCCACTCTTCTAACCACTTGAAGACAAAGCCCTTTCTGACACTGTTTGTTTACATAAAAACATTTGTTTTTTTGCAAGAAAGTTAAGTTGAACCCCCAAACATTATATATTTTTTTTAAAGCAAAGGCCCTACAGAATAAAATGGTGGGTGTTGCATTTTTTTTTTCCACGCAGTATTTGTGCAGAGATTTTTTAAACGCATTTGTTGGGGAAAAAATACACTTTTTTTTTATTTTAAAGCACTAAAACACACTATATTGCCCAAATGTTTGATGAAATAAAAAAGATGATCTTAGGCCGAGTACACAGATGCCAAACACGACATACTTTAAAATTTCGCACAAATGCGCAGTGGCGACAAACAACATACATGTTTAAAAGCCTTTAAAAGCCTCTACAGGTTACCACATTGGATTTACAGAGGAGGTCTACTGCTAAAATGATTACCCTCGATCTGGCCTTCGCGGTGATACCTCACATGCATGGTACAATTGCTGTTTACATATGATGCCAGACCGACGCTTGCGTTCGCCTTTGCGCGAGAGCAGGGGGGGACAGGGGTGCTTTTTTTATTATTATTATTTATTTTGCTTTTTTAATTTTATTTTAGACTGTTCCTTCCTTTTTTTTTTTTTTTTTATAATTTTTATTGTTATCTTAGGGCATGCAAATATCCCCTATAATAGCAATAGTTAGTGACAGGTACTCTTTTTAAAAAAAATTGGGGTCTATCAGACCCTAGGTTTCTCCTCTTCCCTCATAGCATCTGACCACACCAAGATCGGTGTGATAAAATGTTTTCCCACTTTTCCAATGGCGCGGTTTATATCCGGGGGGGGCATACCCTCCCACTGCTTTTAAAAGCAGTCTAGAGGCTAATTAGCTGCTAGGATTGCTTTTACATGAAAGCCGACCGCTGGCTGAAGAGAATGATACCAAGATGATACCTAAACCCGCAGGCATCATTCTGGTATAACCATTCAAAGTCCAGCAACATACCATACGTTGATGGTTCTTGTTGGACATGTATTGTAATCTTTTTTTTTCATGCAGCCTGTTGGCTGCATGAAAAAAAAAGATTGATCGGTGGGTATGCCCACCATTAGAATACCTCCCTTCATCCACCCACTTCTAATTATGGGCATACATGCACCAGTTATATATGCAGAAGCATTGGGGCATCCTCCCTCAAAAAAGTTATGGCGCTCACAGACGTATGTACGCTGCATAAAAAGTTATGGCACATACACACGGTCGGACTTTTCCACAGACAAGCTTCCGACGGAATTTCGACCGTATGTACGTGCATTAGGAGCAAAATCGCTCCTCCGCCCCTAATGCCCCCATGCTTCGGCATATATGCTCTTTTTTTAACTGTGGTGGTGAAATCACCTCCTACAGTGTTGGAGTCGCAGCTTTAAATATCGTGGGAGCAAACGCTGTTGCTGTCACGCTAAATAAATCCGCGATGCAACTGAATGGCGTACCTGCTAAGCAAATGATGGTTAACATTAAAACAAAGTAACATTACATTTTAACAGTAAGATCTTACCATACCATACCTGCAAAGCAAATACCAAAAAATAAAAAAACAGTAAAAAATAAATTAACGCAACCTGTTCCTAAAAAATATATATGCCGAAGCATGGGGGCATCCTCCCTCAAAAAAAGTTATGCTGCGTACACACGGTTGAACTTTTCCACGGGCAATATTCCGACGGAATTTCGATCGTATGTATGCGGCATTAGGAGCAAAATCGCTCCTCCGCCCCTAATGCCCCCATGCTTCGGCATATATGCTCTTTTTTTAGCTGTGGTGGTGAAATCACCTCCCACAGTGTTGGAGTCGTGGCTTTATATATCGTGGGAGCAAACGCTGTTGCTGTCACGCTAAATAAATCCGCGATGCAACTAAATGGCGTACCTGCTAAGCAAATGGTGGTTAACAATAAAACAAACATTACAGTATAACATACCATACCTGCAAAGCAAATACTATAAAAAAAAAATAGAGAGAATAGATATAGAACATAGTGAGTAGACAGCAGAGAGTGAACATAAGAGAACAACAAAGAGAGGAGAAAAATACAACCACAACTATTTTTGGATTTTTTATTTTATATTTTTTTTGTGTTTTTGTGTGAGTTAAATTTTTTTCCACTTTTTTTCACTTTTATAAATATGTAAACTGAACGTTGCAGATTATGGTCTCTCAAAATGTGATGGCCATCACATCTTCCGAGACCCTGTGTTAGTGTGCCTAGGACTGTGTGGTGCCGTACCCTACGCTAATACTCAACTAGTGTGTGGTAGCGTTTGAAACATACACCAATGCAAAGACCAGGTTGGTCAGGACAGTCGGGACAATAAAAGCGAGTGTCACGCCTAAATCCGAGTTTGCTGCAGACACGACATCTTCTTTGGCGGGTTCTTTGGGTAGGGGTACTAGGGATGATAAAAGGAAAATGCCTCTCATACAGCCGGCTCACTGCATTTGCGTTGGGAAGGTGGGGCAAAGCACCGTCTGGAAACAGAAGGGCTTCGGCGATCTCTTCCTGGAATTTTAGGAAGGATCCAGTCCGTCCTGAAGCTCTGTATAGCACATGAGCATTCAGCAAAGCCAATTGAAACAAATAAACATCCACTTTTTTGTACCAGCGTCTGGCCTTACGGGTAATTAGGTACGGCGCCAACAACTGGTCATTGAGGTCCACCCCTCCCATGTTAAGGTTGTACTCGTGGATACAGAGGGGTTTCTCCACAACACCAGTCGCCGTAGGAATTTGGACTGCCGTGTCTGCGTGAATCGAGGACAGAACGAACAAATTATTACACTGTAAGCAGGCTCTCTCCCCCGACTAAGACGGGATTCTACAAGCCGTTGGGGGAAGCCCCGGCGATTAGGTCGCACGGTGCCACATGCACCAATTCCACAATCAAAAAGATGACTAAAAAGTGGCACGCTCGTGTAATAATTGTCCAAGTGGTACCCCTTTCTGAATAAGGGTGACACCAATTCCCAGACTATCCTACCAGCGCTCCCTATGTAATCAGGGCAATTTTCCGGCTCTACGTGACTGTCTTTTCCCTCGTAAACCATAAACCTAGATGTATAGCCTGTTGCCCTGTCACAGAGCTTATAAATCTTGACCCTGTATCTGGCACGCTTGCTGGGAAGGTATTGTTTGATAGACAAGCGACCAGAAAACTTAATCAGGGACTCATCAATGCAGACAACTTGCTGGGGATTATACAAGGCTGCAAACCGTTCGTTGAAGTGGTTTACGAGGGGCCGAATTTTGTAGAGCCGATCGAATCCAGGGTCTCCCCGAGGACGACAGAGTTCATTGTCACTAAAATGCATGAACCGCAAGATCTGCTCGTATCGTGTCCTGGACATGGAAGCAGAGAAAATGGGCATATAGTGAATTGGGCGCGTAGACCAATACAACCACAGTTTACTCTTTTTAGTAATGCCCATGAGGAGGATAAGGCCCAGAAAGATCTTAAATTCGGAAACCGTAATTGGCTTCCAATCTCTGGCAAGGGACAGCTGGGGATTAGCGGCGATGTGTTGACCAGCATATAAATTGCTTTGGTCCACAATAGATCTATAGAGATCTTCTGTGAAAAACAGTGAATAAAAATCCAGTGGCATAAAATCAACTTTTTCCACCTGAATTCCGGGTTGGCCAGTGAATGGGGGAAGTACGGGTGTGGCAGAAGTGGCGGGGACCCAATCAGGATTGGCTAATGCAGCAGGAAGGGCACTATGGGCACGACGGGCCTGTCTTTGTCGTCTTCTTCTTGGTGGCAGTGGGACACTACTTGTGCTTGCCACCTCGCCAGCTTGAACTGCACTTATGGGACTCGCCACGTCACCAAGTGTTACTGCAGTGCTGGATGTATGTCCAGGATGTACTAGGCCGCTGGTGCTTGCCAGTTCACCAGAGGGAATAGCGGCACTAGTACTACTCTGCCCCATACGAGAGCCCTGCGGTTCTTGCACCTCAGCGACATCAGAAGATCGGGGTCTGGTACGCCTGACTCTAGCAGGGACCACAACTCCGTCGTCAGAGCTATCTGTCAGGGAGCCACTGTCGTCTACAGGTTCGTATTCTGAGCAAGAATTTGACAAATGCGTGACCTCCTCATCACTATCTGACAGGCTCATGAACAAGTATGCATTTTCACCACTGTACCTTCGATTTGCCATTTTGGGCTCTAAATTTAGGGGTACAGTGGTGAGATTCACAGGAAAAAAAGCACCTGACCTGTTAGCGACAGTCAAACGCTACCAAAAAAACTGTTAGCGATCGCAGAGATCAGGCCTGACTCTGCAAACACTGCAGTTATGTGTTTTTGTGTTTTGTGTCAGTGATCGATTGATCGATACTGCACTTGGTTGGGCTGGGCTAGTATAGATCTGATCAGATCAGGTATCGATTAGTTCAGATACTATACCACTAAGGGGAGTGTATGGTGCGTGCATGGGTGTTAGCGCTACTGGCACTAATCTGACGCTGCCTGGGGTGACGCAGACCCTATCTGGCACTAAAACCAAACTTTGATCACCCGTTGGGCGATCAGGGGGTTAAAACTTTATTGCAAAAAATATGGCGGGTGCCTTGATGCTATAAAAAATAAACTAGCTAAACTGCGTCACCCATGACACTTATACTGTGATTACTGCTGACAGGGGTAATCAAGGGGTTAAACCTTTATTGGGGGGGGTTAGGGGGGGTCCCTAGACTTATTAGGGCCTAAGACTAATCACCCTAACAATTATTTTAGTCACTAATGACACTAGTACAGCGATCAAAAAAAAATCTGATCGCTGTACTGGGTGACACAGTGACAGGCAGTGAAGGGGTTAATTTGGGGGGTGATCGGGGGGTTAACAGGGGTGAATTGTGTGCCTATGTGACCTGGTGTAAGTGTAGTGTTGTGCAACTCACGGTTAGATGCTCTCTCTCTCTCGGCCAGAAACGGAAAGACCGACACGAGGGAAACATTGGCAGGGGGGAAACAACCATTGGCTGAGGGTGATCACCAGGTCCAGGCCAGATTTTATTGGCCTGGACCTGGTGAGTGATCGATTCTGTATCGAATCCGATCGTCAGGAACGGCGGGGAGGCGCGCGTGCGTGCTCCCTAGCCGTTCACGCGCCTGACGTAGAGCTACGGGCTCTCGCGCAGCAGTGCCGACCTGCCGCCGTATTATGACGGTGCGCAGTCGGCAAGTGGTTAAACTAATAACACACAAATAATTAAATGTTACCATGCTTTTATTGAACACACCTATAAACATTCACAGTGCAGGTGGAAAAAGTATGTGAACCCCGAAACTAATGACAACTAGACATGTGCAGACTGGAATATTTTGATTAGTTTTTTCGTTTTCGTTTGGAAAATAAATTTATTTAGTTACTCCCGAAAATCGTTTTAATTTATGTTGTTTTCGTCGGGAACGTTTTCATCCGAAAACTAAGATTTTGGATGCTTTGTCAAATTTTTGTCGCTCAATTCGACAAAGCATCGAAAATTGTCGTTCTGAATACAGTGAATTGGTAGAAATTGAACGACGAAAATTCGACAAAGCATCGAAAATCGTTGAATTTTCGTCGGTTAATTTCTACCTATTCACTGTATTCAGAACGACGATTTTTGATGCCTTGTCGAATTGAACAACGAAAATCTTCGGATCTGAACGAAAATGAAAATAAAGCATTTTCTATGTCGGATCTTTCGGTTTTTGTTTCTTGCGCTTTCGTTTTCGTTCGTTAAAACGATAACGAAAATACCCTATTTTCAGACGAAACTGCATTCTAACGAAAATGAATGCACATGTCTAATGACAACTCCAAGAGCTAATTGGAGTGAGGTGTCAGCCAACTGGAGTCCAATGAATGAGATTCGATTGGATGTGTTGGTTACAGCTGCCCTGCCCTATAAAAAACACACACCAGTTCTGGGTTTGCTTTTCACAAGAAGCATTGCCTGATGTGAATGATGCCCCGCACAAAAGAGCTCTCAGAAAACCTACAGTTAAGAATTGTTGACTTGCATAAAACTGGAACGAGTTATAAAAGTATCTCCGAAATCCTTGCTGTTCATCAGTCCACAGTAAGACAAATTGCCTATACATGGAGAAAGTTCAGCACTGCTGCTACTCTCCCTAGGAGTGGCCGTCCTGTAAAGATGACTGCAAGAGCACAGCACAGACTGCTCAATGAGGTGAAGAAAAAATCCTTGAGTGTCAGCTAAAGACTTACAAAAGACTCTGGCATATCCTACGATATGTAAAACACTAAGCAAGAATGGATTTCATGGGAGAATACCACAGAGGAAGCCACTGCTGTCCAAAAACAACATTGCTGCACATTTACAGTTTTCAGAAGAGCACCTGGATTTTCCACAGCAGTACTGGCAAAATATTTTGTAGACAGATGAAACCAAAGTTGAGTTGTTTGGAAGAAACACACAACACTATGTGTGGAGAAAAAGAGGCACAGCGCACCAACATCAAAACCTCATCTCAACTGTGAAGTATGGTGGTGGGGACATCATGGTTTGGGGCTGCTTTGCTGCATCAGAACCTGGACGGATTGCTATCATCGAAAGAAAAATGAATTCCCATATTTATCAATACATTTTGCAGGAGAACTTAAAGGGGTGTTCCACCCAAATGTAATGTTTATTAAAAGTCAGCCGCTACAAAAAGTGTAGCTGCTGGCTTTTAATAAACATTCACTTACCTTCTCCACGTTCCAGCGACGCTCCTCTCCCCCCCTCCCCGGCCCGCGTCTTCATTCCGACTGTGGGCACCCAGCTGTGACAGCCTTCGGCTTCATGGCCGGGCACCCACTGCACATGCGCGAGCCGCACTGCGCATGCGCACGCGGCGCGGCCCACCACTAATTGGACATGCGATCGTCTTGGACCTGTCTGTGTCCTAGACGATCACCTATGGGAGGGGCTGCAGTAAAGCGATTAAGCCTAATCGCCTTACCAGCCCCTCGGTGGAAGCAGGAAGTGGGACAGGAAGTTCCACTCCTACTGAAGCCCCCACTCCCCCCCCCAATAAAATGACATGCCAAATGTGGCATGTAAGGGGGAGGGGAGTGGATTAAGCGGAAGTTCCATTTTTGGGTGGAACTCCGCTTTAAGGCCATCTGTCCACCAGCTGAAGCTCAACAGATGGGTGTTGCAACAGGACAATGACCCAAAGCATAGAAGTAAATTAACAACAGAATGGCTTAAACAGAAGAAAATACGCCCTCTGGAGTGGCCCAGTCAGAGTCCTGACCTCAACCCGATTGAGATGCTGTGGCATGACCTCAAGAAAGCGATTCACACCAGACATCCCAAGAATATTGCTGAACTGAAACAGTTCTGTAAAGAGGAATTATCAAGAATTACTCCTGACCGTTGTGCATGTCTGATCTGCAACTATAGGAAACGTTTGGTTGAAGTTATTGCTGACAAAGGAGGTTCAACCAGTTATTAAATCCAGGGGTTCACATACTTTTTCCACCTGCACTGTGAATGTTTACATGGTGTGTTCAATAAAAACATGGTTACATTTAATTCTTTGTGTGTTATTAGTTTAAGCAGACTGTGATTGTCTATTGTTGTGACTTAGATCTGAAGTCTCCAAACTACGGCCCTCCAGGTGTTCAGGAACTACAATTCCCATCATGCCTAGTCATGTCTACAAATGTCAGAGTTTTACAATGCCTCATGGGAAGTGTAGTTCCACAGCAGCTGGAGAGCCATAGTTTGAAGATCCCTGACTTAGATGAAGATCAGATCACATTTTATGACCAATTTGTGCAGAAATCCATATCATTCCAAAGGGTTCACATACTTTGTATTGCAACTGTATATCTGAATCCACTGACAATCCACTGAGCTCCCATTTATATCTGAATCTACAGAGTTTCCCTTTACATGTGAATCCACAGAGCTCCGTTTTATATCTAAAGTTCCCCTTTACAGCTGAATCTGCAGAGTTCCCTTTGACATCGGATTCTGCAGCATTCCCCCTTACATCAGAGTCTTCAGAGTATTCCTTACATCAGAGTCCACAGAGCATCCCTTACATCAAAATCTGCAGAGCTCCCTTACATCAGAGTCCACAGGGCTCCCTTAAATCAGAATTCACAGAGCCCCCCCCCCCCCTACATTAGAGTCTACAGAATTTCCACTAACACTGTTAGAGGATCTCTGTGGACTCTGAAGTGTAAAGGGGAACCAGGATTTAAGGAAGGTCTGATGTAAGGGAGAATGCTGTGGACCCTGGCGTAAAGGAGAACTCTGATGTAAGGGGTCTCTGCTCACCAAAGCCCCCCTTACATCAGAGTTCACAGAACACTCCTTACATCTAAGTCTGTCTTACATTAGTGTATTCACTGGAAGGCCAGAGACCGAAGGGAGTGAGGGGGGAAACTTTATTCACAGATAGATGGATGGATGGATCGGGAGGCTGCACCTTTCTTCATCTGACAGCTGGACCTAAAATTCCCACCCACACTTCCCCTTCTCTGGGACACAACATTGCTAATCATCTCTCTCTTTCCTTTCCTATCCATGCGTGGGGAGGGGGAAACTGTCAGCACTGGCTCTGAGATGTAAGAGAGACACTTGCAGTTCAGAGTTCTTTAGCCACTGGGGAAGCACAGTCCAGGCTCTTAGGGTGGGTGGGATGGATGGGCCCCCTACAGTGGTGGAACTCCAGGGCCCAGTCGCGCCCTTAGTGACCTTTGTGACCCTGGTAGTTCCACCACTGGGTTGAACAACAAGCTTATGCAGTTGTGATGGTCAAATGGTTACAAGCCTTTGATGACGTGGTATATGGCTTATGGCACTTTTAACATTTTATATAAATTTGCAACACTTTTTATAATTATACCAGCACAAAAAAGTTAGGATTACCTAATTAAAATTATTTTGTTTTCCTCTGAACAAAGCTCTTTCTCTTTTTTTCTCTCTTCAGGTGATGGAGGAGAAAAATGTGTCCCGTATTACCAAGATCCACCTACTTTTCCTTTTGATTTATTGTGTGACAATATGTGGAAACCTCCTGATCATCACCCTGGTGTCCTACAGCAAATCCCTCCATTCTCCCATGTACTTCTTCCTCTCCCAGTTCTCTGTATCAGATATCTTACTGGTAACCGACATTCTTCCTAACACACTCCATAGTGTTTTGATGAAAGGGATCATAATATCATTTTCTGATTGCATCACTCAGTTTTATTTTTTTGGTGTTTTTGAAGGTCTTGAGTGTCTTCTTCTGACAGTGATGTGTTATGACCGATTTGTGGCCATCTGTAAACTGTTACATTATACTTTATTAATGAACTTTCCCCTCTGCTGGGTGATGATTATCACATGTTGGGTTTTAAGTCTTTCAGTGGGATTGATTCTCACTTTACCAATATCACAATTGGATTTTTGTGATCCCGATATTATCAATCACTTTTTCTGTGATCTTTATCCAATCCTACAACTCTCCTGCTCTGATGCTTCTAATGTTCTACTTGAAGTAACATTAGTTAATGTTATTATGGTTGTCATTCCATTCTTTATAATTATTGTATCGTATGTTTATATTATAATCACTATTTTTAATATTCCATCTATTACCGGTAGACAGAAAGTTTTTTCAACATGCAGCTCCCATCTGACTGTTGTTTGCATGTATTATGGTGCCATAGTTTGTGTTTATTTGGTACCCAGTAAAGGACAGTCAGGGGATATCACTAAATTCTTGTCATTGCTGTACACTGTGGTCACCCCACTGATGAATCCAATTATATACAGCCTGAGGAATAAAGACTTAAAAGAAGCTGCAGCTAAAATCACCAACCACTGTCTGCACTCGCATCTCAGTAAATTTACATAAAATAATAATTTAGTAAGTTTAAATTGAAGTTGGACGTCAAATCTTGATATCAAAGATGACATTTATTGACATCATTTTGATTTTGACTAAAGCTGACAAATCCTTGGCGACAGTACACACAGCGTTGCATTCCTTTTTAGCAGTCTCTTATTACAAGGTAAATGAGACAAAATCCCATGTGTTGAATTTAGGGGTAGAGGATGAGGTGAAATCACGATTACAGGAGACATTTCCCTATGTATGGAGGGAGGAGGGCATAACCTACTTAGGCATTACTTTGACTTCTAACCCTGATGACTTAATTGCCGCAAATTACACCCCCTTCCTGAGCTCCTTTAGATTCAGATTACAAAAGTTAGCCCTTTCCGAACTATCGTGGTTGGGAAGGTTGGCGGCTTTCAAAATGCAAATTTTTTCCACAACTTCTTTATATTTTTAGGACTCTTCCCATACTGCTGCCCAGTGTCTACTTTAAGTCCCTTCAGTGCATCTTAAATAGTTTTTTGTGGCAAGGGAAAAAGGCTAGGTGTGCCTTTGGTAGACTTGTTAAGCATAGATCGGCGGGAGGTATAGACCACGTGCATTTGCAGGATTATTACTTTGCTTCAATCCTAGGACAGCTTAGCCACTGGATCGACCCCACATCTAGAACGTTATGGAAGGACTTAGAGGGGGCGCAGGTACCGAGGGGGAATCTCAAGGACTTTCTGTTGACAGCTTGCTTCCGAGGGTCTCTGGGCAGGAACTTTGCTCTACCTATCCTGGCTTCTTTAAGAGCCTGGTCCCATCTTTGCACGGCCAGTGGCTGGACGGGCCCTACCCTCCCGCTCAATTTACCCATAACTGCGGTTAAAAATGTAATTACTGATTTAAACCTCACACTTTGGGAGGAAAAAGGTATATATTTCCTTGAAGATATACTTACAGATTACTGCATGGAAGAGTTTGAAACTATTCAGCAGAGGTTTAACCTACCAGCCACTGAGAAGTTCAATTATCTACGGGTATCCCAGTGGTTCAAAAAGTCGCCCAAAATCCTCACCTTTCTTCCGATAAGACGAAGGAGAATCTTCTCTTCTGGTTCTGCTGGACCTAAGCGCAGCCTTTGATACAGTTGATCACAAGCTGTTATTGACTCAGCTGGCTAAAATAGCCAAAGTCGCAGAAAGCGATCTATCTTGGTTCTCCTCTTTTTTGGAAAACCGATCGCAAATAGTGAAGCCAGGACCATTCACTTCTGAACAACGCACATTATCGTGCGGGGTCCCTCAAGGATCTCCCCTGTCGCCGATGTTATTCAACATCTATGTGCGTCCTCTTTTTTAAATCATCAGCAGCCAAAAACTGCTATATCACTCTTACGCAGACGACACGCAACTGTACTTCCGCATTTGCAATAAAAAGGATCACCACCTCAACCTAGAGACATGCCTCTCTTTGATAGAGGACTGGATGACAAAGAGTTATCTCAAACTCAACGGAGCGAAAACAGAACTTCTTCTGTTTCACGCCAAGCGTAGGAATCAATCGACAACAACCTGGATCCCCCCGCCCTTTCTGGGCAAAATCATCACCCCTAGCGCCAAAGTCAAAAGTCTTGGGGTCATTTTTGACTCCGACATGACAATGAACGCACAAATAGGGGCAGTAGTCAGCAGATCTCACTATCTGCTGCGCCTACTACGCAGACTCACGCCTTTTATTCCCAAGAAAGACATAGCGGTCGTGGTGGGAGTGATTGTAAACTCCAGACTGGACTATGCAAATGCCCTTTACCTCGGACTCCCCAAGTACCAAATCGCTCGTCTTCAAGTCGTTCAAAATACGTCCGCCAGACTTGTGACTGGGAAAAAACCCTGGGAATCAATCTCACCTTCACTGAGATCCCTTCACTGGCTACCAGTCAAAGACAGAATCACCTTTAAAGCACTCTGTCTAACGCATAGATGTATCCATGGGAATGCTCCCCATTATCTATGCGAAAAATTAAAAGTTTACAATCCCAATCGTATTCTACGATCCACCAATCGGCTTCAGATACTGAAAGCCAGATACAAGTCCAAAGGAGACAGGAGATTCGCTGTCCAAGGTCCCAGACTATGGAACGACTTACCAGCCAGCATTGGACTGGAGGAGAACTACTTAGTCTTCAGGAGAAAGATTAAGACTCATCTCTTTTGATCTCAAAGGAGACAGGAACAACAAGCGCCCAGAGGCGATTTACTTCTCATGTGCTGCGCTATACAAGTTCTTCATTCATTCATTCGATAAAGATAGCCCAATTTTACCAAAGACCAGCTAGAGAGTCCAAGGGTATATCGTCATCTATAGGGGGCTTCAGGAAAAGGAAGTTCTGGTCAAATCCCTCAACATCCTGGCGTGGGAGAGGGACCTCGGAATGGAGTATTCCGTTAAACAATGGGAGAGAGCAATAAGTACTCAACTGACTTCCACTAAGAGCACCAACCTGTTTGAGATGCAGCAGAAGCTGCTTCTCCGCTGGTATCTCACTCCTCATCGCCTCTCTAAGATATTCCCGAGGGCTTCACCGGGGTGTTGGAGACAGTGTGATAAACCCGTATGGTCACAAGTGGGGGATTTACTAGTTAATTTACTGCCTACCTGCCCCTTACTCTGCCCTGGCCTAGCTATCCTCTCCATAGGGGCTGACTTGCTACCCGTCTCACACAGGACAGTGATAACACACATTCTTATGGCCACGAGACTGGTCATTCTTAGGCACTGGAAAGACATTGCTCCTCCTCCATTTGCTAAAATCATAGGTACTGTGCAAACCCATGCCACCTATGAACTTCTCCACGCGTCGGCAGTGGGCAAGCATGGGAGGGTGTCGACATTATGGAGACTGTGGCGAGATTGGTATCCTGACAGAGGAAACAGTTATCTTTTAACAATGACTGTGTAAGGCAAACGACCTGGCGAGATGAGGGTTTAGAATTTCCTGTTTATTTTGTTAAAGTGTTCTTTACATGCTTCCTTTTTGTTTTTTTAAATTGTTTATTTATAGAAGAAAAAAGAACAATGTACAGCATATCACAAGAGAAAAGGTATTTCAACTTTCGGTGATACAAAGCAATTTGAACTGAAAGCATATCAGGAACACAGGTAAAGTCTGGCAAGGCAATTCTTAACAAACATTTAACATGGCATTGCAGATACACTGTAATCTGAGATAATCAGAACTCAATGAGAATGATCAGTTCCAAGTGAAAAAAGAAAAAAAATGAAGTAATACAGAAAAAAAAAAGAATCCAAAACAAAAGCACAAAAACCCTATATTAACAGATGGAAGCACCATGGGGATCAAGTGTTCTGAAGAGATTCAGGCAAAAAATCTGATAAGAACTCAGAATCGTCCCATAATTTCCAGATTTTATCAAAAAGAGATAAAGCGTCGTCAACCTTAGCAGTCAAATGTTCCATCCTCCGCGTGTCAGCTATGTTAGAAAGGACGTCATGGAGAGTGGGGGGTGAAGTGGAGAGCCATAGCCTAGGAATGGCTCTCTTTGCAGCTAAAAGAACAAAAGACATAAGTTTCTGTGAGGTTTTAGGCAATTCCGAAAGGGGTAAGCCCAAGAGGAAGTGTATAGGTGACAAAGGTACAGGATGAGATAGCAGTTTCTGCAGGAGCTCCTGAATTTTACATGCTTCCTTTTATTGTACTATATTTTGACTTTTTCTTTTCTATTCTCTTCTTTTTCTCTTCTCTCTTACTTCTTACTTCCTTTGCTACCACTACTTGTTACACACTCTACCACTATACCTCAGGTAAAATACTATGCGTAATTGAGCTAAGAGGGGACATTTTGCTTTAAACATTTCTGATGCTGGCTGCCGCGACCATGTAGAGAGAACGTGGGTGGCTGGCTATGGCCATTTGTTAGGAAAGGATATGCTTAAACCCTCTGCTACAGTGATGGTTATACTATTTTGAATTGTTTCAACAACGTTATTGGAAATTGCGTGTACTGACTGATTCAAATGCACTGCTTTGTATTTCAGGACTATGCATACTCCTGTTGTTATTTTTGGTATTGTGTATTTTCCCTGTCTATGCTGAAAATCTCAATAAAAACTATTGAAACAAAGATGACATTAATTAGACCTTACTCCACATCATTGTTTAAAAACACTTCTGCATTCGTAGATTGATCATTGTAATTCTCCTAATCTATATCATTCCCTGTAAAGGCCCGTACACACGGTTGGACTTTTTGCCAATAAACTTCAAAATCTGCAAGTTTTCAAATTTGTCCAATTTGTCCATCGGACCAACTTTTTTGGGTTTCATCGGACATTGGCAACAAAAGTCCGATGGTGCCTTGTCCGACCGTGTGTACAGCAAACCATCCGACTTTTGTACAAAGTGCAAATACGCATGGTCAGAATCAATGTTAAAATCAACCAACAATAGCAGAAGTTAACCAAAGGGTGGCGGTAAAGAGCAGAAAAGAGCAGAAAAACCACGTGATGTTGGGAAAGTTATAAAAAAGTTTGCAGAAAAGTCAGAGCGTGTGTATGCTATGAGTGTGACCGGACAACTCCCTTTGGAAAAAATCTAAAGGGAAGTTTGTGGGAAGACATGCTGCCATGGATGGGGGCTGTAAAGTGAAATCAAAGTTTCAGCTTCTTCCTCAGACCTGATTGGCTGTCGCAGAAGACAGTGTAATAAAGGCTGCCAGCAGGGAGCGAGACTACATAGGTCACCCAGCTCCGGAATAGGTCACCCAGCTCCGGAATCGCCAGTGTTTAAAGGGAACTTGTACGATCAGCACCATTTATAGCGGCATGATTAATTAACCACTTGTCATCTGCCCGCCGTCAAATGACGGCGGGCAGACGACTCCATTGTTCTGACATCACGTCATATGACGTTATGTCCCTTTAAAGCCGCGGGCGGGCGCGCGCGCGCGCGTCGCCGGCGGCGCGCGCGCGCACCCGCCGCTCCGCGGGGATCCCGTGCGAGTGCCCGGCGGCAACGATCGCCGCCGGGCACACGCGATTGCTCTGTAAGTGAGCTGGGACGTGCAGCTCTGTATGTAAACACAGAGCTGCACGTCCCTGTCAGGGAGAGAGGTGACAGATTGTGTTCCTTGTACATAGGGACACAATCGGTCACCTCCCCCAGTCACCCCCCCCCTCCCCCTACAGTTAGAACACTCATAGGACACACATTTAACCCCTTCACCGCCCCCTAGTGGTTAACCCCTTCACTGCCAGTCACATTTATACAGTAATCTATGCATATTTATAGCATTTTTCACTGTATAAATGTAAATGGTCCCAAAAATGTCAGAAAAGTGTCTGAAATGTCCGCCATAACGTCGCAGTCCCAATAAAAAAATCGCAGATCGCCGCCATTAATAGTAAAAAAAAAAAAATGCCATAAACTATCCCCTATTTTGTAAACGCTATAAATTTTGCGCAAACCAATCGATAAACGCTTATTGCATTTTTTTTTTACCAAAAATATGTAGAAGAATACGTATCGGCCTAAACTGAGGGAAAAAAAATGTTTTATATATTTTTTGGGGTTATTTATTATAGCAAAAAGGAAAAAATATTGCATTTTTTTAAAAATTGACGCTCTATTTTTGTTTATAGCGCAAAAAATAAAAACCGTAGAGGTGATCAAATACCACCAAAAGAAAGCTCTATTTGTGGGAAAAAAAGGACGCCAATTTTGTTTGGGAGCCACGTCGCACGACCGCGCAATTGTCAGTTAAAGCGACGCAGTGCGGGAAGCTTATATTTTGTCTGGGCAGGAAGGGGGTCTAGGTGCACAGTAGGTAAGTGGTTAAGCAAAGTAAACTACTACATGGATTGTAACCAGTCTAAAATAGCAATCAGCCAATATTACACAAAGGTATAAATAAATAACAAATAAAAGCTGAAGCTGAAGCTCCCTGCTCCTGGTGGGTGGAGTCAGTCACTCTGAGGACAGGAGAGCAGCACAGACAGCCTATCGCTTGTGCTACAGCTCCCATTGCCGTGGACAGATCTTATTTTGCCCGCCAGTGCCTCTGGAAATGGTAGGTGACCGTGAATGTTATGTGGGTAAATAGAAAAAAAAAAAACACTGATTCGTAACTGGACATTTCTCCAATAGTGGGGATTAGGTGGAAAAGCAGGCTGCTGTGACCAAGTCAGAAAGTTGTTTGCAGACTATGCAGACTATATGAGCCTGTGTCTTTTGTCAATTGTCAGCCTGTTCATAAGATGTACCAGGGGGCCACAAATTATATAAATGTGCCAGATATGCAGCAGATGAAGATAGTGCCTGGCTCAGATGAGATTAACAATTGTCGCCACTGTGCCCATCAATTGTCGCCACTGTGCCATGCCACTAATTGTCACCACTGTGCCATGCCGTTGTCGCCAGTGTGCCCATCAATTGTCGCCACTGTGCCATGCCAAACGCAGCGATTGTGCCATGCCACTGTGCCCATCAATTGTTGCCACTGTGCCATCCAATCAAACACAGCCACTGTGCCATCAATTGTCGTCACTGTCCCATGCCATCAATTGTTGCCACTGTGCCATGCCATCAATTGTCGCCACTGTGCCATGCCATTGTCGCCACTGTGCCATGCCACTGTGCCCATTAATTGTCGTCACTGTGCCATGCCATCAAACGCAGCTACTGTGCCATCAATTGTCGCCACTGTGCCCATCAATTTTTGCCATTGTGCCATGCCAAACGCTGCCACTGTGCCATGCCACTGTGCCCATCAATTGTCACCACTGTACCATGCCAAACGCAGCCACTGTGCCATGCCACTGTGCCCATCAATTGTCGCCACTGTGCCGTGCCATCAATTGTCACCACTGTGCCATGACATTGTCGCCACTGTGCCCATCAATTGTCGCCCCATGGTGCCATGCCGAACGCAGCCACTGTGCCATGCCACTGTGCGAATGAATTGTTCTCACTGTGCCATGCCATCAAACGCAGCCACTGTGCCATTAATTGTCACCACTGTATCATGCCATCAATTGCCGCCACTGTGCCATGCCATCAATTGTCGCCACTGTGCCATGCCATCAATTGTCGCCACTGTGCCATGCCAAAGGCAGCCACTGTGCCCATCAATTGTCGCCACTGTGCCATGCCATCAATTGCCGCCACTGTGCCATGCCATCAATTGTCGCCACTGTGCCATGCCATCAATTGTCGCCACTGTGCCATGCCAAAGGCAGCCACTGTGCCATGCCACTGTGCCCATCAATTGTCGCCTCTGTGCCAGAGGGAGGATTGTATTGGGAGCACTGAAGAGTCAGGTGTGACTGTGTGGCAATGGCAAATGGTTTACATACAGTAGTTCACGGTATCACGGGTCAGGTAGAGGGCCCCTTAGCGAAATTGTGCTTAGGGCCCCAGAGAGGTCAGGATCGGCACTATATATATATATATATATATATATATATATATATATATATATATAATGTCTTGAAAAATTATTTATATCCCTTGAAATGTTGTCATGTTACAACCAAAAACTTAAATGTATGTTATCGGGATTTTATGAGATAGACCAACAAAAAGTGACACATAATTGTGAAGTGGAAGGAAAATGATAAATGGTTTTCAATTTTTTTACAAATAAATATCTGAAAAGTGTGGTGTGTATTTGTATTTAGCCCCCCCAAATTACAGCTGCTAGTCTTTTTGGGGATGTCTCTACCAGCTTTGCTCATCTAGAGAGTAACATTTTTGACCATTCTTTTTTGCAAAATATCTCAAGCTCTGTCAGATTGGATGGAGAGCGTCTGTGAACAGCAATTTTCAAGTCTTGCCACAGATTCTTAATTGGATTTAGGTCTGGACTTTGACTGGGCCATTCTAACACATGAATATGCTTTCATCTAATCCATTGTAGCTCTGGCTGTATGTTTAGGGTCGTTGTCCTGCTGGAAGGTGAACCTCCACCACAGTCTCAAGTATTTTGCAGACTCTTAAGCCTCATACACACTATAGGATATCTGATGGAATCTAATCCGATGGATTTTTTCATTGGATATCCGATGGATCTGACTTTCATCAGTCTTGCCTACACACAATTAGTCAAAAATGAAGGTCAATGCTTCCGAGCATGCATCGACTTGATTCTCAGCATAGTCCACACAGACGATCGTTTTTTTCTATCGGTTTTTCTATCCATAGGAAAAATGTAATACATGTTCTATTTTTTTTTTCACAGATGGAAAACAATGGCTTTCTTCTTGTCACTCTTGCATAAAGGGCAGATTTGTGGAGTGTATGACTAATAGTTGTCCTGTGGACAGATTCTCCCCCCTGAGCTGTGGATCTCTGCAGCTTCTCTAGAGTTACCGTGGGCCTCTTGGCTGCTTCTCTGATGAATGCTCTCCTTGCTCAGTCTGTCAGTTTAGGTGGACGGCCATGTCTTGGTAGGGCCTTGGACCACAAATCTTCTTTCTCCTTTGGACTTGTATCTGTCTTTGGGTATCTGGAGTAGATTTTGGTTGGTGGATCGCAGAACGCGATTGGGGTTGTGGGCTTTTAGTTTTTCGCATTGATATTGGGGTGCATTTCCTAGGATGCATTTATGCGTTAGACAGAGTGCTTTGAAAGTGATTCTGTCTTTTAATGGCAACCAAAGAAGGGATCTCAGAGAAGGTGAGATTTATTCCCATGTTTTTTTCCCAGTCACAAGTCTAGCGGCCGTATTTTTAAAGACTTGCAGGCGGGTGATTTGGTACTTTGGGAGTCCAAGATAGAAGGCAATAGCGTAGTCAAGTCTGGAGTTGATAAGTGTTCCCACCACGACTGCAATGTCTTCTTTTGGGATAAATGGAATTAGTCTGCATAGTAGGCGCAGCAGATGATGCAATCCGCTGACTACTGACCCTATTTGTGCATCCATTGTCATGTAGGTGTCAAAGATGTCTCCGAGACTTTTGACTTTGGTGCTAGGGGTGATAGTTTTGCCCAGAATGGGCGGGGGTGTCTATGTCATTGCGGTATGAATCTTTTGATTGGCGTGAAACAGGAGAAGTTCTGTTTTCGAACCATTGAGTTTAAGATAACTCTTTGTCATCCAATTTTCTGTCAGAGTGAGACATTTCTCTAATCCGAGATGACGATCCTCTTTGTTGCAAATGCGAAAATACAGTTGTGTGTCATCTGCATAAGAGTGGTAAAGTAACTTTTGGCTACTAATGATTTCAAAGAGAGGGCGCAGATAGATATTGAACAGAACTGGCGACAAAGGGGATCCCTGAGGGACTCCGCATGACACTGTGCGTTTTTCAGAAGTGAAAGGCCCCAATTTCACTATTTGTGATCGGTTTTCCAAAAAAGAGGAGAACCATGATAGATCACCTTCCGCTACTCTGGCGGAAGTCAGTAATAGTTTGTGGTCTACCGTGTCAAAAGCTGCGCTTTAGGTCCAACAGTACTAGAAGACAAGATTCTCCTTCGTCTGCTGCCTTGAGGGCGTCATCCCATATTTTGAGCAGTGTTGTTTCAGTTCCGTGACCTGGATGGAAACCCGATTGGAATGGATCGAGCAATTTATTGGTGTCTAAATGATGTTGTAGCTGTTGTACAACTTCTTTCTCCATTACCTTGGAGAAGACATTTAGGCCTGTTATGGGTCGAAGGTGGTTTTGTTTTTTTGGGTCAAGGGTGGGTTTCTTTAGAATAGGTTTTATTATGCCTTCTTTCAACAGGGTAGGCACCATGCCCTCCTTGAAATAGATACAGTGAGACTTGTGAGAAAGAAGGTTATAAAATGGTAAATCTATCATATATATTGTGACGGTATGCGAGGTGAGATACTTGACCATAGATATATTTCACCACGCATACGTTCTATTTTGAGAAGCTGAACCAGAATCCGGGCCGGGTTTTACGGCCTCTGGTGTTCCGGTCCGGATATTTGGGTCCACTGCAGTTCAAGGTCAGGTGGACCTTAAAAACAACCAGGAAGAGATCAGAAGGGAGCTCTCTGGTTTTTGGGACACTCAGGGAGGGAACCTGAGTGTGAGGAGCTCTCTAAAGACATTGCAAGGAAAAGGTTTGCGTTGTTGTTTATTTTATGGGTGATGGGGACCAGCCCCACACTATATAGATAGGAGACCCTGATGTTTAGTTTAGCGCCGGACGGCGAGGATTTGATTTCACTGTTTTGTTTTATTTTTTTCTTGCAAATCTTTTTGTAAATAAAAACCTGGCATCTGCCAGAGGAAAAAGAAGGTTCCTGCTTATGGACTGTGTTTGAGAAAAGTGATCCCCACAAGCTAATCTCCCACACGTGGTGGATTCAGCGGGCAACTTTTCTGAAAATGGAGGAAATGTTAAAAGCCCTGCTACAGGCCAATGCAGCCCAGCAGGAAACCAACCGCCAAGTAGCAGAAGCTGCTGCAGCGCAACAGGCTGCCCTGCTACAGGCCAATGCAGCCCAGCAGGAAACCAACCGCCAAATCGCAGAGGCCGCTGCAGCACAACAGGAGATACACCGCCAAGTCGCAGAGGCTGCTGCAGCACAGCATGCTGCACAACAGGAGATGAACCGACAGTTTGCCGAAGCTCTGATGGAACTGAAAAAGGGGTCCGCACCTCCTGTGGCAGCAGAACCAAAGATACTACGGGCCTCCTACCACCTGCAAAAGATGACACCAGCGGATGATGTTGAGGCATACATGGCAACTTTCGAGAGAGTCATTGTCCGCGAAGGATGGCCAAAAGAGCAGTGGGCGGGACTATTGGCCCCATTCCTAACTGGAGAACCCCAAAAGGCCTATTTTGACCTAGAATCAGATAAGGCACAGGACTATGAGACTCTCAAATCAGAGATACTCGCACGCTTGGGTCTCACCATGGCAGTTCGGGCCCAGCGCGTGCATCAGTGGTCCTACTCCAGCAACAAGCCACCCCGATCACAAATGTTTGACCTGGTCCACCTCACCAGGAAGTGGTTGCAGCCAGAGACCCTGACCAGCCCGCAGATTGTGGAGCGTGTGGTAATGGACCGGTACCTACGTGCGCTTCCTGCTGCCCTGAGGAGGTGGGTCGGACAGGGAGACCCCAACACTGCAGCCCAAATGGTGGACCTAGTGGAGAAGTACAGTGCTACCGAGGACTTGGTAAACCCACCTACGCCCCACTTCGGTGTGTCTAGAGGTGCAAGATTTCCCAGCGGTTCGGGTAAGACTGTTCCGGGGTTCAAGAGCTTGGGGAAAGTGGATAAGACTGTTGTTACAGCAGATGAGACTGTGGGTCCTAGACCTGGAGACTGGCCACAGAAGCCAGGAAGGTGTTTGGGACCGTTAAGAGGACTGGGGGTGGGGCAAATACGGTGTTTTCGTTGCCATGCCTTGGGCCATATTGCTGCAAACTGCCCTCTAAATGATGAATCAATGCAATGTGATTATGCTGATAGGAAAAGACACATTTCTCTGTTTGCACAGGTCGCATGTGTTGCGCTAGATCAGAGTCGCCTTGAAAAACAGATGTGCGTTATTTCAGTGGATGGCAAGCCTCTCACAGCACTACTAGGTAGTGGTAGCGTGGTGACCCTAGTTAGGAGTGCTTGTGTAGACCCCGAAAAACTACACCCCAGTAGTATTGGGGTAATTTGCATCCATGGGGACACTCGAGACTACCAGACAGCAGTGGTTGAGGTTGATACCCCCTGGGGCAGGGTAACACATTCAGTGGGGGTGGTACCCTCACTGCTCCATGAAGCTTTAGTGGGGAGAGACTTTCCCCATTTTTGGAAGTTATGGGAGAATAAAGGGAGGCTCGTAGATAGAGGTCCCCCTGCTGGGGAAACACAGGAACTCTCACCAGACCCGTTTTTCCAAAGGGAAAGGCAGGCTGTTGGTGGGATCGAGGAAGCCGGAGATCCTCTTCCTTTCCCTGCCATGTTTGGGGAACCGGAGGACTTGGAAGCAAGCACCCAGCCTGAGGGTAACGAACAGGAAATCCCGCCTGACCCTGACATCGAGAGTAGCCAAAATGTGGTACCCGACTTGGAGGTCAGGAGGGAGGATTTCTGTACCGAGCAGCTGCGAGAGCCCACCCTCATGAGTGCCAGGGAAAATGTTAAGGTGTTGGATGGGGAACCGGTGGATCCTAATTGGGTGGTGTCCTTCCCCTACATGGCGGTTAAAAACAATTTATTATATCGAGTGATAAAACACGGAGAGGAAGAGGTAGAACAGCTGCTGGTTCCCAAACCCTTTCGCAGGGTGGTGCTAGACCTGGCTCATGGTCATGTAATGGGGGGACATCTCGGGGTCGAAAAAACCAAGGAGAGAATCACCCAAAGATTTTTCTGGCCCGGGTTGCATGCAGAGGTCAAGGAGTATTGCGAATCGTGCCCCGAGTGCCAAATGTCAGCACCGTCGCCCCATTTTCGCAGCCCCCTTGTCCCTCTACCAATAATTGAGGTTCCCTTTGAGAGGGTTGGAATGGACCTGGTCGGGCCGGTGGTGAAATCTGCCCGAGGTCACCAGCATATTCTGGTGATCCTGGACTATGCGACTCGCTATCCTGAGGCCATACCCTTGCGTAACACTTCCGCTAAGGCTATTGCCAAGGAGTTGGCCCTGGTGTTTAGTCGAGTCGGGATCCCGAAAGAGATCTTGACCGATCAGGGCACCCCTTTCATGTCTAGGGTTACCAAGGAATTGTGTAGATTGTACAAAATCTCCCATCTCCGTACTTCTGTCTACCACCCCCAGACAGATGGTCTGGTCGAAAGGTTTAATAAAACATTGAAGAGTATGTTGAAAAAGGTGGTCGACAAGGATGGGAGAAACTGGGATTTTTTGCTACCATATCTCATGTTTGCCATACGAGAGGTTCCACAGGCCTCCACAGGCTATTCCCCCTTTGAGCTCTTGTATGGTAGGCATCCCAGGGGCCTGCTAGATATTGCTAAAGAAACATGGGAAGGAGAGGTCAGCCCATATAGGAGTTTCATAGAACATGTCTCCTTGATGCAGGACCGAATCGCAGCCGTCCTGCCCCTAGTACGGGAACATATGGAGCGAGCCCAGGAGGCCCAAAGGAGGGTCTATAACCGGGGTGCCAAGGTCCGTACTTTCAGCCCGGGGGACAGAGTGCTGGTACTGGTTCCCACAGTAGAAAGTACGTTTTTAGCTAAGTGGCAGGGTCCCTTTGAGGTTGTCGAAAGGGTGGGGGAGGTAAACTACAAAGTCTACCAGCCAGGCAAAAGGAAACCCCACCAAATTTACCATGTAAATCTCTTAAAGCCCTGGAAGGACCGAGAGACTTTACTGGCCACTGTAACGGCTACGCCGTCACCATGAATAGGAGATGAAATGGTAACTACTTATTCTGGAGGATACTCAGATTAAACCACCTGGTTGCTCTATGATGTTAAACAGAGCTCATGGGGTTATTTCATCACAACCTCCTGCGGTATATCTCCTATTGATGGTGTGGTGCATCTACCATAGGTTATTTGAGAAACCTGGGTATATGTCTCAGTCACTACAAATATATGGTATCATGCATTCAAGAACATATCATAGTATGCAATCCAGGATGTACAGTATTCTGAGTATACAGGCTTGATACAGTCAGTTGTGGCTACTTGCGGTTTAGATGTGACCAGGTGTGCGGTCCCTTCCTGAAGAGTGAATAGTAGCAGGTGCAGGATGCCTCTATGGTTCTGTAGACTGCGAGCTCTGTGGTCAAGCAGCTGGTCATAGGAAGTAACAGGGTCCGTGGGTAGAACTTGGTGCTGTAACCTGGTGGTCTCCTTACAAGGTGAGGACTCTGTGGGACTCTGGAGGAGGTCTTGGGTTTCAGATGGCGGCGAGCGTCAACTACAATAACCAGCCGCCGAGCCGTGATCAGAGGAGGTTTAAATAGATAGCCTGTCGCGGGACACACGCTGGGCGCGCTTCCGCGTTCCAGCGTGGAGCGCAGGATTCGACGGCACGTCGGAAATGACGAGATGAGGAAGCTGGACGGGACGCAGGATTCGACGGCACGTCGAAAGTGTCGATGACCCGGTGCTGAATGGAGCGCAGCTGTCTAGGGATGATACAGCTGTGCTCGTTCTGTATAAAGTAACGCCTATGGTGTTACATACTCCCCTCCTCAAGGGGCTCCCAAATATACACCCAGAAGGTGATGGTCTATCAGGGTATCTGCGGTGGAATTGTTTGACGAGCCGGGGAGCATGAATGTCGGAGGAGTCTACCCAGGAGTCATCAAGATGGCTGTAACCCTTCCAACGGATTAAATATTGCAGGGAAGATCCATGTCTCCTGGAATCCAGAATTTTCTGAACCTCATATTCAGTCTCGCCGAGAACCTCAACAGGAGAAGGGGGTTGAGGGTCTCTATTAGGGAACGGATTAGGAGTGAAAGGCTTAATGAGTGAGACATGGAAAGAAGGATGTATCTTCCAATCCGGAGGTAGAAGTAGTTTAACGGTATTGTTGTTGATGATATGAGAAATGGAGAATGGACCAGTGAATTGGCGACCGAGTTTTCTTGAAGGGATATTAAGACGTAGATTTCGAGTGGAGAGCCAAACCAAATCTCCAATTTTGTATGTAGGAGGTGGAGTTCTGCGGGAGTCATAATACTTCTTTTGTCTTTGTTGCGCTGCAGTGAGATTAGAATGGAGTATTCCTAGGGTCCTCTTTAAGGTAGAGAGGTAATGTTCTACAGCGGGAACTTGGTTAGGGAGAACGGAGACTGGGGCAGATTTGGGATGGAACCCATAGTTTGCATAAAAAGGAGAGAATCCGGAGGAAGAACTAGAAGCGTTATTATACGCAAATTCGGCATGAGGAAGAAACTGCATCCAGTCGTCCTGTAGATGGGTGCAATAACAGCGTAAATACTGTTCCAGTGTTTGGTTTACTCGTTCTGTTTGTCCGTTTGTTTGCGGATGATAAGCAGTGGACATTCGATGATCAATTTGCAAGGCCTGGCAAAGGGCTCTCCAGAATTTAGAAATGAATTGAGTGCCTCTGTCCGAGATAATCTGGGAGGGCAACCCATGTAGTTTAAGTACATTCTGAAGGAAGGCTTCTGCAGTCTCTAGAGCAGTTGGTAGATTTTTTAATGGGATGAAGTGAGCCATCTTTGTTAATAAATCTACTGTAACTAGAATTGTGTTGGCACCTTGGGACCTGGGGAGATCGACAATAAAATCCATAGAGACCACGTCCCAGGGTCTTTCAGGTATTGGGATTGAAGTAAGGAGTCCGTAAGGTGGCTTCCTGGAATGTTTGTTGGAGGCACATATCACGCAGGAATTGACATAATCACTGACTGTCTGTGAAAGCTTGGGCCACCAGTAATTTCTTTTAATTAAATGAATGGTTTTACTTATTCCTGGATGACCTGCCAGAGGAGCATCATGAAGTTGTTTGAGAAGTAGAGGTTGTAAAGAGGCGGGCACGTAGATCTTATTGTTGTAGGTGAATAACCCGTTAGGTTCCTTTTTGAGACCCTGGGGGATTTGGGGTACTTCGCTAGGGAGAGATTGGATCAGTAAATCCAAGAAAGGAACAGATGCTCCAATGAATCGATCAGGTGGAATAATAGAAAGGGGAGGTGTTTCAATTGTCTGGTTGTCATGCATACGTGACAACGAGTCAGCCTTGACATTCTCTGTACCAGGACGATAGGAGATGTTGAAATCGAACCTATCAAAGAATAGACTCCATCTGACTTGGCGGGCAGAAAGGGTTTTACAGGCCCTCAAATGTTGCAAATTGCGATGATCGGTGAGGATGGTAATGGGGTGTTTGGAACCTTCCAAGAGATGTCTCCAATTACTTAGGGCATCCTTTATGGCAAGGAGTTCTTTTTCCCCGATGGGGTAATTAGATATCCCAGGAAAGAAATGCTGCGCTGACTGAAAACACACTTTTCAAGTTTGGCATATAAAGAGTGTGTTCTCAATCTGGCCAAAACCCAGCGTACATGTTTGATGTGTTCTTCGGGAGAATCTGAATAGATTAAAATGTCATCCAAATAAATCACAACACAAACGTCGAGCAAATCTCTGAAAATGTCGTTGATGAAATATTGGAAGGTTGCAGGTGCGTTGCATAACCCAAAGGGCATTACGGTGTACTCGTAGAGGCCATAGCGTGTTTTAAAAGCTGTTTTCCACTCGTCACCAGATCGAATTCTTATGAGATTATAGGCACCCCTCAGATCTAGTTTAGTGAAGATCTTTGAGGTCTGGAGTCGTTCGATGAGTTCCGGAATTAATGGAAGTGGATATCTGTTCTTGATAGTAATGTTATTGAGTGCACGGTAGTCGATAATTGGTCGGAGTGAGCCGTCTTTATTTTTTACGAAGAACATGGCTGCACTCGCTGGAGAGGTTGAAGGTCTGATAAAACCTTTTTTGAGGTTCTCATCGATATAATCCTTGAGGTGTACAAGTTCAGGTTGGGATAATGGATAGATCCGAGCAGTGGGGATCGGTGCATCAGCTATAAGATCTATGGGGCAATCATAGACCCTGTGTGGGGGAAGTAAGTTTGCCTTGGTTTTGCTAAAAACGTCGGCGAAATCATGTAGATAAGGTGGAAGATCAGGAGGGTAGATCTCTGTGAAAGAGATAGAACAATTAGGATAACAGTTCTCTTTACAGAAAGAGGATTGTAAGGTTAAGGAACTAGTAGACCATTGGATAGTAGGCTGATGAAGACGTAACCAAGGTAATCCGAGTATTATTGGAAATAGAGGTGATTGGATGACATCAAAAATGAGGCTCTCAGTATGACCTGGAGCGCAAGTCAGCCAAAGGGGTGAGGTTTGGAATGTGATTGGACCTGTGGGAGAACTGGAACCATCAATGAAAGTGAGTGACACAGGGGTTTGCTTAATCACACAAGGTATTTTATTAGAATCTACAATCTTAGAGTCAATAAAGTTTCCACAGGCTCCAGTGTCGACCATTGCTTCAGTGGAGAAACTTTTTTGCTCCCACTGTAATGTAAGAAGAATAATAATGTAACGATTAGAAATTGTACCAGTGAAATTAAATTTGTTTTTGTGGTGATCTTTACCTTCCGAATTCCTTTTAAGAAGGGGACAGGTGGATACAACGTGGTTAGGAGCAGAACAGTACATACAGAGGTTTTGGTCTCTGCGGCGTTGTTTCTCCGCTGTGCTTAAAGGACCTTTAATCGCACCAAGCTCCATAGGAAGCTCCTTGGGGGGAGATCTGGCTCTCCTGAAAGGTGAAGGAGAAAACGCATTGGCACGTTCAGCTCTTCTCTCTCGAATACGTCGATCTATGGTAATGGACAGTTGCATGAGATCCTCTAGGGATGGTGGAAGTTCTACACGTGCGATTTCGTCTTTCAAAGTTTCTGTCAGGCCTAGCCGAAATTGGTTCCTGAGTGCGACATCTGACCACTGGGTCTCTCGGCACCAACATTTGAATTCAGAAATGTAGTCCTCCACTGGTCTTTTCCCCTGTTTGAGATTTCTGATGGAATTTTCAGCAGTCAACTGTTTGTTGGGATCCTCATAAAGGAGGGACATTTCTGCGAGAAAAGTGTCCAGAGCTCCAAGGAGATCTCCGTGTTCTTCTAGATAGGCGTCGGCCCAAACTCTCGGTTCACCCCTGAGGTATGAGATGAGGGTGAGAATTCTAATCCTATCAGAATAGTAAGTACGGGGACGTAGCTCGAACATCAAGCGACAAGAGCTGATGAATTGCCGGAAAAAATTTCTATCCCCAGAGAAAGGTTCTGGAGAACAGACTTTTGGTTCTGGTCTCTCTCTAACCTGAGCAAGGTTCTGCTGGCGGAGAGCTTCATTTTCAAGGCGGAATTCATTTAAAGAGTTAGTTAGGGTATCTACCCTTTGAGTGAGTCCCAGTAGATGATTCGCTAAATCAGCGGGATCCATCTATGTATATATATGGTCTGGTTATTCTGTAACGGCTACGCCGTCACCATGAATAGGAGATGAAATGGTAACTACTTATTCTGGAGGATACTCAGATTAAACCACCTGGTTGCTCTATGATGTTAAACAGAGCTCATGGGGTTATTTCATCACAACCTCCTGCGGTATATCTCCTATTGATGGTGTGGTGCATCTACCATAGGTTATTTGAGAAACCTGGGTATATGTCTCAGTCACTACAAATATATGGTATCATGCATTCAAGAACATATCATAGTATGCAATCCAGGATGTACAGTATTCTGAGTATACAGGCTTGATACAGTCAGTTGTGGCTACTTGCGGTTTAGATGTGACCAGGTGTGCGGTCCCTTCCTGAAGAGTGAATAGTAGCAGGTGCAGGATGCCTCTATGGTTCTGTAGACTGCGAGCTCTGTGGTCAAGCAGCTGGTCATAGGAAGTAACAGGGTCCGTGGGTAGAACTTGGTGCTGTAACCTGGTGGTCTCCTTACAAGGTGAGGACTCTGTGGGACTCTGGAGGAGGTCTTGGGTTTCAGATGGCGGCGAGCGTCAACTACAATAACCAGCCGCCGAGCCGTGATCAGAGGAGGTTTAAATAGATAGCCTGTCGCGGGACACACGCTGGGCGCGCTTCCGCGTTCCAGCGTGGAGCGCAGGATTCGACGGCACGTCGGAAATGACGAGATGAGGAAGCTGGACGGGACGCAGGATTCGACGGCACGTCGAAAGTGTCGATGACCCGGTGCTGAATGGAGCGCAGCTGTCTAGGGATGATACAGCTGTGCTTGTTCTGTATAAAGTAACGCCTATGGTGTTACAGCCACGTCCCCACCTCCAACAGACCGGATACCCGTGATACCTGACGTTCCCATCACGGATTCCCTGTCCGTAGCACAACAAAATGACGTTAGGGCATTTGTGCAGAAAAATAGAGACTTTTTCTCCCCCTTACCCGGACTGACCAACACGATCCAACATGACATAGTGATGGAACCAGGGGTTCGGGTAAATGTAAAACCATATAGAATTCCAGAGGCCCGGCGAGAGGCGGTTGCGGAGGAAATAAAACAAATGTTAGAGTTGGATGTGATCGAAGAGTCCCACAGTGAGTGGTCAAGTCCCATAGTGCTGGTCCCAAAACCTGATGGCAGTATCAGGTTTTGTAATGACTTTAGAAAACTTAACAGTGTGTCCAAGTTTGACGCCTACCCGATGCCCCGGGTCGACGAACTTGTGGACAGGTTGGGACAGGCTCGCTACATAATGACCCTGGATCTAACTAAAGGTTATTGACAAATACCGCTTAGTGAATCAGCCAAGGAGAAGACTGCCTTTTCCACTCCTGAGGGCTCGTTTCAGTATAAGCGGATGCCGTTTGGTTTGCACGGAGCCCCTGCATCATTCCAGCGAAAGATGGACAAAACTTTGAGACCACATCGTTCGTATGCAGCGGCGTACTTGGACGATGTGGTCATCCACAGCCCAGATTGGGAATCGCACCTGCCCCGCGTACAAGCGGTGGTAGATTCCCTTAGGGAAGCACGTCTCACGGCCAATCCAAAAAAATGTGCCATAGGCCTGGAGGAGGCCAGATACCTTGGGTACATTATTGGCCGGGGAGTGGTCAAGCTGCAGACCAATAAGATTGAGGCAATTCAAAAATGGCCCCAACCAGTCAATATAAAACAAGTGAGGGCCTTCCTGGGCATTACGGGGTATTACAGATGTTTCATACCCAATTTTGCCACCGTTGCTGCCCCCTTGACTGATTTGACGAAGGGTAGGGGGTCGGTCATGGTCAAGTGGAACCCCGAAGCCGAGGAGGCATTTCAGAAGTTGAAACAGGCTCTTTGTATGGTACCCATACTAGTAACCCCGGACTTTAGCCAGGAGTTTGTTGTACAGACGGACGCCTCTGAGGTGGGCCTAGGGGCCGTACTGTCACAGAACAGGGATGGTGAGGAGCACCCAGTGGTATACCTGAGCCAGAAGCTGAACAAGCATGAGAAAAATTATGCCATCGTAGAAAAGGAGTGTCTCGCCATTAAGTGGGCTTTAGGCCCCATACACACGATCGGATATATCCGATGAAAACGGTTTGCGGACCATTTCCATCGGATATGTCCGATCGGGAGTTTGATCCGATGGCGTGTACACACCATCGGATCAAATTCCCCGCCGCCGGACGGCGCGGTGACGTGGCGATGACGCGGCGGTGACGTTGACGCCGCCGCGTCACCGCTACGTCACCGCACCAGGAAGTAAAACACTTCCGCGCATGCGCCGAATCCATTCGGCAGCGGCGCGGCGGCGGTGGGAGCCGACATGTCTGCTGGTAAGTGTACTAACCAGCAGACATGTCGGGCGGACAGATTCCCACCGGATAGATTTCAAAGCTTGCTTTGAAATCTGTCGGGTGGAGAAATCTGTCCGCTAGCCCATACACACGAGCGGAGATGTCTGCTGAAACGGTCCATCGGACCGTTTTCAGCGGACATATCCCCTCGTGTGTACGCGGCCTTAGACTCCCTGAGGTATTACCTACTGGGGAGGTCATTTAAGCTGGTCACAGACCATGCTCCCCTGAAGTGGATGTGTGATAACAGGGAGAAAAATGCTCGGGTGACAAGGTGGTTCCTGGCTTTACAGCCTTTTAAATTTACGGTGGAGCACAGGCCAGGAAAACTCCAAAATAATGCAGATGCTCTCTCCCGCGTGCACTGTATGCTTGGGGCAAGTGCTCAGCCGCAGGGGCTTGAGCAGAGGGGGAGGATATGTGATGGTATGCGAGGTGAGATACTTGACCATAGATATATTTCACCACGCTTACGTTCTATTTTGAGAAGCTGAACCGGAATCTGGGCCGGGTTTTACGGCCTCTGGTGTTCCCGTCCGGATATTTGGGTCCACTGCAGTTCAAGGTCAGGTGGACCTTAAAAACAACCAGGAAGAGATCAGAAGGGAGCTCTCTGGTTTTTGGGACACTCAGGGAGGGAACCTGAGTGTGAGGAGCTCTCTAAAGACATTGCAAGGAAAAGGTTTGCGTTGTTGTTTATTTTATGGGTGATGGGGACCAGCCCCACACTATATAGATAGGAGACCCTGATGTTTAGTTTAGCGCCGGATGGCGAGGATTTGATTTCACTGTTTTGTTTTATTTTTTTCTTGCAAATCTATTTGTAAATAAAAACCTGGCATCTGCCAGAGGAAAAATAAGGTTCCTGCTTACAGACTGTGTTTGAGAAAAGTGATCCCCACCAGCTAATCTCCCACAATATATATATATATATATTCTGAAAAGTATTTTACAACATTTTTATATAATTTTTTTTAAGTGTAAGTGCATCCAAGCTGAGATCCTTTTAGATGTCTACATAGGGCCAGATTCAGGTAGATGAGAGTATCTTTCCTCTGGAGTAACGCTTCTCATTTACGTTACTCTGAAGACCCTTTCAGCGCAAGTCCTGTAATTCACATAGCAGTTGCGCGTAAACTTGCGCCAGAGTAACGATAATGCGCTGGCGTAACCCGACGCAAGTGAAACTGGGTGTGATCATATGTAAATGATGGGCGGAGCCCAGCGCAGAGGCTTACGTTCAGCGCATCATCCACGGAGCATGCGCAGTGAGTGCGGCTCCACTCGCCCCCTTGTGCGCATGCTCACAACTTCCGTCGGCACCACTTCCTGGGAAACGTCAGCGCAATGCGTTCCGCTGGGCGCTTAAAAGCGCTGGCGGAAACGCCATTCCGGCGCAAAAGTAGTTCCATTTCCCCCCACCCCAGGGAAGATACTTTTGCCCTGTAATGGCTGCTCCCGCTGCCCCCAAAGAGAGGAGGAACCTAAATTATAATGCCCAGGAGGTCACAGTGATAATATCGGCTATGGAGGCATTTAATGATTTTCTCCATGGTAAAAAAAGCAGGAAGACCAGCCGGGAGAGAAAGCAGGCCATCCTGGACACCATAGCTGCCAGGGTCAATGTGCTGGGGTACTCCACCCGGAGTGCTTCAGACATTCGTAAAAAAATCAATGACCTGCGGCGCAAGGTGAGGGGCAAGGTGTCCACCATTAGGAGCCATGAGAGGGGCACAGGTGGTGGTCCCCCATGTCCTGTCACCCTGACCGCGGAGGAGGAGGTGGTCGCCCGCTGCCTGGACAGGGAGCAGTTGGAGGGGGTCCCAGGCTATGATTCCGTAGAGGAAGGCTCCAGGACAGGTAAGTGATTTTTACCCCCTTTTTGGTGTGTTGCATGTGGGGCGGGGGTGGGTACATGTGCCAAGTGTGTGGGACCACCAACATGTGTCTGCTTTGTGTCATCCACAGATGACGGTGCTGGGCCATCTCGTGCCGGCCAGTCCACCCCAACCCCCCAACGGGATGCTGCTGACGAGGCCCTGGGTGCTGGAGACACCGAGGTGGAGGAGGAGAGTGCCCACACCACTTCAGCAGAGGTGGTTGTGGAGGAGCCTGTCCCTGAACAGGAGTTCATTTTAATGTTGGAGGAGTCCTCCTCCTCTGCAGGGCCCTCTGTGATCCCCTCCCCCATCCTAGGTAGCCCCTCAAGGGCGACTCCATCCCCACGGGGACAACCTTCCTCTGCCCCCAGGAAGGCCACCCGGAAGACCAGGGGGGTGTGTGATTTGGTCGAAGACCAGGTGCTTTTGGACCACGCGAAACAGACCCAGCAAATGGGGGAGATGGCTGGCCACCTAGACAGGGTCGCAGACAGCCTGGGCTCTATGTCACAGCTGCCCAGTCGCGTGCAGGGCGTTGTGACCAGCCTGGGGGAGGTGCAGGCTGATATCCGGCACTTGACAGCAGCTGTTCGAGACAACACTGCTGCCATTCGGGAAGAGGGGAGGCAGCGGCAACGTGACCAGCGGCATCAGATCACCCGCCAGCTGAGGATGCAGGCCCAAACAAATTTGTATCTGAGCCGTATCGCTGTGGCATTGGAGGGCATGCAGCCAACAGCTCCCAGGAGTGGCCCACCCGGGGATCAGCCTCCTCCTGATGCCCCCCCACCACCACCACCACCCACTCCCTCCAGGCAGATGAGGAGCCCGAGAGTGCCCCCAAGGAGGAGCCCCCGTCATCCCAGATGAGGGTTTTTTGTTTTTTTGGTTGTTATATATTTTTGTTTATACTCAGGACATGAGTTTATTTATTTTATTTATTATTATTGTTTATACTCAGGACATGAGTTTTTGTTAATTTTTTTGGTTCTCAGGTTATGAGATTTTATTTTTATTTTTTGATACTGCACACGTTGCAGTGTGAATGGTGTGTGAATGTGAGAGGGTGGCACTCCTGAAAGTAAGGGGTGTCACCCTCGGCCGTGGTGGTGAAGTTAACCCCACGGCTGTATGAATGACGTGTGAAAGGTGTGTGAATGGACAGTGACATCATTGGGGCCTTGACGCGGCGTTACTGCTCCCAACTCCTACATGCTGGACTTGGGCTAATCCAATGCGATGTGCATGTGATGTGTGTGATCTAGGGACATCAGTGGTGTACACGCGTGCACTGTCTGTGTTAGTAATGTTTTGGTTTAGTGTCCAAAGATGCCTACGGCGAGGACCCTCCTGACTGCTCTTCCATCAGCAGACTGGGTGTCCTCTGGCAGGTGGGGACTGTGTGGGTCGGGGGTCAGGTCATCACGTATGTCAATCTCTAGGCCTTTTTTCATAGCAAAGTTATGTAGTATGCAACATGCACCGATGATCTGACACACAAAGGTAGGGGAATACAATAGGGTCCCCCCGGACTTATCCAGGCAGCGGAAACGGGACTTCAGGAGCCCAAATGTTTGCTCCACCACTCCACGGGTTTTGATGTGTGCTTCATTGTATTTTCTCTCTCCTCTGGTTTGGGGGTTCCGGAAAGGAGTCATTAGATGGGGTCCCAGTGCATATGCAGAGTCACCTGTAAGGTAAAAGACAGGAGAATGTTAGTCATGCATGTGCGACTTCTGTTGTGCATCACGGGAGGGGATAGTCATGCCTGACTCCCATGTCACTCACCAACCAGCCAGCTGTCCCCATACATGTTCTGTTCGAATTCTGCTGGGATGGGACTCTGACGGTATATGAAGCTGTCATGGCTGGACCCGGGGTGTTTGGCACGGACGTGCCATATGAGGCGTTGGGCATCGGCTATCACCTGTACGTTGATGGAGTGCCAATGCTTCCGATTGCGGTATATGTGCTCTGTGGCACTGGGGGGCTGTAGGGCCACATGTGTGCAATCAATGGCCCCGATGGTGCGTGGGAATCTGGCAATGTTGTAGAAATCTGTCATTGCCTTCAGCCGCAGCTCCTCAGTGGTGGGTCTGATGAACTGGTTGGACATGCGTCTGAGGATTGCAGGGACAACCTGGTGCACACATCTGCTTATGGAGGACTGTGACATCCCAGCCACCACTCCACTTGTACGCTGGAATGATCCACTGGCAAGGAAATGAAGTGTTGCCAGGACCTTCACCAGTGGCTGCACTGCTTGTGAGCGGTGTGTCTTGCTGGTGATGTCACCCTGCAGGGTTGTGGTTAGTTCAAGTATTGCATCTGGGCTGAATCTGAAGAGGCGATACACCTCCTCATCCCCCATGCCAAAGAGGTTCATACGAGTGCGGTATATCCTCTCACGTGCCCGCCTCCTCCGTAGCGAGGGACCCAGTACTAGTCTTAGGACCACGAGTGCCCCTGGCATGTTGGCACACAGAGGTGTTGTCCTTGCTAGTGTTGTTGTTCAGCTTGCTAGTTTCGTCGGTAACGCTGCTGTAGCTGCTCTCCTGCTGACCTGTGACCGTCTGGAGTAAAGATAAAGCAGCCTTTTGTAGAAATAACTTTGCGCCGGACGGACCAGATACGCGCGGCGCATGTAGCCAGCGTATGGTGCTAATCCGATCGTGAATTGGGAAAAATCCCTCATTTGCATATTTGCAGGGGAAATCAATAGGCGCGACTGATGCGCCCAGCGAAAATAAGCGCTGACGATACTCTGGCGTCGGAACGTTCCGCCGGTCGCAAATGACCCGTTATTGGGCGCATCTAGTTTGGTGGGTACGGGCACATAGAAAAGACGGCGCATCATCACAGTTACGCGGCGCATATCCAAATACTCCAGCGCAAGTGTTCGTGAATCTGGCCCATAGTCTTATTAATCACAAAATGAGCTTTGAAATAAGTCATTGCAGATCTTTGTAGCTGCAATCACTGTGGAGCAATTCATCATCAAAGCTTCAAGCAAAAGCACTGAAATCCTAATCTAAGTTTATATTGCCTGTTCCTGCCTCCTATTGGCCTGGCAGCCTTCCAACCATCGAATCTTTGATGTAAACACAGAGACGGTGCACAGGAGGTGGGGAGCTGAGTGAAGAAACAGTCGCCTTGGACGGTGCTCCCTGCATGTTGGGCCACTGTATGTGGCCAGGCTGTGTAGAAGTATCACACATATGGCATGGCCATACTCAGGAGGAGTAGCAGAATGTATTTTGGGGTGTAATTGCAAATATACATATCTTGTGTGTGGGAAATAACTTGTTATGAACATTTTGTGTAAAAAAAAATAATAATAATAATTTCCTAATTTTTCCCAAGAATTGTGGGAAAAAATTACAACTTCAAAAAACTCACCATTCCTCTTATTAAATGCCTTAGCGTGTCTAACTTCCATAAAGGTGTCATTTGGGGGGTATTTGAACTGTCCTGGCTTGTTAGTGACTCAAAAAATTAGGTAGGTTGTCACTACATCAGGTGTGATCAATTTTAACGATTGACACAGTAGCTTATAGACTCTATAACTTTCATGCAGACTAAATAATATACACTCATTTGGGTTATTTTTACCAAAGATATGTAGAAGTATAAATTTTGGCCCAAATTTGTGAACAAAAATTACTTATTTGCAAAATTTTAGAATAGGAACTGTCCCCACCCCCAAAAAAAATGTCACTCTTTTATATATTTTTTTTGTTAGGGTACAGTGTTGCATCACTGAGTAATTTGTGAGATCACTAAAAGCTAAAACATTGTCTGGGTAGGAAGGGGGTGAAAGTGCCCAGTATTGAAGTGGTTAATGTAATACAATTACTTGAATGTCCATAGCCTGGCCACAAGCTTTCTTTAAATCAGGGTATATTATTGATAAATATTATAGAGAGCAATCACTTATATTAGTTAAAAAGTTAGCACCTACATCCCTTTAAAGAATGTATAAAGAACCCCAAAGTGGGGGAATGCGTGGGACTTTTTTTTTTTTATACTTAAGCGTTTTTATTAGGAAAAGGTAGTTTACAATACAAACTGGTATCAAATATAAATTAGTACATGAAGAAAAAAATATATACTTTAGACAATATTGTACAATGATTTACTCAGTGTTGTGAACAAACACAATCTAACTTAACCACTTAAGACCCGGACCATTATGTAGGTTAAGGACCTTGCCCCTTTTTGCGATTCGGCACTGCGTTGCATTAAGTGACAATTGCGCGGTCGTGCAACGTGGCTCCCAAACAAAATTGGCGTCCTTTTTTTCCACAAATAGAGCTTTCTTTTGGTGGTATTTGATCACCTCTGCGGTTTTTATTTTTTGCGCTATAAACAAAAATAGAGCGACAATTTTGAAACTTTTTGCTATAATAAATATCCCCCGAAAATATATAAAAAGCGTTTTTTTCCTCAGTTTAAGCCGATACGTATTCTTCTACATATTTTTGGTGAATAGTGTTTATCAATTGGTTTGTGCACAATTTACAGTGTTTAAAAAATAGGGGATAGTTTTATTGCATTTTTATTAATATTTTTTTTTTTTAGAAAAACTGAATACCTCTGGATGGGTGGGATTTTTAAGGCAACAAAAATTATATGTGACAACTAAGGTCATAAAAAATTATTATTATTTATTATAACACATCATTATATGTCAAAAATTACAAAAATAACAAAAGTTAAAAACTTGTAGAAAAATACTGTAGGTCACCACTATCGGCGTGAAGGGGTCCTTAAGTGGTTAAGGCACTAGATTAGGTGATTGCCCTTAATTGGAAATCAACAGCAGTTCCATTCTCACAAGTCATCTTGTGTGTGGATCAGATAATGTTATCTGAGAAAATATCATACATTGCATGATTCAATGCCTACCTATGAAAGAGAATATAAGTACAGCATTTGAAATCAAACATTGGTATAACTTAAAACTATTATATTGATTGTACCTTATTGGCCATGGAAAACCATAGAAAAAGTTTTTTTTGCTCCTAAATCCTGAATGGAATGATCAAGGTGCACAAGGAAGTGGAAATCAGAGCGTCTCATATTGCACATGTCAACACTCGGCAATCGTATGCAAAACCAGTTGGGTCCAAGCGGGGATATAGTATGCTTTATAGGTAAGGCTTGATTCTAGTAATGCTTTAACCTGGGTAGGGGAACAGATATACGGTTTTAAAGGGTTAATAAAGGGAAAAAAAATCTTTAAAATAACAAATATGTTATACTTACCTCCACTGTACAGTTCGTTTTGCACAGATTGACCCCGATCCACGTCTTCTGGGGTCCCTCGGCAGCTGTCTCTGGTCCTCCCCACAAGAACTCACCACATTCATGCGAAAGAGCTCGCATGATAATGAGTCCCTGCGGATGCATCCCCGTGATACAGCGAGTGGCCATTGCTGCTCACTGTATCACACGGCCCCACCACTTGGCGCGCCACGTCACTGGATGTGATTGACATCAGCGCCAGCTAACGGCTGCACCGCTCTCAATCCATGTGCTCTAGCCAATCAGTGGCCAGGCTGAGCAGCGAAGAGGATCTTGAGATGGAGCACTGGACTTTCGAGGGGTCAGGTAAGTAAAACGGTGGCTTGGGGGGGGGGGGGCTTCATCATCAGATGTTTTTTCACCTTAATGCATAGAGTACATTAAGGTGATTTTTTTTTCTTTTACAACTCCTTTAATGGTCAAAACATGACTGGTAACAACAGTATAAACAACGTATTAAAAATAAGCTTACATGCTAACATAGCAGATGTCGTTTAACTGGGAGCCTTCCAGAGCCCGAACAAGCAGATAGCAAAACACTATTGGCCAGATTCACGAAGAGTTAAGCCGGCTTATCAGTAGATACACGGTCGTAACTCAGAATCTACACTTAAATCTTGCTAAGATACGACCGGAGTAAGTCTCCTACGCCGTTGTTTCTTAATTGCATATTTACGCTGGCCGCTAGGTGGCGCTTTCTTCGATTTATGCGTCGAATATGTAAATTAGCTAGATACGCCGATTCACGAACGTACGCCCAGCCGTCGCAGTACACCCAGCCGTTTCGTAAGGTGTTTTCAGGCGTAAAGATATTCCAACAAAAAGATGGCACAGCCAATGTTAAGTATGGACGTTGGGACCGCGTCTAATGTGATCAATTTTACGTTGTTAGCGTAAGCTGATTCAGAATGGGGCTGGGCGTAAGTTACGTTCACGTCGTTTTCATTGACTATTTTCCACGTGATTTGGAGCATGCGCACTGGGATACGACCACAGCCGGCGCATGCGCAGTTTCTTCGGCGCGTCATTTATGTGGGGTCACCGTTAACTTCAATACAACACGCCCCCTACCTGCCCAATTTGAATTCGGCGCGGATACGCCGGCCTATTTACGCTACGCCACCGCAACTTACGGAGCACGTGCTTTGTAAAAACAGCACTTAAATTGGATGGGTGTGGTTGGCGCAAAAGGAATTTAGATTGTTGCTATAAAGGTGGGTGTGCTGCAATTAAAGAAGAAAAAAGGACCGAGATGCCTATTGGCATCCAGTCCTAAAAACAGTGATTATGTGATAAAATTGCGCTCCTCTGTATCTCGTATTGCCTAGTGCTAGATTATAGTCACCTCCTATTGCTGTAATGTAGTAGTGCTCACCTCCACAAGCAATGTACTCCACTACAGTGTACAATGTTGTGGTATGAATAAATAAATAAAGTGAAATAATATAAACGTGAATCAAAACCTATTTCTTAATGAGTGATACACTGGTATGTGCTCTCATACTTCATATGCCTCTATATTGGGTCAATATAACGCATAAATTATACACCTATAATTTTATATATAAAAAAACATAAACAAATCATATAGTTCATAAAGGGGTGTGTAGTCCAATATTCTCTTGTTAATACGACATCTGGTGAGTGGCCATTTTCAACGGTGATGGGATATCACTGAGGCCGCGTACACACGATCAAATCTATCTGCTGGAAACGGTCTGACAGACCGTTTCAGCAGACAAATTCGATTGTGTGTACGGCCGACATGTCTGCTGGTTAGTACGCTAACCAGCAGACATATCTGCTCGCGCATGCGTCGAATGGATTTGACGCATGCGCGGAAGTAATTTAGTTCCTGGTGCGGTGATGTGGCAGCGTCAACGTCACCGCCACGTCACCGCGCTGTCTGCCAGCGAGGATTTTGGTTTGATCGTGTGTACAGCGATCAAACCAAAACAGCCCAGCAGACAAATCTGTTCAAATCGGTCTGTGAGGCGGCGTACACACGATCGGATATATCCGATGAAAACGGTCCGCGGACCATTTCCATCGGATATGTCCGATCGGGAGTTTGATCCGATGGCGTGTACACACCATCGGATCAAATTCCCCGCCGCCGGACGGCGCGGTGACGTAGTGGTGACGCGGCGGTGACGTTGACGCCGCCGCGTCACCGCCACGTCACCGCACCAGGAAGTAAAACACTTCCGCGCATGCGCCGAATCCATTCGGCAGCGGCGCGGCGGTGGTGGGAGCCGACATGTCTGCTGGTAAGTGTACTAACCAGCAGACATGTCGGGCGGACAGATTCCCACCGGATAGATTTCAAAGCATGCTTTGAAATCTGTCGGGTGGAGAAATCTGTCCGCTAGCCCATACACACGAGCGGAGATGTCTGCTGAAACGGTCCATCGGACCGTTTTCAGCGGACATATCCCCTCGTGTGTACGCGGCCTCAGACCGATTTGAACAGATTTATTTGGTCGTGTGTACGCGGCCTAAGTGGTGACAACTTGGCTGTAATTTGAACACATCACAGTGGAGCACATCAATAACATGCACATTTGATTATTCACATGGGACATTGATTAGGAGGAGAATATCGGACTACACACCCCTTTATGAACTATATGATTTGTTTATGTTTTTTTATATATAAAATTATAGGTGTATGATTTATGCGTTATATTGACCCAATGTAGAGGTATATGAAGTATGAGAGCACATACCAGTGTATAACTCATTAAAAAATAGGTTTTTATTCACGTTTTATTTTTTTTCACTTTATTGATTTATTCATACCACAACATTGTACACTGTAGTGGAATACATTGCTTGTGGAGGTGAGCACTACTACTTTACAGCAATAGGAGGTGACTATAATCTAGCACTAGGCAATACGAGATACAGGGGAGCGCAATTTTATCACATAATCACTAAAAACAGCACTTGCCTGTAAAAGTTGCGGAGGTGTAGCGTAAATAGGATACGCTACGCCCGCACAAAGATAGGCACTCCTACGTGAATCTAGCCATATAGGGACATTTAGCAGCACTTAGGTCTATTAAGCAAAACATGGTATATTCTTCCTACAGTTCTCAAATCATTTAACATGTTTCCAATAAACAGGTAACAAAATGGTTTTGAGAAAAAAAAAAAGAAATCTAAATATATAATCCTAACATCAAATATAATGAGTCCTGTGAAATTATCATTAAACGCTTCCAGTTCCCAGGGATTACATGTAATTTCATCGATGTCTATATAAAGGAACACTATTCTGTATAATTAGCCAGTTCAACACTGAAGGGCAAACCCTTAATGGTGCTCTGAATTCCTTTGAATTTTTATTTGTAGCATTAAATCATTATCAAAAGATTATACAATACTGTAAGTACATGAGAATACATTTGATATAAATATTTATTAGAATGATAAACCTTTAGTTAAAGAAGACCTAATATCACAATATGCCTTGAGGTCAGGCTGTGCCTGATCTGTCTTCTTTCATGAAAACTAAAAGGACCAGTCAGTGTATCTGCCTTTTACATGTCTGGTCCCTGGGTCATGGCTTTTGGCATGCTGTATCAGGGAATCAGCAACTCCAGATCAGAGGTAAGTATTTGGTTGGTCTTCTTAGCTTTGACTGGAGGAAGACAGCATGGGGTGGGGAGGGGGGCAGGCGAACCTTTATTCAGTTTTCAAATTTAGGTCTAAAAAAAAGTTCATCGGAAAATGGACTGCATCTTTTTTGTTAACCTGTGCAAGAAATGTCTTTTTTTTCTCTTGAACAAAGTAAGCATACTTTACTGATTTTATTGCATTTCATTGATTGATTAATATACACCGATCAGCCAAAACATCAAGATCACTGACAGGTAAAGTGAATTACATTGATTGTCTCATGACAATGGCATCTGAAAGTCTGTGGGATATAGTAGGCAGCAAGTAAAAATGTTGTCCATGAGCTTGATGTGTTGAAGAAAAAATGGGCGTCACAGTTTGTAGTGTATGGGGCTGCATAGTCGCAGACTGGTCAAGGTGCCCATGCTGACCCGTGTCTACAGCCATCAACTCCTGCAATGGGCACATGAGCATCATAACTGAATCACAGAGCAATCGAAAAAGGTGGCCTGGTCTGATGAATCATATTTTCTTTTACATCATTTGAACGGCTGGGTTTGTGTGCATTGCTTGTGATGTGATGCTTTGGGCAATATTCTGCTGGGAAATCTTGGGTCCTGCCAGTCATGTGGATGTTACTTTGATTGACATGCACCATCTACCTAAACATTGTTGCTGACCAAGTGCACCCTTATATGGGAATGGTTTTCCCTGATGGATGCAGCCTCTTTCAGCAGGATAAAATACCCTGCCAAACTGCAAAAATGGTTCAGGAATGGTTTGAGGAACACACCAACGAGTATCTATGGGATGTGCTGGAAAAACAAGTCTAAAGCCCCGTACACACGGTCGGACTTTTGCCCAACCAACATCAAAATCCGACACTTTTTGCATTTGTCCGACCGTGTGTACGTTCCATCGGACCAACTTTTTTGGCTTTCATCGGACAAAAAGTTGGGTCTGCGAACGGACCAACTTTCAGGCAACAAAAGTCCGATGGTGCAAAGTCCGATCGTGTGTACAGCAAACCATCGGACTTTTGGACAAATTACAAATGCGCATGCTCAGAACCAATGTTAAAATCAACCAACAATAGCAGAAGTTAACCAAAGGGTGGCAGTAAAGAGCAGAAAAGAGCAGAAAAACGACGTGATGATGGGAAAGTTTTAGAAAAGTTTGCAGAAAAGTCGGACTGTGTGTATGCTATGGGTGTGACTGGACAAATCAATTAGGACAAAAATCCAAGGGAAATTTTGTTGGATGTCCTACCGTGTGTATGGGGCTTAATGCATTAAGGCCCCAACTCACAACTTACAGGACTTAACGGATCTGTCAGTGTTGTCTTGGTGTCAGATACCATAATATACCTTTTGTGGTCTAGTGGCACCCATGCAGCAATGGGGCTGTTTTGGTGGCAAAAGGGAGACCTACTCATTATTAGGTGGGTCATTATAATGTTAAGACTGATTGGTGTATAACCTTCATATCCAGTTGTTAGGCTCAAACTGCACATACAGAAAAAAGAAAAACAACAATAGCAGCTAGCTCAGTGTTATATAAGGCCGGGTTCACACCTATGCGAATTGGTTGCGGCTTAATTTGCATAACATTATAAAATATATTGATTTCCATGAGGCTGGTTCACATATGTGCGATGCATTCACACTGCACATTGCCGAAAAACGTGTGCGTTTTCTAGGCATTGCCGTGCGGCTCAGTTGAGAATTCCAGCCCATTATCTTCTATGGGCACGCATCTGATTCACAGACGTTTTCATTTCTCTTCAGGATTTCTCTCATTCAGCTCAATACACTTCCCCCCCCCCTCCCCTCTCCCAGGTCTCCGAATTTGCAGATAAAATGGAGATGATCTGCTGAACAGTTCTCTTATTACTCTGCAGAGATAAGAGAGCTGAAATGTGCACCACACTAGTGTGAATCCGGCCTTAAGGGTCTTGAGAAGAGCTACTGCTGGGGTCCCAAATGTTGACATTACTGCTGAGATGTTAAGGCCTAGGCTGAAAGGTGTGCTGGCTGGGGCTGTACAATGTCAAGCCCTGTACACCCGCTTGGTTTTCTCGGCGGTAAAAAGCCTGTAAAAAAAAAACGAGGGTAAAGCCGAGAACCCGGCAGGAAAACTGCCATGGAGCTTTAGCCGGGAATCCCGGCCGTGTGTATGCTCCATCGGCACTGCCTCGCAGTGTTTTCCATAGGTAAGTAGTAGATCTGGCAGGAAAAAAAGCCAGGAATCCCGACGGGAAAATAGAGATCAGGTTCTCTCTTTTCCTGCCGGGATTCCCGACTATTTTCCTGAAAACTGCGAGGAAGCATACACACGTCCGGTTTTCCCGGCCAAAAGCTCTCCTGGCAGTTTTCCTGCCGGGAAAACCGGTCGAGGCTTAAGAAATGGCATCATGACTAGTTAGGTTAGGATAACCTAGGATTACCTGATTAAAATGAAAATTTCCCTCTGAACAAAACTGTTTCCTTTTTGTGTTCTCTCTTCAGGTTATGGAGGGGAAAAATGTGTCCCGTATTACCAAGATCCACCTGTTAGGACTTCAGACTCCACACAGTATAACATTTCTGATCTTTTTTATTTTCCTTTTGATTTATTGTGTGACAATATGTGGAAACCTCCTGATCATCACATTGGTGTCCTACAGCAAATCCCTCCATTCCCCCATGTACTTCTTCCTCTCTCAGCTCTCTGTATCAGATATCTTACTGGCAACTGACATTCTTCCTAACATGCTCCATGCTGTTTTGATAAAAGGACTCGTAATATCATTTTCTGATTGCATCACCCAGTTTTATTTCTTTTGTGTTTCAGAAATGTCAGAATGTCTTCTTCTGACAGTGATGTGTTATGACCGATATGTGGCCATCTGTAAACCATTACATTATACTTTATTAATGAACCTACAGCTCTGCTGGTTGATGATTATCACATGTTGGGTGTTAAGTCTTTTAGTAGTACTGATTCCCACTTTAACAATTTCACAATTAGATTTTTGTGGTCCCAATATTGTTGATCATTTTTTCTGTGATCTTGATCCAATCCTACAACTCTCCTGCTCTGATACTGCTAATGTTATACTTGAAGTGACAGTAATGAATTTTGTTCTTGTTGTCATCCCATTCTTTATAATTATTATATCATATGTTTATATAATAATCACCATTTTTAATATCCCATCTATTACCGGTAGACAGAAAGTTTTCTCAACATGCAGCTCCCACCTGACTGTTGTTTGCATTTATTATGGTACTCTAGTTTGTGTTTATTTGGTACCCCGTAGAGGACAGTCAGGGGATATCACTAAATTCTTGTCATTGCTGTACACTGTGGTCACCCCACTGATGAATCCAATTATATACAGCCTGAGGAATAAAGACTTAAAAGAAGCTGCAGCTAAACTTATCAACCACTGTCTGCACTTGCATTTCAATGAATATTAATAATAATAATAATAATAATAATAAATAATAATAATTTAGTATGTTTAAATTGAAGTTGGATATCAGAGATGGAATTCATTAGACCTGACTACACATTGTTGTTTTTTTTTTCTTTGTTTTTTTTTTAAGTGTATTTTGTGCGTGTACTCGAGAGAGGAGCCGGACTGCAGGAGTAGGCAGACCTCCACCAGAGGCAATCTGCCATCTTTCTCCATGCCCCCGGGTGGCAATGGCGGGTGTGAGGGGGTCCTCCCACACAGCCCGCCCTACCTGCTCCGCTTTGAAGCCCAACAGGTCAGAGGGACTCCCCTATGAGGGAGTGAGAGGATCTAGCCCACTCAGCCAGCCCCGTTAGTCCTTCACCTCTCTTTTTTTTAAAGACCGTGTGGCCAAAGTGCATGCATGTTAACCCAATTTCGAGTGCGTGCAAGTGTGGTGTTTTTTTTTGTGGGAGGGGGGTGGGCGTACTAAGCGCAGGCTTACCTCGCATAGCACACCCACCGGGAGCCGGGCTGAGACCACCAAACTCAATTCACATGCAGCCGAGACCGGGATCCGAACCCTTAGCTGCAGAGGTGAATGGCTTGTCAGCGCAGTGCAAATCACGTTGAGCCACCACAGCTCCTCACATTGTTGTTTTTAAAAATATTTGCAGTCATAGATTGATCATTGTAATTCTCCTAATCTATACTAAATTGCCAAAAGTATTGGGACACCTGCCTTTACATGCACAAGAACTTTAATGGCATCCCAGTCTTAGTCCAAACTGGTTCATCCATGTGTTTATAGAGCTTGCTTTGTGCAATGGTGCAAATCATTTGATCGAGGGGGGATTATGGTGTGGGATTATTTTTCAGGGGTTTTGCTTGGCCTCTTAGTTCCAGTGAAGAGAACTCTAAAGCCCTGTACACATGCTCGGTTTTCTCGGCGGTAAAAAGTCCGCCGAGAAAAACCGAGGGAAAGCCGAGAACCCAGCAGGAAAACTGGCATGGAGCTTTGGCTAGGAATCCCGGCCGTGTGTATGCTCCATCGGCACTGCCTCGCAGTGTTTCCCATAGGAAAGTAGTAGATCTGGCGGGAAAAAAATAAACTCTGGGAATCCCGAGGTTCTCTATTTTCCCGACGGGATTCCCAGCTGTTTTCCTGTCAGGAAAACTGTGACGAGGCTTACACACGTCCGGTTTTCCCAGCCAAAAGCTCTCTTGGCAGTTTTCCTGGCAGGAAAACTGGTCGTGTGTACGGGGCTTATTTTCAGTGCCACTTTACCGTAGTTTTTGCAGAGGTTTTCGTTCACTAGCTGGGTACTTTTATCCCCTGCTAGTGGCCAAAAAAGGGTTAAAACCGCTTCTGCAGCTGCGCTTTGCTAGTGGTTCAGCGGTGCTGCCCATTGGTTTCAATAGACTTGGGCGCTTTAGGAGAGGTGTATACACCGCTCCTACAGCACTGCAAAGATGCGGCTTGCAGGACTTTTTACTGTTTTGCCAGCGCACGGCTCCAATGTAAAATCTCTTGGGCTTTCACATTGGAGTGAGAGAGGCTCTTTCAAGGCGTTTTGCAGGCACTATTTTTAGCATTATAGTGCCTCTGAAGGACCTCAGTGTGAAAGCAGCCTTAAGGCATCAGCATACCAAAACATTTTGGATAATTTCATGCTCCCAACCTTGTAGGAACAGTTTGGGAATGGCCCCTTCCTGTTCCAACATGACTGCACACCAGTGCACAAAGCAATGTCCATAAATACATGGATGAGGGAGTTTGGGGTGGAGGAACTTGATTGGCTTTCACAGAGTCCTGACCTCAACTCAATAGAACACCTCTTTGGTATAATTTAGAATGAAGTCTGCGAGCCAGGCCTTCTCAGCCACATCAGTACCTGACCTCACAAATGCGCTTCCGGAAGAATGGTCAAACATTCCCATAGACACACTCCTTAATCTTGTGGACAGCCTTACCCTAACAAGTTGGAGCTATTGTACCTTGCAAAGGGTGGGCCAATTCAATATTGAACCCTACGGACTAAGACTGGGATGCCATTAAAGATCATGTTGCGTGTAAAGGTAGGCGTCCCAATACTTTTGGTAATATAATGTATATCATTCCCTGTAAATCTGATGAAATAATTTATTTAACCCTTCTTAGTCTTAAAATTGTTTGAAATTTTGTTTTTCTTATCTATTCCCTGTTAACTGCTTGCCGACCTGCCCCCATCATTTTACGGCGGCAGGTCGGCTCTCCTTGGCGAGAGCCCCTAGCTATACGTCTGCTTTTAAGCGGCCACTAGGGGGCGCAAGTCCCGTGCGCGTGCCCGGCGGGCACAATCGCCAGCCGGGCATGCATGTTCGTTCGTTACAGAGCGGGGACCGGAGCTATGTGTGTAAACACAAAGCTCCCGGTCCTGTCAGCGGGGAAACACTAATCTTCCGTTCATACAATCATTGTATGAACAGAAGATCATTGATTTCCCCTAGTGAGTCCACCCCCCTCATACAGTTAGAACACACCCAGGAACATACTTAACCCCTTCCCTGCCCCCTAGTGTTAACCCCTTCAATGCCAATCGCTTTTTTATAGTAATCAAATGCATTTTTATAGCATTGATCGCTATAAAACTACCCCCTATTTTGTAAACGCTATAACTTTTGCGAAAACCAATCAATAAACGCTTATTATGGTTTTTTTTTTTTACGAAAAATATGTAGAAGAATACGTATCGGCCTAAACTGAGGAAAAAAAATGTTTTTTTTAATATATTCTCTGGGGATATTTATTATAGCAAAAAGTAAAAAATATTGCATTTTTTTCAAAATTGTCGCTCTATTTTTGTTTATAGCACAAAAAATAAAAACCGCAGAGATGATCAAATACCACCAAAAGAAAGCTCTATTTGTGGGAAAAAAAGGACGCCAATTTTGTTTGGGAGCCAAGTCGCACGACCGTGCAATTGTCAGTTAAAGCGACGCAGTGCCGAATCGCAAAAAGTGCTCTGGTCATTGGGCAGCAATATGGTCTGGGGGTTAAGTGGTTAATAAAGACTTGATACTGATACCATACTTGTATTGTACTCTAATGTTTCAGAATCATAAATCTATTTAAGACTTGGTTCAACATTGTTAATAAAATGGCTGTTACAAAAATTTAACTGTACGCATACTTTTTATGAAGCCTACATGTAGACAATTATGGTGACCAGAAAGAAATGACCATATTTACCGGTGTATAAGGCGACCGGGCGTATAAGACGACCCCCTAATTTTACATTTTTTTTTTAAGATTTTTTGCCTGTACTTACCGTATAAGGCAACCCCCTTACGAGGCTTCCAGCGCTTCATATTTCTTCCTTCTGGAGCCATATTCTTCTTCATTCTTGCTGGAGCCAATCACGGCGAGCAATGTATTCTATTAATGAATACAAAGCCTGCTTGGATTGGCAGAGGCTGTAACATCATCAGCCCATGTCTATCTGACCCTCAAAGTCAATCCAAGCAGGCTACTGTATATATCCTGCTCGGATTGGCAGAGGTTGTTACTCCAATCCGAGCAGGCTCTGTATTCATTTGAATACATCGCTCACCAGGATTGGCTAAGCGGTATATACTGTATGTATAGCCAAAGCTACATACAGTATTACCGCACATACAGCAGACATCTGAGCAACTGACCCGGAGTAGAAGACGACCCCTGATTTTTGGCCAGTTTTATTTTTTAAGTGTAAAAAGTAGTCTTATACGCCAGAAAATACAGTATTCACATTGCTCCTTCATCTTCACATTGGCCTTCCTTAACCATTTCATAGCCGAATGACGGCTACAGCGCGGGTCTGAATATCCAACCCGCCATCTTTTGACGGCCGCCCCTCCAGAGCGTGCTGCGGGGAAGCCCTGTGTTGGCCGTGTCCCTTGGACACAGCCAATCACAGATCGTGGCGACCAGCCAATCAGAGTGGCCGTTTGCGATGCGATCTGTGCAGCGAATGAGAGATGATCTCTCATAGATCATCTTTCATTGCCGTTTTTACACAGAGACAGCATCCTGTCTCTGGAGAGGAGGAGCCCGATCTGTGTTCCTTCCTACATAGGGACACAGATCGGTCACCCCCCCAGTCACCCCCCTCCACACACAGTTAGAACACACCTAGGATACATTTAACCCCTTCCTCACCCCCTAGTGTTAACCCCTTCAATGCCAGTCACATTTATACAGTAATTAGTGCATATTTATAGCACTGCTCGCAGTATAAATGTGAATGGTGCCAAAAGTGTCCGATGTGTCCGCCAAAACGTCGCAGTACCAATAAAAATTGCAGATCGCCGCTATTTATAATAAAAAATAATAATTCTGTCCCCTATTTTGTAAGTGCTAAAACGTTTGCGCAAACCGGTCGCTTATTGCGATTTTTTTTTTTTTTTTACCAAAAAATATGTAGAAGAATACGTATCGCCCTAAACTGAGAAAAAAATAATGTTTTATTTTTTTTTTTTAAATTGGGATATTTATTATAGCAACAAGTAAAAAATATTGTATTTTTTTCAAAATTGTCGCCCTTTTTTGTTTATAGCGCAAAAAATAAAAACCGCACAGGCGATCAAATACCACCAAAAGAAAGCTCTACTTGTGGGGAAAAAGGACATCAATTTTGTTTGGGAGCCACGTTGCACGACCGCGCAATTGTCAGTTAAAGCGACGCAGTGCCGGAAGCTGAAATTTCACCTGGGCAGGAGGGGGGTATATGTGCCCAGTAAGCAAATGGTTAAGAAAAGTGGAGAAATGCAGATCTGAGGACTGTAGAAAACCAATGGCTGCTTTATTTCCCAGTGAAATTATTATTATAGAAAATCTATTAAGACTATTAAGGCTATGCGGCTTTTTCCCATTAAACTCAGTGGGCGAGTGTTGCAATTACAATGGCTGTGAAACAAAGCCTGTCAGACTGGGATATTAGCATTTGCTTGGGCAATTGGGGATGGGGGGGGGGGGTAAAAGCAGAGCTCAGTCACCTTTTTTTACTGCCACCTGGACGGTCATGGGTGATTGATTTTTTTTCCCCTTTGACATTGATTGGCCAAATGGTATCTTTAAGGCTGTGTACAAACGATCGGACATGTCCGATGAAACTGGTCTGCAGACCGGTTTCCTCGGACCAGTTCGATGGTGTGTACGGCCTATCTGACCTTTTTCCATCGGACCAAAGTTTTAAAACTTGCTTTAAAACCTGTCTGATGGAACATGTCCGTCGGACAGGTCCGATGGTTAGTACACAAAAGCATCGGACCAAAAACCCGCGCATGCTCAGAATCAAGTCGACGCATGCTTGGAAGCATTGAACTTTGTTTTTTCATCACATCGTTGTGTTCTACGTTCACCGTGCTCTGGTCTGATCGGATTTTGGTCCGATGGTGTGTACGCACATCAGACCATCAGACAAGTTCAGAGTTGTCTGATGAAAGCGGCCTGTCAGACAAGTCTCATCAGACATGTCTGATCAAGAGAGGCCCGGAGCAAAAGAACAAGCCATAGGCGTAGGGCCGGGCATGACGGGGTTAACAGAAACCCTTACAAGCCAGGGGGGAGTGGTCATGAGAGGTGCAGTGTGTAGAGAAGGAGAGGCTATAAATTCTCCCCCCTCCTTTCCCGGGTAACACAGTCTGGGGAGAAAAGTTGTAAGGTAGGATTGCTGCTGGCCTCTCCTGAGCCAGGCCAGCAACCAGGCCGGGTTATAAGGTGGGGGGAGGGCACCCGCGGGGGGGGGGGACACCCGGGGGGGGGCACCCGCGGGGGTCACCCGCGGGGGGTCACCCGCGGGGGGTCACCCGCTGGGGGGCGGGGCACCCGCGGCCCCCGTAGCGGTACTCCCCGGGGCCATCCACCAGGCAGCTTAGGAGGGAAGGGAGCCCAGCCCGGGCCCCCCAGCAAAAATGGACAGCGGCGGGCCCTGTAGGCCCCGCAAGGCGCGGGGGGGCGGCCAGGGGGGTCTACAGGGCCCTACATGTGGAACAGGCTGCTGCGGGCTCTCACCCCGGTTGTGCACTGGTGGTTTATGTGCCTCGGCGGGGAGATCGATCGCAGCGGTGGCTAGCCCCTTGCCTTCCACCGCTAGCCACCGCCTATCCAGCCCTGGGGAGAGGGGGCGTGGGTGAGCGGGAGACAGCAGCAGAGGTACAGCACCCAGAAAAATGATGGGGAAATCCGTGCACGGGTCCAGAGTGCGCAGAGTGAGTGATGCCAGCTCTGGGCCCTCGGCTGCCAGGCCCGAGTCGCCTGGTGGGCCATCATCTGAGGAGCCTGAGATCGTTCGGAGTGGGAGCTGTCGGGTTTTGAGGAGGAGGAGTTTGTTCCCGGGACGCAGTTTACAGCGCTGGAGACGAGTGTTTCGGCTGTTGGGATTGCTTCCAGGCAGCCCGGTAAGTCGTTTTCATCAATTTCTACTGTGTTGCAAAATGCTGGTGTGTTGGTAGGGTGGCGGGTCCCCGTAGTCGTTTGGTAGTGCCCGCAGTGGCGGGGGTAGTGAGGTAAGGCCTAGTGCCTGCGGGAAAAAGGTTGGAGGGGATGCAGGTTTGCATCGGTTGTTTGGTAGGGTTGGTAGCTTTGGTGAGCCAGGCTGGGGGGACAATCCCGATGTTAGCCCTGCGGCAGCTTGGGTGCCGGCAGGGGGTATGGCTGGGGGTAGTGACGGTGGGCAATCCAGGGTTAAGGTGTAGGCGGTGGGAGACTCCGCAAAGAGGGCTCTGGTCCGGTTGTCGGGCGCAAAAGGGGGAAGGGTATACTTGTTATGAGGCACCCTTGGGTTCACATTTTAAGCAGGAGGTGAGAGAGAAGAGCTGTAAGAGCGAATATGTAGAGATATTTGCGCATTTGCCTCTGGGGAAGTTTAACCTGGTCAGGGTTAAGCCTGAGTCCTAAAAGGAAGATGAAGCAAAGGGAGGTATAGGTTTATACCCAGGACTTTTGCGAAGAGGTCGCAGTCATACTAGATCGGGGTCAGCGTGATCGGTGAGAAAAAAAAAACATCCCTCTTTCCTGGGTTTTGTGAGCAAGGCAAGGTACGTCTCGGAGATTTTACGAGTAAGAGGGAGGACTACGGTGATGGTGTAGAGGATGTGACCATTTCTCGGTAGCACCCTGACAGGGCGGCTGCCCGGTCGTTGGAGGGGGGATTTCAGAGGGTTTTAGCATTCCTTGCAAGCTGGGGGTGGCCCCCCATGCCTAACAATTGGCGCTCCGCGCTACGTCACCCTGCAGTGGTTTCGGATACACTGCGGTAGGAAGTAGCTCTGGGCTGAATGGGGTGCCCATTCTCTCCGCCCCCCCCCCTTCATATGAGTTGGTTGTTTTTCCCCTTTGGGGTGGGGCCAAACAAGGAGCCGAACAAGTTTAGGCTCATTCATCACCTGTCTTTACGGGGGGGGTGTCAACGAGGCTATTAGCGCGGGGTATTGTACGGTATGTTACGCCTCAGTTGATGGGGCGGTTGATTGGGTCAGGGGTATGGTCGAGGGGCGGTGATGGCCGAGCCTGACATCGAGGCTGCCTTTCGGCTTCTTCCGGTACTGGTGTGTCGCTGGGAGGGGGAGTTCAAGAGGGACAAGTGGGTACCGGTGGGTTGCTCGGTTCATGTGTCTTGTGGGTACAGTTTAGTTTGTTTCTAGAATAGGTGGGTCGGTACGTGGCTGGACTGAACTCCTTGGTCCACTATCGGGTCGACTTCCTCAGCGTTTGCCCGTCTGGGTCACGTATCTGCGCAGTGTTTTGGCCACTCTGGAACGCATTGCGGAGCGATTTGGGGCGCCGCTGGCATCCGAGAAAAGGTAGGGGCCGAAGTCGGTCATACAATTTTTTGGCATAGTAATTGGCTTGGAGGCAATGGAGTGCAGATTACCATGGGACACACTGGAAAGCCTCACGGCAAAAAATTGGCGAGATATTGGGTTCACAGAAAGTACAAATCTGAGCGTGGCAGTCGCTCCTGGGAAAACTTATTTTCGTGTGTCTTATTCTTCCTACTCAGCAAGCACGGCGGGGGGTTAAGTCACCCATACACTTTGTGGGTTTGTGAAGGAACACAAGGAAGACCTGTCGGTTTGTCACTTCGTTTTGGAGTCAGTTAACAGTACGGCTCTGTGGATGTTCGGTCCGGTCAGCAATGTTGACATGGAACTGTTCACAGTTGCAGCCGGGGGTTCGGGCTTTGGTGCATTCTTGCAGGGACAGTGTAGGGTGGGCCCTTGGCCCCAGTCCTGGTGCCAGCAGGGTTCACTAAGAACTTGGTTCGGCTGGAACTGTTTTCCGGTAGTGCTGGCGGTGGAACTATGGGGGCCCTGCCATCCAGGACCGGAAGGTCTGTTTACATGGTGATAATCTGGGGGTGGTACAGGTGTTCAACGGGGTGACGGCTCCTCTCCCCCGGTCATTCGTCTCTTGCGGCACCTGGAGCTGCGCTGTTTCCAGAGGTATACCGGGAGTGGACAAGGTTGTGGCGGACGCCTTGTCCCGGTTTGCAGTGGGGACAGATTCTGGGTTTGGTGTGTTAGGCAGAGTAGTCCAGCGTGTGTGTGGAGGATTCAGTTTGAATCATCTCACAGAAGGTCGGTAAGGTGAGGAAACATGGGCGGCCTAAGAGAAGGTCTGGTTGGTGTGGCAGATGCTGGTTCGGGGGGCGGAGGTGCAGCTGACGGGTCCAGAGGTATGGGTCCTGATTCGGTATTGTTTGTCCAGGAACATAGAGGCTGGGATGTCACAGTTGTTACTCGATAAGAAAAGTTGTTGAGTCTGGTATTCTCGTTTGAGTGGCTAAGGTGCCTGGAATTTTACTATGGTTTTTGGGTGCAACAAGCGCTCAAGGGATATAGCCAGCAGGAACGGCGGAGGGAGGCGCGGCGCCCAGTATCGTTACATCTTAAGAGGTGTTATGGGGAATATGGGGACATTGTGTTTATCCCGGTATGGGGTTGTGTCGTTTCTGCACAGTGTTTTTGGTCTGGCAAATTCTTTGGAGCATCCGGGGTGGGCGAGTTAGTTAGCCCCTCCAAGAAACAAACAAACAAAGAAACAAAAATAGAGCGACAATATAAAAAAAAAATCTGTATTTTTTACTTTTTGCTATAATAGATATCCCCCAAAAATATATTAAAAAACATTTTTTTTCCTCAGTTTAGGCCGATACGTATTCTTCTACATATTTTTGGTAAAAAAAATCGCAATAAGCGTTTATCAGTTGGTTTTCGCAAAATTGATAGCGTTTACAATATAAGGGATAGTTTTATTGCATTTTTATTAATTTTTTTTTTTTACTACTAATAGCGGTGATCAGCGATTTTTTTCATGACTGCGACATTGTGGCGGACACTTCGAACAATTTTGACACATTTTTGGGACAATTGTCATTTTCACAGCAAAAAATGCATTTAAATTGCATTGTTTACTGTGGAAATGACAGTTGCAGTTTGGGAGTTAACCACAGGGGGCGCTGTGAATTTGAGTGTACCCTGTGTGTGTGTTTACAACTGTAGGGGGGTGTGGCTGTAGGTGTGACGTCATCGATCGCGTCCCCCTATTGCAGGGATGACGCGATCGATGCTGCCGCCACAGTGAAGCACGGGGAAGCCGTGTTTACACACGGCTCTCCCCGTTCTTCAGCTCCAGGGACGGATCGCCGCACTGCAGCGGCGATCGGGTGCGCGAATCCCGTGGTCCCGTTACTGGAGCTTCGGACCGGGTCACGGGAGCGCGCCGCGGGCGCGCGCCCGTGACCCACGGCTGGGTACTAAAATCAACGTATATATACATTGATGTGCCCAGCCGTGCCATTCTACCGACGTAAATGTGCAGTAGGCGGTCCTTAAGTGGTTAAATATAAACATGGAATATAAAAAAAAATCCATATTGGCCAGTCTCAAAGTTGTCAACCAAAAAGCACTAAACCGATTTAATCTGTCTAACTGATGTAAGTAAAAACAGAGGTTTAGTTGCAAGTATTTGCAAATACCTGGGAAGCTGCAGAGCCAGCGAAAAGGCACTCTGTGTAACTGCAGTCCTACCTATAAATTTAAGGTCTCCTGAAAAGGAACACAGGTGTGCTAATCAATAGGCTGAGGACAGGTGATAACCTAAAACCCGCCCCTACCTATAGTTGGTATGGCAAAAGAGAGCACTGGAAAACAAAAGAAATGTAGGAGTGGAACAAAAAACTGCCAAATCTATTAAAAAAATAAAATAATAAAAATGCCATAAATCTATCCCCTATTTTTTAGACATTATAACCTTTGTGCAAACCAATCAATATACGCTTATTGCATTTTTTTTTTTTTTTTAGCAAAAATATGTAGAAGAATGCACATCTGCCTAAACTGAGGAAAAAAATGTTTATATATATATATATATTTTTGGGAATATTTATTATAACAAAAAGTATATATATTTTGGTGCCTAATTTTTGTTTATAGCGCAAACAATTTTAGCCGCAAAGATGATCAAATACCACCAAAAGAAAGCTCTATTTGTGGGAAAAAAAATATAATTTTTTTTTGGGAGCCACGTCGCACAACCGCACAAAAAAACGCCATAGTGCCAAATCGCAAAAAGTGGCCTGGTCATTTGGCAGCCAAATCCTCTGGGGCTGAAGTGGTTAAAAACTCTGAAAACTGTAAATGAAAAATTAAAAAAGTTAAATATTACAAAAATGTTCTGGCCACCTGAGGTTTAAAGTGGAGAGCAGAGCCTGGCAGCACAGGGTTAACAGATGAAATAATTGCTTAGGATAAGATACAAGCTAATTTGGATAATTTTTTATTTATTTATTATGTTTACATTTTGTATTTGAAATGAAAAAAAAAAATAGATCTAAAAATAAATTCCCTACGTATCGGTAATAATGAGTCCCATGAAAATATCAAGGAGAACTTTCTAATCCCAGTGTTCTACATAATTTGATCTACTAACGTATAAAAAAACAACAATGTTTAATACAATTCTCAATTGTTTCCAGCCAAAACACAGAGTTGCCTCTCACATCTCTAATGTTTTGCTCATTGCCTTAGGGCAGTGGTTCTCAACCTCCCTAGTGCTGTGACCCCTTGATAAAATTTCCCAAGCTGCTGGGACCCCTAACGGTAGAATTTTCGTAGCGTGGGCTGCCAGCACCCAAGGCAAGACAAGTAATTTGTGCCCCTAACCCCCGGACATTTAGGGCTCTCTGAGTCCCTTCCACTTGTACCATATTAAAACCTCTTCTGGTAAATTTTAAGATGTTCCACTCTCTTTATGTCCTCCTTTATTTGCCTTTTATCTCTCTATCTTAATTTATTTTAATTTTTTCCCCCCATCCCCTCTCTCTAGCTGTCTTTCCTGTTCTTTCTTTTATTCTTTCTCCCCCTCTCCCTTCCATGTATTCTCTATTTTTATGGCTTCTCTTACTCCTTTTTGGGAGTTGGGATGAGTGGCAGTGCTGGCGGGGAGTTCTGATCAGCCAACTTGGGTGCTCTTGATCAAGATCACCTGCTGACCTGAGAACTGTAGTAGGGCCTTTAAATGACAACTCTAATCACAGGTAGTGTCACCCACGGTGTCTCCAGCTCTGTAGTGTCTCGCAACAGTGACCCCTATGCTGAAATCAGGAGATAGGGTCTCTTCCAGCCCCTCATACTTCACATTTCTCACCAGTCAGCTGACCCCTGGAAAATTGTCATTTGACCCCCAAAGGGGGTCCCGACCCCCAGGTTGAGAACCACTGCTTTAGGGTTTTATGTCACAGGAAAGTATTTTGGTGGTACTTTTACCTTTTACTGGAGGTAGACGGCAAGTTAGAGAGGTCAGGTGACCATGCAGGTATGAAGTATGTCCTGTTCATGGATCTGCTTTGAATTAATAAATATGACATGTTCCGTTTTTTTCCCCTTTTTTGCACTTTGCAATTTTCCTTAAAACTAAAAAAAAATGTAATCAAATAAATGTACCTTTTTTTTTTATTTATTTTTTTATTTACCTTCAGGTTGTGGAGAAGAATAACGTGTCCAGTATTACCATGATTCATCTTTTAGGACTTCAGTTTCCGCACAGTATACGTTTTTTTATGTTTACTTTTTTCCTTGTGATTTATTGTGTGTTAATATGTGGAAACCTCCTGATCATCTCACTGGTCTACAGTAAATCCCTCCATTCCCCCATGTACTTCTTCCTCTCCCAGCTCTCTGTAGCGGATATCTTACTGGCAACTAACATTCTTCCGAACATGCTCCATACTGTTTTGATAAATGAGACCATAATATCATTTTCTGCTTGCATCACTCAGTTTTATTTTTTTGTGTTTCTGAAGGTCTTGAGTGTCTTCTTCTGACAGTGATGTGTTATGACCGATATGTGGCCATCTGCAAACCGTTGCATTATAACGTGACAATGAACTTCCAGTTCTGCTGTACAATGGTCATCACATGTTGGGTTTTAATTGCGTTATTAGCATTGATTCCTACTATAACCATAACGCAATTAAAATTTTGTGGTTCCAATACTGTCAACCACTTTTTCTGTGATCTTGACCCGATCCTACAACTGTCTTGCTCTGATACCACTATCGTTATACTTGAAGTGACGTTATTAAATTTTGTTTTTGTTTTCATCCCATTCTGTACCATTATTGTCTCGTATGTTTATATTATAATCACCATTTTTAAAATCCCATCTATTTCCAGCAGACAGAGAGTTTTCTCAACATGCAGCTCCCACCTAATTGTTGTTTCTATCTTTTACGGTACGATGGTTTGTGTTTACCTATTACCTCAAAGTGGACCATCACGGAATAACAAAATTCTTGCCCTGCTGTACACTGTGGTCACCCCTTTGCTGAATCCAATTATATACAGCCTAAGGAATAAGGACTTTAAAATAGCTGTAGATAAAATTATCAATCACTGTTTGCATTGGCTTTTCAGAAAATAATAAAACCTGTACTCGATTCAAAGTGTTTTGCAGGACAAAGTAATAATAAATATACTGTATTTGCTGGCGTATAAGACTACCTTTTACATGTAAAAAAAAAATGGCCAAAAAGCAAGGGTCATCTTATTCACCAGGTCAGCTGCCTGCCGGATGTGCGAAAATACTGCATGTAGCTTCAGCTACATACAGTATATACCACTTAGCCAACCACCAGTGTCAGGACCTGAGCTTGAACCTGGGACCTCTTCTGTGTCTGGCATTGTCTTTTCCCACTGAGTTATCTGGGATGCTGGACAGCTCCCTGTCTGATCTGCTGGATAAACCATTAGACTGCTCTGCTTGGTGTCTTGATTGCCTTGAACCTTGAACCCCTTGCTCCTCCCATGAACTTCCTATATAAGCCTTGGCTCAGCACTTCCTCTTTGCCAGGTTATTGTGCCTTCCCAGCGATTTGTCTTCTCTGCTGCCATTTGTACCTGCAACCACCCGTGTTTGACCCTCAGCCTGTTCCTGGACTACTCTACTGCCTGATCCCAATCTGCAACCACCTGTGTTTGACCCTCGGCCTGTTCTTTGACTACTCTTTTGCTTGATCCCAGCCTGCAGCCACTTGTGATTGATCCCTTGGCTTTATTACTGACCACGCTTCTGTTTGATCCTTATCTGCTTATCCACTACTATACCCCAGATTGCTCACACCCTGGTGGGGTGATCCTGAGGACCGTGACCTGGTGCTAACACGCAGCAAAATCCCCACCATCAGGAGCTCTGTTGAACACCAGTTAGCACTTAGTATCCGCACCTCAGGTGAGCCTGTATCATCTGCCAGGCCTGTGTACCTATCTTGCTCGTCAGTGGTAGTTCTGCCACTGCTGTAGCTATTGGCCTTTAAGCCTGACGCCTGATCGTGACACCCGGTGAGCAATGTATTCATATGAATGCAGAGCCTGCTCAGATTGGAGTAGCAACCTCTGCCAATCCGAGCAGCCTACATACAGTAGCCTGCTTTGAGAGTCAGAGAGGAGTGGGCTGATGATGTTACAGCCTCTGCCAATCCAAGCAGGCTTTGTATTCAATAATAGAATACATTGCTCGCTGTGATTGGCTCCAGCTCCAGCAAGAATGAAGAAGAATATGGCTCCAGAAGGAAGAAATATGAAGCTTCGGAAGCCTTGGAAGGGGAGTCATCTTATACCTTGAGTACAGGCAAAAAATCTTAAACTGTAAAGTTAGGGGGTCGTCTTATACACCCCGTCACCTTATACACCGGCAAATACGGTAGAATATTTAAATGTAAGATATCATATATAGCAGTAATAAAACTAGTCGCGCCTTTCGGTCGACAAATCAAAACCTGCTCTGCATCCCCAAGACTCGCTACAAATCTAAAGGACAACAAAGGTTTGCAGTTCAAGGGCCACGGCTGTGGAACGCTCTACCAACGATCATCTGCATGGAAGAAAACCATTGGGCCTTCAGAAAAAAACTTAAGACCCACCTCTTCTGAAAGGATCATGGCGGTTCTAGATGCAAAGTGCCTTGAGGCGATTTAGTTTCGCATTTGCAGCGCTATACAAGTACTCACTCACTCATAAATTGCTTGCTGTTATCAAATGTATTAACCTACCTGGTGGTATTCCCGAGTGTGGCTCGGGTGGAATTTTCAGACTAATGGGAAGTTCCCCTAAGTGGTTTTAATGCAGCAAATGATATGGATCCAAGTAAAAGAGTTGTGTAAAAATCTTTTATTGAAATATATTGGGATACATGTTATCACTACAATATAAATTCTGGTAATAGAGATACAGTACATATTCCATGATACAGCAAGGCAGTCATGTGATTTATATAGCATTACATTATATAATCGAACTGTATGTAGATGCTGATGCGTTTCGATCTTGAGGTCTCTTCTGGGGGATGAATGGCTCCTGAATTGTATTTTCGCATCTGCAACAAAAAGGATCATCATCTCTCTAGAGACATGCCTCTCTTCGATAGAAAACTGGATGACAAAGAGTTATCTTAAACTCAACAGCTCCAAAACAGAACTTCTCCTGTTTCACGCCAGTCGTAAGAATCAACTTGCAACAACTTGGACACCCCCGCCCATTCTGGGCCAAATCATCACCCCAAGCACCAAAGTCAAAAGTCTCGGAGTCATCTTCGACACCTACATGACAATGGACGCACAAATAGGGTCAGTAGTCAGCGGATCTCACTATCTGCTGCGCCTACTACGCAGACTTATTCCTTTTATTCCTAAGGAAGACATAGCAGTCATGGTGAGAACAATTATGAACTCCAGACTGGACTGTGCCAATGCCCTTTACCTCGGACTCCCAAAGTACCAAATCTCTCGTCTGCAAGTCATTCAAAAATGGCCGCTAGACTTGTGACTGGGAAAAACCATGGGAATCAATCTCACCTTCGCTGAGATCCCTTCATTGGTTGCCAGTAAAAGACAGAATTGCTTTTAAAGCACTCTGTCTGACGCATACGTGTATCCATGGGAATGCTCCCCAATATCTATGAGAAAAAATAAAAGCTCACAACCCCAATCGCGTTCTGCGATCCACCAATCAAAATCTGCTCCAGATACCCAAAGCCAAATACAAGTCCAAAGGAGAAAGAAGATTTGCGGTCCAAGGTCCCAGACTATGGAACGCTTTACCAACCAGCATTCGGTTGGAGAAGAACCACTTGGCCTTCAGAAGAAAGATCAAAACTCATCTCTTTTGATGTCTAAGGAGACAGGAACAACAAGCGCCCAGAGGTGATTTAGTTTGCTGCGCTATATACATTTTTCACTCACTCACTGAATAAATATATTAAACTTCTCAGTTTTACTGAAGTCATTAGACATTATGTATTGATATTTACAAACATAACAATGTTATATTTACCGCTGGGAAGTGGGATGAATGACATCACAACCAGAAGATTTATTACAAACAGTTAGATGATCCAGTGATTCTCATAATCGTCCCCGCCTTACCCAGAGAGGAAAAAACGTCGAGTAGAAGAAGAAACCACATCAAAGGCACCCACCGAGGGGATGAGGGAAAAAAGATGGCATCTGCAGCAATTAAATAGGTAATGACAATGTATCAAACAGAGCCTGTTGAACCCTTGATGCATGTTATCTAGGTTTGGTTATTTTTATTATGTACATCTAATAAGAATAATAATAATAATACCATTATGGTAGTATATATATATGTGTGTGATTGTAGCAAGGAAAGAGTCATGTGGTGGTGGGGGGGGGTGGAGGTGATGAACTTAAGTAATGTAGAGGGGATAATGCATGGGGAAATGTGAATTGTAGTAATGGGGTGAATTTTCATTACCATTAGAGTAACCCCGAGCCACACTCGGGATTGCATTGTAGAATGCTGGTGCAGTATACTTACCTTGACCCCAGGATCCTGTATTGCCCCCCCCCCCGCTGTTTCCTCTGCCCAATGCCATTGTGTGCCAGGCTCTGTTCCCTGCAAGCTTCGGGATGCATGGAGGTGGAGCCCGGTGGCAAATTCAAAAAGTAAAAAAAAAAACATAACACATGCAGTACACTGTATTCTTATACTGTAGATTACATTACTCTATGAAATTATTCCACCCCCTTTTTGTCCCTAGTGGCCTTTATATTATATATACTGTTCTTTCTGCCTGGAAACTGGAGATTGTCTCCATGGCAACCAAAAAATGTCCCTTTACATCATAAGTGGTTTTAGAACAGCTAGAAAACAGCGATAGTGAATTAGAACACTTACAGAATTGAGTGATAAGGAATCGTGGGGAAATTCATTATATTATTATTATTTTTTTATAATTATTATTATATTCATGATTTCGTATTTCAAAGTTTATCATACCCGGGATGTCTACTAGACTCTTGTTTGGACAGATTTAAGTGAGTTACTACTAAGATTTACAGGCCTACAATATAAAACGCCAAATTTCCATGCAAAACAATGTAGGCACAAAATTATTTTATTTTTTTTTTAATAACAAACATGGGTTTTGCACAGAGCAGCCCCGATCCACTTTTTCTTGGGTCCCCCGCCAGCGATCTTCCTTGTACACTCTTCCATGCTGTCTTCTATCACGGCAGCCCTTGGAATATGTAGAACTGTATGTACTTATGTTCTTTGCACCATGTTGGCTTAAATCAGTGTTTCTCAACTCCAGTCCTCAAGCCCCCCCAACAGGTCATGTTTTCAGGATTTCCCTCAGATGAAAAGGCTGTGGGAATTACTAAGGCAGTGAAACTGATCAAATCACCTGTGCAAAATAATGGAAATCCTGAAAACCTGACCTGTTGGGGGGGCGTGAGGACTGGAGTTGAGAAACACTGGCTTAAATGTATTCATTGTTATCTTTTTAAACTATTTTTTCTAATTAAATTTGTACCATTTTTTTATACTCCTTTGATAATTCATACTCCATTATGATTTAATAATATGTTATAGGCTGCTAAAGTCCCATTAGGGGGGTTATTATTTTATTTCCCCGTCAGTGATCTGGGATGCTCCACCCTCCACCACAAGACACACAGAACGGGGCTCGGCCCCCGCCCCTGCTCCCTCCTCATAGGCTGTGATTGACAGCAATGGGAGCCAGATTGTAAAGGTACAATCTTTCCTAAATAGCTTCCTTTACCTTAGTGCAGTCCTCCTTCACTTACCTCTTCCTTCGATTTTGCTTTTAAATGTCCTTATTAGAGTTGAGCGGACACCTGGATTTTCGGGTTCCGATCTGGTTATTGAATTTGGGGGGACCCCGCCCATTTTTTTTCCCGAACTCCGAACCCGGACCCGAACTTTCACCAATTGTTCGGGAAAAACCCAAAGTCCGTACCGAACCCGAAGTTTACAGTTCGGGTTCGCTCAACCCTAGTCCTTATTTCTTCTGAGAAATCCTCACTTCCTGTTCTTCTGTCTGTAACTCCACACAGTAATGCAAGGCTTTCTCCCTGGTGTGGAGTGTCATGCTCGCCCCCTCCCTTGGACCACAGGAGAGTCAGGACGCCCACTAACACACTTCTCCTTTATCTGCAACGTGGAGATCCTGTAGTCCAAGGGAGAGCACAACACTCCACACCAGGGAAAAAGCCTCGCTTTACTGTGTGGAGTTACAGACAGAAGAACAGGAAGTGAGGATTTCTCAGAAGAAATAAGGACATTTAAAAGCAAAATGGAAGGATGAGGTAAGTGAAGGAGGACTGCACTAAAGTAAAGGAAGCTATTTAAGAAAACAAAATGTAAATTTGCAACCCCTTGAAGTATTAGGGGGGCTGTAGGAGGAATCTGCATACTGAAGGTTATTTACCTTCATACATAGAATGCAAACTTTTAGGCTTTACAACCACTTTAATAAAGTGTTTATTTCCTCCCTGCCACTACGATCCTTGCCTTGGACCCTTCCCAAACACACCCCGGAAGCATTGAAAACACACCCGCTCATTGCCCCGACACTTAGCTGCTTCAAAGATGCCTGCCGAAAGCTGCGCCTATCTTCGTCCCCTGGCCCCCTCACTCCTTTAAGGCTCAACCCAGCATTCCCACCGGGTATGTCCATAAACTTTCTGAAAGAGACCTGGCAACACTCAGACGTTCTAGCGCATCACTTCTTCCATTCAGGCACTTTTATGGATCGCTCTTCCTTACAGGCCAATTCTGACAACACTGCTTTTCCTCTCTGGGCATATTTCCAGATCAGACATTTCCTAAAAGAAGCCGATCGTATATCCTCTGTCTCGCGTCGTCTCACGCCGTTCGAACAGCTTGTCTCTAGCTCTGCACCACAACAACATATGATATCCACCATCCACAACATTCTCACCTCAGACAGCTCATTGAGGAATAACAAAGCCTGCTTAAACTGGGAAAAAGACCTACAGATAGAACTGACAGAGGCTCAATGGGAACGCATATCCACGATAACTCATAAGGGCTCTCTCAATGTCTCGATACAAGAAAACAACTATAAAGTCTTAATGCGCTGGTATAGAACCCCGGTCATCCTTAACAAATATAATCCCGCCCTCTCAGACAAATGTTGGAGATGCTCTGGCGGTACGGGTACTCTAGAGCATATCTGGTGGTCCTGCCCCTTGATTCAGCCTTTCTGGACCCGAATCCGGGAACTGATATCGCAAATTTCCACGTACACCTTAGAACACTCCGCAGCACAGCTTCTCCTGCATCACTCAGACATGCCCATTCACCAGTACTGCAAAACGCTAATACCTCCCCTGGTAAACGCAGCCAAATTATGTATACCTATCTACTGGGGAACAACACGTGTCCCTACCATTCCTGACTGGCTCAAACGTGTGGGAAAAATTGCTGAGATGGAAGAATTAATCTCCATAGCCAAAGATTGTCCCACCAAATTCTCACACACCTGGGCTTGTTGGATCCACTTTCGCACCACAGACAACTACAAACTGCTGATGAGCCAAACAATCACGGCCCACTCACCTCCAGGAGACTGAACCCCTGGAAGACTCCATTGTTACACTTTTACAGGCCAACCTTTAGTGAGATGAAGGGAAAAAAACAAAAACAAACAAGAGATGTAAAATCACGTACCATATGGCCCCCCTCCCCTACACAAGGGAAGATTGAGGGAGGATTATCTTCAACGATTCTTAAAAAATACATTATAAATTATCCACAAACAAAACTTTCTTTACTCACGGTACTCCAACCCTTGGAAACTGGTGGCGGAGACTGAGAGGTACCCCCTATCTGTCCCCTTCCACTCCCCCTCCCCCACCTCTCCATATACATACATACGGTTTTGTAGACGTGTTGATGTTTCTCTACTTGAGATGGTCCCCCCCTTGCTTTCTCTCTCTTTTTTTTTTCTTCTCTTTCTCTCCTCCTTCTTTTTTTCCTCGTCCTTTCCTATTCTTATTTCTGATTTTCCTCTCCTTCCCCCATATCCCACCCTGACCCCCCCATCCCAATCCTCCCCCCCTCTACCCCTAAGGAGTCCATATTCAGTCCCAACCCCCTGACCCGTTACAGCTTTCTCACTTAACATCGAGACCATACCGACTTTTACTATGGATCTACTGTACGGAGAGGTTGTATCTACTCCAAGTTGGTTACCACTCCGGGAACTAGTACACCCCCATCCCCATCTTTGTACTACACCTGAATATAGTTCGATATCTGATGGGTATAATGTCACAGTGTAAAACTTAAACACCCTGCTAGTCATTTTTAACTATAGCTCATGCCCCAACTGTTTTCCAATATGTTGACTAAAGCTGTAATTTCTGTGCATTCAATATTATATGCTAGTTCTGATCTTTATTGCTGTAAAACATGCTGTTTTATATGAGACTCCTTGTTCAAATGTTTTGTAAACCTTATCGTGTTTGTCAATAAAATCATTATGGAAAAAAAATAAAAAAAATAAAGTGTTTATTGTAAAACAAATTGTTTGGATGGTTGGAAAATAATATAATAGTGAGGAAAACTACTTGATCACATTTGCTTAATGTTATTGGGAAAGTAAGGTTAGGAGACAATGACATTAACCTTGGATCTCTCATATACAGTTTTGAAATCCTGCTAGCACAGATGCATTGTTTTAGTAGGACTTTTGTTCTGTTCCACATTTAAAAGGCATGCATGGTGATAAGAATGGTACACCACTCCCCATATTGCTTTTATTTTGAACTGTGATTGCTTTTTAATGTTTGTCGGTTTTTCTCAATTCAAATCTACGTTTTTTGACCTGCACTATTGGAGCACCATTTTTTCTTTCTTTCCATTTCCGGTGAATAAAAAGTTTCTTTGAGTTCCTCCATTGTGCCTTCTATCACCCATAAGGGGTAATTGCTTAGCTGAACCTGCTCAATGCCACTTGAATGTGTTGTGAAGTTCCTGGGTTGTTTATCTCCTCTGTACATCTGGGATACCATCATTAGAGCGGCCTCCAGCCATGGACTGTAAGGTCCATAGGCCATACCTGTGGCTAATACCAGCGGGATTCTTCAGACAGCTTGGTCCATGTGTCGATTAGGATTACCCATGTTCGATTGATCCGTTGTCACTGACAGTCGGGTCCAACAGTTCTGGTAAGCATTTTATTCATAAGGAATTTCCATGTGATGGTCTACACGGCTGTATGATACCTTGACCGCAATATTCTTCATCTCATTGTGATGGACACTTTCCACTGTTTGACCAGGTTGGGTATATATCATTTAGCGATACATACATATTTTACTATTTTCATAATTAGCGGTACACATTCACTTCCAACACTTTTGTCACATTCTTGTGTAGCAGCCTGTTTCTTTCTTTTTTGTTTGGTTTAGGGCAAGCGCAATAATTATTTCTATCCACATGTATGGTGATTATACTGATAGTGTGCATATAATTCCAAATATTTTTCAATTTTTTTTTCAGTGATATTGACCAAAACCCAATAGTAGACACAGTCTATATGAAAAATACTTATAATCCAAATGGGAAGCTGATCTTGAAACCCAATTTATTGACATACAGAAAGAGAAAATCCTACATTTTGCTCAGAAGTCTTCCACTAGGATCCAAGAGACCAGTTACAGGATATTGACTCAATGGTACAGGGTACCATCCATCCTGCAGCAATGTTTTCTCCTTCAGGTTCCTAGTGCATGCTGGTGATGTGGCAATGCAGAGGGTACGATGTTACATATTTTTTAGGACTGCTCCAAACTCCAAAATACTTTTTTGACAAGAGGTGATATGCACCGTCGCACATTTGACCAACATTATTCTGGAGAAAAACCCTGCGGCAGGTCTTCTGCATCTCTTGGAAAGACCAATCAAGAAATACAAGGTCTCTCTTACAATTCAGCTTTAAAATGTGGCTAAGGCATTAATGCCCTTGTGTTGGAGGTCTGAGAACCCACTGTCAAAGTCCCTCTGGTTTTCTAAAGTCAATGAGCTCAGGGACATGGAGGACCTTACAGCTACCTTGAACAACTGGGAGGAGATCTTTTGTGACACCTGGAGGTCCTGGCAACATTTTGTATATACTGATGCTTATTTTCAGGAGGTTACACAACCTGGCTGACCTAACGCACTTGGTTTACATTCCCTGGGAGAGAGGCTCTGTTTTTCTTTTAACCTGTTTTACATGTTTTCTGTGCATGGGACATATGATCCCTTTCCTCTATTTCTCTTAGGTTGTGTACACACGATCGGTGAAAAACGGACTGAAGGTCTGTTTCATCTGTCCAAACCGATCGTGTGTGGGCCCCATTGGTCAGTTATCCTTCGGTCAAAAAAAAGAGAACTTGCTTTAAAATTTAACCGATGGATGCCTAACCGATAGGTCAAAACCAAACGTTAGTATGCAAAAGCATCAGTTAAAAAGCTGTGCATGCTCAGAATCAAGTCGATGCATGCTTGGAAGCATTGAACTTTTTTCAGCACGTCGTTGTGTTTTACGCCACCGCTTTCTGATACGATAGTATTTTTAACCGATGGTGTGTAGGCACATCTGACCATCAGTCAGCTTCATCGGTTATGTATTTGCACCATTTTAAGCCATCAAGTCTGTATACAAGGTCTTTCCTGCCATCACTCTATATGCCATTCCTGCTTTGTAAGTTAATGTCCATTCCATATTGCAATGCTACGTATGACCATTTATATCTTGTCTTATCAGGCCTTTGGAAATTTTGACCTAATCGTGAGACTTTCTTTGTTACTTGATTATGCTTTGACTTTTATTCTAGCTACATGTCTGTAAATTGAAACTTCCTGGAAAATAAAGGAATTACAAAGAAAAAAAAAGAAAAAACTTATAAATATAAGGGTCATGAGACTATTTTATATTTTATCATTTATCAGGGTTAGGTTATAAAAACAATCCCAAGCTTTGAACATCTTATGGAGCACTGTTCAATCCATCATCTGAAATTGAAAAGAGTATGGCACAACTGCAAACCTACCAAAATTGAAAAAAAAAAATAGCCATACCCGTCCTCTAAGGTGGCCCAGATTACAGGAATGCAGTTAACATTGACTTGCTCTATGTGTCTATTTTTTGCCGACCTGCCAGAAGTGTCACTCTATTGCCAAAGATTGGCCCACACCTTGTTGAGTGCTATTCACTTGGCTATTGTCTTACATTAATGGTCCCTAACAGTTCCCTCTTCTCAGAGGCTGAAATGTATGGAAGCCACAACGTAAAGCCAATTCACCATTTCATTATAGATACCGAGCATATTTTTGACCATAAGCGGGAATCTTGGTTGTCTTCTGAATATGTTGGAGCTTTTATATTTTGACTGTAAAGTGCTGATGCTGCTTAACTCTACTTTTAGAACAGAGCTCAGGTTCTTGAGCGCCTATAATACTCAGCTTCTGGCCATGCCCCCTTGTCAGCTAAAATTGACAAGGGGGTAATTGACATGAGGGTAGGAATTTTCATGGGTCAAGCATGTTGTTTCACAGTCAAAATATCAAGACAAACACAAAAGTATCTAAACCAAAGACAAGCTACGGACATAGATAGAGTAATAACCAAGATTGACAGGATAAGAACCACTCTAAATATTGATATTACTGTTGACACACTGTAGTGCACATCATTTTCTGTTTACTGATGGTTGTCCCATCAGAAACAGTAAAAAAAAACTTAAATCAGTTCTAAAGGATGAGATTGTTTTAATGCATTCTCTCATCCCCTAAACTTTCCCGAGCCTGATTTTGATCCAGCACTGGGCATGAGAGTAGCAGTTCTCTTGGCTCTCTCCCTCCTTATAGTCTCAAAGACAGCAGCAGGAAACAGTAGACATGTGCATTAGTTTTCATCCGAATACATTTTCATCTGAACTTCTGGGATTTTCGTGTTTGTGTTAACAAACGATAATGAACGTGCAGAGTTCGAAATCTGAAAGATCCAACAAAAAATGCTTTATTTTTGTTTCATTGCGACAACAGTTCCATACAGATAGAAGATTCGACATGGCGGTGACAATAGCGATCTGTATCTATCGAACCTGTGGTTGAATGTGCCTAACCTTATCTCTATTAGTCCAAGATTATTCAACATAGAGAGAAAAGATTTCACTATAGAGAGACATGAAGATTTGACGAAGCAGCAAAAAACATACAATCGCCGCGAGCGGACATTTATGGTCAAATGCTCCGCCTCCGCCCATAGGCTATATAAGAATTGTAATGTTGGTTGACTATTAATAATAATTAATAAATATAATTATTACTAATCATACAACATTAGAATTCTTCTATAGCTTGTGGGCGGAGCATTCGACCGTAAATGTACGATTGCGGCGTCGTACAGTTTAGCTGCTTCGTCGAATCTTCTTCACCATAAGTCTTCAACTGACATATTCGACCTTAATTAATTCAGATTTTTAGACAAATGCATTTTTTAATTAAACAAAATAAATAAAAATGAATTCCAGGAGTTACTAAATAAATTTATTTTTCGGACGAAAACAAAATTCCGAAACAAAATATTTCAATGTGCACATGTCTAGGAAACAGTAGCAAAAAAGTGGGTGCTATATACAGTAAAGCCTTTATAATAATATGTACGTGATATCGAACACACATTCTCTGTTGTGATTAGAAATGAAAAGATTAAAAAGTAGAAATGTTGTCTGTAAAATGATAATTGTGTAAATTACATATTCTTTCTATAATGTCTTAATGTCTTAGAATCCCATTGAACAGTTTAATTATGTTTCCTGAAAGAAAATAACATATAAAAATTATTTCTCTACATATCAATAATAACGAGTCCCATGACAAAATCAATGAGCACTCCCAGTGTTTCATACAATTTAATATGCTAACATATAAAAGCAACACAATTCTTTATTCATAAGATTCAACTGAGGACAAATACTTATTGCCGTACTTATTATTCTAATTATTGTTTATTGCATTATTATTGCATTATTCAACTTTCATCTAATTTTTATATTTTTTTTTGCAGATTAAGGTTGGCCAATTTACATTTTTGAGTGTTTAAAGTGGACCTAAAGTCAGAAAATGTCTGACTGTCCTAATTTCTCCCCGTTTGAATCTGACAATGTTACTGAACCTGAAAAGAGCCAAAGGTGTAAAAGACTGATTGGCTGTTTGACATTTATGGTCTTTTACCCATGGCTTTAGAGCTGCAGGTCACACATACTGTAAGTATTTGGGTGTTTTTTTTTAGCTTTTACTGTAGGTAGGAGGAAAGGGAGACAAACAGGCAGATTAAAGTATGTTCTGGTGTAAGCTCTGCATTAAAATAACGCTGGTTACTAGGGTTTGCACTGATCCCCTTTTCTTATCAGTGAGTACGAGTACCGATACTTTCAGTCAAACGCCGATATTAAGTACCTATACTTTAAGGTTATGCAAACTAGTTGTTAGTCTTCTCTCAGGAGAAGTATACCTCAACAGGAATTTTTTTTTTACATAAGGTCCAAGAAAACGAAAAACCTACACCCCTGCGAATCCCTCCCAGGTCCTTGTCCATCGACTCCCTACAAAATGTATTATACCGTAATTTTTATTGACTACCATAACTTCTGGTTGTCACTAGAATTACAGAAATAAACCTTGTACTGACAATTTCCATGTACGCACCTCCCCCCAACCTCCAAGAGTACCTATTAATGCTTAGTAATAAAGACACCAGCTAGCTCTTCACCTGCAAGGCATGTATTTGAGCACTTCCCCCTTACTTAAAAATCCCACCCTCAAATCTTCCCCCCTCTCTCTCAACTCATCTCCTATGCTTCACCTTCATACCCCTCTTCCACTCCCCCCACATATACTCTCCCTTAACAACTTTAACTAACTCAGACTTCCTCTATAGAAGGAGGGCTTATGCTTTCTTAGGGAAATCACCTGCTATCATCTCACACAATGTCAACGGCCTTAACATCCCAGAAAAAAGGACAAACATGCTAAAAGAACATACAAAGGTTTGTCCCTTTATCGTTTTCTTGCAGGAAACACATTTCAAAAGCCAGAATATCCCTAAACTCACATCCATGCTACAAATCCTCTAGCCTATACTTTAAGGTGCGATTTGTGTCAATATGAAAAAAGATTGGAGCCAATCGCACTACAAATGATCACCAGGAATGTATTAAAAAGCAAAGCCTAGGGGCTGCCCCAAGCATGCCCATGGCAAACATAGAGAGAGTTTTGGACTATCTTGGTACCCAAGGATTAAGTAGAACATATAGTTAAAATATAACAATTTATTCTTAGAAAGACATGATTAAAACAGGGGAATGGAAGAAACAATTGTACATTATCTATATACAATCAATAGTTACAGCTGTGCATGATTCTGAAAATGTTTCAAAGGGTCTATGAACCCCGATGATGATAAGGGGTACCAGATATAGTAGATCTTGGCAAAAGTCCTATACATGTTTTGGGGCGTGAAACGTTTCATTGGGAGGAGCCAGTCATTGTCATCTATGAGGTAAGTCATAATCATGATTTCGTAGTCAAACAGCCATAACATATATTATATACAGTTATATACAATAAAAAGAGTAAAGAAAGCAAATATACTAAATACGCAACATACAATTGACACATACTTTGGGGATCCCTACATTGCTTACCCGGAGAGACCCATGGATAGTGAAACAGTGCACCAGAGGCACCCGAATGTTATCCCCCCACGGTGGACATGGGAGACACTTAAGGAATGCTGGGTTCTACAGTTTCAACATTCATTTATAGTAAAGTAAGTATTCCATTACCAAAAGAGGATAACCAAAGAAGAAAAACAGTCAGAAGTAAAGGAACTGGGAGAAGATGGGGGCACCACCAGTAAGAATGGGGGGCACCACCGGTAAGAATGATCAAGCTGCTATTATTGTTCTTACAGTGAAGGAAATCGTGGGCTAAAACAAATTATATCTGAATGAGTGGTCAGATATTTCCACTGAAAGCCAAGATCGTCATATGATGTAATGTGGTGTGGAAATGGTTAACAATTTTATAGCTCACAGTCCATATCTGGCCAAATGAAAAATCTGTGTCCTAATCCCACCGATGAAAGCAAATCACGGCCGCTCGAGGTGCTCACAGGGCTGGGGGATAAGTTCCAGGTATCAGTTTCGGTATCAAGAGTAGACAAGGAATTTATTTTGTTCCAAATTCTTTTTGTTTTACACATTTTGACAAATTTGTTGATTCGCAAACATCCAAATTAACGAAAACACATTGAATTTGTAAATGTGTTCATTTGTAAATTCGTAAATGCATACGTTTTAAAATTCAGAAATTCAAAATTCAAAAATCCGAAAACCTGAAAATCTTAAAATCTAAAACAATACCTAACTATTAAATTATAGATATTGGAATTTCATTTCAAATTTGGCTGTTAGTGAACATTATACATTATTACCGGAAATAACTAAAAAAACATATCTAAATGAATGGAACATAATGAATTAATAATAATAAAAAATAACAATAATATTAAAAACGTTTTATTAATACTATTATGTATTATTAATTTGTTCTGTTCCATTCGTTTTTTCGGATAATTCATAACTTCGGATACATTTGTATTCATTAAGTTCACTAACAGCCAAATTTGAAAGGAAATTCCTTTACCTATAATTTAATAGTTTGTTTTTATTAGTTAGTTAGTTAGTAAGAATTTTTAGATTTTCAAATTGTCAAATTTACAAATTTACAAAACAAAACAAAACGAGTGAAACGAAAATGAACACATTTTTCGGCAGTGCACATATCTGATTGGTATCAGCACCGATACTGGAGCATCCCTACCAGAAACTACATTAAAACTATTTTCCAACAAGGTTTCTCTTACCTTACGAACCACACCTAACTCTACTTTAACAACTGCATGTCCTTAGCACATCAAAAACCCTTGAGGTGCCTAATACAAGCTCTTGGATGAAGCTGCAGCCATGAGCTTTGCATTTTTTGTTTACAGCCAGCCATCAGCTGTTCAGTAAAGTTGATCTGAGTGGCTTTATGGCCATTCAATCATTTTTATGACAGTAAGAATGGCCCCTTTCCCTTGCCGCCACCATCAGTGGCTATAGGGCTCTTTCTAAAGGAGCCCAGGGCAATGTCTGGAATAGTTAGATACAGAGGAGATTAAGGAATATCTGCTCTCCAATATTCCCTGTGACTTATGAATCCTAAAGCTGTGTACACACAATCGGTTCTTCCTATGAAAAAAGTCTGATGGACTTTTTTCATCCGAAGAACCGATCGTGTGTGGGCCCCATCGGTCTTTTTTCCATCGGTGTAAAAAAAAAAAAAACATGTTTTAAAATTTTATGATGGATAAAAAACAGATAGTAAATTCCGATCGTCTGTGTGGAACTCAATCGGAGAAAAATCCATGCATGCTCAGAATCAAGTCAACGCATGCTCAGAAGCATTAAACTTATTTTTTTTTTCAGCTCCTCGTAGTCTTTTACGTCACCCCGTTTTGGACAGTCGGAATTTATTCTGATAGTGTGTATGCAAGACTGATGAAAGTCAGCTTCGTCGGAATTCCGACAATAAAATCCATTTTATTCCATCAAAAATCAGATCGTGTGTACACGGCTTGAAGAGACAAGGATTGTACCGCTTCTTGTTTCAGAGCTGTCATTATATGGCTACTTTAGTTGGAGAAACAGTGTCGGACCCTCAGTAAGGCACAGAGGGTCCAATAAATCCCTGATGTCTTCATAAAGAGGATCTGTCACATGCCTATACTCTTACATAAGGGGCTTGTTAGCCCATATGTACACCAGAATGTACACGCATTGTATCACACATGTGAGTTGTTAATGTTGTAGTGAGAACAATAATTATAGGGTCATAGGGAGATTATTTTGTCACTTCTCGTTTCAGAGCTGTCATTGCTCGGCTCCTGTAGCTGAGGATGCAGCTAATTAAGCATGATCTGTGCTTGATTAGCTGAAGTGGAGGGCAAGGGAGACATTGGTGGTCTAATAGACCCCTGAGGTCTCCATAAATAGTACCTGTCACATGCTCATGCTATCACATAGGGATATTTGTCACCTTGTGATAGCAATAGAGTTAAATATAAAAAATAATATTTTTTTTGAATAAATTAATAAAATAAATAAAAAGAATAAAACATATTTTAAAAACATCCGTGCCTCCCCCATGCATGCTAGGCCCATAATTCATGTTTAAGTCTAAACTGATTACCTTATAGGACTTTAACCACTCGCTTAATGAGCCCTTAGCACGTTCCTGACCAGACTAATTTTCAGCTTTCAGCACTCTCACACTTTGAATTGTGTGGTCATACAACACTGTACCCAAAATTCATTTTCATTTTTTTTTTTACACAAATAGAGCTTTCTTTCCGTGGTATTTATTAACCACTGGGGTTTTCATTTTTTCTAAACAAACAAAAAAAAAGCCCAAAAAAGTTGAAGTAAAGCAAACATTTTTCATAGTTTATTATTACATTTTGTAAACAGGTAATTTTTTTCCTTCATTGATGTGTGCTGATGAGGCTGCACTGATGGGCACACTGATAGGCTGCACTGATAGGCAGAACTGATATGCACTGATAAGGTGGCACTGATGGGCACTGATGAGGCTTCACTGATAGGTGGCAATGATGGGCACTGATAGGCACTGGTAGGGACTGATAGACAGCATTAATAGGGGCACTGATGATGAGGCACTGATGGGCACTGATTGGTAGCACTTATGGTGGTTTAAAAATGACTGCTATGATAGTCAATCATGATGGTCACATGACCATAAGACCTATCCCATATCCTGGCATTCTAAAGCCCTTAAAGGTCTAACAGACACTAGCTCTGATGCCGTGTACACACGATCATTTCTTGTGATGAAAAAAAAAGACGTTTTCAATCATGAAAAAAACAAAGTTTTTCAAACTTTATTTTCCAAAACGACGTTGCGTACACACCATAGTTTTTCTACAAAGCTCTAGCAAAGCGTGCTGACGTACACCACGTTCGACGGCACTCTTTTCCATTGAAGCTCCGTCTCATAACTTGCTTCTGAGCATGCGCGGGTTTAAAAACGTTGTTTTCAACATCGTTTGGCCCACACACCATCACTTTTTATGACACAAAAAAACAAGGTTTTGAAAAACGACACAAAAAATTGAAGCATGTTGGAATTTTTTTTTTGGTCGTTTTTTTTAAGACAAAAAACAACGTTTTGCCCACATACGATCAATTTAAATGACGTTTTAAAAAAAGAGGGTTTAAAGCGGAGCTCCAGCCGCAAATTTTATTTTTTTTAAAGTCAGCAGCTACTAACAGTGTAGCTGCTGACTTTAAATAAGGACACTTACCTGTCCTTGGCGCCAGCGCTGATGGCCCCCCCGATGCCGGTCCCGCGATCGCTCCGAGTCCCGCGCCACCATTCACACTATGGGAAACAGGCAGTGAAGCCGTACGGCTTCACTGCCCGTTTCCTACTGTGCCTGCGCGAGTCTCACGCTGGCTTGTGAATGGGCGCGCTGCTCTCTGAGAACACACACAGTTCCCAGAAAGCAGCGCGCCCATTCACAAGGAGAAGGAGAAGAAGAAATCGGACCGCGGTGCAGGTGAGGCAGATTACGAACTTCCGCATAGCAACAGCTATTTCGGGTGAGTATTTTTTTTTTTTTTCAGGTTTTTTTTTTTTAAACAACATGGCAAAATGTTGTTTTCATGGGTGGAGCTCCGCTTTAAGCACCAGGATACTCTCAGGATCCTAAAAACTGCAGCTGTTTTATGACATTAGGAAGGACCAGTCTGAAATAGGCAAATATTGTCCAAATTCAAGAGGCTTATGTTATTACTAGAATCTAGACATGCTTTATTCCATATCTTTGCAATAACCCACTTTGGGTTATTGCACACGGCATTAGACTTTTTTTCTCCTCAAAACTATTCAATATTAACGTATCAATCCAATCCTAGATAGTTACATAGTTACTTAGGTAGTCAGGTTGAAAAAAGACACAAGTCCATCCAGTTCAACCATAAAAAATATATATATATATATATATATATCGTACAATCCCATGTACCCAATTCTATGCCCACAGTTGAACCAGAGGAAGGCAAAAAAAAAATAACAGCAGTGCATGATACAATTTGCTACAGCAGGGGAAAAAGTTCCTTCCTGATCCCCCTCAAGACAATTGTATTTACCCCGGATCAAATTTACCTATAAATGTTAGTACCCAGTTATATTATGTGCATTTAGGAAAGTATCCAGACGTTTCTTAAAGCAATCTACCGAGCTGGCCAGAACCACATCTTTAGGGAGTCTATTCCACATTTTCACTGCTCTTAGGCCTTGTACACACTATCAAAAGTGTCTGTTCAAACAGATCTGTCTGCAAACCAAAATCCCCGCCAGCAGACAGCGCGCTGACGCCGCACCAGGAAGTAAAACACTTCCGCGCATGCGTCGAAACCATTCGGCGCGTGTGCGAGAAGACATGTCTGCTGGTTAGCGTACTAACCAGCAGACATGTCGGGCAGACGCGTTCCCAGCCGACAGATTTCAAAGCATGCTTTGAAATCTGTCGGGTGGCCAAATCCATCTGTTTGCCCGTACACACGATCGAATCTGTCTGCTGAAACGGTCTAGCAGACCGTTTCCAGCAGACAGATTTGATCGTGTGTATGAGGCCTTACTGTGAAGAAACCTTTCCATATTTGAAGATGAAATCTCTTTTCCTCTAGATGTAAAGAGTGCCCCCTTGTCCTCAGTGTTGACCGTAAAGTTAATAACTCAACACAAGTTCACTATATGGACCGCTTATTAATTAATTTAATTTTTTCTCCTCTTCTCAAGAGTGAATAAATTCAGTTCCTCTAATCTTTCCTCATAGCTGAGCTCCTCCATGCCTCTTATCAGTTTGGTTGCCCTTCTCTGCACTTTCTCCAGTTCCCCGATATCCTTTTTGAGAACTGGAGCCCAAAACTGGACTGCATATTCCAGATGGGGTCTTACATTTGTACTATTTTTTCTTCTTTTAACAAAACAGTAAATTGAATTCATAGGTATCAGAGCCTTATATTTTTGTTTGCATTAAATTAAATTAAATGTTAATATTTGCTTTGGTTATTACACTTTGAGTATCTAATATATAATAGCATCACTATATTTACTATAAATAAAAAAAAAGTGTACATAAGATTACTTGGCTTTAGCAATTCCATTGCAATTTAAATCAAATACTCGCTCATTTATTATTATTTTTTTTGTGTTGTGTCTTCAGATTATGAAGGAAAAAAATGTGACCACTTTAACCATGATCCACCTGTTAGGATTTAATATTCCACATGGTATAACATTGTTTATCCTTTTTCTTTTCTTCGTCGTTTATTGTGTGACGATATCTGGAAACCTCCTGATCATCACACTGGTGTCCTACAGCAAATCCCTCCATTCCCCCATGTACTTCTTCCTCTCCCAGCTCTCCATATCAGATATATTATTATCAACTGACATTCTTCCTAACACACTCCATGTTGTTTTGATGAAGGAGATCATGATGCCATTTTCTGATTGTATCACTCAATATTATTTCTTTGCTATCTCAGAAACTTCAGAGTGTCTTCTCCTGACAGTGATGTGTTACGACAGATATGTGGCCATTTGTAAACCATTGCATTATACCTTAGCAATGAACTTCCAGTTCTGCTGCATATTGATCATCACATGTTGGGTTTCAAGTGTTTTAATAGCATTGATTCACACTTTAACAATATCACAGTTACACTTTTGCGGTCCTAATACTATGGATCATTTTTTCTGTGATCTTGAGCCCATCCTAAAGCTCTCCTGTTCTGACACGAGCATTGTTCAGCTTGAAGTGACGTTGTTGAGTTTTCTATTTGTTGTCATCCCTTTCTTTGTTATCATTGTATCATATGTTTGTATTATGATCACCATTTTTAAAATCCCATCTATGAAGAGCAGGAAGAAAGTTTTCTCAACATGCAGCTCCCACCTGACTGTTGTGTGTATTTATTATGGTACTCTGGTTGGTGTTTACCTAATACCTCATGGTGGACAGTCATGGAATATCATGAAGTCCCTGTCATTGCTGTACACTGTAGCCACCCCTCTACTGAATCCAATTATTTATAGTCTGAGGAATAGAGACTTGAAAAAAGCTGTAGATGAAATTATCAACCGCAACCTAAACTTGTCTTTTTAGAAAATTATAAATTATGCGCTTAAAGGGTAAGTTCACCTTTACAGAAAATCTGCATTGTGAACTTACACCGGACCCCTCCTTACCCCTGGTCATCCGCTGAGACACATTCGGTCGCCGCTTCACCGGTCCATACATAAAAATACATTTTTGGGCTGGAGTTAAGCCTCGTACACACACTCAGTTTACTCGCCAAGAACCAGCAAGAAAACTGCTGGCAGAGCTTTTATGCCGAGTAAACCGAGCATGTGTACAAGGCTTTCAGGATTCTCGACAAGAAAATTGCCCAGAATCTAGACGAGAAAAATATTTTCTCGTTGTGAGATTCTCATCAGTTTTCCTGTCGAGAAACCCGAGTGTGTGTATACTTACCTGGTCGCTATGAAAACCCGCAAAATTACTTTGACGCATGCGAGGTAGCTTCCTAGGCATAGGTAGGGTGCAGCAAGATGGCGGCAACGGCATCGAATGTGACGAGTGCATGCTCGTTGTATGTGATTACCTTACCACGTTCTTGATGCACCCTACCTATGCCTAGGAAGCTACCGCGCATGCGGCAAAGTAGTTTTTTTCCTGACGAGATTCTTGCCCGTGTGTACGAGGCCTCACACTCAAAAAATTTACCTGTTCCCTCCCTTACACTATCCAAAATGAAAAAAAAAGTTTTGCCTTTAGTTCTACTTTAATATTTGGGCGGGAAAATGCATATGTGCAAAAAAAAAAATGGCTCAGACGAAAATAAAAGTTGTGTCAACTAAGTGTAAAAGTTAAAAAATAAATTTTGCATCAAAAATATGTGATCCCAGAATAAGAAGGAAGGGGTAGATCTGACTGTGCTGTTACCATATCCAGGATACACAACACAAGGTGGCATCACCACCACCAAAGATATATGTCCCATCCTGCACCCTTTCTCCATCTCCATATCTACCCCCTTGGCCGCCATGGGAGACAACGTTCCTTGGCTGTCTGGGCGTTTGAGCTAATGGGACATCTACTCCTAGGTAGGCAACACAGCTACTAGTCCCCAATATGTACTACTATATATATTTGTTCCTGTCGGTAGGTTTACATACACAAACTGGACTACATGTGTCTCAATTCATTTATGTTTTGTGTTTGTATATCAACTTTCAGAATTTCTCCTGACAAAGCGATGTAATATCACAAAACTAGTAGAGAGACTTCCTGTACTGTGACCTCTACGCTCACCTGGATTCCTCCCCCCCTTGGGGACTGCAATTTAAGTGATCTGATCGGTTATCACAATATATGTATTGTTTTAATTGTTTTTGATGTTTGATGTTTTTATTATTTTCTTGATATTATACCAATAAATGTACCTATTTTTGATATACCTGCTCTTTTCTGAGTTCATCTACTCATCCTGTACCGTAATAGTCCTCCTTGACCAATTCCTTTCTATGGGTTCTTTTGGGTTCATGGGGTTCCCTGAGTTCTCTCGCTATCTAAGTACAAGAGAGATTTTCCATAGTTACCATGCTACAAAGGTTCCATCTTGGTGATTGCTCTACCATTGAGTGGGAGATTTAACTTTTAGGTACATGACCTTTATAGGAAAGTTAAGTATTGACAGGCTGGCCCCCTTTATTGCACATCTATAGGAGGGGTCCTATGAATGGAATATTTGTAGTACAAAGAGGTTTGGGTCCCATTGTTTAGATACACAAGCTTAGGCACCAAATTGTCTGTATAACTGAGATTTCTGGGAAGCTATATTACACACCCACATTGATACAAATCTAAATTAACTATATTCATAATTACAATATTTTACAGTTATTAATGGAGATTTCACATAAACTCATAAGGCAACAAAACTGAAGGTATTGTTATCATGGAATAATCTAATAGCTTCCTACATAGGTTTAATTTATTCCTGATCCTCCTGTGACACATATTTTTTGTTTTACAATTTCAATTGCCCACCTATGTTTCTGGGGGCCTAGGAGTATTAAAATGGCAGGTTTACCTAAAGTGACTCAATTATTTTTTTAAATAAACTAAAAATACATGTTAGCCTTCCCTTCAGCTCTAGCCAAGAAGGAGACAATGGGCATGAATGTTGAACTCCAGGAGATATTTTTATTACATACTTACATTGGCCCAGGTTGGACCAATCACCACCCTCATTCAATTAGAGATCATCTTGTATTTATTGAAAAAAATACAATGGACAAAAGACTTGAAAGATATCACTGATGAAGTGCCAACTATTACAATAATTGTTGGCATTCTCAGAGGTCCCTCAGGTATGAGATATGAATGCTTACATTGATCCAAGCTGGACCAATGTACCGTATATACGTATAAGTATAAGTATAAGCTGACCCGAATATAAGCCGAGGCACCTAATTTTACCCCCAAAAAAGGGAAAACATATTGACTCGAGTATAAGCCTAGGGTGTTCATCTGCATGCCTCACTGTGCCTCACTTTACCTCACTGTGTCCATGTGCATGTCTCCCTGTGTCCATGCCTCACTTTGCCCATGACTCACTGTGCCCATGCCTCACTGTGCCCATGCCTCACTGTGCCCATGCCTCACTGTACCCAGGTCCCCCAGACAGCAGGTCCCCCAGACAGCAAACTATGTACACTTGTATAAGAGAACTGGGGCTACATGTGTGCCGGTACCGGGTCCCCAAAGTTACCAGAGAAATTACCGTTTAACATTGGAGTCTATGGAAGGGGTGTCCGAATTTGAAAAATCGGTGCTCCCCGGGCCGTAGATCCCCTGGACAACAAACTTTGCAGACTTGAAAGGAGAAGAGTGGGGCTATATGTGTGCCAAGTTTACTGGGAGGTACTGGGTCTCCAAAGTCCGGGAGATCAGGCGCAAAACGGTGACTCGAGTATAAGCAGTGGGGGGCATTTTCAGCACCAAAAAATTTGCTGAAAAACTTGGCTTATACTTGAGTATATATGGTAAGTATTTAATAAAAGGCATACCTAATTTAAAGTAGTTACAAGTAGAAAAACACTCTCTCTAGTCATAGACACTGTAGAGAAATTAATTTTCAAAGTTCACAACAGAGGCTCTGAAAGCACCACTTTTCTTCCCATCCTTCTGCCAGCAGAATACTTGGCAGTCTGTCAGCCATCTAATGTAAACAAACAGCAGGTGCTGTAAGCTGTAAGAAACTGACTGACTTCCTACTTCACAGCACATGCATCCATATAGGTCAGGAAAGCTTTTTTTTATTTTTTTACTGCTTGTGAAGTTCATCTAAATTATTTACCGTATTTATCGGCGTATAACACGCGCAGGCGTATAACATGCACCCTAACTTTAAGAGGGAAGTTTGAGGAACAAAACTTGACATACCCCCCTGCGTATAACACGCAGGCACAGTTTACACTTTATTTTCAGGGTAAAAATGTGAGTGTTATACGCCAATAAATACAGTAATATCCACCCTGGCAAATGTGCAAATTAAAAAGCATGTATTAGAGAACAAATACACAGGCATAAATACACAGTAAATATTATGTATGAGGTCAAATTACATTAAAAAAGTTGCAACTTGAAAATATTGTCTGTGAGATTTTTTATGTCAATGCACAATCTTTTTTTGGAGTTCTAATGATTCTAACCACTTCCAATGCATAGTTATTAAATGGTTTTCTGAAGAAAAAAAAATCTAAAAATGATTTCCCTACATATAAAAAAATAATGAGTCCCATGAAAATATCAGAGAGCACATCTTTTCCCAACAGTCTTTAAAATTCTATCTACTAACATATAAAAGCAACAGTATCTCATATAATCAGTCAATTCAATTGTGGCAAACACTTACTGTTGCACTTAATATTTCTGGTAATTTGTGCTATTGTTCAACTATCAACTGATTATTTGCATGTTCTGTGTTAATTAAAAAATATATAATTGGTTACTTGATATTTTGGAGTAGTAATGTGAACCTTAAAGTCAGAACTGTCCTTCTGCTCCGAGGTCTCCCCCCAGATCTACAGATTGACTGATTCTCTGATGGAGCCTAACCCCAGGGTTGAAAAGCCAGACAGGTAAGAGACAGAGGAATTGACACGGCTGCCTCTCCTATTTCTGGTCTCTTGGCCATAATTATATAGCTTCAGATCATGGGTTCAACTTGAAGTGGCATTGTTGAGTTATTTATTTATTTGAAACATGAGTGATGATATAAAAAGTGGCTGGTGGGTCCGATATATACAGAGTTTCAGGCCTTGACGCACCAGCTATACCACCCTGTGGTCTGGACGGGCAGTTGGATGGGCTCAGTGTCTCGGGAGGGTCCGGGCACCTCCACATAGAGTTCCCAAAGGGGTGAGGTGCTGGGAATAAGAGATAGACACCCCCTAGATTGTCCAGAGTTTGATCATATACTGGAGTCTGGTCGTGCATCGGCAGGTCTAGAACTCCGGATCCACTTGGCGGATAGGACCCTACATATTTTAATCACTTGAATTAGGGTTGTCTGATTGCCTAGACCAGGGGTAGGGAACCTTGGCTCTCCAGCTGTGGTGAAACTACAAATCCCATCATGTCTCTGCCACTAGGAGTCATGCCTGTGATTGTCAGAGTCTTACAATGTCTCATGGGACTTGTAGTTGTAAAACAGCTAAGTTTCCCTACCCCTGGCCTAGACTATACCACTAGTGATGGTTAATGATTACTTCTTAATACGAAAATGTCTATACATGTTCATCTAATTGTCACTGCTTCACTACATCTGTTATGAGACATAATGGTCCACTGATAATTTAAACATTGTATTGCAATGCACTGTTCTTATGTCATGTTTGATAAAACCCAATAAACATTTTGAAATTAAAAAAAAGACCAAGTGGGCTATTTAGTCGGTCCCTTTACTACATTTTTATGTTTTTTTTTACCTGTTTTTTTCTGAGTATAAATCTATGTTTGTCTCAAACATATTTACATTCATCTACTGTTGACTTACTCTCTACCCTTTATGGGTGTCTGTTTCAAGCATCAATCAGTTCTCCCGTCATGTACACAACAAGACAACCAGAGTAATGGCCTCAACAGGTTCATTACTCTTAATTTAGATCAAATATTTTTTTTTACCCACTCAAAACAACTTTTATCTAACATTCTGTCTTTAGGTTATGGATGGGAGAAATAGGAGCTTGTTAACTACAATTCATCTTCTAGGATTTCAGACTCCGCACAGTATAACATTTTTGATCTTTTTTCTTCTCCTCATAATTTATTGTTTCACCGTTTTTGGAAACCTCCTGATTATCACACTGGTGTCCTACAGCAAATCCCTCCATTCTCCCATGTACTTCTTCCTCTCCCAGCTCTCCATATCAGATATCTTAATTGCAACTGACATTCTTCCTAACACGCTTCATGCTGTTTTGATGAAGAAGACCTTAATATCATTTTCTGATTGCATCACCCAATTTTATTTCTTCGATGTCTCAGAAACTTCAGAGTGTCTTCTCCTGACAGTGATGTGTTATGACAGATATGTGGCCATCTGTAGACCATTGCATTATACCTTAGCAATGAACTTCCAGTTTTGCTACAAGATGGTCATCACATGTTGGGTTCTAAGTGTTTCAATAGTATTGATTCTCACTTTAACAATATCACAATTGACATTTTGTGACCTCAATGTTATAGACCATTTTTTCTGTGATTTTTATCCAATCCTGCAACTCTCTTGTTCTGACACAACCTTTGTTCAACTTGAAGTGACACTGTTGAGTTCTCTATTTGTTGTCCTCCCCTTCTTTATTATTATTGTGTCCTATGTTTATATTATTATTACCATTTTTAAAATGTCATCTATTTCCAGCAGGCAGAGAGTTTTTTCAACATGCAGTTCCCATCTGACTGTTGTTTGCATTTATTATGGTACCCTGCTTTGTGTTTACTTGATCCCTAGCAGAGGGAAGTCATGGGATATCACTAAATTCCTATCATTGCTGTACACGGTGGCCACCCCTCTAATGAATCCAATTATATACAGCTTGAGGAATAAAGACTTGAATAGATCTGTAGATGAAGTCTTCCACTATTGTCTAGATTTGCTTTGGCGTAAACAACACAATGTATTGTCAAATTAAATTGTACTGCAGGATAGAGTTATAATACATTTAGTATGGTAAAATGGAGCTAATGTTATATACTGTATATAGTAGTCAAGTGCATTTGTTTTCGTCCGAATGCATTTTCGTCTGAATTTCTGGTATTTTCATTATTGTTTTTAACAATCGAAAACAAACGCACAGGATATGAAAACCAAAAGATCGGACATAAACAAATGCTTTATTTTCTTTTTTGTCTGTCAAATGTGCCTAACCTTAACTCTATTAGTCCAAGATTATTCTACATAGAGAGGAAAGATTCGACATTATAGAGAGGAAAGATTCGACATTATAGAGAAAAGATTCGACATAGAGAGAAAAGATTCGACATAGAGAGAAAAGTTTCGACATTATAGAGAGAAAAGATTCGACATTATAGAGAGAAAAGATTCAACATTATAGAGAGAAAAGATTTGACATTATAGAGAGAAAAGTTTTGACATTATAGAGAGAAAAGATTTGACATTATAGAGAGAAAAGATTCGACATTATAGAGAGAAAAGATTCAACATTATAGAGAGAAAAGATTTGACATTATAGAGAGAAAAGATTTGACATTATAGAGAGAAAAGATTCGACATTATAGAGAGAAAAGATTGCTGCTGGAATTGGGTGGGGGAAGTAAAATAAAAATAATGATGATGATGAATGTTATTGGCTGATTGTAACCAAAGAGGAGGAGCAGTAAAATAGCTAGAACTAACTTGACAATTTTACATGAACGACAAAGATTCAACAAAGCATCAAAAAACACACAAACATTGAATCTGTCATTGAAGGCTTATAGTGTCTGTTGATAGTTCTAAGAAGATTCGACGGAGCAGCTAAACTGTACGACGCCGCAATCGTACATTTCCGGTCAAATGCTTGGCCCATAGGCTATAGAAAAATTATATTGTTGGTTGACTAGTAATAATAATTAATAAATATAATTATTACTAGTGTCATAGAACATTAGAATTCTACTATAGCTTGTAGGCAGAACATTCAAATCTTCTTTGAACATTCGACAGACGGTCAGACACTATAAGCCTTTAATGACAGATTCAACCTTAATTTGTTCGGATTTTCGGATGAATGCAATTTCCAACGAAAAATTAAATAAATGTATTTTTCGGACAAAAACGAAAATCCGAAACCAAAAATTTCAGTGTGCACATGTCTAGTATATAGCAGTGAGAAAAGCACAAAAAAAGCAGACTACAAAATATGTTTTTCCCTTAAAAATGTGAATGTTAAATGTTAAATAAGATTGGTAACTATTTGCAGGACTGTATTCATTTTTTAATATCTGGTAATATATAAAGCCTTATAAAGGAATCTGTAAGGACAACTGTTCTTGATTTTAGTTGGAAATAACTGTTGTTAATCTTTGACTTTGGTACGCAAATTTGAAGAGTTATTGTAGGACCTTTATAATGCAAACTTACACCAGGGGTGCCCAACCTTTTGAAGTTCGAGGGCCACTCAAGCTACTTGGTAACCAGTCGCTGGCCACAATGAGTGGAGTGGACAGATGACAGGTCACGGCTACTCTATAGGCCCTACGATCTGCCCAGATCCAGATGGAAGGGGACAAATTCCCTTCTGTTTTTTGGATTGGAGGTGTAAACGGCCATCTGTCGGTCTATAGAGGTGAATTGAGGGTCCTATTTGGTCGGGCTGATCGTGTGAAAAGGGCCTAAGACTGCTTTCACACTGATGTGCTGCATATTACCCATACCGCGGGTGCATCTTAGGGCACCTGTATCTATCCTGCAGGTTAGCTGAACTTTGCTATAGACTCAAACTGTGGCAAAATCTGGCAGAAGGAAACAAGAGGAAACATTGGCTTGTGGTGCTCTGCTCTGCTCTACAGCTTCTTTCTTCCTCTACCACCAGCTTAATTCACAACACTGATGCTGCGGTATGGTGGGTCAGCAACCTGCGATCAGGGCTTGCCAACCCGCCATTCCAGAGCAGGAGGCTGTGGGCCACATCAGATGGCTCTGCCCACATGACCACACATGTGGCCCCCGGTCCACTGGTTGGCCACCACTGCCTTAGAGGGTAGATCATGTTTAAAAAAAATACTCTATGCAGTCCATGAACACTATTCCATATTGTGTGAGTAGGGAATATTCCCCATTCAATGACACATGCTGAACAATCTTGCTGATTCTCTTCCCTCAGACATCCATCTACTCCCTCTGCCTCTTTTCACACTCCGGTCTCACTCTCTATTCTCTTCCCTTTTCACACTCCAGTCTTGTTGCTTTTTTCTCTCTCTCATCTGCTAACTCACTACCCCCCCCCCAATTCTCCTCACATTCTGATTTTCCTGAAACTTGTTCTTTCTCTCTCTCAATTTTTCAACCCATGTCATATAAAATGATACTGTACCTACTAGCATGTCACCCACCAATTGGTGCGACACCCTGGCAAACTTTCTGTCAGACACTTTCTTTAATGCGCAGGAAATTGTCCCTACTTTGAAATGCTTGGTTGGTTTTCTGTGTCTACCGGACCAAAATTTCAGAGTTATCCATCGGATTTCAGTTTCTGACTCTATCAAAGTTTTTATCCACTGTTAACATCTGTCATTATCACAGGCATTTAAAGTGAATTACCAAATACTATGTGGTGAGTGTAGTATGCAAACGTAAAGGGATCAGAACTCAGAACACACAGTTTTAGCTAAAGCTTAATGCCAAAGTGAGGTCAGAAAGTATCATGGGTCAAGCAGATTGTACAATAGGCTCAATATCATGAAGACAGACAAGTATGTGAAACCAGTAGGCAAGCCATGGTCATAAACAGAGTAGCAGTTGGAATTTACAAGATAGGCATTATTAGAAACACAGAATATTCTGAACAATGAAGACATTATCAGAAGGAAGTATACATGCAACTTTTCCAATAGCTCTCAACTCATTATCTCTATCAGCACATATCAGTTTCCAAACCATAGTCTTTTTCTTCCTCCATCACCAATTTTTTTTAGCAATCAAGATTTCCAACCTGGTCTGAACTTCTCATGATAAATTGGCAAATAGTTTCTGTATAAGCTATAGTTAAAATATATGCCCCACCTTTAAGTAAGACTTATAATGTTATCCAAATATTCAATTTTCTTGGGCAGCATGTTAGAAAAAAACAGTTGGTACTAGTATCATTTTCAGGCCTCACCCTGTAGAGGTAATATATTTGACTTATAATTGAACCAATCCTCCTTTTCTTAGGTCCCCCTCAAGCATTCTGCCCCCCCCCCCCGCTGAATACCCCATAGCATGCTGCTTGCATAACATGTCCTGCTCTATGTGTCCATTGACACACATAATGGAACTCGGCCCTGCCCTCACTCAATATTAGTTATCAAAGAAGCCTCCTTTAAGTTGACCGATCAATTGGCAGATCCAGAGGGCTGGTACTTATTTCTCAAAGGTACGTGCTAGGGAAAACCTGTCACATTAGCCAATGTGTATTTCCCAAACATGTCCTGCATTACCTTCTGCCAATGCCTCCTCCATGAACTTAAATGGTTCTCTGGTTGTCTTATTATGGGTGGGGATTTTAACGTTCCCTTGAACCCAGGATTAGGCACTTTGCCAGGGACATTGTGTCACTTAAATAACCAAAATAAATCCTGGAATACAGTTCAAGTAACACTGTACTTCTCAATGCAGTTCTCAAACAAGAGAAATATGCATTTCTTTCAGTAGGGAGAAAAAGAGGAGAGAATGGGATCCGCTAGGTCCAAATAATTTTACAAAAGTCTGTCGCACCTCATCCCATATAACAATACATTTTATGGTATGGACAGTAAGGGACTATACCGGTGCTTATTCACAACATACAATAGTAATTTTTTAATAATTTATTTAAAAGAAAAAGAATTATCACAAAATGTAATACAAAAAACACATATTAGGGCAATAGGATAGAATATGGTTAACAATAAAACCAGGCAGCTGTGAATCCTGATTACAAATGCAGAGCGTATTACAGACGGTCACAACCAGAGAGATGTTAAGCCCAATATATTTCGCCTAGATTCCGGCTTCGTCAGGGGCTAGGTTGAGAACGAGAGTTTGAAATCAGCTCTATTAATAGAAAAAATTACATATTACAAAGAAGCATATATAATGAAAACACATCCATATATTTATACAGGTGCATGTGTGCACTGTGCTGACCTTGTGTATCAGAATTGGATGTCCAGACCTGGAGGTGGGGGAGGAGAGGGGAGAGGAAGGAGGGGGCAAAATGGAGACAAATAGGGAAGGGATCAGGGCAAGGAAAAGGATGGGGAGTGGAGGGAAATAAAGGGAAAGAGCGGCTAGACACTCGCAATCCAAACGGATAACCGACTCATCTAATAGTCCAATGCACCACAATAGTAGGGCCAGAGATGTGTCTCCATAGGAGAGGAGAATGAAAACAGGCTGAAAAAGACACAAACGAGCTTAATGAGAAATGTGTCCCACCTACATCTGTCACATTAAGTCAAATATATGCTCAGATGAGAAATTAATTGGATCCACTAAGACTTACAAAGTTTTTTTTTTTTTAAATGGTGCACTACCAGGAGCAGCCACAAGAGTTCGTCCAAATAGTCCTGACAATATCCAAGGAAATGTGATGTTATGTCACTCTCTATAATTCTCTAAATATAAATAAAAAACAACAAAAACCATTAACTCAACTAAGTACACAACCATAAGGTAGCTAAGCACAATCAGAGAAGCATACAGGACTGTAGAGGATTTACCTGTGGTAAAGATGTCACACAGTAACGCTCCTAGCAGGTGCATTCTACAGGAAAAAAGGAAACTGAAGCCCGTTTAAATAAGCCTCCTCTCCCACACGTCCGAGTGTATGACATCATCGGGCGTGAGAGGACAAAAAACGTCAGCGCGCTGCAGCCAGGGGAACATCTACGCGCGCCTACAATGCCCATGATGCCTCACGATTCTATGCCTGGAAGGGAGGATATTTCCCCTTCACATAAACAATCACCGGCAGGCTCGGGAGCAGAGAGACCACACCTACAAAGGTGGGGTTAGCACCAGAACCAATGGGTGATGCCCATTAGCACGACACACAGATGAAAGGGGCGTGGAGAGGTCCCGTGCGGCTACAGCACAGCGACAGGCGGGCTACGGATGTAAACAAGCCCTTGGGTGTCCATATGGAGAGGCATGTTCGCCCAGAAAACGGTGCACGGGATTGTTATCCCGTGCACCTTTGTAGGTGTGGTCTCTCTGCTCCCGATTCAAATATATTCCGGAGCATTTCGTTATTTTGCTCTTCTGTAAAGGGTCTTCCCAGCTCCGCCTCCCACCTGTTGAAAAAGGGAGTTTGGGAGTCCTCGGCTCGTTCAATAGTTTACTGATTCTTGAGAGGGAGTGCCGAAGCACTCTACTCCCACTGCAGTACCTCTAAAACCTTGTTAATTTGCGCTCGTATCTAGTGGGGGGCTTCAAAATGTCCAAGAAGTGTCACAGTTGTACTGCCCTCCAGAAATCCAGTTGGTAGGGCATCCTACCTGATAGCATCTCCTGCATGGTATGCCATGAGCCCTATTTAAAAAAATGGATTGCTTGTACCAGGCCCTGTTCTATTAGTCCACTGAAGGATCCCTTCATCAGTCCTGGTGCAAACTGCGGGTTCCCCAGGATTGGATAAAGTGGTGAATCCAAAGTGGACAGTTTCCCCTTCGCAAATAGCCTGTAGGCCACTTGCAATGTAGGGCCTATCAGTGGATGCTTTTTAATACTTGTCGTCAGCTCCCTGTAGCACCACGCTGCCCGGTGGAGCATACTGCTACACTGGGCTTGTTCCAGGCCCGGCCATAGTTTCTCACCCCCATGTCTACTCCAGTCTATCAGGCGGATCAATATAGCCACCTGGTAGTATCTGTAAATATCTGGAGCCGACACGCCTCCATCTCGTTTTGCTAAAGATAATATACGACTCTTAATTCTTGGGCTTTTGTTGGCCCATATGAACCTTTTAAAAAGAGTTTGTGTCTGTTTAACCACTTAAGACCCAGGCACATACGCTGCTAAATGACCCAAGGTGTTTTTACAATTCGGCGCTGCGTCGCTTTAACAGACAATTGCGCGGTCGTGCGACGTGGCTCCCAAACAAAATTTGTGTCCTTTTCTTCCCACAAATAGAGCTTTCTTTCGGTGGTATTTGATCGCCTCTGCGCTATAAACTAAAATAGAGCGACAATTTTGAAAAAAATCACAATTTTTTTACTTTTTGTTATAAAAAAAATCAAATAAACTAAATTTTAGTAAAACATTTAGGCCAAAATTAATTCAGCCACATGTCTTTAGTAAAAAAAAAAAATCGCAATAAAAAAAATAGCTGCCTAGCGGGAACAGCGACACTAATACAGCGATCAGAAAAATGATCGCTTAGTGATGCTGGCAATAGGGAGTGAAAGGGTTAACTAGGGCAGTGATCAGGGGGTTAAAACTTTATTTGGGGGGGTGGGGGGGCTATCCTGGACCTAACACTAACTGACTTTTACACTGCCTGTCACACTGACACTAAATGCAGTGATTAGATCACTGCATTCAGTGACACTGTGACAGGGGGGTGGGGGCGATCACAAGGGGTTAATGTGCCTATGCGTGTGTGTGTCAGTGTTGTGTTGGTGCACACTTACTGTGGATGTCTTCTCTCATAAGCAGCGGTGGGAAACAGCGCTGCGATGAGAGGTGACATCATTTCCTCCTTCCTGTGTAAACACAGGAGGAGGAACTGACATGAAGGGGGAGCGCTCCCATTGGCTGGGATCGATCGCGGGGGGGGGGCGGAAAACACGGACATCCGCCCGCTCGTCGGCGATCGCTCCCAGAGCCAGGGGGACCGCCGCACACCGCGGAGGGGGTCCCGATGGGACCCCCGAACCGCACGAAGGCGAGGACGTAAATTTACGCCCTTGTGCCTGTACGAGCCATGTTGTGGCCGTAAATGTTTGTGCGGGGGTCCTTAAGTGGTTAAGGAAGGGTTTGGGTATTGCAATAGGGAGTGTCTGGAAGAGATAAAGAAATTTCCGCAGTATATTCATTTTAATGATGTTTGATTGTCTGAACCACAAATGGAACCACTTCTGTCAGACGTGTTTTCGTCAGTAGTGGCATGAAATTGAATATAAAAACCTGTGTCAGGTCCGCCGGGATGGAGGTACCCAAGTATGTAAGTGACGTATCCGACCATTTAATTCCGTGCTTAGTTTTCAGAAACCGTAGATCCTCCTCCGGGATCGCCACTCCCATTGCTTTGGATTTATCATAGTTTATCTTAAAATTTGATACGTCTCCATATAGCTGTAGTTTGTGTAACAAATTAGGGAGGGATTCCATCGGGTTCGACAAAGAATACATCATATCATGCGCATAAGCCGAAATATTGTATTCTGTACCTCCAAAAGACACTCCTTTAATATCTGGGTTCAATTGAATCCTGCTCAGTAAAGGTTCTATGGATAGCGCAAATAAAAGAGGGGATAGAGGACAGCCCTGTCTTGTCCCGTTTGACAACTTAAAGGGTGGCGTTCACTCTGACCTGTGCTGTTGGGTGAGTATAATTACTTGCAATCCATTGTAGCATCTTGTTCCCGAACCCCATGTGTCTCATAACCGCAAACATAAATTTCCAGTTTATCCAGTCAAAGGCTTTTTCCGCGTCTGTAGCAAGAAAGACACATAGGGTTCGGGAAGCTCCTGCCAAATGGATCAGATTCAGAATCTTGACCGTATTGTCCCTAGCTTCACGCATCAGCACAAATCCCACCTGGTCTTTATGGACAAGCCTAGGTATGTATTGCTGTATCCGTCCAGCCAGAATCTTAGAAAAAAGATTCCGATCTTCGTTAAGCAATGAGATTGGTCTATAACTCCCACATTGGGAGGGGTCCTTTCCATCTGTAGGTATGACCGCTATTACCGCCTTCAGAGTTTCAGTGTGAAAAGAGCATGTATCGCCTAGGCCTTTGAACATTCTAACCATAAAAGGACCTAATATTGGGAGAAAGAGTTTATAGTACTGAATGGTGAACCCGTCTAATCCCGGTGATTTCCCTCCTTTCCCTTTTTTCACTGCCTCCTGTAATTCTTCTAAAGATATAGGTTTATCCATCTCTTGGGTCATCTCTGATGTTAGGGTCGGGATACCTGATGTTGCTATATAGTTTCCAATTGCCTCTTGGTGTTGGGGACTTGTTTACAGATTATACAGAGTACTGTAGAAGTCGCTAAATCTCTGTGCAATCTCTCTAGGTAAAACAAATTCTACACCTCCTGTCCCCATAATCATAGGGATAAAAGTCTTTACTTGTTGTTCTCTAAACGAGTTTGCCAGTTGCTTCCCACATTTATTACCATATTCGTAATTCTGCCTTCTGCCATTCTGTATCGCCCTTTTTGCTCTATATAGGAGTAATTCATTGATTTGTCTACGAGCCGCCATAAGATCTCTTTCAACCTCGGGGTTAGGTCTCTGTTTATGACTTCTTTATAGGTCTGTGATCTCTGTCATAAGGGTTGTTATTTTTCGTTCTCTTTCCCTCTCAATCCTTGCCCCGTGTTTCATCAGGACACCCCTAATCACCGCCTTATGGGCCTCCCATACTACCCCCAAGTTGCACCCTGGGGTATCATTAGTCTCAAAATACCATTTTAATTCCCTCTGCACGTCTTCCAACACCACCTCTTCCTGTAACAGGCTCTCGTTCAATCTCCAGGCTCCCGATCCAAAATATGAATTTCTAGCAGTAGGGGGCAATACAAGGGAAACGGCTCCAGTTTAGTTTTCTTGTGGGCTCCATCTTGTGCCTCCTACAGTTAGGTGATTGTTGGGATACAGTATATGTCCTCTCAGGCCTTAGTTGACAGGTAAGAGGGTAAACTTGTCTGGAAAATGTGTTTAACCTTTACATGTTACAATGTTGACCTATAGTCTGCTTAGTAAATAGTTGTTTTCTTTTCCTCCTCTCAGTAAAATGGTGAGACCAACACCCAGAGTTTGGAAACATTTCCACACTGCAATTTCAACTAAGAGCAAAGCTGCAATTTGCTAATATTGTGAGAAGAAATATTATTTTACAAATGCTACAAGGTAACAAAACCCATCCTTCGTGCCAGAGGTGTCCTAAAAATACAAAAAAAAAAATACTTTATGTAATGAAATGATGTAGAGTTCCCTCATGAGTTCTCATTGCAGAAACAATATTTCTGCTGCTTCTGGATCATCACAAAGTGTTTCTTCACCATCTGCATTTTCAAGCAAGGAAATGGTACAAACCATGGCCTCCAAAATATATACAATCCTTTCATTTATAGCTAACATGACACTTGAAAATTGTCAATAACTGAAAACGCAATTGACAAGAAGCTTTTACATTATTATGAGGAAAGGGGGGGTTGCCTGTTCTCATGTATAGGTGAAATGTTCTTATCATATACAGTCCTCGTTATTTTATTTGTAATAAAAAAAAAATAAACAACAAATTTAGTTTATTTGATGAATAAGCTGTACTCACGCTTATTTATACTAATATTATTCTATATTAACACTTTTCAATACAGTGCATTTCACCTTCACCAGTGTGTAACACAATGACTTTCAATTTGTAAAACTACACCACCCCCCCTTTTTTTTGGTAAAAACACATAATATAATTTTCTGGCTGTGTTATCCAATTTTATTTTTTTGCTGTTGCAGAAGCCGGAGAGTATTTTACTTTAACAGCGATGTCTTACGACAGATATTTGGCCATCTGCAAACCGCTGCATTACACAAAGTTACAATTCTGTGGTCTGAATGTGATTGATCACTATTTTTGTGATATTAATCCAATCCTTCAACTCTCATGCTCTGATACTTCCATTGTTCAAATAGAAAAGCCATTAACTGTTGCTTTTCCCCCTTGCCACCCCATTCTTTGTCATCATTTTATCATATATTTATAATATAAATGAGTGTTGTATGCACCTATTTTGTTACCCTAACAATTGTTTATCATGTACCCAGCATAGGGCAGTCAATGAACATTACCAAGTTCCTGTCATTACTGTACACAGCAGGAAACCCACTGATGAATCCAATTATATACAGCCTGAGAAATAAAATCCTGTAACAAATTGTTAAAAATAAACCGAAGAGCTTATATTTTTAATAGTGGTTAAAATGAACTAATTAGGGGCGACGGAGCTTGCTGAGGACCACAATGGCCGCTTGAGGGTGGAGATCCAGTCATAACAGAGACACAGCGGCACACACCGACCCACAAGCCTGCATCATGGACACCCAAACCTGACAAGGGTACCCCACAGACGTTGCCTGCCATAACAAACAAAAGGAAGGAGAACTGGAGGTCACAGAAACTCACAGCCTTCTTCACTCACGGGCAGCGACAGGATGGCACTGGTTCTTCTGCACCATCCATGGCCAGCACTCCTCAGCAGGCACATAAGAATGGCAATCCTTAAAAAAGGAACACACCACCCCAAAGCCAGCATTCTCCTTTATCCACATCTACCTCAGGGAGCCCAGAGAAGTAACATTTCAGGCTGGGTGTCTACTATCCTATTCATGAGGTGAGTGTGGCCCCAGACTCAGGGGATGACACCAGAGAGCTCCTGGGCTCTATAGATCTCTCCCCTACTAACAATAAGCCAGTATTAGACACCACTCTCAAGCATATGTTAGTATCCCTTAGAAGCTCTTTACGTGCTGATATGATGTCTTGTGTACACAAGTTTGGGATGGAAATACAGTCAGAGTCAGCGAGTGTAGATAATGTTGAAACAAAGATGGGGGAGTTTGCCATCACAATTAACAGCCTTATTGATGCCCATGACACTAAGGAAGATGATATGGAGACAGTTAATTCCAGAATAGCTGATTTGAGGATCATTCCAGAAGGAACAACCTAAAAATCAGAGGGGTCCCACAAATCAATCCAGCAATCAGATCTACACAAATATGTGGCTCAACTGTTCACTTTCATTCTGCCTGATCTCACAGAATTGAACGTTACAGTGGACAGAATCTATAGATTGCCAAAAAACTTCTTTTAACTGACAAAGTGTGAAGGGACATCATTCTGAGCTTACATATCTATCATGTAAAGGAACGCCTAATGTCTGCTGCAAGCAACAAGGAGCTTCTCCCTGCACAGTACAAAGATCTACAGTTCTTCACTGACCTGTCACAACACTGCAAAAGAGGAGAAATCTCAATACTACATCTAAGGCATCAGAACATTGATCACCAAAGAAGGCAGGAATCATAGGGTGGATTCTCTCAAAAAGGGCTTCACTTAGCTAAAATTGTGGCAAATTATTCCAGATGACCCTCTACAGGCACCCAAAAATCAATGTCACATGGAGGACTGGCACTTGGACAATTCCAAAAATGCTTGTAAATTGAATGGTTTAATGGTCACAGTACACTCCAAGTTTTTGTCCCTGTATTGGAGACACCCTACTTAGCTAAACTCTCTTTTTCCCCTTCAAGTTTGAGTGGCTATATGCTACACCTAGGTCATCACGACCTACAACTGTTTTCTATGGACTGTTTCTCTTTTTGTAATTTATTTTATCTGTCGTTCACCAAATCACTTACTGGTTTTATCCGCAATTAGATATGCAGGTTGTATTTTGTCTACACGGAATCAGGCTGAAATGTACTCACATGTCAAGAATCACCTAATAAATGACAGTATTTCCAGAAAGGTTTAACAAATTCACCACCTGATATAAGTGTTATACACACATGCTCCACCCACCATTCCCACTATATATGTTATAATGACAGTTACCTTTCTAACCATTAATGCCAAAGGTCTGTGTCTGTCTGTCATTGTGGAATGAAGTAACCCAGCATACCTGCAATGTTCTTTGTGCTCAGGAACATCATTTCCACAGTCTAATATAGGCTGTTAGAGACACAGTTGCATTCACCTTGCACAAAGAGATAGCAGACCCCTAAAGGTGGTATCTTATCCTAATATGTGTCATCAACTCTACCACTTATATGGTGGTCAATCTCTATGCACCTAATAAGCATCAACCACATAGCAGTTACAGTTTTGTGATACTAGTGTAGCACTCTCTAGTTAGTGAGGTGCTAGAGTGAGGTTTTTCTCTGAGAGTGAGGCAAGTTGAGGCAAGTTTTGGCAGGCTTAGCTGGCTGCTAGGCCTGTTTGTTTTCATTCTGGGTTGGGAGTGGCTCAGGGCAGCAGCTGATGACTCACAGGCAGTGTCACTTGTTTGTTACCTCCCTCTTCCTTCTGAAATTTTCTATAGGGAGTGGAGGGTAATCAATCCCCAAGTTGGATTGGCCTCCTTAAATACCTGGGGTCAGCCCGGCTGGAGATAGAGTGAGAGTTGTGTGGTGGCTGTCAGGGCCCACTGGGGAACTCCCCAGTCTGGGGGGGAGGGGTGACCCTGAGCTGGGCTCAGGTGCATCCAGGAGGAGTGTTAATATCCTAGAAAGAGAGGCACATTAGAGAGCAAGCAGAGGGCAGCAGGAGAGAACACTTCTAAGAGTTTCCATGGAGGACTACTGGTCTCAGCCAGGAGGACTGGTGAGTAAGCACAGTCGGGAGGACTGGGGAGGCATGCCTGAGAGAACTGGGAGATTGTAGTTTGAGAGATAGGTGCAGAACCAGTGAAGAGAGTAATGTGGAGAAGGTCAGTGGAAAGGGGTCTTTGCAGCCAGGCTGGCTGACATGGCTTTGAAGAGAGCTATTTGAGAGTGGTAGCCAAGTAGAGGACAGCTAGCAGCTGGACTATTCTACACTACAGGGGCCTGAGGTCCCTGCCTGTAAAAGGCAGTTCATTGAGGCCTGGCTAAAGTAGTTTCAGGCCTACCCATGTGGTGCTAGCTAGTCTGAAGGAGTGACAGTCTGCAGCACAGGAAGTGCTGGTGGAGGAACAGTCTGCAGCAAGTGAAGTGCTGGAGGAGGAAATGGTAAGCAGCAAGTGTTGAGAATAGAGAAGAGTGAAGCATATATACAGGGGTGTATATAGAATTCCTAAGCAACTTGGCACTACATTTTCCTGGGCATCTCATAATTCCCAAATTCCCATTCAAGTTTAATCCCGCTTAATAGGGATGAGCTTCGCGTTCGAAACGAACGTATGTTCGACTCGAACATCGTCCGTTCGATCGTTCGTCGAAGTTCGAACAAAAACGATCGTTTGCGGCAAATTCGAGTGAAACAAAACGACCGTTTTTAAAACTTTTTCCCATTGATACTACTATCAATGTAAAAAAAAAGTTTTAAAAGCGGTCGGTTTTTCAGGAGTCCTGCTCCTGAAAAAACTACAGTTTTTAAGACTTTTTTCCATTGATACATGTTCACTGGGGCAAGACCCGGGTTCTGAAAGACGTTTTTTAACAATAACTTGAAAATTGGTCTTTAAAATGATCGTTTTTCAATTTGAACTTTCGAGTCCCATAGACTTCAATGGGGTTCTAAATGTTCGCGCGAACGATCGGACTGTTCGACGGTTCTGGTGCAAACTGAACACAGGGGTGTTCGGCTAATCCCTACCCCTTAAATTAAATAAAAAAACAAAAAAACAAAAACAAAGCAATGGCCTGGTTTCTGTCTCTGAGTGACTGGGTGGATGTCTGGCTGGGCAGGGTGGTGGGTGAACCACTACACACAGCAACCCCTAAGGGGGCATGGCTGCACTAATATGACTGAATACTTTGACCCAATCATATATAGCAAGATCCAATGCCTCCTTTAGTCTAATGAGAACCTACAGGGCCAAAATTTGCTGACATCCTTCTGTATAGAGTGGGTTGTAAGGCATAGAGGGTGTAATGTGAAATAGATTCATGGGCACCAGAACTTTGTACAGAACTTTGGGAGAGAAAGTTAGGAGCAGGACACCCTTAGGTAGTTGCAATGTTAATTAGCAGACTCCGAGACTTCTATAGGTAGACAGCCATGCAGGGAAAGGCATACAGCAAGACACCACATCTGCATGTGTAGGAGCGTTGTCGTATAACAGTTCCTAACACAAGTTGTAACAAACTCATTTACTTTTTCTACAATCACTTCTTGTAGGTTCTCAATCCACTAAGCTCCCAGTCTCCCTCACTAGACTTGCTGATTCACAGCCAATAAATTCCTTGAGCTCCTCCAATCTTCACTGTAGTATCTTCCTCAAGTGTCTTCACTGCTTGTCTGCTGGGTCCCTAGCTTGGCACTCCAAATACTTTTCAAGCTTCACCCCACTGGCCTGCTTGGTCCCTGGCTTGACACACGAGGCTGCTCTGCCTCACCTCCGCTGGCTGGGCCCCTGGGTTGACACCTGCTGAAGTTTTCAGATTCTTCACCGTCAATAGTTGATAAGAATACTGCTCTGGTACTTGCTTCAGCTATTCACTGTGGTCCCTGGTAATAAGGTGAATGGTCCCTTAGTGGTGACAGCTTCCCCTCTACCTCTGACAATGACAGGTTCTCCGGCCAGCAGAACCATCACTTCTGGCTGGATTGCAAGCCACAATCCCAACCCTGCACTACTCTCTTGCTTCTGGATAGGCCCTCAGACAGCCTAGCAGCCAGATGTCCCAGGGATAGGCCCGATCTCCGCCCTAGCAGCCCAGGCAATACAACACACTTCCACCCAGACAGCAGTCCAGGTGGCACAGAACCCAGATCACCTGACTCCAACCAAATATATATGTTCTCCCAGCAGGCCAAGGGATTTAAGAAAACCCCTGCCCATTGGCTGAGATACCCTGTATACTCCTAATCTGTCCTTGCTTTTCTCTTCTCTTGATCCCTAACAATGAGCCAAGGTAACTACACCTGGCAGGTAAATTTAGAAGCATGCCTAAACATCAGGGTGCTACACATAGAACATTCATGCTCTGATAGAACTGTTGATCAAATAGTTTTGAAATGTATAATCTCCCTTTGTTATTATCAACCCATTCTCTATTTTAAAAAGCAATGGTGATTTTACATGCATCAAACAAACAGTTAAAAAAATATTTTCTAAATGAAAACAAGTCTAAATATTTCCCCATATGCCTACCAATGATTAATCCCATGAAAATAGTTTTCAGTTTCCCAACGGTTCCATGTAATCTGTTCTACTTATAAAAGCCACAGTACTCAATGGATAAAAATCAACAGATGATGGTTTATAGCTCTGCTTATAGAAGCTTATATCCAGTTTTTTGCTTGTAAGTATACTATACTGTATATATAAACCCTAACAGAATGACATTTGCTGTATGTGTATCATAAACAACTGGCTTTTTTAATCGCATTGCTTTTTTTAAAAAAAATTTAGTGCAGATGAATGAATGAATGACTTGTATAGCGCAAAGCATGCAAACTGAATCGCCTCTGGGCGCTTTTCCAGCCAGTGTCTGCTTGGCTGGTGCGGTCATTTTTACTCCGTAGGATCTTGACACGCTAGGGACACACAGTCATACACACATATATACTGGGCCAATTTTGGACGAGATCCAATTTACCTATAAATAAAAAATGAGGCTGACAAGTGGGGGGGCAGTAAAAAATGAGGCTGACAAGTGGGGGGCAATAAAAACATATATGTAAAAAAAATATATCACCTGTCTAAACTGGTAACCACTGTTTTCTTTTCGAAAAATTGGCAAAAAAAGTATCAAAAATCATATTTTTTGGGACTGGTGCAAGAGCGTGCATGGGGGGTGTCCCTAAATGGCAGTTTGGAAATGTGGTCACCCTACTGGTGATTCACAGATAGCATCACTGCTCGGTTACCTCCCTCTGGCTTCTAGAGGATTCTAGAAAAGAGGAGGAGAAGTAACCGAGAACTGGTGCTTTCTGTGAGTCACCAGCCTCATCTGAGCCACTCCCAGCCCACACCGATCAAAACAAACAGGCTTCCAGCTAGGCCTGCCTAAATTTACCTGCACTCTCCAAAGTTTGTACCTGTAGAACCTACCTAAGTAGAGGATGCTACACCATATATCAGGAAGGTCCTGAGCAAGGACCTTTATGGCAACAGACATTATTTTAATGAAAGATTTAAAAATGAGATTTAAAAATACTGTAAATGACTGATGTGTATAGACATACAGTAGATTGTCTGTAATACTTATCTAAACACTATTAGACATTTTAAATGTGCATTTGATGTCAGAAGTGTATCAAGTAAACGCTGATATTATTAACCGCATGACCTTTGGAATAATTTACCCCCCTCCTAACCAAGCCATTCTTTGCGATATGGCACTGCGTTGCTTTAACTGATAATTGAACGGTCTTGCGATTCTGTAAACAATTATCATTTATGTATTTTTTCCCCAAAAATAGAGCTTTCTTTTGGTGGTATTTGATCACTTCTGCATTTTTATTGTTTGCAATATAAACAAACAAAAAAAAAAAGAGCGTAAATAATAATAATAATATATTGTAAAATTGGGGGTTGTTAGCTCAGGTGGGATATGCGTTTTAAGCGATTCACGCTAGTCAGGAACTGTCTTTAAGGGCTTGTTGGCCCACTTTTATTTAAAAGGCAAAAATAAAACAAAAGAGCAAACATAGGTTTCCCACGCAGGGGTTTTCACTATCCACACAAAATGATAGCTTCAGCCTCCTGGCTTATATGTGCAAAGAAAATACCAAGCTACCTGGCTCTCCTCAGTAGTAGCCCAACTGCTTAGGCTCCAGCATGGAACCTTCCTGACTCCTGTCAGTAACCTCACTCAGGTCTCTGGGGTTTCTCACAGTGCAGCCTGCACTCCAGGTTGTTCAGTGCACACCTGCACTCTCCCTTGCATGCCTGGTCTCCTCAGGAGGGTGGAGCCCTGAATGCTATTCAGGTTAGGGCCCTTTCTCACGTCCGCTCCGCCTGTCCGTTCATTACAAGTCCGTTAACGGACTTGTAATGAACCCCTATGGGAGCGGATCCGTTAGCGGATGATGCATCCGCTAACGTCCGCTCGATCCGCATCCGTTTTTGCGGACGGAAGAATGTCCTATTTTTCTTCCGTCCGGCCAAACGGATCGGATGCAAACGGACAGACGGTCCGTTTCCATCCGACTCCCCATAGGGGAGAGCGGAGGAGAGACGGGGCGGTCCCTTCACAGTGTGCGGGGACTGCCCCGTCCGCCGACAGCTGAGCGGAGACCTCCCCGCTGAGCTGACGGGCACACGAAGCCGAAAAACGGTCCGCTCCGTGTGAAAGGACCCTTAGACTTAAAAAGCTGACCACACAGCTGTATAATTAAGGTGTTCGTCTCTCCAAAATATGGCGAAAACCCACCATCATTCAGGAGAGACAGACCCAGACCGTCACAATATATATATATATATATATTACTTTCTGCTATGAAACATATCCAATAAAAAAAAAAATTGAAAAAAATCACATTTATTTATAAATTTAGGTCAATATGTTTGCTGCTAAATATGTTTGGTAAAAAAAAAAAAAATCCCAACAAAATTCTAGCATATTTATTTATTTATTTACTAGTAATGGGGGCAATCAGCAACTTATAGCAGGACTGCGATATTATGGAGGACATTCTGACACTAAAGCCGCGTACACACGATCAGTCCATCCGATGAAGCTGACTGGTGGTCTGTCGCATCTACACACCATCGGTTTATAAACCGATCGGGTCAGAACGCGGTGACGTAAAACACAACAAAGTTCAATGTTTCCAAGCATGCGTCAACTTTATTCTGAGCATGCGTGGATTTTTAACCCATGGGCGTGCCTACTAATGATCGGTTTTGACCTATCGGTTAGGAATCTATCGGCTAAATTTAAAACAAGTTAACTTTTTTTTAACCGATGGATAACTAACCGATGGCACCCACACACGATCGGTTTGGTCCGATGAAAACAGTCCATCAGACCATTCTATAAATTTTGCGCAAACCAACCGATAAACGCTTATTGCGATTTTTTTTAATCGAAAATAGGTAGAAGAATACGTATCGGCCTAAACTGGGGAAATGTATTATAGCAAAAAATATTGCATTTTTTTCAAAATTGTCACTCTATTTTTGTTTATAGCGCAAAAAATAAAAACCGCAGAGGTGATCAAACACCACCAAAAGAAAGTCCTATTTGTGGGAAAAGAAAGGATGCCAATTTTGCTTGGGAGCCACGTCGCACGACTGCGCAATGGTCTGTTAAAGCGACGCAGTGCCGAATCACAAAACCTGGCCGGGTCCTTTAGCTGACTAAAGGTCCGAGTCTTAAGTGGTTAAAGAAATTTTTTATTTTTATTGTTTCACTTTAAGCATCATTAACCACTTCCTGCCCGCACGGCGGGTTTTTATAGCCACATTGTGGCTCTGAATTGCCTGGAGGCCATCTATATACGGCCTCCAGGCCACTGGGGGACATGCAAGCGGCACCGGCGGCGCGTGCACACGCCTGCTGCATCAATCAGGTGCCAATGTGCATGCCTGGCGGATGCAATGTCACAAAGACAGGGACGTGGAGCTCTGTGTGTAAACACAGAGCTCCTTGTCCTGTCAGGGAGAGGAGACTGATGGTTTGTCCCTTGTACATAGGGACACAGCATTGGTCTCCTCCCTCAGTCATCCCCCACAGTAAGAATCACTAATTAGGGAATACATTAACCCCGCCCTCTAGTGGTAACCCCTTTCCTGCCAGTCACATTTATACAGTAATCAGTGCATATTTATATCACTGTTCGCTGTATAAATGTGAATGGTCCCAAAAATGTGTCAAAAGTGTCCAATGTGTCTGCCGCAATATCACAGTCCTGACAAAAATCGCAGATCGCCGTCATTACTAGTAAATAAAATAATAATAATAATAATAATAATAATAATAATAATAATAATAAAAATCATAATTCTTTCCCCTATTATATAATTTTTTTATATTGGGATATTTATTATAACAAAAAGTAAAAAATGTTGTTTTGTTTTTTTTCAAAATTGACGCTCTATTTTTGTTTATAGCGCAAAAAAAACCGCAGAGGTGATCAAATACCACTAAAAGAAAGCTCTATTTGTGGGGAAAAAAATAGTTTGGGGGCCACGTCGCAATTGTCATTCAAAGAGTGACAGTGATGAAAGCTTAAATTTCACCCAGTAAGCAAGTGGTTAAAATCACTTCTTCTGTAAAAATAATCTTTTTTTAAAAATTTGCCTATAAGCCTTCAAAAAGGACACTTTTGATTCTTCAAGTTGGGGGCCCCATAAACTTCAATGGGGTTCAGAGGTCGGGTCTTAACTTTTGCAATGTTTGAGAGGTCTGGCACGAACTGAACCGGGGGTGTTCAGCCCAACTCTATTTAACATCAATTCACACCGTTGGTGTCATGATCCATGTTATGGCTTGGGTCACCTGCTGGTGGCACTGTTGCTTTCAGCACCAAGGGTGTAAGTCTGGTGTCCACCAGCGGCAGTCCCCCTGTAGAAGGACTTTTCATGAATCAAGCTGTACCGGGTGTGAGCTGCTGGGAGTATATAAGCCCACCCTTCACCAGGGTTCAGGGGCCTCAGTATCCTCTCTGCTAGCCCTGTCCCTGCCTGACCTGATCTGTTGCCTGAATCTGTTCCTGATCCGCTTCCTGGCCTGTCCTGGACTCTGTTTCCTGTACCTTGTACCCAGTCCCTGAGTCTTGTCCCCTGATCCCAGCTTCCCCTTGCTATTGCTCCCTCCTTCTGGCCACCTGTTTCCCCCTTGTCTGCTTTGATTATGTATATATGTTCCTGTTTTTGTATATATTAGTTAGTTAGATTAGGTGTTTTGGGGTTTGCTGTGTATTGTTGTATGCTTTGTGTATTTGTGAAGTGAATTGCGCTAACTTATATGTATATAAACATTTTACCACGACTGATCCTGTGAACTTGTTACTCAAAACACAAAAAGTATGCACATGTGTCTATGGTTATTAATTAATGTGCAAATAATCAACAAATAATGTGCAATAAATACCAATACAGTGCCCTGTGCCAAACTATAACATATGAATTTCTCAATCCATCAAAAAATGTGAAATAAATGCAAAAAGATTTCAAATATGCTACTATTGCAAGTGTGGGCACTGATTGGCATCTATGTGGTCCAGTGTGGGCTTCCCTGGTGGTTCAGTGTGGGCATCCGAGGGGGCCTGCACTGATAAACAATCAGCGCGAACCCCCCTGTCAGGAGAGCTGACGATCAGCTCTCCTCTACTCCCGTCGGTCAGACGCGAGTGGAGAAGAGCCATAAACGCCTCTTCCTGTTTACATCGTGATCAGCTGTGATTGGACACGACTGATCATGAGATAAAGGGCCTCCGCCTCCTCAGACTGACACCCCGCATCACTGATCTCCGCGATGCGTGCCCCCCACATGCGCGCGCCGGCATTAAATCCTGCAGGACGTCAATAGACATCCAGTTAGGATTTCACAACCACTTCCCAGATGTCAATTGTCTATTGACTTGGCAGGAAGTGGTTAAACCTTTGTTGGGTGCCTGTGTTAGGCATCCCTGACAATTGGTCATGTAAATAAAAGGATTAACACCTGTATACAATTTCCTGCCGGCAAAGGAATTCTGGGCATTTCCACACATTTTTCCATCTCCATGCTGTTCTTGGCCACTTAACATTTACCTTTACATATACCATGGTTATTGGTATAATGGGCCTGAGTAAAGTAGCCCACAGATGATTTGTTTTTTTTCCTTTCACTAAGGAGGATATATCAAAAATACATTGATTACTGCTAGCAGTTATAGCTGCCAACCAGGGCTTTTTTTCAGGGGGAACTTGGGGGAACCTCTGGCTCAAAACCTTTAATGCCTGCTCACCACAATCACTTGTAAACACAGAAGTCTGGTTTCTGTGTTTACAAGTGACAGCTCTGCACTCTGTGTGCAACCACCTGAACTCTGCACTCTGTATGTAATGCAATCCTGGTATTTAATGCACCTTTAAGACCCTTCTACTGTTTGTGAAATCTGAACGGGGTCGTGGTTGAGTTCCCGCACCTATTTTCTGAGAAAAAAAGCTCTGCCGCCGACAATAATCACATGTAAAAATCCAACAGGCTGGTTGTTTCCAAAGTTGAATGATGGGTCAACTTGAGTACAATCAGCCTGCCTATAGGTTGATTTTACCTCAGCCAGTACTTTATGAACTGGATGAATTTTGATCCCTATATGGACCGCTTTACTTTTGTGGATGTTCATGGCAGTCATTGGAACTGAAGAAGTAGCTTGGAAAAGCTACCGTATTTATCGGCGTATACCGCACACTTTTTTGCCCTGAAATTCAGGGCAAAATCGTGGGTACGCGATATACGCCGATACCCGCTTCCCGCGCCGAGTTTGAATTACTGCGTCGGCATATACCGTGTATAGTCGGGCAGGCTCGGATTCTCTCGCAGTCACGTCCTGGACGTACAGGACTCACAGGACGTGACCGCGAGAGGAGCCGAGCCTGCCCGACTATACACGAGTGTACTGCGTTCAGTATATGCCGGCGCAGTAATTCAAATTCAGCGCGGGAAGCAGGGATCAAGCTGGGAGGACATCGCAGAAGGACGCCGGACCCGACGAGGAGGACACCACCGAAGCCGCAGACGGACACTGGACCCGACGAGGAGGACATCACCGAAGCCGCAGACGGACTCTGGACCCGTTGAGGACACCACCGAAGCCGCAGATGGACGCTGGACCCGACGAGGACACCACCGAAGCCGCAGACGGACGCTGGACCCGACGAGGAGGACACCACCGAAGCCGCAGACGGACGCTGGACCCGACGAGGCCACCGATGGACGCTGCGCAAGACACCAAAACTGTAAGTACTAAAATCTTTTTTTTTTTACAGGAATGCGGGTCCACTTTAGGGGTGCGCGCTATACGCCGGAGCGCGAAATACCCCGATAAATATGGTACTTTACAAAATAAGACTAATTGAATATAATTAACTACTACTAACTATTTTTCTCTTTTTTTCTTTCTTTCTTTTTTTTTTCTTCACAGTCTTCTATTTCAGGTAATGAATGAGCAAAATATTACCAGAATTACAACAATCCACCTCCTAGGATTTCAGACTCATTGGAGTATACATTTTTTGATCTTCTCTCTCCTCCTTTTGATTTATTGTGTGTTAATATGTGGAAACCTCCTGATCATCACGTTGGTGTCCTACAGCAAGACCCTCCAGTCTCCCATGTACTTCTTCCTCTCCCAGCTCGCTGTAACAGATATCTTACTGGCAACTGATATTCTTCCTAATACCCTTCATGATCTTTTGGTGAAAGACCCCATAATATCATTTTTTGGTTGCATCACCCAGTTTTATTTTTTTGTTGTCGCAGAAGCCGGAGAGTATTTTCTTTTAACAGCGATGTCTTATGACAGATATTTAGCCATCTGCAAACCGTTGCATTACACTTCAATCATGAACCAACATTTTTGCTGGATAATGGTCGCCATCTGTTGGATTTTAAGCATTTTGATAGTATTTATTTATACTATAACTATAACAAACTTGCAATTCTGTGGGCCCAATGTGATTGATCACTATTTTTGTGATATTGATCCAATCCTTCAACTCTCGTGCTCTGATACTACCATTGTTCACCTAGAAGTTACATTAATTGGTGTTTTCTTCCTTGTTATCCCATTCTTTGTCATCATCATATCATATATTTATATTATAAATATCATTTTAAAAATCCCATCTATTGTTGGAAAACAGAAAGTTTTCTCCACATGTAGTTCCCACCTAAGTGTTGTATGCGCCTATTTTGGTACCCTCATATTTGTTTATTATGTACCCAATATAGGACAATCACAAAACATGACCAAATTCATGTCATTACTGTACACGGCAGGAACCCCACTCATGAATCCAATTATATACAGTCTGAGGAATAAAGACCTGAAACACATTGTTAAAAATAAATTTATGAGCTTACATTTCAAAAGTGGTTAAAATTATTGTTCAATGAGGCCAAACATATAAGACAAAAAGGAAAGATAATACTTTTTACTTAAAGCTGTACTCTAGACAGATATAAAAGACACACATGAATGCCTCTTTGTAAATATAAGTACATCATTTTTTGAGGGAGGCTGTTTTTATTCTGATAATATGGCACCCTCAAGATTACTTTTTGGTCCCCACCAGAATTGTGCTGTGACAGACTCTCTTATGTCTAAAATCATCCTACGTGCACTAGGGGCATAGGATGACTGAGGAATGATATCTTGGACTACCTGAGATGGGATTATTATCCACAATATATTCCAGGATATATGTAAAGAACTATTTACTGTTTGTTGATTCTGAACTCAACACGTTAATTGTAAGAGTGACTCATTCATAATGTTAGATGCTAATGCCGTCACCTCCAGCCATCTGTCTGTTCTCTGTGCTAACTGACCATGCTATTGTGTGAAGATTTCCTGTGTTTAAGCTTATGATAATGTGTATTGTATAGAAGGTGAGCGAGGAGACGGGACGTATACCCTGAAAGCTCATATATTATGAGTCGCCTAGTCTGGGTAAATGATTAGTTAATTAGCTCATGTTAATTTATGTTCTGGTTACCTCCTCTTTAAACTGTATATAAGGTTGTATTCTTGGTTCTATTAAACACTCCATGTTCAGCAGACAAACAAGTCTCGTCTTGTTGTGTACTTGAGAGCAGCTGGAATATCTGATATCTATATCCAGACTGATAGGAAGCGGTATATGAGGGAAGCACTCAAATGGAGTGTGGGACGTTCCGTTACAGGTGCCATATGCCCTTTTTACATTTGGTCTCCACAAATATGGCAACATCAATTTTATCTCTTCCAAAATGGCACCTGAAACCTATTTATTCTGAACTTTGTAATGCCGCGCACACATGATTCCGCCAAGAAAAGTCCGATGTGAGCTTTTGGCTGGAAATGCCGACTGTGTGTATGCTCCATATGACTTTTGCTGTCAGAATTTCCACCAACAAAAGATTGAGAGCAAGTTCTCTATTTTTCCGACGCAAAAAATTCCTAGTCTGTATGCAATTCCAATACGCAAAAAAAAAAAAACACTCATGCACAGAACGAAGCAGAAGAGCCAAACTGCCTATTGATCTTTATTGATGTCAGCTTGTCGTATGTCTTGTATGTCACAGAATTATTGACGGTCAGAATTTCTGACAAGATTTGTGTGACCGTGTGTATGCAACACAAATTTAAGGCAACATTCCGTTTTCTTGACGAAAATTCTTGTTGAAATTTCTGATCATGTGTACGCGGCATTAAGCCCCATACACACCATCAGATTATCTGCAGATTTTTGTCTTCAGATTTACCAAAACAATGTAGTGCAAGGGCCTGCCTCATTGCATACACATTGAAACTCTTAAGGCTTGACCTCATATTATATGGTTTTGGTAAATCTGAAGACAATAATCTGCAGAAAATCTGATGGTGTGTATGGGGCTTTAGTGTTAGGCAGGCTTGAGAAAGGGGCAGGAATTCTTGAAACATGTTACCACGGCTTCTTTGATGCCATAACACCATTCTGATGCCCTGCTTCTGCTAGAGTTGTCATCTCATACCTTTAAAACTGAAAACATATTAATTCCAAAAGTTGTGTGGCTGATTAAGGTGGTAATAAAACTCACTTGGTGCCTCATCTGCATTAATTTAGCCTCAGAACCTGTGTAATTCATATGTGTTCGGGTTTAACCCCTTGCCAACCGATGTGCAACTATATACGTCAGCAGAATGGCACGGCTGGGCAGATTGATGTGTATATACACTGTATATGTCACCTTTAAGGCCCAGGGTTGTGGGCGCACACCCGCCGCGAGTCTGACCGCGGGTCCTGTGAACTCGATGTCCACTGGGAGTCCCGCGATCGTCTCAGGGAGAGGAAGAACAGGGAAATGCATTTTCCCATTTGCCTAGTGACAAGGACACTGATCACAGCTCCGTGTGATTGGGAGCGGTGATTAGTGTCATGTCACATGTAACCCCACCTCCTACAGTTAGAACACATCCCTAGGACACACTTAACCCCTTCCCCGCCCCCTACTGGTTAACCCCTTCACTGCCCGTGTAATTTTTACAGTCATTTTAATTTTACAGTTGAATTTTCATAGCACTGATTACTATATAAATGTGAATGGTCCCAAAATAGCGCCAAAAGTGTCCGATGTGTTCACTATAATGCCGCAGTCAAGATAAAAATCGCTGATCGCCGCCATAACTATTAAAAAAATATATTAATAAAAATGCCATAAAACTATCCCCTATTTTGTAAACGCTTATTTTTTTACCAAAAATATGTAGAAGAATACAAATCAGCCTAAACTGAGAAAGAAATGTGTTTTTTTTTTTTGGGGGGGGGGGATATTTATTATAGCAAAAATAAAAAAAAATATCTTTTTTTTTTTTAATTGTTGCTCTATTTTTGGAAAGTAGAAACCCAGGGATATTTGCTGAGAGGCGAGTTGAATGCCAATAGTGTGGAATTACACCACAAAACTCATTCTGACTTTTCTCGAGAGACTTTTTGGCAGCCTAGCCACATACAGGAACCAAAAACCAATGATCACCTTCAGGCTTTCGAAAGGTGTAATTCCCTCACTTCATTTTCATTTTCTGACTACTTATCACAGTTTGGGGGTCCCTGAAATGCCTGGATAGTACAAATTACACCTTTTTGAAAAGTAGACACTCCAAGAAATTTAATAGGAGGCATGGTGAGTATTTTTCAGGTCATAGTGCTTTCAAAAATGAAAAAAACAAAAATACAACATTTGTTTTGTTTCCAATATGTTTATGGAATTTTTTTTTTTTAATTGTTTATTTATGACATTTTCCAAAACAGTAGCGTTTGACAATGTATCAAATAAATGCAACTTTTGGTAATACATAGCAGACAAATCTTAGACATTGTGAAGATACAAGCACAATCTGACACAATCATGCAAAGTAATCAAGTATCAAGGCAATGTAATCTAGCCACAGTCCAAGACATACAGAACTATGAAAAAGATTAGCCATTACCAGATAAAAGATATAATAAAAAAATATAATAAAGAAAATGAAAACAAAGAAATAACAAAAATAAAATATGCACCATGGGAATCAAGACTCTTGAGAGGGTTCAGATAAGTAACCAGACGAGAACTCGGAATCATCCCACAGTTTCCAGACGCTCTCAAACAAAGGCACAGTGGGCCAGATTCAGGTACACGTAAATTTGCGCAGCGTCTTCGAAATACTCTACGCTGCCGTATTTTACCAGGCTCTAAATCGAATTCTGGTAGATTTTTGCCCGTACGATACGGCGGCGTAGTCTATTTCTCACCGCGTAATTGAAATACGCGATTAGGGGGCGTGAAGCATTTAAATTAGGCGCGTCCCCGTGGCGATCGAACTGCGCATGCTCCGTTCAGAAATTTCCCGCCGTGCATTGCGTGAAATCACGTCGTTACGTCATTTTTTTTTTTGGAGTAGCGTCGTTTACGAACATTCCTATTCCCGGCCGACTTACATAAAAAATAAAAAAAGACGTTGGAAAACGTTGATATTCGACGCGGGAATGACGGCCATACTTAACATGGGCTGTCTAATTTTAGACCAGCAAAAAGCTGGTATAGTGTTACGCAAAAAAAAGATGACTAAAGGTGCCGTAAGAATTTGCGATTGAAGATTGTAATTTCGGGGATTGCCGGCAAAAGCTCATTAGCATACCCCGATGCGGAAAACGACGGGAAGTCCACCCAGTGGCCGCAATTTTATTGCAGCGTAGATCCGAAGGCGTACGAACACGTAATCCAGTCGAATTGAAGCCCGCATCCGTCTTTTCATGGTTTGAGATTTCAGACTAGCTAAAAAACGCGCGTAATTCGAAAGTACTCCAGTCTAACACCTGTTAGACAAGAGTTACGGGTCTCTGAATCTGGCCCAGTATCTTCAATCTTAGCAGTCAAGTGTTCCATCCTACGTGTATCTAAAGGAAATTTTTAATACATCACACATTACAATAAAATAAGTTAAAAACATATAATTTTCTGTTATCTCGGTTACATGAACAAGATATCATATTAGGTTAAAATCTTAACTTTACCTCTTAAGGACCGCCACATGTACATTTACGTCGGCAGAATGGCACAGACAGGCACATCAACGTATATATACGTTGCTGCCTAGACGTGGGTCGGGGGTCCGATCGGGACCCCCCCAGTACATGCGACGGTCCCCGTGGCTGTACGAGCGATCCGTGCTGAGGGGGCGGCTGTTCGTTTTTGTCCGCCCCCTCCGGATCGCTCCCAGCCAATGCGCGCGCTCCCCCTGCTCTGCACTTCCTCCTCATGTGTAAACACAGGGAGAGGGAAGTGATGCGATCTCTGCTCTCTGCGTTTTTTTCAACCACCGCTGAGGAGAGATCACATCACACAGTAAGTCTGCACAACAGCACATAGGCACATTTAACCCCCCCCCCCCGATCGCCCCCCCCACCCCCCTGTCAAGTGTACTGATCACTGCATTTAGTGTCAGTGTGACAGTTAGTGTAACAGGCAGTGTCAGTGTTAGGTTCAGGATAGCCCCGTACCCCCCCCTAATAAAGTTTTAACCCCTTGATTACCACCCTAGTTAACCCTTTCACTCCCTATTGCCAGTGTCACTAAGCGATCATTTTTCTGATCGCTGTATTAGTGTCGCTGTTCCCGCTAGGTAGCTATTTTTTTTTTATTGCGATTTTTTTTTTTTACTAAAGACATGTGGCTAAATACATTTTGGCCTAAGAGTCGGTTCACAATAGGGGCGACACGACTTCCAGCGCGACTTTCAGAGGCGACTCAGCCACGACTTGAAGTCATCTCCAAGACAGGAGACATTCCAGTGGCCAATAAAACAACAATCAGCTCTGGGAGAGGGAGGGGGAGGGAGAGGTTTGCCTAAGAAATGTATGTTATCTTATCTGGAAAGTAGCTAGTGATCAGACTTCTGAGGCGACAAGTCGGATTGAAGTCGTACAGGAACCTTTTCTGAAGTCGGAGCGACATGAGTAGTGTGTAATAACACCGCTCCCATTCACTAACATTGTTTTTCTCTACAGCGCGACTTGGGACGACTTGAGGCGACCTCAAGTCGGATCCCAAGTCGCCCCAGTGTGAACCGACACTTAATGTTTGACTAAAATTGAGTTTATTTCATTTTTCATTTTTCTTATAACAAGTGAAGGAACTCTCCTATTAAAGAAAGAGGAATAATCAGGATCAGAGCTAAAAAAAATTAAGCAGTTAAATCATTAATCCAGGGTTCCCAAACTGAATTAAACCAGTCTAGTTTATCTTCTTTCAGGGCATATAAACGTTTGTTAACCATTATCCAAGATAATTTGGTTTTTAAAAGGTAAAATTGAATGATAGGCGATCTCCAGGATTTTGCAATAGAGATTCTCGCAGCAATAAATATGAAAGTAATCAACCTTTTCATTTGTTTCGACGGGCCCATAACCTGGCGGCCTAGGAGTGCATGAATTGGTGATTTGATGATATTCACTTGTGTCAGTGAATATATAAAACTATATATACGTATCCAGAATCTTCTTACTTTTTGACAAGTCCATTTTTTTTAGGCCCTTACATTCCTTAGCTGAAAGCCCTGTCCTGGTGGAAAAGAAGAGGCTACCTGGAGGTTAAATTAGTGCAGTGCAGCAGTGAAGAAAGTGGTGCAATATTTGGACCCCAATGAGCTGGGCCACATCAACTTCAAAGATTTCTTCCATGGCGTTCTGGCCATTAACTGGTGTAACCAGCTGCTGACAGGAGTGCTAGGGGTAAATGGGGTGAAGCCACCACCATACCAGGCACCATATGGCCATTAAAGGGTGTAACCAGCTGCTGAGAGGAGTGCTGGGGGTAAATGGGGTGAAGCCGCCACCATACCAGGCACCATATGGCCATTAAAGGGTGTAACCAGCTGCTGACAGGAGTGCTGGGGGTAAATGGGGTGAAGCCGCCACCATACCAGGCACCATATGGCCATTAAAGGGTGTAACCAGCTGCTGACAGGAGTGCTGGGGGTAAATGGGGTGAAGCCGCCACCATACCAGGCACCATATGGCCATTAAAGGGTGTAACCAGCTGCTGAGAGGAGTGCTGGGGGTAAATGGGGTGAAGCTGCCACCATACCAGGCACCATATGGCCATTAAAGGGTGTAACCAGCTGCTGAGAGGAGTGCTGAGGGCGAATTGGGTGAAGCCTCCACTATACCAGGCACCATATGCTGGATACTACTGCCAGTAGTACACTACGTGAAGTATTTTTATTTCATGTATTCCACCTCATATCCTGAGTTAATTGGCTGGCTGGTTGCCAGAGGCAGTGATGAGCGGAATACGCCATATTCGATTTTGCGATATTTCGCGAATATTTCGAAGAATATTCGCGAATATTCGTTAATATCGAATATTCGTGATATTTTATAAAAAATAAATAAAAAATAGCGAATTTTCGCCAATGCGATTTTTCGCTAATGCGAAATTTCGCGTTTATTTTTATTTTTTTTTATAAAATATCACGAATATTCGATATTTACGAATATTAGGTATATTTTATAAAAAAAAAACAAAGCAAAATTTCACATATGCGGTCGCGAATATTCGTTAATATCGAATATTCGTGATATTTTATAAAAAAATAAAAATTGCGAATTTTCGCCAATGCGAAATTTCGCGATTTTTTTTTTCATAACATATCACGAATATTCGATATTTACGAATATTCGCTATATTTTATAAAAAAAAAAAATTTGCGACTGCGAAATTGATTGCGAATTTTATTGCGAAATTTGAAAAATACGAATATTCGAAATAGCGAATATTCCCTGCGATATTCGAGATATTCGCGAATACTCGAATATGCAATATTCGTAGCGAATATTCGCAATGCGAATATTCGTGAGCAACACTAGCCAGAGGAGTCTCTGCTAAATATTAAGGAAGTTGTGTTTAAATTGTTCCAATACATTTCTGGGCTGCATATGAAGATTATACCCTTTCCCATGATGTAGGTCAGTGATGGTGAACCTTGGCACTCCAGATGTTTTTTTTTTTTTTAAAGTGTATTTTTGTGCGTGAACTCGAGAGAGAGGAGCCGGACTGCAGGAGTTGGGAGTAGGCAGACCCTCCCCCCGGAGGCAATCGCCATCCTTCTCCATGCCCCTGGTGGCAATGGCGGGTGTGAATGGGGGCCTCCCCCTCACCCCGCCCTACCTGCTCCTCTTGGGAGCCCAACTGGGGACCCCAATGGGGCAGAGGGACTCCCCCTATGAGGGAGTGAGGGGGCCTAGCCCACCCAGCCAGCCCCGTAGGTCCTTCGCCTCTCTTTATTTTAAGAGACCGCATGGCCAAAGTGCGTGTGTTTTTAAACCACAGGCGTACCTTGCATAGCACACCCACCGGGAGCCGGGCTGAGACCACCAAACTCAATTCACATGTAGCCGAGACCGGGATCCGAACCCTTGGCTGCAGAGGTGAATGGCTTGTCAGCGCAGTGCCAATCACGTTGAGCCACCACAGCTCCTTGGTACTCCAGATGTTTTTGAACTACATTTCCCATCATGCTCATGCACTCTGCAGTGTAGGTGAGCATCATGGGAAATGTAGTTCCAAAACATCTGGAGTGCCAAGGTTCGCCATCACTGATGTAGGTCTTTCAATTTAATTGAGCATTTTTTGACCATTCTTATTAGGGGGCCACAGGCATTCCTGTAAGCCTTGTGTGAGAGTGCGCCATCCCAGGGGTCTTTTGATTTCCATCACGGCTTTTGGGACTTTGGGAATTTTGACTGTTTTTTTTTTCAGTCACCTTTCTTCTTGTATTTGGACAATTTATGGGCACTTTTCAGTTTATTTACAATAGCCGTTCTTCACTATATAATAGTATTGGTCACTAGCTATTAACCATTTCAATACTGGGCACTTTCTGCCCTGGCCAATTTTTAACTATCAGCGCTGTTGCACTTAAACCGTTTGCCGACCAGCCGCCACAGTTTTACGGCAGCAGGTCGGCTCTGCTGGGCGAGATCAGGTAGATCTCGCCAAGTAGCTATTAGGGGCACTCTCCCACCGCTGGAGGCACACACGCACGCCCCCCGCTCGCCCCTGACTCCCACGTGCGTGCCCGGTGGGCGTAATCGCTGCCAGGCACCCGCGATCGCTCGTTACAGAGTTGTAAACACACAGCTCCCGGTCCTGTCAGGGGGAGAAATGACTGTATGAACAGCGATTTGTCATTTCCCTCAGTCAGTCCACACCTAGAACACACCTAGGGAACATACTTAACCCCTTCAGCGCCCCCTAGTGTTAACCCCTTCCCTGCCAGTGGCATTTTTATAGTAATCAATGGATTTTTATAGCATAAAAATGCCAATGGTCCCAAAAATTTGTCAAAAGTGTCTGATGTCTCCACCATAATGTTGCAGTACCAATAAAAATTGCTGCTCACTGCCATTACTAGAAAAAAATAAAAATAATAATAAATAAAACTATCCCCTATTTTGTAGACACTATAACTTTTGCACAAACCAATCGATAATCGCTTATTGCGATTTTTTTTTTACGAAAAATATGTAGAAGAATACGTATCGGCCTAAACTGAGGGAAAAAAATGTTTTTTTTTATATTTTTGGGGATATTTATTACAGAAAAAAGTAAAAAACATTTAATTTTTTTCAAAATTGTCGCTCTATTTTTGTTTATAGCGCAAAAAATAAAAACCGCAGGGGTAATTAAATACCACCAAAAGAAAGCTCTATTTGTGGGGAAAAAAGGAAGCCAATTTTGTTTGGAAGCCACGTCGCACGACCGCGCAATTGTCTGTTAAAGCGACGCAGTGCGAATCGCAAAAAGGGCCGGTCATTGAGCAGCAATATAGTCCGGGGCTGAAGTGGTTAAATGACAACTGTGCAGGCATGCAATGCTGTACCCAAACAAAAGTTAACAATTTTACATTTTTCAAAATTGTGACAAAAAAATACAACTAACAAAAAATTACCATGCCTCTTAATAAATACCTTGGATAGTCTACTTTCCAAAAAGAGGTTATTTGGGGGGAGGGGGGGTAATTTTACTATTCTGACATTTTCAGGCTCAAGAAATTAGATGCTGTCGGTCAGAATTTATTAATTTTCAAATACTTATCATAGTATAATTATTGTGAATATTATACTCTGATTTGGGTTATTTTTACCAAATAAATATAGCAGAATACATTTTGGCCTAAATTTATGAAGAAAGATTATTTATTTTAAAAAGTTTATTAGAAAAGGAAAAAAAAAAAAGATTCTTCCTTTTATATAGCAAACATAAAAATAAAACAGTAGTGATCAAATACCACTGTCTAAAAAAAAAAAGTATATAAAATTAATTTGTTGCATAACAATGGCCTAGACGAGAAGAGTAGAAACTGTCCAGACTTGAAGTGGTTAATTGACAACCTAGGAGGTAAATGTAAAGGAGAAATACAGTAGATGTGAATTAAAATGCTTTAATGAGAGTACAAATGATATAATAAACCAGTGCGTTTCGGGGGACAAAGTCCTCCCCCTTCCTAATTAACCACTTAAGCCCCGGACCATTATGCTGGTCAAAGACCAGGCCACTTGTTGCGATTCGGCACTGCGTCGCTTTAACAGACAATTGCGTGGTCGTGTGACATGGCTCCCAAACAAAATTGGTGTTCTTTTTTCCCCACAAATAGAGCTTTCTTTTGGTGGTATTTGATCGCCTCTGCGGTTTTTATTTTTTGCGCTATAAACACAAATAGAGCGACAATTTTGGAAAAAATGCAATATTTTTTTACTTTTTGCTATAATAAATATCCTCAAAAAAAAAAAAAAAAATATATATATATATATATATATATATATATATATATATTTTTTTTTTTTTTTGTCAGTTTAGGCCGATACATATTCTTCTACATGTTTTTGGTAAAAACAATTGCAATAAGTGTTTACCGATCGTTTTGCGCAGAAGTTATAGCGTCTACAAGATAGGGGATAGTTTTATGGCATTTTTATTAATACATTTCTTACTAGTAATGGCGGCGATCATCGATTTTTATCGTGACTGCGACATTATGGCGGACACATCGGACACTTTTGACACATTTTTGGGACCATTGTCATTTTTACAGCGATCAGTGCTATAAAAATGCATTGAGTACTGTGAAAATGACACTGTCAGTGAAGGGGTTAACCAGTAGGTAGTGCTGTAGGGGTTAAGTGTGTCCTAGGGAGTGATTCTAACTGTAGGGGGGTGGGCTGTGTGTGACAGGACAGTTTACAGTTTACATAACCTCCATCTTTTAGGAACTAGTAGGTTGTGTGATATGTATAATGTTTTTTTGCATGTATATACATCATACAGCTTCACCTCTGAGATAGTAGGAGATGGCCCCAGACATAACCAGCACTATAATGTATACTTCATTTGACAACATACCCCAGGTATACCCCTTCCCCTCTGCAGGCTAGTCAACCCCTGATGTGAAATTCGAGATGGTGCATACATTCAGTCAGGTAGTGAGTGGTTGTTGTTATTGCATCAGTCATCTAAGTACAGTATGCTCGGGCACTAAGCAGTCGCTAAAGGTCAGTTATTATTGGATGACCACCTAGAATTGGTGGATAATTACAAAGACACCGATAGATAAAAAACCAATGGGGCCCACACACGATCGGTTTGTCTGATGAAAACGGTCCATCAGACCGTTTTCATCAAACAAACCACTTGTGTGTACGCAGCATTAGGCCGCTTACACACGATCAAATATATCAGCGGACATATCCGATCGTGGGTACGGGCTAGCGGACAGTACACTAGCCAGCGGACATAAATCTCTGCGAATGCAGAGCATTGCGTGGAAGTATTTCACTTCCCCGTTTGGTGAGGTGGCGGCGTCAACGTCACCACCACCGCCACGTCACCGCATTCCCTGGCCGAGGGGATTTTCGTCCGATGGTGTGTACACGAGGAGACATGTCCGCTGGAAACGGTCCGTCACACATGTTTCAGCGGACATGTCCCTCCATGTGTACGTGGCCTTAGTCTTCTGCCATGACTGCTGAGGCGCAATGGGCCCAGGTACCCCTTAACTGCAATATATACAGTATGTACATAAAAACCTCTCCCCTTGCCCATTCATCCTATTAAATAAACACACTTACAACCATTAGGTTCGAAAGGGCAAGGCCACAGCTTTATTAAAAGCAAACATAACATTTTGTACATTGAACATTTATAACCATAACCAGTGCCAGTCAGAGTTGTACTGGGAGCACACAATTCCAAAAGGGGGGAGGGGCCTGTCCTTACCATAAGTGCTGGACAGGCCGCCTACTTCCGGTGTCCATCAAGGGCATGGCCCATTACAGCCTTTTTTTGCTGGCAAGGTCAAGAAAACCACAGCAAGCTGTGATATACTATAGAAAAAAGGGGTGGAAGGGTGGGCAGCTCTTCCCAGCACGTTTCTGAAAAGACCCAGAATTCCCTGGGGTGATCCCTTTTACCCGAGCTTAGGCCCATCCCATCCCCCAAATTAACCAATCCTAAGTGACCATCACCTTGTCCAGTACCTGGCCATGCCCCCATCAGTCATGGCTCTCTTTCCCTAAGGGGCTCAAGAGGCCTTCATGTGATCCTTCTCAGCAAATCTTTTAAGAGATTAGTGATCCATCCACTGCAGTCTCTACCTGCCATTAATAAATCTTGATTCTGCTCCAAACTGTGCCATTCTGAAGACTGCTGGAGTCTTCGGAACCTTGTGAGGACCCCATCAATTTATCCAAAGGAATGCATGCACATGACCAGCCAACAATGAGGACCCTGAGCATCACATGACCAGCCTGAAGAAATCTGGAAAAGGTAAGTAAATAATCAAAAATTAATAAATAGACACTTGGGGAGTTCTAGGGGGAGCAGCAAGCACACAGATGGACCTTACCCATTCCCACTGACCTTACACATATATAGTATGTGGCATCACATAATAGGGCCTTCTTCAGTGGAAGCACATTTATGTTCTCTCACATTTGTGTTGTAAGTGCATTCTATAGCACACTTACTGCATGCCCATCGAGTTGTCATCTACAGCTCTTGTCTCATAATTGCAATCAAGAGATTGGAGGACCGTTTCTTAATCACATGATCACTGTTGTATGGTGTGATTAGCTAACACAGTGCTTACTAAGTAAAACCTGTACTCTCTTTCTTCTCTACATGGAGAAAAAAGTATGTTACATCTTTTTCACCTACCCTGACTTTAGATTGTGACCTTGTCTGTGCCCCCATCTGGCCCCAACTGTGAACTTGACTCCAACCTTGACAGTATCCTAGGTAAAAGCCCTGACCCAGTTTTATCTAGCCTTTTCTGGTCTGCCTTAAATTTTAGGAGGGGAACAAACAAAGTGTGAGATCTGCTTAGAAAAGCCATACCAGATTCTGAATCTGGGCATACAGTCTAGATCAGTAATGGCAAACCTTGGCACCCCAGATGTTTTGGAACTACATTTCCCATGATGCTCAATTACACTTCAGAGTGCATGAGCATCATGGGAAATGTAGTTCCAAAACATCTGGGGTGCCAAGGTTTGCCATCACTGGTCTAGATGGATAGGAAAGGGTTGGATGTAACCCCCACTTAAACCATACCAGGCCACATGCCCTGATTGTTGGGGGATGATTTACCAAGGGGGACCCCCTAACAAGGCATCTTGTCCTTATGCCGATGAGGACAAGGGATTCTTCCCCAAAACCATGGCAGAGTGGTTGTGGGGCTCTAGGGGCAGGGGGTCTTATATACAATAAGAATGGACCTAGATACCAACCCCATATGACAATGAGTATGAATGAATGAATGAATGAATGAATGACTTGTATAGCGCAACGCATGCGAACTGAATAGTACCACTACCTATTCACAAAAAAAAATGTAAACAGTAAAAATTAAACACAAGCACAAGTTGTTGACAAGTCCTTTTAAAAAAAAGAACCCCAAAAGGTCCCATGATGAACATCCACCTTCAATCACAGTGATCAGGGAAGTACAATAGATATACTGTATGTTTATTATGATACCCAATACCCAGTGAAAAAAAAAAGCAGATGTTGAGACACATCCACTCCGTTCTCTTGCCTCCCACCAAAGGAAAGGTCAGGTGGATAACAATTCTTATAACATATCATTCAGGAGATCCCCTCTATTTGTATCTTTTAGACCTCTCATTCAGCAAGAGGCAAGAAGACAGATCAGATGTGTCTTGGTGGTGGTGTTGTTTTTTTCTTTGAAATATCAAGCTTCAGGCATCACATAGCCATATATCTGTAAAGCCCTGTACACACGATCGGATATCTGATGGAATCTAATCCGTTGGATTTTTTCGTCGGATATCCGATGAAGCTGACTTTCATCAGTCTTGCCTACACACCATCAGACTGAATTCTGACTGTGACAAAATGCGGTGACGTATAACACTACGACAAGCCGAAAAAATGAAGTTCAATGTTTCCAAGCATGCGTCGACTTGATTCTGAGCATTCATGTACTTTTCTCCGATGGAGTTCCACACAGACGATCATTTTTTTCTATCGTTTTTTTATCAATAGGAAAAATGTAAAACATGTTCTATTTTTTAACACCGATAGAAAAAAGACCGATGGGTCCCACACACGATCGGTTTGTCCGATGAAAACAGTCCATAGGTCTGTTTTCATTGGACAAACCGATCGTGTGTACTCAGCTTTACAGTTTTGTGATACCAATATGATTGACTACTTTTTCTGTGATTTTGACCCAATTCTAGAACTTTCATACTCTAATGCCGCGTACACATGGTCGTTTTTTGTGATGAAATAAAACAACGTTTTAAAAAACGTAATTTAAAATGATTGTGCGTCTTAAAAAAAACGACCAAAAAAAATTCAAAAATGCTTCAATTTTTTATGTCGTTTTTGAAAATGTTGATTTTTGTGTGGTAAAAAATGATCATGTGTGGGCTAAACGATGACTTTAACCACTTGCCCACCGGGCCTGTTTTTCAGATTCGGTGTTTACGAGACTAAAACTGTTTTTTTTGCTAGAAAATTACTTAAACCCCCCAAACATTATATATATTTTTTTCTAACACCCTAGAGAATAAAATGGCAGTCATTGCAATACTTTTTGTCACACCGTATTTGCGCAGTGGTCTTACAAGCGCACTTTTTTTGAAAAAAAAAAACACTTTTTTGAATAAAAAAATAAGACAACAATAAATTTGGCCCAATTTTTTTATATATTGTGATAGATAATGTTACGCCGAGTAAAATGATACCCAACATGTCACACTTAAAAATTGCACCCGCTCGTGGCATGGTGGTTTGAACAGCGTTTTCATATGCGGGCGCTACTCGCGTATGCGTTCGCTTCTGTGCGCGAGCTCGTCGGGACGGGGCGTTTTACATTTTTTTTTTTTGTTTTCTTATTTATTTTTAATTCGTTTATAATTTTATACATCGAAATAAATAAAATAAAAAATATCACTTTTATTCCTATTACAAGAAATGTAAACATCCCTTGTAATAGAAAAAAGCATGACAGGTCCTCTTAAATATGAGATCTGGGGTCAAAAAGACCTCAGATCTCATATTTAGGCTTAAATGCAAAAAAAGAAAAAAAAAATGTAATTTTTCAAATTTCAGAAAAAAAAAATGTTTCTTTAAGACGCTGGGCGGGACTGACGTTTTGACGTCACTTCCGCCCAGCAGAGCTGTGGGGGACGGGTGGGGGTGATTTTTCCCTCACTCGTATCCCAACACAGCCAGCAAGAGGACCCGATCGCCTCCGCCGTTACCGACGGTTCCTGTAAGCGGAGGAGAGCGCGGGAGAGCGGCGGGAGGGGGGGTGGCCCGCTCCCGCCACCGATAACGGCGATCTTGTGGCGAATCCGCCGCTGGGACCGCCATTATCGTGTACAGCACTGCCCACGGAAAAGATGGATATCTCGGTTGTGGCAGCAGCTACTGCCGTTACCGAGATATCCATCTTTAAAATCATGACGTATTTTTACTATGACGCCGTGGGCAAGTCGTACTTAACCGCGCTTTGCTCATCATTTTTTTTAAAACTATGGTGTGTGGGCAACGTCGTTTTTTATGATGAAGTTGGAAAAACTTTGTTTTTTTCATGATGAAAAACTTTGTTTTATTTCATCACAAAAAGTGATCGTGTGTACGCGGCATTAGACAACCATAGTTTAAATAGTTTTAAAATTGCTGATTAAAATTGTGGTTGTCATCCCTTTCTGTATTATCATTGCATTGTATATTTATAATATAGTCATTGGGCCAGATTCACAGAGCGATTACTCCTGTCTATCTCGCGTTAGACTGGAGTACTTTCGAATTACGCGCGTTTTTTCACTACTCTGAAAACCATGAAAATACGGCTGCGGGCTTCAATCCGACTGGTTTACGTGTTCGTACGCCTTCAGATCTACGCTGCAATAAATTTGCGGCCGCTGGGTGGAGTTCCCGTCGTTTTCCGCGTCGGGGTATGCAAATGAGCTTTTGCCGGCGATCCACGAAGTTACGAACGTCAATCGCAATCTCTTACGGCATCTTTAGTCATCATTTTGCCTCGTAAAGTTATACCAGCTTTTTGCTGGTCTAATATTAGACAGCCCATGTTAAGTATGGCCGTCGTTCCCGCGTCGAATTTCAACATTTTCCGACGTAAGTCGTCCGGGAATAGGAATGTTCGTAAACGACGCTACTCAAACAAAAAATGATGTTACAACGTTATTTCGCGCAATGCACGGCGGGAAATTTCTGAACGGAGCATGCGCAGTTCGATCGCCGTGGGGACGCGCCTAATTTAAATGCTTCACGCCCCCTAATCGCGTATTTCGATTACGCGGCGAGAAATACACTACGCCGCCGTACCGTAAGGGACAAAATCTACCAGAATTCGGCGTACAGCCTGGTAAAATACGGCGGCGTAGTGTATCACTGATACTCTGCGCCAATGTAATTGTATCTGAATCTGGCCCATTATTTTTAAAATTCCATCAATTGGAGAAGGAGAGCTTTTTAAACATAAAGGTGCCATCTGATTTATGCAACGATTATTTTACATGCTTCAAATAAACAGTTAAGAAAATATATTCTAAAATAAAACAAAGTCTTAATATCAATAATGAATCCCATGAAACCTTTTGTCAGGTTCCCAACGGTTCCATGTAATCTATTCTGCTTATAAAAGCCGCAGTACTCAAGGCAAAAAAAATCAACTCAGCAGACAATGGTTTCTATCTCTGCTGATACATATTCATATCTATTTGTTTTATTGTAAGTATAATAACGTATGATAGATAGATAGATAGATAGATAGATAGATAGATAGATAGATAGATAGATAGATAGATAGATAGATAGATAGATAGATAGATAGATAGATAGATCATGCACCAACTTGATTCTGAGCATGCGTTGATTTTTAACCGATGGATTTCCCCCACAGACGATCATTTTTTTCTATCGTTTTTTTAACCATCAGATCATTTTAAAACAGGTTGGGCCCACAAACGAACGGTTCGTCTGATGAAAACGGTCCATCAGACCTTCCTCCTCAGTAAGGCCTCGTACACACGATCAAATCTGTCCGCTGGAAACGGTCTGCTGGACCGTTTCAGCAGACAGATTCGATCGTGTGTACGGCCGAGCTGACGGATTTGGCCACCCGACAGATTTCAAAGCATGCTTTGAAATCTATCGGGTGGGAATCCGGCTGCCCGACATGTCTGCTGGTTAGTACACTTACCAGCAGACATGCCGTCCCGCACTGCCGCCGCACCGCCGCCGAATGGATTCGGCACATGCGCGGAAGTGTTTTACTTCCTGGTGCGGTGACGTGGCAGCGTCAACTTCACCGCCACGTCACCGACACGTCAGCGCGCCGTCTGCTGGCGGGGATTTTGGTTTGCTCGGGTGTACACGCGAGCAAACCAAAATCCCAGCAGACAGATTTGTTCAAATCTGTCGGACAGACAGATTTGAACAAATCTGTCTGCTCGTGTGTACGAGGCCTAAGTTGTTCAGTAAGCTGTTCTAAATGACTTTCCACCACTCGGATGATGGTGGAAAGCTTACTGAGGAGAAACAGGAAGTTTAAAATTCAGACAAAGAAAAAAAACATTTAGAAGGGAAATGGAAGGAAAAGGTAAGTGAACCAACAATGCACTAGCTTAAAGGAACCAAGTTAGAAAATACAAGACGAACCTTTACAATCCCTTTAATAACATATTACTTTTTCCTGTTTTCCTTCTTTGTCTATGTCTAGAAGAACTGAAATGTTGGCTGTATTGTATTTCTCAGGGTGGGTTTCAAATGTATATTTATTTTCAAAACACAACTGTATGAAGTGTGTACTGATATAATTAAAATTATATGTGAACAAATAATAAGTAGGTGTAAAATGCATGCATATAATAGGTTTTGTCATAAAAAATAAAATAAAATAAGAAATATATATAGTTATACATATATATATAGATAGATAGATAGATAGATAGATAGATAGATAGATAGATAGATAGATAGATAGATAGATAGATAGATAGATAGATAGATAGATAGATAGATATGTAGCACCTGGCTACTTTCATAGCAGGTGCTGCTGTAAATTTAGAGGGGGTCAGAGAGTTAGTTGCCTCTGACCATGTTTATTTGGTTAAAATGAGGGCCTCTGCTTCAGCTCTGGCTGTACTGTGTGCTAATTTTTGTTGTCTGGGAACCTCATACCCCCACACAGCAGGTGGCAGCAGTAAGGTCAGGGTCGTGTGGATGCTGCTCCTCAGCAGCTAATCAGGAGGGTTGATCGCCTCGCTGTGCATGCTGGGAAGAGGTATTTAGTGGGCAGACACCATTAGTTTGGGTCGTCCTCTCGGCCGCCATCCACCTGGGCAGTCATCCCACCACCCCGTGTGTGGCCCTCCTTGCTGGGGTGTGTGTTAGAGTGTTCCTGTTCCTGACTATGTTGGTCCAGAGCAACTAATCTACCTATGGGCTCGGTGGGCAGACTGGGTCCGCAATTTTCAAGTGGTCCTGTGCTGTCCGTCCCGAGGGAGGAAGCCGACCGATGAGGAACCTGTCCAGTGGAATACCGAGCACGAGGCTGGTGTTCCAGGAGAGGCCTGCTTCATTGGAGGACACATCGTTCTGAGAGGCTTAATGATGGTTTCCTGTGAGTCCTGAAATCACTAAAGCTGCTTGAAGGAGATCCGGGTGCTAAATCTAGTTTGAGAAGGATTTCGGACCAATAATATCTCCACTCTTTGGGAAGGTCTGTGGCAGGGACTTTGCTAAAGCTCAGAGTGACACCTTGGCTGCTAGGCTGGTGAGAGAGGCCTACCCAGGTGCACTATACCCACTCTGGCTAGAGTGGCAAACAAAGTTGTTGTTGGAAGCAGGACTGTTTCCAGTAACCAGTTAACCCTGAGTCCGCCATCTTCCATTTCTTCTACCCCTTCACCTAGTACTACTTTTATCATCTTACCCCGTTGGGTAATAAAGTACAGAAAAGACATCGACAGTGTGGACATTAACTTTATTATAGCTCTCATCCAGTACCCTAGACGGCAGGAAGAAAGGGGTAACGTGCAACCCAAATCAAACCAGCAGCTCTTTCGGGGTAGTGCCACAATATTTTGTACTTTTTGCTATAATATATATGCCCAGTTTTTTTTTTAAAGCATTTTTTTTTCCAGTTTAGGCCGAAATGTATTTTTTTTTCAAATAATTTTTATTAAATTTAACATATAAAGCAGTATAGCAGTGTAATGAAACAAACAGTATACAAGCAATTGGCTTTGGAATCAACTATGCAGAGGATACGTAGAACATACCATGTTTTTAGCAAAGTGAATGCAAACTAGGTTGGTGGTAAAACATAACAGTCCAGGTGGTATGAATATTCATGTATTATCACAGGGGGTGGGGGGGAGGGGTGGGGTAGGACAGATGGAGGAGGGGAGAGGGGAGGGGGGAAGAGAAGAGACAAAGGAGGATGAGGGGGGGGGAGAGCAGCATTATTGAAGGAGCAGTGAGCAATCGAGAGGTTGTTAATGGGTGTGGGTGTTCGTGTGCCAAAGGTGCCAGGGGTTCCAGAGGTTTAACAAGTGTGTCTAATTGGGTTTTCCATGAGAAAAAAGAGTTTCATAGGTGTAGTGAGTGTGTACCAATGCAACTACTTCTGCTAGTGTAGGGGGTTCAATCATCTTCCATTTACGAGCAATCGTAGAACCTCCCGGAGCAGTGACTCAACGTCAGTCCACAGTTGTCGTAAGCACATGCAAGACCAAAAGATATGTATGGCCTCGTACACACTATCGGACATATCCGATGAAAACGGTCCGCGGACCATTTCCATCGGATATGTCCGATCGGGAGTTTGATCCGATGGCGTGTACACACCATCGGATCAAATTCCCCGCCGCCGGACGGCGCGGTGACGTGGCGGTGACGCGACGGTGACGTGTTGACGCCACCACGTCACCGCTACGTCACCGCACCAGGAAGTAAAACACTTCCGCGCATGCGCCGAATACATTCGGCGGCGGCGCGGCGGCGGTGCGGGACGACATGTCTGCTGGTAAGTGTACTAACCAGCAGACATGTCGGGCGGACAGATTCCCACCGGATAGATTTCAAAGCATGCTTTGAAATCTGTCAGGTGGACAAATCTGTCCGCTAGCCCATACACACGAGCGGAGATGTCTGCTGAAACGGTCCATCGGACCATTTTCAGCGGACATATCCCCTCGTGTGTACGAGGCCTATGAGTGTGCCTGAAGAATTGCACTGTCTCCAGCATCCGCTCAAGGTGTGGCTATAGAATTTAGCTAATTTGTGTGGTGTCAGATACCATCTCATTAATAGCTTCTGGGCTAGTTCCCACAAGGAGGTGCAAGAAGTGTACAGGTAAGTAGATTTAATCGCCTTCTGCCATTGTAGGTCTAAGAATGTAGTTTGGAGATCAGTTTCCCAGTCGGTGAGGGGCTTTGTTTTTTGAAAAGAGGTTTTGTCCTGTAGAGTAGAGTATATAACTGAAGTGCCTTTGGTAGTATGTCTGTCCGAGAAGAAGTAGTTCCATAGACCTATAGGTAAGGATCCTTCTAGTGTAGGGTTAGTCAGCATGCATCTTTGTAGTCTGTAGTAAGTGAAGAAGTCAGTGGCTGGGGCATGAAACCGTTTTTGGATACTTAAAAATGAGTTGTTTGTCGCCACAATGCGGAGGTCGGATGTGAGGGGTATATGATCTGTCATCCAGGACGGAATATGCAAGTCAGGTGTCATCAGTTGTAGCGTCCCAAGGGGAACCGGTATGGGTTTGGTCTGGAGGCCAGACCATTTAGAGCATGGGTCTTCAAACTACAGCCCTCCAGTTGTTCAGGAACTACAATTCCCATCATGCCTCGTCATGTCTGTGAATGTCAGAGTTTTGCAATGCCTCATGGGATGTGTAGTTCCGCAACAGCTGGAGGGCCGTAGTTTGAAGACCCTTGATTTAGAGTGATGTATGACTTTCCAAGCTTTGACGGTGGCCTGAATGGTAGGGGAATAGTGGTGGAGTAGGGTAGTTTTGGTGGTCATGTGAAACAGCCAATTTGAGAGGTTTGGTCCGGGTGTCATAGAGTTTTCTATATCACTCCATAGCGTAGGGGGTGTTGTGGCAAACCAGTCTTTGTCTGTGTTAGAATAGTCGCTAGGTAATAGTCTTTAATGTCTACTTGTCCCATCCCACCTACAAGTCTATGTTTGACAAGTCTAGCATGACTACATCTAGATTTCTTGCCTTGCCAAACAAACTGCGTGATGATGGATTGAAGTGAGGTGAGGTATGAGTGAGAGAGGGGTATGGGCAGCGTCCGAAATAAGTATAGCAATTTTGGCAGTAGCATCATCTTAAAAGCCGCCAATCGGCCTACCCATGAGAATTCATGTTTAGAAATGTTTGCAGTGTCGTGTATCAGCATTTGTTTAAGGTTCGGGTAATTACTTGAAAAGAAACCTTTTGAGGATTTGGTAAGCGTGATACCTAAGTAAGATATTCCAGTGTCAGCCCAGGAGTATTGGTATGTGTTTATGAGAAGATTACTTGTGATTGCATCTAGACCTAAGTCTAGAATATGGGATTTATGACCGTTCACCTTATAGTATGATATATTGCTAAACCTTTGCAACAATAGTTGTACCGAAGCCAGGGAGGAAATTGGATCCGTGATCATCAATATCACGTCATCCGCAAATAAATAGATTTTGTGGTCCACTGTACCCACCTTGAAGCCAGTAATTGTTGCGCTGGATCTGACATGTTCAGCCAGTGGTTCCATCACTAAATTGAATATGAGCGGGGACAATGGGCATCCCTGACAGGTTCCATTGGAGATCGAAAATGGTTTAGAGAGCATTTCAGAAGTGTACACCTGTGCGGAAGGGAAGGAATATAGCGCCATTATAGCGAACAGGATATGTCCTCGGAAGCCAAATTTAAGGAGAGTTGCTTTCATATAGTCCCAGTGGACTCTGTCGAACGCCTTCTCTGCATCCAGGGAAAAGAGCAGAGAAGGCGTTCGCGTGGACTCGGTGGTGTGGATAATATTAAAAATTCTACGGGTATCATCATATGTTTGTCTCCCTTTCGTGAAACCAGATTGATCCCTATGTATGAGAAAAGGCATTAGGTCTATTTATCTATTGGCTATAAGCTTGGCATATATCTTGGTATCTAAGTTGAGAAGGGAGATGGGTCGGAAATTTTTTGGGCATGTGGGTTCCTTGCCTGGCTTCGGCAACGTAACAATCAGGGCAGACAACATTTCTGGAGGGAGAGAGGAGGAGGAGGCAGCGTCATTACAGACCCTGGACAGAAAGGGGGAAAGTATCACACCAAATTTCTTAGAATATTCACTTGTGAGTCCATCTGGGCATGGTGATTTGTTGGGGTAGATTAGAGATAGTGGCCAAAATTTCTTGGGAGGTGAAAGGGGCATTCAGCGTCTCAAGTTGGTCTGCGGATAGTGTAGGGAGCTTGATCTCCTCAAGGAACGATGCTATGTCAGGTAGGGAGGGTTGCGGTACCGAGGTATCGTCTTTCAAATTGTAAAGATTATTATAGTAGTGGCGGAAGGCGTCTGCAATGGCTGATGGATCAATACGTTTTTAATTTGAGGCAGGATGGTAAAGGTGGGAGATTTTGGTTTTGGAGTGATGGCCTTTAAGTCTAGTGGCCATGGCCCTTCCTGCTTTATTGCTAGTGGAGTACATTTTGGCTTTAAATTGGGTATGAGCTTTCCCATACGAGTCTAAGGCCTCGTACACACGATTGGACATATCCGATGAAAACGGTCCGCGGACCATTTCCATCGGATATGTCCGATCGGGAGTTTGATCCGATGGCGTGTACACACCATTGGATCAAATTCCCCGCCGCCGGACGGCGCGGTGACGTGGCGGTGACGCGGCGGTGACGTTGACGCCGCCACGTCACCGCACCAGGAAGTTAAACACTTCCGCGCATGCGCCGAATCCCCCGGTGGGGGACGACATGTCTGCTGGTAAGTGTACTAACCAGCAGACATGTCGGGCGGACAGATTCCCACCGGATAGATTTCAAAGCATGCTTTGAAATCTGTCGGGTGGAGAAATCTGTCCGCTAGCCCATACACACGAGCAGAGATGTCTGCTGAAACGGTCCATCGGACCGTTTTCAGCGGACATATCCCCTCGTGTGTACGAGACCTAACAGATGGGAACGCAACTCTTGCCTAAGAAGGTCAAGTTTGGTTTTAGTATTGGGGTCTGGATTAGATTGGTTTTGTCCCTCTAGGGTTTTGATCTCTGACGCAAGGGCGTCCAGACGTTGTGATCTCCTCCTCCTCTCTCTCGCCCCCAATTGCACAAAAATCCCCCGTATGAACACCTTATGGGCGTTCCAGAGTTATTTCTCACAGAACCATCATTAAGGGAGAAAAAAATCTTCTAGGCGATCTTTGATGTACCCCGAATAAATCGGGGAGTGGATGAGTGCGGCATTAGCCCACCAAATCTGGGTAGCAGAAGTGGACTTCGAATCATTGACAGTTAGTGTGACATGAGCGTGGTCCGACCACGTGATGGTAGAAATTTTGAAATTTGATACTTTGGGTAGTGTCCATTTGTCTACCAGGAAATAGTCGATTCGGGTATAAGAGTTATGACGTGGTGAAAAGTAAGAGTAGTCTCTTTCAGTGGTGTGGTGGCAACGCCACATGTCCCACAAGTCATTGGTCTGTATGAAGGTTCTCATTGGGGAATGAAGCCTATTGGATCTGGATGAAGTATCTATGGAATTGTCGGGTACTAAGTTGAAGTCACCACAGATGACAAGGCGGCCCTGTTTGAAGCTTGAAATCTTCTTCATGAGCTTGCTAAGGAAACTAATCTGTTTTCGGTTGGGAGCGTATACTGTTACAATTGTATACCTGGTATTGTTTAGGGAACAGTCCAGAGCTAGATACCTGCCGTCAGCATCCGCCAAGCTAATATGAAGTGTGAAAGACATCGTGTTTTTGACGGCTATCAAAACTCAATTTTTCTTTTCAGGGCCTGACGCCCTAAAGATGTAGGGAAAGGCCCTGTGAGTGCATGAGGGCTCAGCAGCCAGTTTAAAGTGAGTCTCCTGGATACATAGAACGTCGCAAAGGGAAGTCTGCGCAGTTCTTAATAAGGAGGATCGTTTTGCAGGGTGGCTGAGGCCTTTTACGTTTAGAGACAAGAATTTTCGCATTGTAGTTTAGGTGAAGTGGTGGAATAAAGGGGTGATAGTACTCACTGTTTGTGGAAGTCAGGTAGTAGTTCAACAAGGAAAGCTGCGGTACCTCTGGAAGACCAAAGTCAGGGGAAGGTGTGCTTCTCAAGGATGTTCAGATCTCAGTAATCTCGGGCTCTCCGTGGCACATACAGGAAGGGGAACAAAATGGAGGGTGATAGTCTGTAGGAGGGGAAACAAAAACAAAAGACAAAACAAAAAAAAGATATAAATAGTCAGGGAGATGGGTGGTATAAAACCAGTAGTGCGATAATGGACTACTGATAATGTGTGGGGGAATTAGTCCGTGGGTTATCTGCAACGAGCAGGCACTGACTGGAGTGCGTAGAAAAAAATAAACTTTAGAGTAATGAAGCCATTGACCACATGTGTATTCATTTGGTTGCGCTGGTGTAGTATCCAGCGGTGGAAGTCCGGTCTTCCTCAGCGTGGGACATTTGCATTGGAGTGGTCTCATCAGGGATAATTCCCCACTTCCTGAGCATTTGGAGGCCTTCTTCTACAGTATGAATACTATGTTTTACTCCATTCCTGGTAACCAGAAGCTTGGTCGGGAAACCCCATTGGTAAGGGATCTTGTGGTTGTTTAGTGGTTTGGTAATGGTTTGAAGTTGACGTCTCTGTTGGCGGGTATATTGGGAGATGTTGGCGAACAGCTGCAGTTTCGTATATGGTGGTGGAAGTTGAACAAGACGCCTCGTTTTCGCCAGGAGCATGTCCTTGGCATGGAAGAAATGGACTCTCATGAGTGTATCGCGGGGCACGGCAGCTGGGAGTGCGGAGGCTTCGGTAGGCAATGAATGCGGTCAATTATAGTCTCCATCAGGGAGAGATCAGGCAGAAGCGTGGAGATCAGCTTTCTGGCATATGAGTTCAGGTCTGCCGGCAAGATTGTTTCCGGAATGCCGCAAATTTTGACGTTATTGCGTCTTGACCTGTCTTCAAGGTCCGTCATCTTGGCTCGCACCCACTGCTGCTCATCCCTATTGTGTTCATGGGCATCTACTAGGTCGTTTACAGTGACTGTCATGGCGTCCATCTGTTTCTCAACATGACATCGTTTTGACCCCATATGAACCTCATCCGATCAGAATGCAGAAAACATAGCTGATATGTCATTGTGTAATAAACTATGCTGCATCTCTTTTAGCATAGTATCTATCACTGGCTGATCAGCGGTGGGGAAAGCTGCAATGGGGGATGGTGCAGGACCCTGTGTGAGGAGATTTTCTAGTGCTGGTCTCACCTCAGGTGCTGTGTCCTCTGTGTCTAGGCCCATCCGTGCTTTCGCTGGGCTGCTTTGGGAGGAAGAGGGACCCGACCCTGTAGCGGGGTTCACGGAGGTGCTCTGAGGCAGGATGGACGGGATGTCTCCGGCGCAGGTCCTGTCACCTCGCGGCAAATGGTCGCGGGCGCCATCTTGGCTGTAACCTCCGGATGACGGGGTAAAGAAATCTGTCAGTTTTCGTGGATCCTGGTATTCTTTTCTTTTCCGGGAAGACCCGAACTGGTTCCCCAGTGTGGGGAAGTCAGGTTGGTGCATCTCTGCTGAGTGGGTCAGCGGTGCTAGGGAAATGTTCTCCGGTCAGTACTGGAGCTGTGGTCTCAGGCTGCCATTCAGCTCGGCGGTTAGTCACGCCCCCCGAAATGTATTTTTCTAAATTTTTTTGATAATAAAAATTCCAATAAAGGTATATTGATTGGTTAGTGTAAAAGTTATAGCGTCTACAAAATAGGGGATAGATTTATGCAATTTGTATTATTATTTTTTACTAGAAATGGTGGCGAACTGCAATTTTTATCATGACTGCGACATTATGGCGGACGCATCGGACACTTTTGATACATTTTTGAGACCATTGTCATTTATACAGTGATCGGTGCTTTAAAAATGCACTGATTACTGTAAAAATTTCACTGGCAGGGAAGGGGTTTAACACTAGGGGGCAATAAAGGTGTTAATTGTGTTCCCTGACTGTGTGTTCTAACTGTAGGGGTAGGGGACTGACTAGAGGAAATTACAGATCATGCTTCCTAGCTATTAGGAACTCATTATTTGTCTCTCCTCATAGAACAGAACAGGGATTTGTGTGTTTACACGCACACACGTCCCTGTTCTGCCTCTCATGCGAGAAGACGGCGGTCATCACAACCGATGGTTATAAGCATCATCACCCCTGGGATGCAGCGGGGGCACTCCGCCTGATATCCCATTTAAAGCGACCGACAAGCTAGGATGGTTCACGGGATCTTGCCGACCTGCCGCAGTATAATGATGGCGGCTGGTCAGCAAGTGGTTAAAGAACTAAAATAAAATCGATATACATATAATGCATTATTTTTCAAGCCTTTAAAGCGGAGCTCCAGCCGCGATTTTTTTTTTTTAAAGTCAGCAGCTACTAACAGTGTAGCTGCTGACTTTAAATAAGGACACTTACCTTGTCCTACTTGCCCGCGCTGATGGGCCCCCCGATGCCGGTCCCACGATCGCTCCGGGTCCCGCGCCACCATTCACACTATGGGAAACAGGCAGTGAAGCCTTACGGCTTCACTGCCCATTTCCTACTGCGCCTGCGTGAGTCTCACGCTGGCTTGCGAATGGGCGCGCTGCTCTCTGAGAACACACACAGTTCCCAGAAAGCAGCGCGCCCCATTCACAAGCAGAAGGACAAGAAGAAAAGGCACCGCGGAGTGGAAGAGGCAGATTACGGACTTCAGCATAGCAACAGGTATTTCGGGTGAGTATTTTTTTTCCAGGTTTTTTTTATTTAATTTTTTTAAACAACATGGGAAAATGTTGTTTTCCTGGGTGGAGCTCTGCTTTAAAATCCCAAATATGGGGGGAACTTAAAGCAGAGGTTCACCCAAAAAACATGTATATAACATTACATTCTGCATACTTCCAACATGTACAGTACAGTGTATGCTGTTTATTTTTATTTTTTGGCTCTACATACCATATTATTGCTATTTTTCACCCGGCTTCCTGCCCAGATGATTGACTTTGCGATGACTTCGCCCAGATGATTGGCGTCCTTGAGAAAAACTTCCCCCCAGCAGATAAGGCCCCCCTATTGCGTAGGCGCGTCACATGTTTCTGAAAGTAGTCGAACTGCGAGTCAGCTCTATATGGCGCCTGCGCAGTCAGCTCTACACGGCTCCTAGTCAGTGCGCAGGCGCCGTATAGTGCCGTATAGAGCGGACTCGCAGTTCGGCTACTTTCAGAAACTCGTGACATGCCTTATCTGCCGGGGGGAAGTTTTTCTCAAGCACATCAATCATCTGGGAGAAGTCCCAGATGACATTGCGCGTCTGCATAGGAACGCCTACTCCAGCGGGAGCGAGTACCCGGAAGCCAGTTAGAAAATAGCAATAATACGGTATGTAGAGCCAAAAAAATGTAATAAACAGCATACTGTACATGTTGGAAGTATGCAGAATGTAATGTTATATACACGTTATGTGGGTGAACCTCAGCTTTAACCCTTGTTAGAATTCCAACATAGGGATGTAGAAATTGGTTAGACGAATGTGGATTGGCATGTTAATTGCCATCATCCCTTATTAAATGGAAAAGGTGTACACTCAGAAATTAGGATTTTTAAAAAGTAAAGACAAAAAGGAAAATTAGTTATATAAAAATATATATTTATTGATTGGTACAAAAAGATCCTAAAAAAAAGAAATCCTATGAATGAAAACAAAGGAATGCAATGTAGAATGCATAGATATACTTTTACATAAACAGGAATAAGTGGTACATATCAACTACATTGAACAAAGAGACCATGTACAACATAGCTCTGAGTGGTAGGTAGTTGAAGAGAACTGACACGTTTTGTTTTTAGGATCTTTTTGTACCAATCAATAAATATATTTTTTTATATAATTAATTTTCCTCTTGTGTCTAAATTGCCTTAAAAATGTCTGAGGTTACACCTTTTGCAACATAGGGATGTTAGCTAATGTCACAGAATAACCTTAAATTTCTATCATAAATTGAAAATATTTCTCTCTCTGACTGTCAAGGTTTTCATTTATCCAGGTCATGGTATAGCTAGAAGAAATTGGATTTATTCAATTAGACTTTTTCTGTAAATGGTAAAAATATTTCATAGTGTATCCAAGCAGTGTCAGGAACATGTTCCATGGTGATTATTCCAATTACCATGGAATGTGTCATGGCAAATGTTGAGTGTCCAAAAACAGAATTAGAAGTTTCAATGTTAGTGGAATCACAGGTGGAAGGAAAGAAAAAGCACTTGATTCCCCCATCAACACAGTCAATGCAGTGTTATTGTGTTCTGCTGGCGGTGTGGGGGGGGGGGGGGGGGGGTTATAATTGCTAGGGTATGTTCATACAGTAACAATCATCAGAACTGAACTTGGAAAAGCTACTTTACAGTAGAAGACTAGTTGAATGTACTTACCGTATATACTTGAGTATAAGCCAAGTTTTTCAGCCCTTTCTTTAGGACTGAAAATACCCCCCTTATACTCTAGTCAGTACCTGAATTCTTGCCAGGCGTCCATTTTTTTTAAAGTTGCGGCTTCCTCCTGGTGTTCCGTTCAGTGATAGGCATTTGATACTGTGTTCCGCCTATCACGGAGGTCCTCTCATCCTAGGACAGTTTCCCAGCAGACACTGTGTTCAGTGTTCCGCCAAATCATGGACGTCCTCTTGTTTGAGGATGAAAGAATGTCTGTGATTGGCGAAACACTGAACACAGTGTCTGCTGGAAACTGATTCCGAGGATGAGAGGACCTCTGTGATAGGCGGAACACAGTGTCAAATGCCTATCATGGAACGGAACACCAAGGGAAGCCGAGACTTTTAAAAAATGGACGTCTGTCCAGATTGCAGGTACTCGGGCAAAGAGAGGTATGGCACAGTGAGACTGCACTGGGCACAGTGAGGCATGGCACAGTGAGGTGGCAATGGGCACAGTGAGACAGCAAAGGGGAAACAGTCAGGTATGGCACAGTAAGGTTGCAATGGGCCCAGTGAGGCTTGCAAATGGGCATTGTTGACCCTCTTTTCCACTTACAGTAGCTGCTGCATTCTCACCCTAGGCTTATACTCGAGTCAATAGGTTTTCCCAGTTTTTTGTGGTACAAATAGGTCCTTGGCTTATACTCGGGTCAGCTTATACTCGAGTATATACGGTAACTACTATTAGCTATGTTTCACTTTTTCTTCCTCTCTTTTCTTCACAAAGTTTTCTGTTTTCAAGTAATGAATGAGCAAAATATTACCAGAATTACAACAATCCGCCTCCTGGGATTTCAGACACATCAGAATATACGTTTTTTGATCTTTTTTGTCCTCCTTTTGATTTATTGTGTGTTAACATGTGGAAACCTCCTGATCATCACACTGGTGTCCTACAGCAAGACCCTCCAGTCTCCCATGTACATCTTCCTCTCCCAGCTCGCTGTAACAGATATCTTACTGGCAACTGATATTCTTCCTAACACCCTTCATGATCTTTTGGTGAAAGACCCCATAATATCATTTTATGGTTGCATCACCCAACTTTCCTTATTTTTGGTTGCAGAAGCTGTTGAGTATTTTCTTTTAACAGTGATGTCTTATGACAGATATTTGGCCATCTGCAAACCGTTGCATTACACTTCAATCATGAACCAACATTTTTGCTGGATAATGGTCGCCATCTGTTGGATTTTAAGCATTTTGATAATATTGATGTATAATATGACTATAAAAAAGTTACAATTTTGTGGGCCCAATGTTATTGATCACTATTTTTGTGATCTTGATCCAATCCTTCAACTCTCATGCTCTGATACTACCATCGTTCATATAGAAATGGCATTTATTGGTGCTTTTTTCCTTGCCATCCCATTCTTTGTCATCATTATATCATATATTTATATTATAAATATAATTATAAAAATCCCATCTATTGTTGGAAAACAGAAAGCTTTCTCCACATGTAGTTCCCACCTAAGTGTTGTATGCACCTATTTTGGTACCCTTGTATTTGTTTATTACGTACCCAATATAGGAGAGTCAATGAACATGACCAAATTCATGTCATTACTGTACACGGTAGGAACCCCACTAATGAATCCAATTTTATACAGCCTGAGGAATAAAGACCTGAACAAAGTGGTTAAAAATAAGATTATGAGCTTACATTTCAAAAGTGATTGAAATTAATACTTAAAAGAGTTGTAAAGGAAAACATTTTTTTGCTAAATTTACTGTTTACAGGGTATAGAGACACAATAGTTAACTGATTCCTTTTAAAAACGATTAAAAATAGATAAAAATCAATCATGTAATGTACCTGTAGTTTCAGATTTGTTTTTGCATCTAGTTTCGTCTTTGCATGTTATTTCCTGCCTCTGTGCTATACAGAGTCATAGAGCAGTGATGGTTTGGAAAACGAAACTAGAAGCTCCCAGTACTGTGGTCATTAGGAAACAACAACCAGGAAGGGTCCAGAACAGAGAAGAATTACAGCAACATCAGAGCAAAAACGAACAACGAGGACATGAAACTAGGACTGCAGTAAGGTAAAGAAAGCTAAAAAAAAAAGCTAAATAAAAATCCTTTAGTGACCCTTAAAAGTGGAGTTCCACCCAAAAATTGAACTTTCGCTTTTCAGAATCTCCCCCCTCTGGTGTCATATTTGGCACATTTTAGGGGGAGGGGGCAGCAGATACCTGTCTAATACAGATATTTTTCTCCCACTTCCGAAGGAAAATTGATATTTTACTTGTCACCAAACATTTGTTCTAATTGGATTATTAACCCTTACCTATTGTTGTAGTGACATCAAGTTTGAAATTCCCCTCACTTTCTGTTTCAATGATAGTCATCTCTAGGACAATCAAAGGGGTAAATACCCCCAACCGGGGGAAAGACATCAAAAACTTTATACAGATGGTCTAACTCTTCCCTACTGTGATCCCAATCGAAAGAAAAAATGTTTGCCCTTACATACAATTGAATTCTTGCCTTAAAAATGGACTAAAATCATCTTGTTATTTTTCATCTTTATGTACAGGAATGTTTTATGGTCTAAATCTCTGGTGGGTTAGGCTTGCACCTGGATGATATTAGGTGATAAAAATAGATCAAAAGACTCTGGATGGTAACCTCAAAATTACAGACTGATCAGAGGGACATGAAACAAATGTAAACTTTTGATGTTAGGGTTCCTAAAAACTCAGAGACTGTTCGAAAAAGGTCAGCATATCACCATGGTAAAAGGGAATTGGTCAAAAGTTGTCTTTGATAAAACGAAAAGAGCCTCAAATCTACCCAGAAAGACTGTGAGGCTGCGTACACACGACCGAGAAATACGACGGGCGAAACACATCTTTTTCCTTTAGTTCCTTGTTCGGCTGTCAAAAAACGAATCGAGCCAAATTTTCCCATTGCCCGTTGAGGAAAAAGAGAACATGCTTTTTTTTTGGCTCGACGAGTTCCTTGACAGTTTTCTCGGCGAAAAGTGTACACACGACCGGTTTTCTCAGCAGAATACGTCTCCCATCCAGTTTCTTGCTGAACTCTGCCGAGTAAACCGGCCGTGTGTACGAGGCCTCATGCTCAGCCACTAAGCAAGGAGGAACACATTACATTTTTACTGAAAACCGATATGCTGTAGGTAATGGTGGAATGACACAGGTAGCTATCTTGTCCTTTTTGCTGCTCTGGAATAATTGAATGGACACTTTTGAATTAAATAGTTTAGTGTAATATACAGTATAATAAAACACTACTGTATAATGTTTAGAATATGCAGAAGACATAGAGCTAGATAGTAGAACATGGGGCTTCTTAGAAGGTTTTCTTGACTACAGTACCTGCCCCCCAGAATGTGTTTCCAGCGCAATCCCATTGAGCTGGTTCTGGGCGACAAGGTACTGTACATCTCACGCTGATTGCAATAGGAACAACACATTACAGCAAGCGTGAGAAAGAAGCTATGTTTGGTATGAATCATGAGGGGGAACTCCATGCCAAATTCTAAATAAAAAAGTGGCATGGGTGCCCCTCCAGGATTATACCAGGCCCTTAGGTCTGGTATGGATTTTGGGGCAACCCCCACACTGTTTTTTCAGTATAGGGGGGTTCCTCTTAAAATCCATACCAGACCTAAGGACCTGGTATACTCCTGGAGGGTAACCCATGCCGTTTTTTTATTTAAAATTTGGCGTAATGTTCTCCCTCATGATTCATACTAAACATAGTGCCTGGTATTGGTGGAGATCCAAGTTGGATCCCTGTTCATTCAAAGTCGGACATATGTCGGCTTAAACACATTTTTCCCTTTCCGGTGAGCCAACATGGTGCTGGCTCCCACAACGGGGCTTGTAGGTTGTCAATCTCTCTGAGAAAGGCAGCGAGATTGACACAATATGGCGGTCAACTACTGTAGGTATACCAGCTAAAAAAGTGAATGAGAAAAACATTAAACCAATGATTACTGGGAAGTTTAGGAAGACAGCAAAACAACACAAAAGCCTATGGATATTCTTGAACCCAGTGAAGGATTTATATTCCCTGGCTACAATGTAAATTTAAAATACCAGATGCATTCTAAAAAATGGCTTAGTACATTGTAGTTCTAAAATATATATATATATAAGCTCCTAATCTCAAATCCAGAGATCTAAAATGAACAATGAAAGCTACACTAAACAATATGAGAAAAAAAATAGAATGAGACTGTATATGGTCAGATATCTAGGCAGGCCATAGACGGTGGAAATTTCTTTCATGCAACTGTCACGGTCTAGCCTGCAGATTTCTGTTGTGAAATTCTTACCTCCTTGCTGCAGATCTGTGACTCCATTTCACATGTGGTGTTTGGCTTCTCTGTTCACCTTTGGGTATTATCTGCTCCACTGTGTGTATATCCTTTTCCCTTCTATTACTTCCTGGGTCACGTCCTTTTTTGCTTCCCTACATATATATATACATATATATATATATATATATATATATATATACACATTCTCAGTGCAATTCTCTTTGCCTGAGCAACTTCACAGTTCTCTGAGCTCCCGTTTGCTTGTCACTTATTTACCGTGTCTGACTACCCGTGTATCAACTCCATTTACCACCTTTGTTTACCATCTGTGCTTGTTCACTACCCACCCAGACCTTCACCTGTCTCCTGGATTCCCTTTTGTCTGCTGCTTGTACTCTGCACTTATGAGTGGTTTTCGCATCCTCAGCTGGGCGTACCAGCTTGCTGCAAGTTTGTCCCATCATCAGAGGCTTCGTTGAAGAATCAGGCTGGGGCTTAGACTCCATGCCCTGGGAACCCTGAGTTGGTGATCTTCAAGGGCTTACTATTACAGACTCTTGACAGCAATCAAAAGTTGCAGTAAAGAAATGTGTATGACTCCCCCATCAACACTAAGGATGAGCCAAACACCCCCCAGTTCGGTTCGCACCAGAAAATGGGAACAGGCACACAATTCCTTTTGAGCACGAGAACAACATTAAAGTCTACGGGACACGAACATGAAAAATCAAAAGTGCTTATTTTAAAGGCTTATATGCATGGTATTGTCATAAAAAAAGTGTATGGGGACGCAGGGGACATGTATCAATGCAAAAAAAGTTTTAAAAACTGCAGTTTTTTCGGGAGCAGTGATTTTAATAATGCTTAAAGTGAAACAATAAAATATGAAATATTCCTTTAAATTTCATTCCTAGGGGGTGTCTATAGTATGCCTGTAAAGTAGCACATTTTCCTGTGTTTAGAAAAGTCCCTGCAGCAAAATTACATTTCTAAAGCAAAAAAAGTAATTTAAAACTGCTTGCAGCTGTAATGAATTTTTGGGTCCCAGCAAAACAGATAAAGTTAATAAAAAAAAAAACAAAAAAAAAACGGCATGGGTTCCACCCAAGTCCATTAAAATACAGTTGTTACATGTGTATAGGATAGGCTTCTCTGAAGAGGAGGGTTTTCAGGGATCCTCTAAAAGCTAATAGAGAAGGAGATAGACAGATAGATTGGGGTAAGGCATTCCATAGACTTGGAGAGGCTCTGGAAAAGTCCTGGAGACGAGCATGGGAGGAGGTGATGAGAGAGATAGAGAGCAGGAGGTCTTGAGAAGAACAAAGATGTCACGTATCAGGTGAGACAACCTCCAATACCACACCGTGCACACAACTAATACCAACAGAACCCACAAATAATAATAGTAAGAGACCAATATGTACAGGTAATGGGAAAAACCAGAATCACAACAGGGCCAAGCCAGGATCGTCAATGGGAGGTCAGCAGCTGGGGAAAGGGAGAACAAACAGGACAAGGAGAGGATGAATGGATCACAGGGGGAACAGGTATAGGTACAAAGCACAGGGTACAGGGTACAGGATTCCAGGTTCAGGTTCAGGTTACCTTTTTTTTCCCTTCCTCTAGCCATATTTACCTCCTGTTGGCTACATATTTAAGATTTTGTTTGCTATATTTACAGACTCTCCACCCTTTATATCCTGTAGGATTTGCTACTTACTATGAAGTCATTTCGACTTGTAGTCCTTATCTAACACTGTTTGGATTCAGGACAATCCAAGGCTTGTTGCCTTTGGTATCAGGCTTTCAGGTGGGTGTTTTGAGTTTTGCCAATTCATGCACTATATATACATAGCAATCTATACAGAGAAAGTAAGATATACATGAGATATTATTCTCAGATTTAAGGGACAAGCTTAGTATATGTTTTTGGCTTATATTTTAGCCTTATGCAATTTTGCCCATTATGCTCTATTCAGATTCCGATGGGAGTGGATATGATTGTCAGCTTGATTGCTTTCACTTGAGTTGGACCCTCTTTGGATTTCTGCCTTTGACTCGGCCCTGTGACAGCGAGCCATATTCTTGTTGCTTCTCAATTACATCTTGAGCCACACACGTTCTTGGACACATGGAATACTTTTATTTTTACGTAAGCCCCCCCCCCACCCCCCCTTTCCCTTTTTTTTCCCCTTGTTGTGTGTATTTGAAATTATCTGTATTAATGTAAATTGTGTATTTATCTTTTAGATATCTTTGATCTAATTATCTATAAATCCCCTGAAGAAGGGAGAATTTCCGAAACAGCTGTTGGGTGTGACTCTAAGCAGCCTTATGTTTCCTGTTCAATTATGTATTTGAATGATTTGTATTCATGATGTACATATTTTTGATATAATTAGTATACTATGTATAATTAATAAAATTTGCTACTTTTTATACAGTTGTTACTTTGTTTATGGTCACTTGTAAAGTCCCACCCTTTGGGGGATATTTTGTTTTTTCCTAGGTTCAGGTTGCAGATCAGGATCAGATACAGAGCTGGTCAGGGCACATAGAGAGATATCAAGGCAAGGTCTGATTGTCAGAGCCAGGTATTTATACACATCTCCTGCAATCAGGCTCGGGTGACGCCTAATCGCAGAAAATGTCGGCCCCACACTGCCAGGAACCCCCTGCTGGTGGACTCCAGTACTGCGGCCCAAAGATCACATAATACCACCACCAGTTCCAGACTGCCAGGAGACACCTGGTGGTGAACCACAGTACTGCACGCCAAATATCAGGCAGTGTCACCAGCGTGAGAAACCTTTCCTGACAGAAGAGAAAGATTATATTGGTATTTAGAGACTAGGTCAGTGATGTAGCTGGGGGTAGAGTTGTGGATGGCTTTGTGGGTCGTAGTTAGTTTTTTTTTATTTAATTCGTTGGGCGAGCGGAAGCCAGTGGAGGGATTGACAAAGAGGAGCAGCAGAGACAGAGCGGTTGGTAAGGTGGATTAGTCTGGCAGCAGCATTCATGATGGACTGAAGGGGGGATAGAGTATGCAGCGGTAAGCCATTTGTGGCGTCATTGGTTAGAAAGGGGCGTATTTTGGAGATGTTGCGAAGGTTGAGGCGGCACAATTTGGACAGTGATTGGACGTGGGGCTTGAAAGACAGTTCTATTTGACACAAAAGATAATGGCTTACATTTAGATATGTGTTTTCTTGCTCATTATCCAACAGTTTTATGACCCCCCTCTGTGACTGTAACCATCAAACTCCCCCCCCCCCCCACAGTCTATAGTTCTCCCTCTGTCTTATCTCCAAAACTATGCTAGTTGTATTACCATTACCATGAATACTGTATTAGTTTGTGTGTGTTTGTTTTGTTTTTCCTTTCCCTCAGAGATTGTCTTTTTTTTTTACCATACTGCTAAAACATTTCTGAATTTGTATTTCTTGAACCTTGAAGAAGGTTCCCCCAAAAAGCTTGTCCTGAAACATTGTATGCTAGTGCAAATAAAAGAAAGTATCACAGACAATGCTTACTTTTGACAAGTCCTTTAATAAGAAAAGAACACCAAAAGATCCCATGATGTACACCCATCTTCAATCACATTGATCAGGGAAGTACAGTAGATTCATTGTATCAGGGCCAATCCTAGGCAGGGTGCACAGGCGCCTGCGGACGTGGGGGCGCCAAAGTGGCAGAGTTCTCCCCTCCCTCCTCCTCTCCTTGTTAGTGTCCATGCAGAACTAGTGTTCTGAGCATAAGTGTGTGTCCGTCCAGAACTGATGTGTCTCTGACCATCTCCTGTACTATGTGTGCAGTCTCTGACATCTCCTTTACTATGTCTGCAGTCTCTGACCATCTCCTGTACTATGTCTGCAGTCTCTGATCATCTCCTGTACTGTGTCTGCAGTCTCTGACCATCTTCTATAATATGGCTGCAGTCTCTGATCGTCTCCTGTACCATGTCTGCAGTTTCTGACCATCTCCTGTATTATGTCTGCAGTCTCTGACCATCTCCTGTACTATGTGTGCAGCCTCTGACCATCTCCTTTACTATGTCTGCAGTCTCTGACCATCTCCTGTACTATGTCTGCAGTCTCTGATCATCTCCTGTACTGTGTCTGCAGTCTCTGACCATCTTCTATAATATGGCTGCAGTCTCTGATCGTCTCCTGTACCATGTCTGCAGTTTCTGACCATCTCCTGTATTATGTCTGCAGTCTCTGATCATCTCCTGTACTATATCTGCAGTCTCTAACCATCTCCTGTACCATGTCTGCAGTCTTTGACCATCTCCTGTATTATGTCTGCAGTCTCTGATCGTCTCCTGTACTATATCTGCAATCTCTGATCATCTCCTCTACTATGTCTGCAGTCTCTGACCATCTCCTGTATTATGTATGCAGTCTCTGACCAACTCCTGTATTATGTCTGTAGTATGTCTGGGGGCTCTTTCTAACAGACTCTCTAACAGAAGCCCTCTCTGTGTGCATCAGAGATGCCCCCCTCCAGGTCCCAATAAAGTACTCTGCTTCTCTTCCTGTATTTTGTTTATTGTTAGGAGATCATTTAAGGATCACAGGGTAATGAAGACTTTTAGTGGGAGCATCTCTGTGGTTGAGTCATTGCCATGGAAACATTTGTAAAGGGGAGGAGTTGGTAAAATGACCACGCCCATGTGGGGGTGCCAGAAATATTTCTGCACCCATGCGTCTGTGACCCGAGGATCGGCCCTGCACTGTATGCTTATTACGATACCCAATACCCACTGAAAAATAATGCAGATGTTGAAACACATCCACTCCGTTCTCTTGCCTCCCACCAAATGAAAGGTCAGGTGGATAACAATTGTTATTAATAGAGTTGACCCGAACCCGAACCCCATTGAAGTCAATGGGGACCCACATTTTTGACTACTAAAATGTCTCTAAAAAACTAAGGGAAAGGGCTAGAGGGCTGCAAATGGCAGCAAAATGTTGGTAAGAGCATGGCAAGTACTCTGCAATGTGGATAGGGAAATAACTTAAAATAACATAAAATACATAAACAAAAAAAAATCTTGACAAGCAGGAACCTTCCCCAATGATGGGACACTATTCCTCCCACTTATAACAATGATTGGGCACTATTTCTCCCACTGATACCAATGATGCGGTACTATTTCTCCCACTGACACAAATGATGGGACACTATTCCTCCCAATAATACCAATGTTGGGGCACTATTTCTCCCACTGACACAAATGATGGGACACTAATCCTGCCAATGATACCAATGATGGGACACTTATTATCCCACTGATACCAATGATGCGGCACTATTTCTTCCACTGACACTAATGATGGGACACTGTTTCTGCCAATGATACCAATGATGGGGCACTATTCTGGTGCAATTAGATTTGTGAAGTAGGACTGACTCCTAACTAATTCTCTCCCTATAAGCACAATCAGGAACCTTTGCCTAATGTAGCTAATGCTATGTAGATCGATCGCTGAGTATTGTAATTCGATTTCTGAAGCAGGAAAATCCTATCTAAATCTGTCCCTGAGAGCAGCTGCAGCCTTTCCCTACCCTAGCTAAAGCACACTGACGAGCTGTGCTTTGTGCCTCTAGCTTATATAGAAGCTGGGTCACATGCTCGGTCACATGCTGCACTGGCCAATCACAGCCATGCCATTAGTAGGCATGGCTGTGATGGCTTCTAGGTCACACAAGTAAAAGAAATGCTGATTGGCTGCCCTGTTACATAGCCGAACTCCGAAACCCAAACTTTCAGCAAATTATTCGGGTTCGGGTTTGGGTCCAAAAAAAAAACAAAGTTTGGTACGAACCCGAACTTTACAGTTCGGATTCGCTCAACCCTAGTTATAACATATCATACAGGATCCATTAGACATCTCATTCAGCAAGAGGCAAGAAAACAGATCAGAGGTGTCTTGGCGGTGTTGTTTTTTCCTTAAAATGGCAAGCTAACTTCCGGTTCCTGCGCCGCATGGAGTAGCTGTGTGTCCCCTCAGCTCCCGCACACAGGCTCCTAAAATCAGCATATAAAAGCCTGCAGACCCGCCACCGACCCCTGGGAGACCCATCCGCCATCCCCCCAGATGAGGATGGACAGATATCTGGAGAAAAGCGGCGCGCGATCGTACGCCGCCGCCGCCGCGCGGACGGGGCAGCCGCAAATCGAGGCCCCGGCTTCGGCCTACACGGATCCGGTCGTGGATCCTATCGCAGAAACGGCGCCTGCTATGGAGGTGAGCACAACACCAGCCCCTCCATCCACCCCTCAGACTGTCCACATCCCTTCACCTCCCCCACAAGCGGGGGATATGCATAACATTGAACTGATGGCCCAGGCCGTGGCAGCTCTATTATCCCCCATGATAGCAACTTCAGTTGAAAAGGCCATCAATGCAGGGATTCAGAAGATCCAGACTCGACTAGGGGAGCATGCATCCCGGCTGAACGAAGCTGAACACCGTATCGGTCACGTGGAAGAGGAACTATACCAGGCCCAATCCTTTGAACTTGCGCAAGACAAGACGAACAAATATATTCTCGACAAACTGGATGACCTTGAGAATAGATCCAGGAGGAGCAATCTGCGCTTTATTGGCGTCCCCGAATCGCTGCAACCCCTGGCACTTTCGGATCTCTGCTCCCGACGCATCCCCGAGGCCTTGGGCCTGCCCGGCCCCTGCACGGTTGAGCGCGCCCACCGCATGGGCCTTTTCAACTCTGAACGCAAATCACCACGTCCAGTGATCGCCAAGTATCTCAACTATTCGGATAAGTCCCTCATCCTGCAGAAGTTCAGGCAGTCCAGGACTCTCCAGATAGACGGCATGAATATCTTGGTCTTTGCGGACTACTCCGTCGACGTTTCCAAGTGAAGGAAGGCTTTCCAGCAGGTCTGCTCGGAGCTCCACCGAATGCAAATCAAGTTTACTCTGGCTTTCCCGGCCGTGCTTTGACTCAGAGCACCTAACGGGGATCAGCTCTCCTTCCATGATCCATCTGAAGCTGAGGCCTTCCTGAGGTCCCACCGCCCAGGCCCCCACCACAACCTGTCACCCAGAGCTGCACCCTCCAACCGGGCCCTGGAACACGGGAGCCCGCGCAAGGACTCTCCTAAAAGATTCAAGGCCTCTGGATCCGACCGACAACAACAAACCTCCTCCTCTTGAACCCCTTTTTTTTCTTATTTTTTTCCCCTTTTTTTTGGATGGCCGCACCATCTTGGTGTGACTTTGCTGCTCCTTGATCGTCTTAGACCCCCTTCTGGGTCCTTATCCTCCCTCGGGGGGCCACGGTAGGCCCAATGCTACTATGCCGTTATGTTGTTTTGTTTTGCTCTATAATGCTTTCTTACTTCACATTGTTTTATGTTCTTCTTGCACGTTTGGTAATAGTTGTTCTAGCATTTTACTTGTGTTTTGCATTGGATTTTTGCATACATTTATATGATACATGTAGGCCATTCCATTCTTCCGCAGGGATACCTGTTTAGTTCTTGCCCCCCCACGCATTGCTCCTGCTGCCCTCACCCCCCCCTTCGGTCGCTGCGGGTGAAGTGCTGCATAGTGAGCCCTGGGTTGGGAGTTGGCCTATTCAGTGGCTCCATGCGGAAAAAAGTGAAGTTCCTGAATGTAGTTGTTCACCTTGTCTGTCCCCATCATCCCTCCCCCATCTCCCCGTCCCTATTTCTCTGCTCTCTCCCCATTTTTAGGGATCCGTTAACACCTCCGTTCTCTCTCCCAGCCAACCATCACTCCATCTGCTGTCCTTGTATCCCACTTCTGCGATACTCCATGCTCCCATTCACTTCGCCTCCACATCCTGCCCACACCCCTTTGATAGTTTTCCCAACATGAGAATAGTCTCCTGGAATGTTAAAGGGCTCCGCTCCCCCAATAAGAGAATGAAAGTTCTGCGCCACCTTAAAAGGCTCAAGACCGACATCGCCCTCCTTCAGGAAACCCATCTGTCCACTCCCGACTTCCCGCGGCTGTGGAAACTCTGGGTAGGCACGGTCCTCGGCTCTGACTCATGCGGTCGGAAAGCCGGGGTAATCATTCTAGTCAACAAAAACCTTCCCTGCAAGATATTGTCCTCAGATTCAGACTCTGAGGGGCGATTCGCCTCTGCCCGCATCCAACTGGGATCCAGGGTTGTAAACATCACCAATGTTTATGCTCCCAACAGCCCCACAAGTGCTTTTTTCAGCGACCTCACCTCTTGGGCGCTTCGAGACCCAGCTTGCCCACACCTGATAGGCGGGGATTTCAACTCCATTATGCACCCGACAGACGACAGGTCTTCTACCAGACAATCCCGTCCTTCATCGACTCCTCTCACCCAGACCTTGTTGGTGTTGACTATTGATTCACTGCACCTTCACGATATATGGCGACTAAGACACCCAGCTGACAGGGAATTCTCGTTTTATTCCCACCCTCACAATGTCTTCACGAGACTGGACTATATCTTCTGCTCTGACTCTCTCCTCCCACTGATCTCGGAAGCTGACATACACGACATTGCAATCTCAGACCATGCCCCGGTCTCGACCACTCTTGAAGATCCTGACTTAGCCTCCAACCCCAGAATCTGGCGGTTTCCCTCCTACCTTCACAACAACTCCGACTTCCAACTACATCTGGAAACAGCCTGGTCGGGATACGCGTCGGATAATGCGCTACACGCCGACAACCCTAACCTTTTCTGGGAAGCGGGCAAGGCGTTCCTCAGGGGCTGCATAATAGCCTATGCCGCCACATTCAAAAAACACACACTTAGACGCTACAAACAGGCCAGCGCAACACTGCATCAGGCCCAGCGGGTCCTCTATACCGATGACTCGCCCAGCAACCGTAGCGCCTGGTTTGCTGCTAAGCAGGCCTTTGATAACTGGGCGGCCACCCTCGAACGTACCCAAAAGGCACATCTAGACGCCTCCCTCCACAAGTTTGGTAACAAAGCAGGTAGACTCCTCTCCAGATTAAGTAAAGGTCCCAACCGCCCGACGCATATCATGTCTCTTAGAGATCCGTCGGGCTCCGTACACTACACCCCAAAAGATATCAATAATACTATGCGCAAATTCTACTCCTCCCTATATGCCTCAGGCCCTATTGATAAGCCGACGGCCCTCAACTTCCTACGACGTATTTCCCTGGATCAGGTAACTCCCACCCAGCTCGAAGCCCTCAATGCCCCTATCTCCATCCTGGAGGTCCAATCCGTAATCAAACAGCTTGCCCCCTCCAAAGCTCCAGGCCCAGATGGCTTCACTGGAGAATTTTACAAGTCCTTTAGCTCAACTGTGTCCCCCCCTCTCCACAACGTCTACCAACATATATGGTCGGGTGGGTCCTACCTACCAACGGGCAATCAGGCCATCGTAAAACTCTTGGAGAAGAAGGGCAAAGACCCCCTAGAACCTGGCTCTTATAGGCCCATTTTGCTTTTAAACCTTGACGTTAAGATCCTCTCCAAGATAGCGGCCACTAGATTGGCATCCATCATACCCTCCCTGATCCACCCCGCGCAATCGGGCTTTGTAAAGGGTAGGACAGCCACCATGAATATCAGGAAGGTAATGCTAGCTCTCGAATATGCAAAAAATGACCCGGCAGGAGATCATGCCATCATCACTTTGGACGCGGAGAAGGCTTTCGATAACGTCAGTTTCGAATGGCTCTCCATTGTCATGTCCAAAATGGGCTTCTCGGGCCCCTTCACACACCTCATAGAGTCAATGTACACTGCCCCTGCCGCGAGATTGGTCGCTGCGGGCCTCCTCTCTGAGGAATTCAGGCTGCACAAAGGCACGAGACAAGGCTGCCCGCTCTCCCCGCTCCTTTTCAACATAGCTCTTGAACCCCTGTCCCGCCACCTAACCCAGATCGCCCCCCTTCATGGCATTCGTGTCGGAGATCACGACCTTCGCACGTCACTATTTGCCGACGATGTCCTTATTTTCACATCCAGCCCTTCACTTGACATGTCCACGATCAAGACCACTTTTGACGAATTCAGGCAATGCTCTGGGCTTCGTATTAACTATAATAAGAGCGAAATACTCCCCATAGGTTCCCTATCTGTCCCCTCTTGGTCCCAGAGCTCGCTATTCACTGTTGCAAAATCTCATATCACTTACCTGGGAATAAAAATAGGTAAACTGCCCTCCTCCCTATACCATCTCAACTACCCCCCCTGTTCACCAAAATATCCCAAGAACTGGCGAACTGGATGGACCTGCCTCTCTCACTGCTGGGAAGATGCCACCTGGTCAAGATGGTCAGTTTTGCACGCCTATTGTACCCGCTACAAACCATCCCACTACTTCTGCGCCACAAAGACATCAAATCCATGAACTCTGCCATTTCCAAATTTCTCTGGCGTGGCAGGCGGGCGCGCATAGCATTTGCCAAACTGCGTCTTCCCAGGCGAGAGGGGGGCATTGCCCTTCCCAACATCAGGCTATATAACCTGGCATGTCTATTGAGAACAGGCCTGGATTGGATCTCCCAGTCCTCCAGATGCTCGAACTACCCCCTTCAATCGGCGATGGTCCGCCCCTTCTCCCTTACGGCCCTTCTCCATTGTCACTGGAAATCTGCCCCCCCTCCCCTCCAACACAATCTCCTTCTCCGGGATACGGTCATTGCCTGGAGAGAGGTCAGGAAAGCCCTCAATATCCCATCCTCTATCTCACGATACCTCCCAATCCTGGGTAACCCAAGCTTCCAACCAGGCCTAGATAACCAGCCTTACCTCGACTGGGAGGATAAGGGTATCAATTTTTTTTATTCATTGTGTGACCCACTTTCAGGCCGCCCCTTGGGCTTTAGAGCCCTGGCGGACAAATTCTCTCTCCCTTCATCACACGTATTCCAGTATATTCAATGCATCAGTTTTCTGAAAAACACCTGTCGGGATGATAGAAAAAGGTTCCAGAGCTCCTTCACCGACACCCTTATCTCCCGGGCCTCGTACAAAATTTCAGACATTTATCGCCCCCTCCTCCAGCACAACACCCCCCCCCCCCTGGCATCAACGTCAGCGGCCAACTGGTCGAAGGACTTCCCTGACCCTGAGCTGGTGGGGAAGCTCCTTCATGGCCTCACCACCGTCCACAAACTTATCCCTAATGAGATATAGAGAGAGACGCAGATCAAAATTGTTCACCGAGCCCACATCCCCTTCAGTCGAGCCCATGCCACCCCACAATGCCCCCTTTGTAAACAACCCAAACCTAACTTGGCTCACAGGTTCTGGTCTTGCTCCCTCATAGCCAGATTCTGGGACCAAGTCATCCAATACATTTTCGATGTCACCCTGTTACGCATACCCAAGGACCCATTCCTACTTATCTTTGGCTATTGGGACCCCCTACTGCTCCCTTGGTCTTCCCCTACCACTCCCCTGAGCAGGAACTGGACCCTGATATGTCTCTTGCTTGCCCGGAGAGCCATCCTCCAGAAGTGGATTTATGCTGACTGCCCAACCACTGCTCAAGTTAAAAAGGAACTGTTGCAGCTCTTATACAAGGACAGGCTCAACACGGATCTGACCCACGAACGGAGCAAGAACCGCTTCTACAACCTATGGAATCCCTTTTTGTTGCACACTTTCACTCCCTCGGAGAGATTGAACTTTGAGAAAATGTCCTTTCTTTACCAGGATCCCTCGCGGGACTGACGATCTCTAAACATCCCTCCCTCCTCCCCTACCCCCCCTCTTGTTTTGGAAGAACTGTTACACCTGTCCCTTGTACCACTGGGCCTATGCCCTCCCCTAAAAAAAAATTCTTTGAGTACCTCTCCATTTACTGTTCTTCTACTATGAATGTCCTCAAAAATGTTTATATATCCTGTTTTGTATGTACTCTGATGTGTAACTTCCTCAATAAAAAACATATTTAAAAAAAAAAATGGCAAGCTTCAGGCATTATATAGCCATATATCAGTTACAATTTTGTGATTCTGTTTTTTCTTTTTCTTTGTGTTTTTTTTTCTTTGAAATGGCAAGCTTCAGGCATTATATAGCCATATACAGTACAGACCAAAATTTTGGACACACCTTCTCATTCAAAGAGTTTTCTTTATTTTAATGACTATAAAAATTGTGGATTCACACTGAAGGCATCAAAACTATGAATTAACACATGTGGAATTATATACATAACAAAAAAGTGTGAAACAACTGAAAATATGTCATATTCTAGGTTCTTCTTCTTCTTTTGATGCCTATAGTGTGACTCTACAATTTTCATAGTCATGAAAATAAAGAAAACTCTTTGAATGAGAAGGTGTGTCCAAACTTTTGGTCTGTAATGTATCAGTTACAGTTTTGTGATACCAATATGACTGACTATCTTTTTCTGTGATTTCGACCCAATTCTAGAACTTTCATGCTCTAATGCCCTGTACACACGATCGGTTTGTCTGATGAAAACGCTCTGATAGACCGTTTTCATCGGACAAACCGATCGTGTGTGGGCCCCATCAGTTTTTTTTTTCCCATTGGTGAAAAAAATAGAACCTGTTTGAAATTTTTCTTATGGTTAAAAAACTGATAGAAAAAAACGATCGTCTGTGGGGAAATCCATCGGTCAAAAATCCATGCATGCTCAAAATCAAGTCAACGCATGCTCAGAAGCATTGAACTGCATTTTTCTCAGCACGTAGTTGTGTTTTATGTCACCGCGTTGGACACAATCGGATCTTTAACCGATGGTGTGTAGGCAAGACTGATGAAAGTCAGCTTCATCGGATATCTGATGAAAAAATCCATCGGTTTGTTTTCATCAGACGAACCGATCGTATGTACAGGGCATAAGACAACCATTATTCAAATAGTTTCAAAATTGACGATTATTGTGGTTGTCATACCTTTCTGTATTATCATTGCATTGTATATTTATAATATAGTCATTATTTTGAAAATTCCATCACTGGGAGAAAAAGAAGCTTGTAAACATAAAGTTGCCACCTGATTTAAGCAACAATCATTTTACATGCTTAAAATAAACAGTTAAGAATATATATTCTAAAAGAAAACAAGTCTAAACATTTCCCCATATGCCTACCAATAATGAATCCCATGAAACCGTTTTTTCAGGTTCCCAACGGTTCCATGTAATCTATTCTGCTTATAAAAGCCGCAGTACTCAAGGCAAAAAAAATCAACTCAGCAGACAATGGTTTCTATCTCTGCTGATACATATTCATATCTATTTGTTTTGATTGTAAGTATAATATTATATATATATATATATAGATTCTAAGAGGATAAAATCTTATTTTATGAATGTATGTTCTCTTGTTTATTTATGAAAATATGTTTTAATCTTTTATTTATGTATGTATTTTTTTCTGAACAGCATAGGAGTAATACACAAAATAATCAAAATCCACCTTAATTTTGCTGACTCCAATAGGGTGACTATTTCCCATCAGTTATTGCACTTTTCACTCCATCACGTCTCTTTTGCACTGCTTTTAAAATAAAATAAAAAATACAGTACTGAGAGTTACTTTGTTGTTTAAGTAGATATAAACCCTAACAGAGTCACATTTACTGTAAATGTATCATAAAAAAAATACTTTTTTACTTTTTTTAATAGCATATTGCTTTTACCTGTTTTTATTCTTTGTCTATGTCTACAATAACTCAAATGTTTAGTGTATTTTATTTCTCAGGGTGGGTTTGATGGTGACAACAGTAGACCATGCCTGTATTATGTGAGTTTAGGTGGCCACTTACAATCCCTATGTCACAGGTAACAATGCAGGATCAGAACCTGGAGACAGGGATAGAGTTGTCACAATATATGAGGAAGTTCCTGAACAAGGACATTAATTATAACAGGCATTATTTTAATGAAAGCTTCAAACTTAAAAATACTGAACATAACTGAAAATAAGAGTATGTTGGCTAAGCTGTGGCATGTCTGAAATAGAGATATAATTTTTCGCTAATGCTTTTGGGTCTTTCTAAAAACTTTAAGAGATTTTAAATGTGTATTTAATTTCAAAACACAACTGTATGAAGTGTGTACTGATATATTATGTAGCACTAACCCCTGAAGGAGCTGCTGAGTATTTTGGGTGGCATGTTACCTCTATCTTCTTGCTGTCCAGGGTGATAAAAGAGAGTCTGAAGAATTCCAATGTCCACACGATACACATATTTTTCTAGGATTTATTTGCAGAACTTAGTAGAAAAGAGGTTGGAGGGGTGGAAGGGTAAATTGGTAGATAGGTTCAGGTGTATAATCTCAAATAGGAAACACTCCTGCTTCCAGCAAACAGTTCTCGTCGCCACTCTAGCCAGAGTGGGTATTGCTCACCATGATAGGTCCCTCTCACTGGCCTAGCAGCCAGAATGGCGCACGGAATAAAGTACAGTATCTGCCACAGACCTTCCTTTATGAGGAGACACTTTTAGTCTAGAATCCTCTGCCACAGGATTCAGCACCCGGATCTCTCCAGATTAACTTCTGTAGAACTCAGATCTGACAGACGATCACCATCAAGCCTCTCAGTATATAATGACGTTTCCAGGCCTTCTCCCAAGATACCAGCCTCCTGCATGGTCCTCTCCAGGATAGGTCCTCCCCTGACTTCCTTCATCAAGTGGATTCCTCCCGCAGGACAGACAGCACAGGATCACCTTGAAAGTGCAGACCCAGTCTGACTATTGGGCCTACTAAGCGAAGCCGCAACCCTGGACCAATGTGGTCCCAGAGTCTGGATTCAGGAACAGTCAAATAATGTCTCAGGCCACCTCTAAATTTACAGCATCACCTGTTCAACAGGAGCAGGCCGCTACAATTAGACATGTGCACACTGAAGAATTTTGTTTCGGAATTTAGTTTTCGTTTGAAAAAAAAACATTTATTTATTACTTCGAAATGTGTTTTTATTTATTTTGTTTCGTTACAAAAATGCATTCATCCAAAAATCCGAATGAATTAAGGTTGAATCTGTCAATCGAAGGCTTTTGGTGTCTGTAGAATGTTCTAAGAAGATTTGACAGAGCAGCTAAAGTGTATGACGCCGCAATCGTACATTTCCGGTCGAATGTTCCACCTACAAGCTATAGTAGAATTCTAATGTTGTATGACACTAGTAATAATTATATTTATGAATTAATATTACTAGTCAACTAACATTCAAATTCTTTTATAGCCTATGGGCCGAGCATTTGACCGAAAATGTACTATTGTGGCGTCGTACAGTTTAGCTGCTTGTCAAATCATTTTCGTTTGTTAAAACGATAACGAAAATACCCGAAATTCGGACGAAAATGCGTTTGGATGAAAACAAATGCACATGTCTATATATAATAAAGTATATGTTAACCAATAATAAGTAGGGGTAAAATATTTTTACATATATACACACATTTTGCTTGCTTTTATCAGTGGCTAGGAGAAGAACTGCTAAGAGTGTCATGACATCACTGAAGTAAGAAGCCCTTGTTTTCTGGTCAGAGGTAATATAGTCTGTGTCATATTGGATAAAAACACTATGGGCCAGATTCATGTAGATGGGCGCATATTTTTTCCGGCGTAGCGCAGCGCATATACATTACGCCGTCGCAAACTAGTGAGTCAAGTACAGTATTCACCAAGCACTTGCTCCTTACTTTGCGCCGGCATAAGGTAAACGCGATGGCGCAACCTGACGTAAGTGGAAGTGGGTGTGGCCATATGTAAATTATGGGCGGAGCCCAGCGCAGAGACTTACGTACGGCGCATCATCCACGGAGCATGTGCAGGGACGTCGGGCTCTACTCGCTTCCCTGTGCGCATGCTCACAACTTCCGTCGGCACCACTTCCTGGGAAACGTCGACGCATCGTCTTACGTATAAATGCGGACGCAGATGCACCAGTCCGGCGCAAAAGTATATCCGGTTCCCCCCTCCCCAAGGAAGTTACTTTTGTTCGTAGATGGCTGCTCCCGTTCCCCGCAGACAGAGGAGAAAGCTAAACTTTAATGGCCAGGAGCTGTCAGTCGTCATCTCGGCTATGGAGACCTATGACGTCTTCCTCCATGGCTGTAAAAGTCGCCAGACAAGCCGGGACAGGAAGCAGGCCATCCTGGAGTCCATTGCTGCCAGACTCAACAGCTTGGGATATTCGACCCGGACTGATGCTGACATATCAAAAAAGATTAATGATGCCAGGCGCAAAGTCCGCAACAAGGTGGCTGCCATCAGAAGGCATGAGAGGGGCACGGGGGGTGGACCCCCATGTGCGGTCAGCCTGACCAGGGAGGAGGAGGTGGTCGCCCGCTGTCTGGAGAGGGAGCAGTTGGAGGGCGTGGAGGGGTTTGATTCTGTGGAGGAAGGCTCCAGGACAGGTAAGAGATTTGTATCCCCTATTTGGTGTGTTGCATGTGGGGGGGGGGGGGGAGGGTACATGTGCCAAGTGTGTGGGACCACCAACATGTGTATGCTTTGTGTCATCCACAGATGACTAAGCTGGGCCATCATCTGCCGGTGGCCATTCCACCCCATCCCCCCAACTGCATCCTGAGCCCGACCCCCTGGGCACTGAAGACACCGAGGTGGAGGGGAGTGCCCACACCTCACCTGCTGAGGTGGTTGAGGAGGAGCCGGTCGTCTCGGAGCAGGAGTTGGTTTTATTTTTGGTGGAGTCCTCCCCTTCGGCAGGGCCCTCTCAGATCCCCTCCCCCATCATGGGAAGCCCCTCAAGGGCGACTCCATCCCCCTGGGGACTACCATCTCCTGGCCCCAGGAAGGCGACCCAGAAGACCAGGGGGGTGTCTGACGTGGTCCATGACTAAATGGCGAGGGACCAGGCAAGGCAGACCCAGCAGATGGGGGAGATAGCTGGCCACCTGGACCGTGTGGCTGGCAGCCTGGCCTCTGTGGGACACATGACAGAGGCAGTGCAGGACGTCAGCTGCAACTGTGCTGCAGTGGTGACCAGCCTGGGGGGAGGTGCAGGCTGATGTTCGGCACCTTACTGCTGCCGTGCAGGCCAACACAGCTGCAATCCGGGACCAGGGCAGGCAGAGGCAGCGGGACCAGCAATATCAGGTGACCCAGCAGCTGAGGATGCAGGCCCAGACTAACTCCTTCCTCAGCCGGATAGCCGTGGCCTTGGAGGGCATGCAGGCCACACCTGCCAGGAGTGTCCCACCCGGGGATCAGCCACCTCCAGATGCCCCCCCCCACCCCCACCCACTCCCTCCAGGCAGCTGAGGAGCCAGAAAGGGCCCACCAGAAGGAGCCCCCGTCAGGCCAAATGATGGGTTGTTTTTGTTGCTCTTTTTTTCTACATTTTTTGTTTATGCTCAGGTTATGAGCCTTTTGTTTTTTACAAACTGCACACGGTCAGTAGTGCAGACTACAGTGTGAATGTTGTGTGAATGTGGGGGTGGCACTCCTGCCAGTAAGGGGTGTCACCCTCGGTAGTTGGGGAGAATTTATCCCCGTGTGAATGTAGTATGAATGGACAGCGACATCATTGGAGCCTTGGCGCGGCGTTGCTGCTCCCAAGTCCTGCATGTTGGACTTGGGCTAATCCAATGCGATGTGGATGTGGTGTGTGTGATCTAGGGACCTCAGTGGTGTGCATGCGTGCATTGTATGTGTGATCAATGTGTTTGTTTATTGTCCAAAGATGCCTACCGCGAGGACACTCCTGACTGCTCTTCCATCAGCAGACAGGGTAGCCTCTGGCAGGTGGGGACTGTGTGGGTTGGGGGTCAGGTCATCACGTATGTCAATCTGCAGACCCTTTCTCATGGCATAGTTGTGCAGCATGCAACATGCACCGATGATCTGGCACACGAAGGTAGGGGAATACAACAGTGTACCCCCAGACTTATCCAGGCATCGGAAACGGGACTTCAGGAGCCCAAATGTTTGCTCCACCACTGCCCGGATTTTGATATGTGCCGCATTGTATCTTCTCTCTCCTCTGGTTTGGGGGTTCCGGAAAGGAGTCATGAGATGGGGTACAAGTGCATATGCCGAGTCACCTTGAAGGGAAAAGACAGGAGAATGTTAGTAGTGCATGTGCCCCTTGTGATGTGTGCATCATGGGGTTGGACAGTCATGCCTGACTCCCATGTCACTCACCAACCAGCCAGCTGTCCTTGTACACGTTCTGTTCGAATTCCATTGGGATGGGGCTTTGACGGTATATATGAAGCTGTCATGGCTGGGCCCGGGGTGTTTGGCACGGACGTGCCATATGAGGAATTGGGCATCGGCTATCACCTGTACGTTGATGGAATGCCAATGTTTCCGATTGCTTTATATGTGCTCTGTGGCACCGGGGGGCTGTAGTGCCACATGTGTGCAATCAATGGCCCCCACGGTGCGTGGGAATCCTGCAATGCTGTAGAAATCTGTCATTGCCTTCTGCCGCAGGTCCTCAGTGGTGGGTCTGATGATGTGGTGGGACATGCGTCTGAGGATTGCCGGGACAACCTGGTGCACACATCTGCTCAAGGTGGATTGTGACATCCCAGCCACCACTCCACTTGTATGCTGAAACGATCCACTGGCAAGGAAATGGAGTGTTGCCAGGAACTTCACCAGTGGCTGCACTGCTTGTGAGCGGTGTGTCTTGCTGGTGATGTCCTCCTGCAGGGTTGTGGTTATTTCCAGGATTGCATCAGGGCTGAATCTGAAGATGCGATACACCTCCTCATCACCCATGCCAAAGAGGCTCATGCGCGTGCGGTATATCCTCTCACGTGCCCGCCTCCTCCGTACCAGGGGACCCATTAGTAGTGCTAGGACCACGGCTGCCCCTGGCATGTTGGCACACAGAGGTGTTGTCCTGCAAGTGGGGTTGCTCAGCTTGCTTTTTTCGTCGGTAACGCTGCTGCTGTAGCTGCTCTCCAGGAGTAAAGATAAAGCAGCTATTTGTAGGAATAACTTTGCGCCGGACGTACGACATAATTTGCATATTTGAATGGGAAATCAATAGGCGCGACAGATGCGCCAAGCGAAAATATGCTCATACGATACGCTGGCGTAGGAAAGTTAAGTCGGTCGGAGGAAGCCCATTTTCTGGCGTATCTAGTTTGGTGGGTACGGCGCATAGATACTACGGCACGTCTTTACACTTACGCGGCACATATCGATATACTCCAGCGTAAGTCTTTCTGACTCTGGCCCTATGAGATTCCCCACATTTTCCCCCTAATGCTGGAGCTGTGCCAATGAGTTGGGATCGCTCCTACACAGCTAGTGGTCCTGCTCTCTCACACAATCATTTTTGTATCATACTACCAAGAAGTACACTGACTCACAAACCAAATTACCACTCTCACACTAGACTACTCGCCACCTCAATTCCTGCTGCACCAGTCTACAACTACGAAATCTGCATACCTACCTACCTAATAGTGCATTGTGCATCAACACCTTTCTCCTCAGTCTTGATTACAAACAACTCTTCCTAAGCCACTCTGAAGCATAATGGGTCAAAGTCACAATGTTCTAAGATAATTTCCTGCCCTAAGTACTGGGCATTTTTCCCCTCTCAATATTTTCTGGGACACTTGTCACCTCTCTACTGTGTTCCCCCGACTGTGTGTTCTAACTGTGCAGGAGGGGACCGACTAGAGGAAATGACAGGTTGTGGTTCCTAGCTACTAGGAACTCACGACCAGTCCCTCCACACATACCTGTTCTGCCTCTCGTGTCCATGATTGCTCGCGGCTGGCAGTCATTGCCACCGATGGTCACGAGCATCAGCACCCCCGCGATGCAGTTCCCCCCATTCCAAAAATGGGGGGAACTTAACCTTTGTTAGGATTCCAACATAGGGATGTTGGATAACATCTCAGAATAACCTAAAATGTGTATCATACATGAAAAATATTTCTCCCTCTGACTGTTAAGGTTTTAATTTATCCAGGTCATAGTATACCTAGAATAAATTGGTTATATTCAACTAGACTTTTTTAGGGCTGTGGAAATTAAAGATGAATTCCTCGATTACTCGTTAATTGTTTTGATCGATCAAAATTCTTTTGATCTGTACTAGTGGTGCAACGGATCGTAAGTGATCCGAACAGGTCACCATATGTGGATTAGCACACCATGTGATCCGCGGAGCTCCGCTGCTGCCTCAGCCATAGAAGTGGCGGCCATCTTGGTCCACCCAGTGGCGGACTAGGTGAACCTAGAGCAACTTGCTGACATCATCACCCCTTCTCAACTGCTCATGTTTGGCCGGCTTCTCTAAGCCTAAGCAAGCACTAATCTTCCTATACAGTGGGGGAGAGGTGGACCCTATTACAGTGGGGAGATGTCTGTGGATATTACAGTGGGGCGAGATGTCTGTGGATATTACAGTGGGGGGGAGATGTCTGTGGATATTACAGGGGAAGATGTCTGTGTATATATTACAGTGGGGAGATGTCTGTGGATATTACAGAGGGGGAGAGGTCGGTGGATATTACAGTGGTGAGATGTCTTTGGGTATTACAGTGGGGAGATGTCTGTGGATATTATAGTGGGGGTGATTGTGGATATTACAGTGGGGGAGATGTCTGTGGATATTACAGTGGGGGAGATGTCTGTGGATATTACAGTGGGGGAGATGTCTGTGGATATTACAGTGGGGGAGATGTCTGTGAATATTACAGTCGGGAGATGTCTGTAGATATTGCAGTGGGGGAGATGTCTGTGGATATTACAGTGGGGAGATGTCTGTGGATATTACAGTGGGGGAAATGTCTGTGGATATTACAGTGGGGAGATGTCTGTGGATATTACAGTGGGGAGATGTCTGTAGATATTACAGTGGGGGAGATGTCTGTGGATATTACAGTGGGGGAGATGTCTGTGGATCTTACAGTGGGGGAGATGTCTGTGGATATTACAGTGGGGAGATGTCTGTGGATATTACAGTGGGGACTATATATGGTGGTGATCCGAAAAATGTATGTGCGTTATAATTAATCAAAATTAGTCGATTAATCGATAAAAAAAAAAGATTAATCGAACATGAAAATTTTAATCAGTAACAGCCCTAGACTTTTTCTGTAAATGGTAAAAATATTTCATAGTGTATCCAAGTACCTGCTTCAATTTTAAGGAGTTTCAGGAGCATGCTCCATGGTGATTATTCCAATTATGGGAGATTGGTTGCGTGTCCAAGAACAGAATTAGAAGTTCGAATGTTTGTGGAATTACCTTGTGAAATCACAGGTAGAACGAAAGAAAATCAATGGATTCCCCCATCAACACAGTCAATGTTGATGGGTGAATGCCTCTTGCAGTGCTACTGTGTTCTGCTGGCAGTGATTCCAGACAAAACACAATGATTACTGCTAGAAGTTACAGTCACCAGCAGAAATCACAAAAAAAATCTGAAAGACTGGTTTTACCAGATGGATCAACTTTGGGTACAATCCGCCTGCCCATAGATGGGTTTAAATCTTGGCTGGTCTCTAATTAACCAGCCAAATTTTGATCCATGTATGGCCAGCTTTACTTTTGTTGATATAATTGCTGGAGTATGTTCATACTGTTAGGCTTCATACACACAACCATTTTCCTCGACAAAATCTATCAAGAAATTTGGTGCCAGAGCTTTTTTGTCAAGGAAAATGGTTGTGTGTGTGCTTTCCGTCGAGAAAACTGTCGTGGATCAAGTTCTCTTTTTTCTCATCGGGAGTCTCAATTTCCTCGTTGTGTTTCTCGTCAGGCTGGTTTACAACGAGAAACACGTTAGTGTGTATGCTTAGAAACCCGCACATGCTAAGAATAAAGTATGAGATGGGAGCGCACCTTCAGTAAAAGTAGCGTTCGTAATGGAGATAGCACATTTGCCACGCTTTTACTAACTGAAAAGCGCAAATCATCTCTCACCAAACTTTTACTTAAGACGCAGTAACATGAGATTGGCAAAAGCAGCCCCAAGGGTGGCGCCAGTGGAATTGAACTTCCCCTTTATAGTGTTGTTGTACGCGTTGTAGGTCACCGCGTTTTAGAACAACAAGATTTTTTCTTGACAGTGTGTATGCAAAGAAACATTGACGTAGATGTAAATGCATTTATTGATAATAGTTGAGATTATGTGATTGTGAACTTTATCTGAATTCCCAGACAAATCCTGCTATATTCACATTTTTCTTATACTACATCAGTCTGATTACAGAACAAGGACAATTAAGAATTTTCTATCAATATCATCTTTCTTAAATGTTGTAAACTATATCATAGTAACATGTCCTATACCTCCCAGGTGTAGTATTAATTTCATCCACCGGGTGGCTACAATTGAATTTTTCTCCCTAAATATTCAGGTTATATACCTACAATATAGCATTGTCCATATACTAGAAATTTTAATGCAGCAATATAATTGCTCATTCCTAGCTTCAGCCAATCAGGGGTACTCTCTTTCCCTATTTTACATTTCCATGGAGTTGGGATGTTTCCTTTTAACTTATTATTTTAAATGTAATTTTCCTTTTTGATCATAGGTATTATACTTTTTTCATTTTGACACTATTGTCTTGATCATTGGCCTAAGTGAAGAGTTACATTTTTATTTTTTGTGCCCTTTCTATTCGGGGGATCGCGGAACAGATTGGACACAATCGTTTTTCGAATCAACCATCCTGAATACATATTAAGGGCATTTTTCCAGTTTCTAATATGGCGACGCCTGTACCTTAGGAATTTGTACTTCCCTGGGTGGGGTGTATGCCTCTGACGAGGCTGACACTGGTGGGCGGACCTATTCACGTCCGCCCAATCACGTCGTTGATATGACCGTGCACGTCATACACTGGAGACGCGCACGTTTTACACATGATACTGAAGTGTGGGCATCTTTGCCCACACTCTCCTTCGTTCCTATTGGCCATTGGTGCACCTGACATGGGAGGTGCATCTCTGTCATGTGACAGATGTGTACACAACAGAGCACAGCGCGCTCTGGATGATTTTAACCATTCAAATTATGTTTGCAACCAAACTCAAGAAGGCTGACAATGGAAGTGTAGAGGCATCATGCAGAGTAACATGGGTGGACTTGCAAGAAGCGATCCAATGTTTTCAGAGGTGGACACTACAATCCCCTAATTACTGTGAGTAGCTAATTTTCTCTTAGAAGTTTTTAAATTCCTTTTTAGCTGTTTTTGAGCTTTTTTAGTTAGATCAGCAACAGATTAAGGGACAAGCTATTCTTACCTATTGAACATTTCCCTCATCCAAGATGGCCACTAGAGCTTCAGGGATTCTGGGAGCTCAGATGGGGGAAGTACCATCCGTGTTTGTTAGATATAAATTGCGGTGAGTCAGTACGCCGCTCGTGCCCCAGGACGAAGTCTTATGAGACGAAACGACGTAGGGTAGCGGCGTGCTGACGTCTTAAACCGCATACTGTGTCCCGGAGTGAACGGGTTGTGCTAGCCGGCCGGCTATATTTTCACAAGCGATTTTTATCTGCATTCTTGTAAGTGTGATTTTAATTTTTTACAATAAATTTGTTATATGGGTTCACACTATATAGCTTTTTTCCTTCTTCACATTCATACTACACCGATCATCGGTCCATTGTGAGAGAAGTTTTGGCTCTTGGATATCCTGCCACGCAAACCCCCAGGCTGGGAAGTAAGCCATCTGCTGTCAGAAGATCTCTGGTTGGGATCTTTTCCTCTGGTAAGGGGCTTTGTGATTGAAAGGTGGAGGTGTCCTGTCTATCTAAGCACTATTCTGAGGTTTTCTTGCATTTGATGTCACTATCAGCTTGAAGGAGAAAGATATTTTACTGCTATCAATATCATCAGACGCACGTTTTTATAGTTTTATGTGCTAGAACTATAGACTTTCTCACATTTGATTTATATTTTTGTCATTTATGGGACTCATTTCTCATTCATGGGGCTAATTTTCTTGTTCCATGTAAATTTAAAGGTATTATATCATTCTATGTTATCATAACTATAGAGTTCACATGAGTTGTGCAGCTTGTCTTCCATCGTACTAGTCTGTTTGTGGGTATCTCACATTTTAAGCTGCTTGCATTATTTCATTCATTGATCATCACCTAGACAGCGCAGTATCACCACAATTTTCACATGTATGCAAAGAAAGCTTGACAAGATTCTCTACAAGCCTGACAAGGAACTCGTCAAGGAAAACAATGTTTCTTCTAGGACGAGTTTCTTGGTCGTGACATTCATCAGAACTGAACTTGGAAAAGCCACTTTACAGAAAAAGACTAGTTGAATGTAATTACCGTATTTATCGGCGTATAAGACGCACAGGTGTATAACACGCACCCTAACTTTAAGAGGGAAGTTTCAGGAAAAAAACTTTCCACAACCCCACTTCCACAAGTATAATATGCAGGCACAGTTTACCCTCTATTTTCAGGGTAAAAAGTGAGTGTTATACGCCAATAAATACAGTAACTACCATTAACTATGTTTCGCTTTTTCTTTTTATTCCTCTCTTTTCTTCACAAAGTTTTCTGTTTTCAGGTAATGAATGAGCAAAATATTACCAGAATTACAACAATCCGCCTCCTGGGATTTCAGACTCATCAGAATATACGTTTTTTGATCTTTTTTGTCCTCCTTTTGATTTATTGTGTGTTAATATGTGGAAACCTCCTGATCATCACACTGGTGTCCTACAGCAAGACCCTCCATTCTCCCATGTACTTCTTCCTCTCCCAGCTCGCTGTAACAGATATCTTACTGGCAACTGATATTCTTCCTAATACCCTTCATGATCTTTTGGTGAAAGACCCCATAATATCATTTTATGGTTGTATCACCCAACTTTCCTTTTTCTTTGTTGCCGAAGCTGTTGAGTATTTTCTTTTAACAGCGATGTCTTATGACAGATATTTGGCCATCTGCAAACCGTTGCATTACACTTCAATCATGAACCAACATTTTTGCTGGATAATGGTCGCCATCTGTTGGATTTTAAGCATTTTGATAATATCGATGTATATTATAACTATAACAAAGTTACAATTCTGTGGGCCCAATGTTATTGATCACTTTTTTTGTGATCTTGATCCAATCCTTCAACTCTCATGCTCTGATACTACCATTGTTCAAATAGAAATGGCATTGATTGGTGCTATTTTCCTTGTCTTCCCATTCTTTGTCATCATCATATCATATATTTATATTATAAATATAATTCTAAAAATCCCATCTATTGTTGGAAAACAGAAAGCTTTCTCCACATGTAGTTCCCACCTAAGTGTTGTATGCACCTTTTTTGGTACCCTTGTATTTGTTTATTATGTACCCAATATAGGAGAGTCAATGAACATGACCAAATGCCTGTCATTACTGTACACAGCAGGAACCCCACTAATGAATCCAATTATATACAGCCTGAGGAATAAAGACCTGAAAAAAGTTGCTAAAAATAAGATTATGAGCTTACATTTCAAAAGTGATTGAAATGAATACTTACGGTAATTTAGCCAGACCTGTAGGACAAAAAAAGGAAAGACATTTTTTTTTACTTAATGCTGAACTAGACAGATATTAAACACTTCCATACCAGAGACAGATGTTAACCACTTTCATACCGGGCCTATTCTGGCACTCCTCTCCAACATGCAAAAAATATGTTTTATATATATAATGTGTGTGTGTGTTTTTTTTAAGCAGACACCCTAGGGAATAAAATGGCAGTCATTGCAACTTTTTATCTTGCACAGTATTTTTGCGCAACAATTAACACCTTTAACACCAGTTAAACAGCCCAATTTTTTTGTGTGATGTGAAATATTACATTACACAGAGTAAATAGATACCTAACATGTCACACTTTAAAATTGCTCACACTGATTGAATGGCACCAAACTTCGGTACTTTAAAATCTCCATAGGCGACGCTTATTTTGTTTATAGGTTACTAGTTTAGAGTTAAAGCGGTTTAGTGCTAGAACTGTTGCTGACGCTATAACGCACGCCGCAATACCACACGTGTGGTTTGAATGGCATTTACATATGTGGGCAAGACTTGCATGTGTTTTCGCTTTGCTTCGCTTTTTTTATTTAGATTTTTTTATTTTACTTTTTATTTATTTTTTGCACTCTTTTTTAGAATTTTTTTTTTATCACTTTTATTCCTATTACAACAAGGGATGTAAACATCCTTTGTAATAGGGATATATTGTGACAGGTCCTCTTTATGGAGAGATACGGGGTAAATAAGACCTCACATTACTCCTCCAGGCTGGAAAGCATGAGATTGGAAAAAAAAAATCACCAATCTCATGTTGACAGTTGTGATTGCGGCTTTTTTTTCTTACCCTGGCGTGACATCCTGACCGGGCCTCTGATGGCCATAGAGATGACTCTCTATGCTTCCCATCCCACACTGGCTGATGGCACAGGAGAGCCCGGAGAAGCACCAGATGGTGGCGGGAGGGGAGGACTTTCCCTCCCGTCACCTATAAGAACGATCAAGCGGTGGAACTCAATAAAGCACTCAATCAAGGTCTCTCACCCCCTCCTGGATCCCAGACCGTGCTGATCATATCCCATGCTTAGCTGCAGTATCTCACGTCAGTGTAGATTCCTGTCATTCAGCCACACCCTGGACGTTTCGTCATTTGGACTTATTCATGTAGCTGCAGGCATCATTCAGATATGCCCGCTGAAAGTCCAGGACGTCATATGACATCCTTGGGCGGGAAGTGGTTAAAGACACAAGTTAATGCTGAACTGTAATTATTAGTAAACCAAGAGCGGGCCACCCATTGACTTTTATGGGAAGTAGGATATCAGCGGAGATATGTGCGCTTACACTCACCTGCCATACGATCCGCCAAGACCCGCTCAAAACATACAGATGCCGATTTGTTCACCATCTGTCCAGCGGATCAGATAGGATTGGATAAAAATGAACAGTCTGTCCATTTTAATCTCATCTTCCCATAGAGAATAACTGGGCTCTGACAGGTCCCTCCCTGCACAGTGAGCAGAGACGGACCTGTCATCCACCTGCTCAGTGGGAATCAATCTCCCGCTGAGCTAGCGGAGTCCACCCATTGGATCCGCCCCTTGTGAAAGGGGCCTTACTGTTCTTTTAAAGACTGCGGCAGGTCAAGGACAACCTGGGCTCAAGGGAACTAGGTGAAATGATGTTGCGCATAGTACTGAGGAGTGAGGACATCTAGTGGCAAATTAAAAGTAAAAGGAAATCTCTGCATTGAATGTGAATAATGCAGAAAAATATGGTTTTCTTATATTAACTTTTAATAGGGTATTCATATGTATCTTGTTTTTTTTTTTTAAGTTCTGCATCAATGGCAAAAAATATTTCAATTTGAGAAAACTACCTGCTCTGTTTTTCTCAGTAAATGTGTCACCTAGGTTGAGTATGTGGTTAACTAGGGTAAAGTTTATCTAACTTGGAGACTTGCTGTATGCTTGGTAAATGTTTAAGTAGGACATATTAAAACATTTTAAATAATGTTTGGTCAAGTTTTTTTTATTTCTTATATAGAGATTGTGCCAAGGAAGGCTTTGCTTTTACATACATGCAAAGGCAAACATGTATTTTTAGTTTAAGATAGAGTAGGGAAGGCTTAAAACCTCTATAAGGGTATTTTTTGTTGTCTATGTCCCACTGGGGAGATTTCTCTTCACAACATGAAAAGATAGAAACTTTTTCCAATTTCCAACTTGAGGAACATTTTCATCTTACTTGTCACCAAACATTTGTGCTAATTGGATAATTAACCCTCACCCATTGTTGTAGTGACAACAAGTTCGAAATTCCCCTCACTTTCTGTTTCAGTGACAGTCATCTCTAGGACAGTCAAATAAGTAAATACCACCAACGGGGACACAGACATCAAAAACATTATCACAGATGGTCTAACTCTTCCTTACTGTGATCCAAATACAACGAAAAAAGGTTTGCCTTTACATACAATTGAAACCTTGCCTAAAAAAGAGACTAAAAGCATGTTACTTTTTCATCTTTATGTACAAATTAATGTTCTATGGTCCAAATCTCTGGTGGGTTAGGCTTGCACTTGAATGGTATTAGATGAAATTCGATTTTTAGATAAAAATATATGAAAAGACTCTGGGTGGTAACCTCAAAATTACAGATTGATCAGACGAACATAAAACAAATGATTGAGCCTTGGCTCAGGCCTCGTACACACAACAGAGGAACTCATCGTAAATGAAACATTGTTTTCCCCGATGAGTTCCTTGTCAGGCTTGTCGAGAATCTTGATAAGCTTTCTTTGCGTACACACTGTCAAGACCAAATCTCGTCTTTCTCAAATGCGGTGACGTTCAACATGTACGACGGCAGGGGAAGTTTGATTCCACTGGCACAACCCTTGGGGCTGCTTTTGATAATTTCATGTCGCCGCGTGTTAGTAAAAGTTTGGTTAGAGACGATTTGCGCTTTTCAGTCTGTTAGGCCGCGTACACACCGATCGTGTGTATGGCCCATCGGACCGTCGTCCGTCGGACCAAAGTTTTAAAACTTGCTTTAAAATCAGACCGATGGACGCCTGACCATCGTGCCAAACTGCTGGTTAGTACGCAAAAACATTGGTCCAAAAACCCGCGCATGCTCAGAATCAAGTCGACGCATGCTTGGAAGCATTGAACTTTGTTTTTTCAGCACGTCGTCATGTTCTACGTCACTGCGTTCTGACCTGATCGGATTTTGGATTGATGGTGTGTACGCACATCAGACCATCAGGCCACTTCAGCGGTGAACCGATGAAAGTGGTCCGTCGGACCATTCTCATCGGGTTGGACCGATCGTGTGTAGGCGGCATTACAGCATGACGAAGCATTACAAACGCTACTTTTACCCAAGGTGCGCTCCCATCTCATACTTTATTCTGAGTATGCACAGGTTTCTAAGCATACACACAAACGTGTTTCTCGTCGAAAACCAGCCCGACGAGAAACACGACGAGGAAATTGAGACTCCTGACGAGGAAAAAGAGATCTTGTTCTCTTTTTTTTTCTCATCGAGTTCCACAACAGTTTTCTCGATGAAAAACATACACACGACCGTTTTCCTCGGCAAAAAAGCTCTGCCACCAAGTTTCTGGATGGATTCTGTCGAAGGAAAACGGTCGGTTGTACAAGGCCTCAGTCTGTTGTCTTAACAGCCTGGAACTCCTTTTCAAAGCCGTGGAAATAGCAATACACTGACTCCGTATTGCTGCCTTATGTTTTCCCAGACAGTGCTATTAGAAATGTAATGGGGTGCGGTTCTCAACAAATTAAAGTTTCAAGGCCTTCTCCAAATCACCCCTGGCAGGAACATGTTTAAGTAAAAAATCATTAAGCCACCAATGGTTAGTCTTAAGCCTAGTTGCATCCAGTTTGAGTTTCAATAGCATTTGCGCATTGTCTGACCAGGAAATAGGGTGAGCCACAGATTTAATAACCTGTAGAGTAGGGTCGTTTATGAGAAAATAATCCACCCGAGAATGCATGCAGAAAGGATGTGAGTAGTGCGTATATTGGCATTACATCGGGTAGGTGACCTGCCAAGTATCAAACAACATGTGTTTATGAGTAATTTGGTGGAACAATTGAAACTGATGGGAGAGGTGTGGGGAGGGGGAGAGGGGATCATCAACCAGAGAAAATGGATAGTAAAATCTCCTCCTACCACTAAAAAGGAGTGTTTGAAATGAAACAGTAATGCCCTGTACACACAATCGGAATTTCCTATGGGATAAAATCTGATGGAATTTTCCGTCGGAATTCCATTCAAGCTGTCTTGCATACACACTGTCAAACCAAATTCCGACCGTCCAAAACGCGGTGACGTAAAACACTACGACGAGCCGAAAAAAATTAAGTTCAATGCTTCCGAGCATGCTTCTACTTGACTTCTACTGAGTTTCCGATCGGAAAAAAATAAAACATGTTCTATTTCTAAACTCAGACGGAAAAAAGTTCGATGGGGCCCACATACGGTCGGAATATCCAATGAAAAAATTCTGTCTGACTTTTTTCATCAGAAATTCTGATCATGTGTACAAGGCATAAGAAAGGCTGTCTGATTGGCATTAGGTGCGTAAATGTTACAAAATGTGACCCGTATGTTGCCATTGGCTTCTAAGGCCGCGTACACCTGATCAAATTTGTCCGCTGAAACTGGTCCGACGGACCGTTTCAGCAGACAAATCCAGAGGAGATTTTGATCCAATGGTGTGTACACGCCATCGGACCAAAATCCGATGAGACATGTCCGCTCTAAACGGTCCGTTGGACAAGTTTGAGCGGACATGTCTCATCGTGTGTACGCGGCCTAAGAGTAATATAGTGGACTTGTGGATCAGAATAGGAATAAGTGAGCATGAATGGGGCACCTGGCTTAATAAAAATGGTGACCCCAGCTTTCTTACTAGGGATGAGCTGTATGTTTTGGTCGAACATGAGTTCGACTTGAACAATGGCTGTTTGACCGTTCGTAGAATAGCGAACAATTTGGGGTGTTCCCGGCAAATTCAAAAGCCACGGTCTATGGGAGAAATCAAAAGTGCTCATTTTAAAAGTTAATATGCAAGTTATTGTCCTAAAAAGTGTTTGGGAACATGGGTCCTGCCCCAGGGGACATGTATCATTGCATTTTTTTTTTAAAAAGGGCAGTTTTTTCGGGAGCAGTGATTTTAATAATGCTTAACGTCAAACAATGAAAGTGAAATATTTATTTTTATTTCATACCTGGGGGGTGTGTACAGTGTGCCTGTAAAGTAGTGCATGTTCTCCGTGTTTATAACAGTCCCTGCACAAAATAAAATTTTGAAAGGAAAAAAGGTAATTTAAAACTATGCATGGGTTCCCCCCCAGTCCATTACCAGGCCCTGTTATGGAAAACACTGGGGTTACCCAGTGACATGTACGGGTGACCCTGCCCCTCTCTGACGCAACATGAAACCTGTACATGTCACTGGTTTCCACTTTGCGACAGAGGGGGGTGGGGTCACCCGCGCATCTTACAGGTGGCCCTGCCCTCAGCTATTCAACCGCTGTCAGGTTGGAGAGCATCATTGGTCGGCTGCCTCCCATGGAGGTAGGATCGTGTCGGCGTTTTTTCTTCTTTGTATCATCGCTGGAGGTCGAGAACGGATTTACATTGCTGGATTTTTTTTTCTCTTTTGTTTTCTTTTTTTGTCCCAAGCTGTGGAATGTGTTTTTTAACATGTTTGACACTTTTCTTGTGAAAAGGTAGGGCTACAATGTACTCGTTATTAAATCACATAGGAGGGGTGGGATCTGGGGGTCCCCTTTGTTAGAGCGGGCTTCCAGATTCTGATAAGACGCCCACAACTACTGAGCAAGGGTTGTGGGGTTGATACCCTTGTCCCCATGTTGAGTGCATATGGCCTGGTACAGTTTAGGAGGGGGGAACTCCCTAATCCCTGCCAGGCTGCGAGCTCAGATAAGGGTCTGGTATGGATTTTTTTTTATTTTGGCACCATTTTATTTATTTTGGCATGGGGTTCCCCTTAAAATCCATACCAGACCTGAAGGCTCTGGTATGGATTTTGAAGGGGACCCCTATGCCATTTAACCACTTAAGCCCCGAGCCGGTTTTTCAGATTCAGTGTTTACGAGAATAAAACATTTTTTTTTGCTATAAAATTACTTAAAACCCCCAAACATTATATATATATTTTTTTTTCTAACACCCTAGAGAATAAAATGTGAGTCATTGCAATACTTTTTGTCAAACCGTATTTGGGCAGCGGTCTTACAAGCGCACTTTTTTTGGAAAAAAATCACTTTTTTAAATAAAAAATTAAGACAACAATAAATTTGGCCCATTTTTTTTTACATATTGTGAAAGATAATGTTACGCCGCGTAAAATGAGACCCAACATGTCATGCTTAAAAATTGCGCCCGCTCGTGGCATGGTGTCAAACTTTTACCCTTAAAAATCTCGATAGGCGACGTTTAAAAAATTCTATAGGTTGCATTTTTTGAGTTACAGAGGAGGTCTAGGGCTAGAATTATTGCTCTCACTCTAACGATAGCGGCAATACCTCACTTGTGTGGTTTGAACACCGTTTTCATATGCAGGCACTACTCGCGTATGCGTTCGCTTCTGCGCGCGAGCTCGTCGGGACTGGGCACTTTAAAAATGTATTTTTTTTGCTTTCAGATTTATTTTTATTTATTTTACAATTTTTAACACTGAAATAAAAAATGAATAAAAAAATATCTGTTTTATTCCTATTACAAGGAATGTAGAAAAAAAGCATGACAGGTCCTCTTAAATATGAGATCTGGGGTCAAAAAGACCTCAGATCTCATATTTAGGCTTAAATGAAAAAAAAATGTGCCTTTTGAAAAAAGATAAACAAAAAAATTGTCTCTTTAAGACGCTGGGCGGGACTGACGTTTTGACGTCACTTCCGCCCAGCAGAGCTATGGGGACGGATGGGGGCCATGTTGGCCTCACTCGCATCCCCACACAGCAGCCGAGTGGACCCGATCGCCTCCGCCGCTACCGATGGCTACGGTAAGCGGCGGAGGGCGCGGGAGAGCGGCGGGAGGGGGGTCCCTCTCCCGCCACCGATAACGGCGATCTCGCGGCAAATACGCTGCAGAGACTGCCGTTATCGTTGACAGGACCGCCCACTGAAGAGATGGATATCTTGGTTGTGGCAGCAGCTGCTGCCGTTACGGAGATATCCATCTTTAAAATGCCGACGTATATTTACAGTGGGTGGTCGGTAAGTAGTTAAAAAAAAAATTGGCACAGGGATCCCCTTAATATCCATACAAGACCTGAAGGGGCAGATATGGAATTTGGGGGCACCCCACACATTTTTTTTAATTTTGATTCGAGGTCCCCCTTAATATTCATACCAGACCCAAAGGATAATAGACTGGGGGTGGGGGGACCCATGCCATTTTTTTCAATGACTTTTATCTGTATTGCCGGGTCCCGACAATTCATTATAGACATGAGAAGTTTTAAATTACTTATTATCCTTTAGAAATTACATTTTGTGCAGAGAGTGTTATAAACATGGGAAACATGCACTGCTTTACAGGCATACTATAGACACCCTCCAGGTACGAAATTTAAGGGAATATTTCACTTTTATTGTTTCACTTTTAGCATTATTAAAATCACTGCTCCCAAAAAAACTGAAGATTTTAAAACTTTTGTTGCATTGATACATGTCCCCTGGGGCAGGACCCAGGTCCCCAAACACTTTTTATGACAATAACTTGCATATTAACCTTTAAAATTATCACTTTTGATTTTTCATGTTTGTGTCCCATAGACTTTAACAGTATTTGCTTGTTCAAACTAATTTTTTGCCTGTTCACATGTTCTGCTGAGAACCAAACCGTTTGGCTCATCCCTATTTCTTACTAGTGCTAGAAGCCAAATAGGCAGAGGAGAAGTACCTAGCTGTGAAAGTCAAAGTGCCCCTCCTACTGAAGTGGGTTTCTTGTGCACAAATCACATCCACCCTAGAATTTCTAGAACCCTTTAATGCTAAATGCTTTTTAAATAAAGTACACACAATCTGCAATTCCGACAAGAAAAAAGTTTGATGTGAGCTCTTGGTCGGAAATTCCGACCGTGTGTAGGCTCCATCTGACTTTTTCTGTCGGAATTTCTGACAGCAAAAATTTGAGAACTGGTTCTCAAATTTTCTGACAAGAAAAGTCTTGTCGGAAGTCCCAATCTTTCCAATCTGTATGCAATTCCGAAGCACAAAATTCCACGCATGCTTGAAATCGATTTAAAGCATGCTCGGAATCATTGAACTTAATTTTTCTTGGCTCGTAGTGTTGTACATGACCGCGTTCTAGATGGTCGGAACTTCCAACAGCATTTGTGTGACCGTGTGTATGCAACACAAGTTTGAGCCAGCATTCCGTTGTTGGAATTTCCGATCGTGTGTATGTGGCATTAGAGTTGAGACCATTGACTTGTGCCTCAGCACAAGTTGGAAGTTAGCGGTGCAGCAGGTCGCTCTTAGTTAGTCTGCTCACCCCAGGGATAGTGAGAGCAGGACGCTCTCAAACGAGTCGGCTCTCCCTAGGGATAGATCAGTCAGGCAGGGTTCTCAGCTGCACTTGCTATTACATTGGAACGCGGACCATATCCTGCGCTGCTGTCCGCTCTCCTGGAGACTCACCACTGGCTTCCTCCGGCTTCCCCTGGCTCATTCCCCTGGCTTCCTCCTTACCTAACAGGTAACCCCCTGCTATCCACCCCCCTGGGACCGTTAGCGGCCATCCTTTTTCGTGAAAAGCCGCCGAAACAGCCTAATCTCGGCAGCTCACCCCATCGCCTTCACCCCAGCTTCTTTACCCCCACATTCGCCATCCCCATTCGAGGCACCCCCCCACCACCTCCTCGCCGCAGGTACCGCCTCTTTCGGTGGTCCTTCTGGACACCCACGACAGCCTGCAGAGATTTGCGGCGCCCACGCTCTAGGAAAGACCGCGGCTTCACCCATGGCCTAGTGGCGTGCCGCTCTCCCATGCCTGGCAATCACCGCCAAACGGCCCAAACCCCCCCCCCACCCCAGAAGGACACCATCCTTTCTACTGGTCACCAATTCCAGCATTCCCCGGCATCACAGATCTATCCAGCTTGGGTCCTGCTCCTTGTTCGGCGGCCATCTTGGTACACCCAGCAACGAGGGTACCTATCATCCCCACTCGCCCCCTTCACTACCCAAACAGTACTTGATCCAGGGTTCGTCCGATCGCATCTTTAGGGGTCAGGAAGTAATTTTTTTCCCTGCCGCAGCATATTGGCACTGCACGGCCAGTTTTTTTTTGTCTTCCTCTGGACCAAGCTGGAGAGAAGATTTAGCTAATCTTCCCTCCATCACTCTTGAAACCCCCCCTCCCCCCCCCCCCACCCGGTGTTTGGTGACCATGACGAATCTGCAATATTCTGCAGAAACCATTTGGGGTCTGAGGCGATTCGCCGCAATACTGCCAGCCATCACCAAAAAAGCCCTAAGAATTGAGCAACTATTGAGAATCGATTGACGATCGACTGTCAAAAAAGCCATTTACCCCAGCCTAAGCACATATCATGTGCTTTGATCAACACAAGATCGGCAGTAAAACACCGTCTAGAAATCCATGATTTCATTCTACAATACGATCTAGATTGCCTCTTCATTACAGAAAGCTGGCTCACAGCCGACTGTAACACCATTCTAGGAGAACTGGTGCCAGAAAACTACCGTATTTTAACGGAAAACAGATTAGGGCAAAGAGGAGGAGGACTGGCGGTGATCCACAAGACTCACCTTGCGATCACTAAACCAGTTCTTCAAAACCCTCTTCCATTTATGGAAACCCTTACTCTGCAACTGCAAACAAATTCACAGGAGACATTCCACATTCTTCTCTGCTATAGGCCACCTGGCCCAAAATCACAGCTGCTACCATCTTTGACGGAGTTCATCTCCACTTACACCCTCAACAGCAAACACTATTTGCTGCTCGGGGATTTCAACCTCTGGGCCAACTCCTCACAAGACCCCGTTGCCGACGCCTGTATTGACCACCTGGAAGGATTAGGGCTACAACAACTAGTATGTGGGCCCACACATACTTCAGGTCACACACTTGATCTTATTTTCAGACAAGATCTGGAAAAAAAAATTGGAAAATTAATCGTTGCCATGGACAGATCACCATGCAATTAAATTCATTATTTCAGAGGGGCAGTGTCCGGATGTGCAGCAGGAAGGACGTGTGGCTGTTGAGCTCCACACAGGCGGCTAAAATCTGTTGCCATCCTTGCCTTGATCCGCGTCCAACTGAGCTAACTCTAGCGGCACCTACCTAGGGAAGCCTTAGGGAAGCCTTTTGTCAAAGATCCGGAGGATTCGGTGTCACGATTGCTAAATTCTCCCTGCTGAGCCTGCTCCCGCAGCCGCCATCTTGCGGCCTGTGCCTCCTCCAGGGCTACCTTGCCTGCATCCTGGGCATCGGGTGAGGAGTATAGCCTACACCGCCAACCGAAGCCTCCTCAGAGGTCACAGCCTGCTCACTCTGCTGTAGGAGATCCCCTGAAAATCCGGCTGTGGAGTGAGGAGCTCCGCGGCGCCATCTTGCGGCCTACAGCCTGGGTGTCTTCCTCCATCGGGACAAAGTGAGTATCTGGGCCCCAGCCTCTATGCTATCTAATGACTGTTCGGACTGTTGCCATCTAGCAGCCAGGTGTGGGGATCCGATCGCTGCCTAAGGGGAAAATTCCAGCCCTGCACGAACTTGGTGTTTACTCGGCCGGCCCCTCTCTCAAGATAGTCCGCGGCTTCGGCCTACCCCTGGAAGTCGGCGGCCATCTTACTGCTCCTGATACTCCCAACCTTTTTCAGCAAATCCAATTACCCCACATCCTTGATTAGCTCCTAGCTGGACTCATTATACGTTGCTGAGCTCATTTATACATTTGTACACGGCTACCTGACTTGGCTGCAGAGACTCTGACACCCGAATCATCTGCTATGTAGTCTCGCATCTCAGTGAGCTCAGGGGGACCGTATCTACCACACAACTGAATGACCTTGCTTCCCCGCTCTAGACACAGGAACCACTGAGACTGTACTGACCTCGTCGCTTAAGGAGTGACCCTCTCCTCTCTGGTGTGCCTGTGGCTAGCGGAGAATGACCCGCAAACGTAAGGAGATGCCGAACCAAAAAAAAAACTAGACGACTTTTACTCGCCGAAGAACAGAGGACTACTCCACACTGCTGTCGGTTCCAAAAGGCCCTCACCCACTTCCTCGGATGGTTCCCAGTCTGGCTCATCGAGTCCCGAGGCCTCGGCTGACCCTGCTCGGGGTTCGCCTGGGATGTCCAAGCTGACAACCCGCAGCCCAACCAAATTCAAACCTTGACTGGAAGCGGACGGTGGGCGGGCTAGTGAGGGCCCCGAATTTCTGGAAGACACGAGGGAGCTGGTGGATCCCTTCACTGCGTTCCCTACCACGGGTAAGGATGTATCCGACACCACTCTTAAAGATATGCTTGTGTCTCTCCGTAGCTCCATGCACGCAGACCTAATGCAATGTATGCAGAATTTTAAGTCGGATATAGGAGAACTGGGAGGCCGGGTAGCCCACATTGAGGAGAAAATGGGGGACTTTGCAACATCTCACAATACTCTAATAGATGCTCATGCTGACCACTCTGAGGAGATAGCCTGGCTGAGGACAAAAGTCGCGGATTTAGAGGACAGGTCGAGGAGAAACAATGTGAAAATCAGAGGAGTTCCTGAAACTGTACTCCCCGCACAACTCCAGCAGTATGCTAGAGACCTTCTGCAACAAATCCTCCCGTCTGTCTCAGAATCTAAGCTTCAGATTGATCGCATACATAGACTGCCTAAGCCATCCCATCTCCCAGACAACATACCTCGGGACGTACTGATGAGGGTGCACTTCTACCAGGTGAAAGAGCAACTCATGCTTACTTTCAGGAAGACCCAACAACTTCCGGAGAAATTTTAACATATCCAGTTGTTTGCTGACCTGTCGCAATTCACCATGCAGAGGCGCAAATCGTTGGTTCCAGTAACGAAGGCCCTCCGCAACCATAACATCCCGTACCGCTGGGGCTATCCGGTGAAGATCACGGTTACTCACGATGGTAAAAACACAATCATCACTGACCTGGAGGCTGGGCTTAAGCTACTTCGCTCCCTAGACATCCTCCCGGACCAACCCTCTGAGAATTCATCCCCTCCTGCGAGGATCGACCAGCAGTACGAGTGGCAGATGGTGAAGAACAAGAAGGGCTCCAAGAAGAGGTCATCGTGATCAATGTCACAACTCTACAAGTTTTGCTATGGTTAAGTTCCATGTGTTCTGGAGCAATTGCTCTGAAGTTTGATCCCCCCCCCTAAGAATGGGCAAAGCTTCTGCCCTCTGGTCCTTGTTTGAACAAGTTTTCTTATTACATGTTTTGTTCCCCCCCCCCCTGTTATTTTTTTCTTTTTTTGATTCCCTACAGATTTAGCTTTCATTACCCAATCCCTTATTCTCTTGTGCATGCTGCTCTAACCGCCCTTTGGGGTCTCGCGCCCCTTCCACTGTGATGATGAGTCACCCTGCCTTGTACGCCCGACGCCATGAAGATAGATGGACTGTCTGCCAAACCGTATTTGCAAGGTATTATTTTCTCTTTCTCCTTCTGAATGTACTATGGCTCTGAAAATAGTGTCCTTTAACGTTAATGGTTTAAAGGCTAAGGCTAAGGCTAAGACCCTCCAGGCGGACATCCTTTGTATCCAAGAGACACATTTCTCGGCGGATAGCCCACCCAGGTCCCAGAACAAGCACTTCCCCCACATCTTTATGGCCTCCTCCCCCATTAAACGCAAGGGAGTCTTGATTGCAATAAGAGACTCGGTGGCATTTAAGTTAACGCAGACCCGGGAGGGAGATATATTATTTTAGTGGGAGAATTCAACAACAAACCCTTCACCATTGCCAACTTATATGCACCAAATTCCCACCAACTTCGTTTTTTGAAGAATTTGTACTGTAGAATTGCCTCCCTTCGACATGGTTCTTTAGTGATTTGTGGTGATCATAACCTGACGGTGGATAACTCTTTGGACTCCTCATCTATGTTGAAGCGCCCTGTTCCACAACTTCAACACTTGCTACATTCTGAGGATGTCTATGATGTATGGAGGTGCCAGCACGCTGGTGAACGAGACTATACCTTCCACTCTGCCAGACATAATTCCTATTCAAGGATCGATTTCATTTTTGTTGACAAGGGTTTGCTTCAGGCGGTGTCATCCTCCACCATCCACAATATCTCATAGTCAGACCATGCTCCTGTGTCAGTTGTGGTGGTGGAGGGTCACACCCCTAGTCCCGCCTATGTTTGGAGGGCAAACTCTCGAAGTGTTCAGTATGCCTGTGCATGCTGCTACTATTAATGATTCCCTGTCAAACTTTTTTGCTGAGAATGTGGACTCGGTCTCGGACCCTGCCATGCTATGGTGTGCCCATAAGGCATTTATTAGAGGTATTATCCTACAAATATGTGCAAGGGAGAAGAGGCAGAGGTCACAAAAAATTGATCGGCTACTTGTAGACATCAAAGCATTAGAAGCTCAGAACAAAACCAATCCTACTACACTCCTGGCTCAGAAACATTCTAAGTATAGATTCGATCTCAGGCTCATGATGATTGAGCAGCACGATAGGTTTATCCAAAATCTGAAGCTCACCCACTATTCTGCGGGGAACAGAGCAGGTAAATTTTTGGCCCAAAGACTCAAATCAGCTAGAATTAAGTCCAGGATCCCCTATCTCCTTCACCCTGTAGATAAGTACAAAATCATAAATCCTAAAGAAATTGCAGATTCCTTTGCCCACTATTACTCAAACTTATACAACCTGAAAACAGATCCCAATACGCCTCAGCCCTCTGAGGAAGGCATTCAGGCATTCCTCTCCAAGATTAAACTCCCTTCTCTATCACAATCCCAATTAGACCTGCTAAACGCACCCATCTCGGAATCAGAGATCAGGCGAGTAATCAAACTTCTACCATTGGGTAAATATCCAGGACCTGACGGTCTACCTAATGACTACTACAAGTCCTTTCAGGACAAACTAATACCTTCTCTAGGAGATGTGTTCAGGGCCGCAGTGTTCTCTGCCTCTTTTCCCTCTGGAATGCTCAAGGCCTATGTAATTACTAATTCCCAAGCCAGGTAAGACTCCTGATAACCCAGCAAATTTCCGACCTATATCGCTGTTGAATTCTGATGTTAAGTTGTACGCAAAGATATTGGCCCACAGGCTTCTGCCTATTCTGCCCTTTCTTGTTAGTGCTGATCAGTCTGGCTTCATTCCTGGGAGGCAGGCCTTGGATGCTACGAGACGGGTGGTTGGGGAGATACAGTGGGCTGGGGCCTCTCGGACGCCTTCTCTGCTCCTATCTTTGGATGCGGAGAAGGCATTCGACAGGGTACATTGGGGCTACATGAGGAATACCCTTCAGAAATGTGGGTTTTCTGGGCCTATCCTCTCTGCCGTGCTGGCTCTCTACTCCTCCCCTTGTGCCCAAGTCTTTACCACCAATCTGCTGTCTAGTGCATTTTCAATTTCAAATGGCACTAGACAGGGGTGTCCCTTGTCCCCCTCTATTTTCAACCTACTGATAGAGCCTCTGGCGGAGAGGATCAGGTCCCACCCGGATATTGAGGGATTTAACATTCGTGGAGAGGCCCACTCTGTCAACCTGTTTGCGGACAACATAATTCTTTTTTTGACCTCCCCAGCAACCTCCTTATGTCACGCCCACCTCACTTTGACAGAATTCAGCCAGGTGTCATATTATAAAGCCAACTTCTCGAAATCTATTATCTTAGACCTAGGGATCCCACCCTTATTGAAATCCCAGCTGCAAGCGGCCTTTCCATACTCATGGAGTAAATCCACCATCACGTATTTAGGACTGAAACTCACAAATGACCCTATTCGCTTAGCTGACGCTAACTACATACCACTGGTTGACAAGCTCCGTAGGGATGTTGCTAGATACACCACTGTGGAGCTTTCATGGTCCGGCCGCCTGGCTACCTTTAAAATGTTACTCCTCCCACAGATCCTTTATGTCTTTAGAACCCTCCCAGTCCCCGTGTTGCCCATTCACATTAAAACCCTGAAGTCACTACTCACTAAATTTATTTGGAAAACTGGTAGGCCTCGGTGCTCTAGACTATTACTACTTAAACATAGGCGGGCCGGGGGGATGGGACTAGTGGATATCCAGGACTATCTGCATGCCTCCATTCTAACACAACTGAAGTGCTGGCTAGACTCTGGGTCAAACCCGATATGGAAGGGAATTGAGCAGGATTTATGTCCCATCCCTAACCTTCGCAACTTTCTCCTTATGGACGCGTGGAAGCCCTTCCCCTTGTGAGACCTACCTCCCACTCTCCGGGCCTCCACCCTTGCATGGAGGGATCTTTGCGGAGCAATCTCCCCTGGTTCCGACCTTGTAGAGGTCCTAGTTCCTATTAACATCCTTTCCCAAGCTGTCCCTGACCTTTCCACCACTAATTGGCAAGGTAAAGGCATACGCCTAGTTAGTGATCTGTTTCAGGATGGGTCTATTTACCCCTTCCAATCCCTACAGGAAAAGTTTGCTTTAACTTCTTCCGAATACTTCAACTACCTGAGAATTTCTCATTTCCTCAGCTCTCTCGCTACACATCACATTTTTCTTCCAAAAAGTATTTGGCGCTTTTATTCGCTTAATCCCTCTCCCCAGAAAGGTATCGGCCTTTTTTATAATTTTTTTCAAGATAAGTTGACATTCGTGAAATCTCAACCCTTTATCAAATGGGAGAGAGATTTGGAGACAACTTTTGATGAGGATCAGTGGGTGCGGGCGTCAACCACTTGGAGCCGTCTCAGAAGATAGCTCTTAGATGGTATCTCACGCCCTATAGAATCTCAAGGTTTGGGCCCGACAGCTCCCCCCTGTGCTGGAGACAATGCCGGGCAGTGGGGAATTTAGTGCACATGTTCTGGTCATGCAAAAAACTTGACCAGTTTTTGGAATTCAGTGTTCTCTTGCATCTCAGGGATGACTGGCATTCTGATACGACCCAACCCTGAATTAGCTGTCCTACATATTGGCATTGACTTGTTCCCCGCTGACTTCAGAGTTGTTGTCACACATGTCCTCCTAGCGGCCAGAACACTCATTGCACAACATTGGAAAGCAAATGTAGCTCCCAACGTGTCCGAGGTTTTACGACTGACTCAGATGAACTGTAACAGTCACCACCGCTTACGACCTTCCATCCACCCACGACAAGCTTATCTGACACACTCCGACAATATTGCATACACTATCCATATCCTTTCCCAGAATAAGACAAGACAGAGCTCCGTTCTTGCTTCCAAAGATATGACAATTTATTGGTATTTTCTCAGCTTCTTATACAGTCTCAAGCATAATGCAGTTTATCACAGGACAATGCAATCTCCACCCCCCTATTCACTCACTGAGGATAATTCTTTAATTGGTAGCTAGACATGACGGCACCGTATCATCAATAGGGTTCAATTAACCTTGAATAGTAACACAGACATCTAGTTGAATACGTTCTCTAGACAGCTTTATCACACAATGGCAGAGTCTTGTGAGAGTGGGTGCAATCCACACCTTCAACGGAATGTCTTTACAGTGAATAGCCAACACCTTAAGATATTTCAATAGCATAATATACAAAGGTATGACTCACTCTGGTCTTGTAGACCTGAATTAACACCTTTCAAAAGCATGTGTGCCCAGATTGAATAGCTAACCGCTTTTGGTATTTGAAGACATCCTGCAAACATGAATTATTATTAATGTCCCTTAGTAATGTCTTCTGTAACATATGAATTATGATTCTTTGTCACCCTATGGCCCTAGTGGACATAAGGTGACCCTAGACATAGGAATATCTCAGTCTGTCACGGTGCATTCCGTTACATGAACTATGTCCATGAGTCCCTGCTAGCCTATCGTCGGGGCGGTAGAGACAGGTTCAACTTGGTTTGGAAAATTTAGACTAATTGGTAAAAAACGTAAAATGGCTTCATTTATTGATGATTGATTGCTTGGAAACGGCTATCTAGCATGCACACCTCCTTCTTTCTTCTTCCTCTTCTCTTCCTCCCCCCTTCTTTTTCTTTTTTTTTTCTTTCTCTCTCCCTCTCTCTCCTTGTCCTTCTCTTCCCCTCTTCCCTACTTCCCCCCTCTTCGACTTTCCCACGAGCAAAAGGTGCGACAATATCTGTTGAAAGAAGTTTAATGCTGTTCCATGGTTGGATTTCATGTTTTAGTATCGTGCTTCCTATTGTATGTGGGAAGGTTAAATGTTTCCGTGTTTGATGTATTTTCTCGGTAACGCCTGTTTTGTTTTCCTTTTATACATTTCTGTATAAAAATATGTATTCGTAATTTTCCTAATAAAAAAAAAAAAATCATTATTTCCAAAATCCCCCCTTAACAAAAACATCAAAACCAGTGACAACACACTGGACTAGATGTCAGAAGAAGCTCCATTCGGAAATCTTCAAAACCACATTAAGGAAAGAAATAAAAAGAATCCAACCGCATCAAACGGCCGTAGAAACACTGGATGCCATAAACATAGCCCTACTACAGTCAGCCGACTTAGTAGCACCGAAACGTAAAACTCTCATCCGGAAAAACAACTCCAGCTGGTTTAACAACCAGCTGTCGTTACTGAGGCAAGAGCGCAGAAGGGTGGAAGCCGCCTGGTAAAGAAGCGCTTCAGAGGAAAATCTTCCCATCTACAAGGCAACAACAAGAAAATACCACAAGGAAATCTTCAAAGCCAAGAAAAATTATTTTTCCAAGGCTATCAACAGCGCCCTAAACCGCCCCCGCAAACTCTTCAAGCTGGTCACTCAGACCATTAATCCAGGATGTCTTGAAGTCCCCAATTTGGACACCCAAGAATTTTGCAATGAATTATCGGATTACTTCATTAATAAAATCGAGGGAATCCGGCAAAGCATTCAGCAAAAAAATACCCCCCTCAGCCCCCCCGCAATTTTTCCTACAATACCCACAATAATTCACCACAATCAGGTAAGTTCACTCTGGAACCCATCTCTATCTATGCCACAAAGAATATCATTGGTACTTTGTGTAACGGCACTGCGCCAAATGATATCATCCCCACTAAACTGCTGAAGGAATGCGCCAACATCCTGGCACCTCCTATCACGCAGCTTATAAACCAGTCTTTCAAGGAAGGCATAGTGCACTCCCAGTTGAAAGAGGGCATAATCCAACCCACCCTAGACCCCAAGAACCCACTCCACCGCCGTCCCATAACAGGCCTAAATGTACTCTCAAAGGTAATGGAAAAAGTAGTGGTACAGCAGCTGCAACAGCATCTAGATACCCACAACCTACTTGATTCATTTCAATCGGGCTTCCGTCCCGGAAAAGGGACAGAAACCGCATTGCTCAAAATATGGGATGATGCTCTTGAGGCCGCAGACGGAGAAGAATCTTGTCTTCTGGTTCTGTTGGACCTAAGCGCAGCCTTTGACACTGTCGACCACCAACTATTACTGACTCGGCTAGCTGAAGTTGCCAGGGTCGCAGAAGGCGATTTATCTTGGTTCTCCTCTTTTTTGGAAAACCGATCACAAACAGTGAAGTTAGGACCTTTCACTTCTGAGAAACGCACAGTATCATGAGGAGTCCCTCAAGGATCGCCTCTGTCATCGGTGCTGTTTAACATCTATCTTCGTTCTCTTTTTGAAATCATCAGCAGACAAAAACTGCTCTATCACTCATATGCAGACGACACGCAACTGTATTTCCGCATTTGCAACAGAAAGGATCACCACCTCAATCTAGAGACATGTCTCTCTTTGATAGAGAACTGGATGACAAAGAGTTATCTTAAACTCAATGCAGCGAAAACAGAACTTCTCCTGTTTCACGCAAAGCATATGAATCAACCTGCAACAACTTGGACACCTCCTGCCCATTCTGGGCAAAATCATCACCCCTAGCACCAAAGTCAAAAGTCTCGGGGGCCTTCGACTCGCACAAACGCGCATGGACGCACAAATAGGGTCAGTAGTCAGCGGATCTCACCATCTGCTGCGCCTACTACGCCGACTTACTCCTTTTATCCCTAAAGAAGACATAGCGGTCGTGGTGGGAGCAATTGTAAACTCCAGACTGGACTATGCAAATGCCCTTAACCTCGGACTCCCAAAGTACCAAATCGCTCATCTACAAGTCGTTCAAAACACGGCAGCCAGACTTGTAACTGGGAAAAAACCCTGGAAATCAATCTCACCTTCACTGAGAACCCTTCATTGGTTGCCAGTAAAAGACAGAATTGCTTTTAAAGCACTCTGTCTAACGCATAGATGTATCTATGGGAATGCTCCCCATTATCTTTGCAAAAAAATAAAAGCTCATAATCCCAATCGGGTTCTGCGATCCACCAATCAAAATCTACGACAGATACCGAAAGCCAACTACAAGTCCAAAAGAGGAAGGAGATTTGCGGTCCAAGGTCCCAGACTATGAAATGCTTTACCAACCAGTATTCGGTTGGAGGACAACCACTTACCATTCAGGAGAAAGATCAAGACTCATCTCTTTTGATATCAAAGGAGACAGGAACAACGAGCGCCCAGAGGCGATTTAGTTCCCATGTGCCGCGCTATATAAGTTTTCATTCATTCATTCATTCATCGACATTAAAAGAATAGATCAGTACCATAGTAAATAATGTTGGGGACGGGAACAGTAAAATAAGTAAAGTGGAACAATCAATGTACTTATTTAATCTGGGTTACCAGGGGAACAGACCCAAGAAATGTGGATGGTCGATTCTAGAAAACACAAATGCAAAGGCTATATGCTGCGCTCTGGTAAAGTCAAGGGGCCAGATTCAGGTAGATGGGAGTATCTTTCCTCTGGAGTAAGGCTTCTCATTTACGTTACTCTGAAGACCCTTTCAGCGCAAGTACTGTTATTCACATAGCAGTTGCGCGTAAACTTGCGCCAGAGTAACGATAATGCGCTGGCGTAACCCGACGCAAGGGGAAGTGGGTGTGATCATATGTAAATGATGGGCGGAGCCCAGCGCAGAGGCTTACGTTCAGCGCATCATCCACGGAGCATGCGCAGTGAGTGCGGCTCCACTCGCCCCCTTGTGCGCATGCTCACAACTTCCGTTGGCACCACTTCCCGGGAAACGTCAGCGCAATGCGTTCCGCTGGGCGCTTAAAAGCGCAGGCGGAAACGCCATTCCGGCGCAAAAGTATATCCGTTTCCCCCCACCCCAGGGAAGATACTTTTGCTCTGTAATGGCTGCTCCCGCTACCCCTAGAGAGAGGAGGAACCTTAATTTTAATTCCCAGGAGGTCTCGGTTATCATCTCAGCGATGGAGTCTGTGAATGATTTGCTTCATGGGAAAAAAAGCCGCAAGACCAGCCGGGAGAGAAAGCAGGGCATCCTGGAGTCCATTGCTGCCAGAGTGAATGTCTTGGGGTATTCCACCCGGACTGCTGGGGACATTCAGAAAAAGATCAACGACTTGTGGCGCAAGGTCAAGGGCAAGGTGGCCACCATCAGGAGGCATGAGAGGGGCACAGGTGGTGGTCCCCCATGTCCTGTCACCCTGACCGCGGAGGAGGAGGTGGTCGCACGCTGCCTGGAGAGGGAGCAGGTGGAGGGGGTCCCAGGCTATGACTCCATGGAGGAAGGCTCCAGGACAGGTAAGTGTTTTTTATCCCCTATTTGATTTGTTGCATTTGGGGGGGGAGGGTACATGTGCCAAGTGTGTGGGACCACCAACATGTGTCTGCTTTGTGTCATCCACAGATGACGGAGCTGGGCCATCATCGGTCAGCGTCCATTCCACCCCATCCCCCCCACGCCATCGTGTGCCCGAGCCCCTGGGTGGTGAAGAGGTGGTGGAGGAGAGTGGCCACACCACACTTGCCGAGGTGGTTGTGGAGGAGCCTGCTGTGGCAGAGCAGGACTTTACTTTAGTTTTGGAGGTCTCCTCCCCTTCTCCTAGGCCATCTGTTATCCCCTCCCCCATCCTTGGAAGCCCCTCAAGGGCGACTCCTTCCCCCCGGGGACAACCATCTTCTGGCCCCAGGAAGGAGACCCAGAAGACCAGGGGGGTGTCTGATGTTGTCCAGGACCAGTTGGCGAGGGATCACGCCAGACAGACTGAACAAATGGGGGCCATAGTTGGGCATTTGGAGAAAGTGTCTGACAGCCTGGGCTCCGTTGCCCAGATAAGCAACGCAGTCCAGGATGTAAGTTGCAACTGCGCTGCAGTGGTGACCAGTTTGGGTGAGGTGCATGGTGATATTACGCAACTCACTGCAGCCGTCCAGGCCAACACTGCTGCCATCCAGGGTAACAGTGCTGCCATCCGGGACCAGGGGAGGCTGAGTCGGCGGGCCCAGCATTACCAGGTCATCCGTCAGCTCCGGATGCAGGCCCAGACGAACTCATACCTCGGCCGGATAGCCATGGCCTTGGAGGGCATGCAGGCCACACCTGCCAGGAGTGGCCCACCTGGGGATCAGCCACCTCCAGATGCCCCCCCACCCACTCGATCCAGGCAGCTGAGGAGGCAGAGAGGGGCCCCCAGAAGAAGCCCCCGGCATCCCCGATGAGGCTTTTTTTTTTTTGGTTTCTATGATTTTTTTTAAATACTCAGGTTATGAGTTTTTGTTTATTTTGTATTATTTATTTTATACTCAGGTCATGAGTTTTTGTTTATTTTTTTTCTCAGGTTATGAGATTTTGTATTTCTTTTTTTACTGCACACGGTCAGGAGTGCAGGGGACAGTGTGAATGGTGTGTGAATGTGAGGGGGTGGCACTCCTGACAGTAAGGGGTGTCACCCTCGGCCGTGGTGGTGAAGTTAACCCCACGGCTGTATGAATGACGTGTGAAAGGTGTATGAATGGACAGTGACATCATTGGGGCCTTGACGCTGGCGTTGCTGCTCCCAACTCCTACATGCTGAACTTGGGCTAATCCAATGCGATGTGCATGTGGTGTGTGTGATCTAGTGACATCAGTGGTGTGCATGCGTGCATTGTCTGTGTGATTAATGTATTGGTTTAGTGTCCAAAGATGCCTACGGCAAGGACCCTCCTGACTGCTCTTCCATCAGCAGACTGGGTGTCCTCTGGCAGGTGGGGACTGTGTGGGTCGGGGGTCAGGTCATCACGTATGTCAATCTGCAGGCCTTTTCTCATAGCAAAGTTGTGCAGAATGCTACATGCACCGATGATCTGACACACAAAGGTAGGGGAATACAATAGGGTCCCCCCGGACTTATCCAGGCAGCGGAAACGGGACTTCAGGAGCCCAAATGTTTGCTCCACCACTCCACGTGTTTTGATGTGTGCTTCATTGTATTTTCTCTCTCCTCTGGTTTGGGGGTTCTGGAAAGGAGTCATTAGATGGGGTCCCAGTGCATATGCAGAGTCACCTGGAAGGTAAAAGACAGGAGAATGTTAGTCATGCATGTGCCACTTCTGTTGTGCATCACGGGAGGGGATAGTCATGCCTGACTCCCATGTCACTCACCAACCAGCCAGCTGTCCCCATACATGTTCTGGTTAAATTCTGCTGGGATGGGGCTCTGATTGTATATGAAGCTGTGATGGCTGGACCCGGGGTGTTTGGCACGGACGTGCCATATGAGGCGTTGGGCATCGGCTATCACCTGTACGTTGATGGAATGCCAATGCTTCCGATTGCGGTATATGTGCTCTGTGGCACAGGGGGCTGTAGGGCCACATGTGTGCAATCAATGGCCCCGATGGTGCGTGGGAATCTGGCAATGTTGTAGAAATCTGTCAATGCCTTTAGCCGCAGCTCCTCAGTGGTGGGTCTGATGAACTGGTTGGACATGCGTCTGAGGATTGCAGGGACAACCTGGTGCACACATCTGCTCACGGAGGACTGTGACATCCCAGCCACCACTCCACTTGTACGCTGAAATGATCCAGTTGCAAGGAAATGAAGTGTTGCCAGTACCTTCACCAGTGGCTGCACTGCTTGTGAGCGGTGTGTTGGGCTGGTGATGTCACCCTGCAGGGTTGTGGTTAGTTCAAGTATTGCATCTGGGCTGAATCTGAAGAGGCGATACACCTCCTCATCCCCCATGCCAAAGAGGCTCATACGAGTGCGGTATATCCTCTCACGTGCCCGCCTCCTTCGTTCCGGGGGACCCATCAGTAGTTTGAGGACCACAATTGCTCCTGGCATGTTGGCACACAGAGGTGCTGTCCTTGCAAGTGTGGTTGTTCAGCTAGCTCTTATCGTCGGTAACGCTGCTGTAGCTGCTCTCCTGCTGACCTCTGACCGTCTGGAGTAAAGATAAAGCAGCCTTTTGTAGAAATAACTTTGCGCCGGACGGACGAGATACGCGCAGCGCATGTAGCCAGCATATGGTGCTTATCCGTTCGCGAATCGGGAAATCTCCCTCATTTGCATATTTGCAGGAGAAATCAATAGGCGCGACTGATGCGCCCAGCGAAATTATGCGCTGACGATACTCTGGCGTCGGAACGTTCCGCCGGTCGCAAATGGCGCGTCTTCGGGCGCATCTAGTTTGGTGGGTACGGGCACATAGAAACGACGGCGCATCTTCACAGTTACGCGGCGCATATCGAAATACTCCAGCGCAAGTGTTGCTGAATCTGGCCCAAGATATCCATTAGAAACAAGTAGATACATTGGAGGATGATAAAAAAAAGAATACAACTTGCTTCCATATAAACCATGAAGTAACATTTATTGTATGGCCATAAATTAAGCACACAGTCCAGATAAACACACAGTCATGTGTAAATGACACAGTCTAATTTTAAAAGGTAAAAGTCCAAGTCTCATCCAATTTTAAACAATAAATGGAGGGCTCAGCACTTGTGATAGAAACAGGCTCAAGGTTCACATACCAGCCAGAAGTTAATGTCATGCAGGAAAGGCACACATCAGTGTGGTGTGTAGTAAGGCTGTAACAGTTGGACCGGAGCACGTTTATAGAGAATCAATTTCATGGTGTGGGCTTTACTCATGAAGTCTTAAGCCGCGCACACATGACCATTTTTAATGTCCTAGGAAAAGAAAACATTTTTCTTGATGTGATTCTTGTCAAGCCTGCCTTGCATACACACGATCATGAAATAAAAAAATGCTCGAGCAAAGCACGGTGACTTACAACACGTACAACGGCGCTATAAAGGGGAAGTTCCATTCAGATGGTGCCACCCTTTGGGCTGCTTTTGCTGATTTTGTGTTAGTAAAAGTTTGGTGAGAGACGATTCATGCTTTTCAGTCTTCATTCTTTTCAGTCCGTTACAGCATGATAAATGTACTATCTCCATTACAAACGCTAGTTTTACCAGAACGTGCGCTTCTGTCTCATAACTTGCTTCTGAGAATGCACGTTTTTTCCCGTTGTTCAAGCCTACACACGACCGTTTTTCACAACGTGAAAAACAAGAGAAAAATTAGACCATGTTCTAAATCTTTAATGGCCATTTTTCACGTTGAGGAAAATGCTCTGGAGCATACATATGATCTATTTAATCGCTTGCGGACCGCCGCATGTACATTTACGTCGGCAGAATGGCACGTACAGGCACATTGGCTTACCTGTACGTCCCTGCCTTGATGCGGGTCAGGGGTCCGATCGGGACCCCCCCGGGTACATGCGACAGTCTCTGCGGCTCTGGGAACGATCCGGGATGAGGGGGCGGCTATTCGTTTTTGTCCGCCCCCTCACGATCGCTCCCAGCAAATGCGCGCGCCCCCCCCGCCCTGTCACTTCCTCCTCCTGTGTAAACACAGGAAGGAGGAAGTGATGTGATCTCTCCCTCTGCGTTTTTTTCAACCACCGCTGAGGAGAGATCACATCTAACAGTAAGTGTACACAACACTACACTGACACCAGGACATGTAGGCACATTAACCCCTTGTGATCACCCCCCCCACCCCCTCCCCCCTGTCACAGTGTCACTGAATGCAGTGATTATATGTATGATCACTGCAGTTAGTGTCAGTGTGACAGGCAGTCAGTGTTAGGTTCAGGGTAGCCCCCGTACCCCCACTAATAAAGTTTTAACCCCTTGATCACCGCTCTAGTTAACCCTTTCACTCCCTATTGCCAGCGTCACTAAGTGATCATTTTTCTGATCGCTGTATTAGTGTCGCTGTTCCCGCTAGGTAGCTAATTTTTTTTTTATTGCAATTTTTTTTTTTACTAAGGACATGTGGCTGAATACATTTTGGCCTAAATGTTTGACTAAAATTTAGTTTATTTGATTTTTCCTATAACAAAAAGTAAAAAATATTGTTTTTTTTCAAAAATGCCGCTCTATTTTTGTATATAGCGTAAAAATAAAAATTGCAGAGGCGATCAAATACCACCTAAAGAAATCTCTATTTGTGGGAAGAAAAGGACGCAAATTTTGTTTGGGAGCCACGTCGCACGACCGCGCAATTGTCAGTGCCGAATCGCAAAAAGGGGCCTGGTCATTTACCTGCCTTTTGGTCCGGGTCTTAAGTGGTTAATGACCAATTTAAAAAATTGCATTTTTACGTCATGAAAAACGGTTGTGTGTATGTTGCATTATTTTAAAGAGTAAGAATACCCGGCAGTTACCATGGTCTTGATGGTGGTCCTTTGGGCTTCAAGGCTCGGTGAGCCCAATCCAATTCAATGTGTTGAGAGGAGGGATCTCCCAGTATGCTATCGAGCAAAGTCTGAAGGACGGCTTTCAAATCCTCAGAGTCTGGCTCTTCAGGAAGGCCCCTAACTCAAATATTTTTATTGGTTATGGTGGTTATGATTGTCTAAAGTCTCGTACACACAATCAGTCCATCCGATGAGAATGGTCCGAAGGGCCGTTCTCATGGGTTAACCAATGAAGCTGACTGATGGTCCGTCATGCCTACACACCATCAGTTAAAAAAAACGATCATGTCAGAATGCGGTGACGTAAAACACAACGACGTGCTAAAAAAATGAAGTTCAATGCTTCCAAGCATGCGTCGACTTGATTCTGAGCATGCATGGATTTTTAACTGATGGTCTTGCCTACTAACGATCGGTTTTGAGCTATCGGTTAGGTGTCCATCGGTTAAATTATAAAGCAGGTTGGCTTTTTTTAATCAAAGGTTAATTAACCGATGGCGCCCACACACGATCGGTTTTGACCGATGAAAACGGCCCATCAGATCGTTGTCCTCTGGCTATCCTATCATGTGTACGTGGCCTTAGTCTTCCAAGTGCCTTGTTATGTAACAGAGAACATAGCGGTCATTCACTTGTTGAGATTGGACACGATGGACTGCAAGTTTTATGGTTTGAACATCTTCTTCCACATCCTCAACCCTAGCAGCCAGATGGTGAAATTTGTTTTGAAGGGCAAAAATATAGGGAACGGGGAAACATAAAAGCACTCACATGTAGCCGACATCCGAAATAATTCAATCAAAAATAGGAAATACTACATAGAGTAGTAGAAAGGCGGACTTTTTCAGGCAATCACAAGGACATAACATTTAAGAAAAAATATTTAATTATATATCATAAAATCCAAAAACAAAAACTAAAATATACAAAAACAGGGTATACAGAGTATATATCAGCAATGGTAGCTTGCATCTGGCGAGATGCAAGCTACCATTGCTGATATATACTCTGTATACCCTGTTTTTGTATATTTTAGTTTTTGTTTTTGGATTTTATGATATATAATTAAATATTTTTTCTTAAATTTTATGTCCTTGTGATTGCCTGAAAAAGTCTGCCTTTCTACTACTCTATGTAGTATTTCCTATTTTTGATTGTTTTGAAGGGCCTTAATCTTACTTGGACTGGTCTCCTTCACGTCAGAGATCAGCTGTTTAATGTCATCTTTAGTGGATATAGACTGTTGCTGCTCTTGCCATGCAACATCTCTCCCATGGACAGAGAAAGAGGGTCTGGGATGATAGATGAGCGAGCTCAACAGCCATAGGTGGTGGGTCCCAAAGCTCATACCAGGCTTGAGGTGAATCCAGTTTAAGAGTGACTGCAAGGTGAGGTGTTAGATCCTGAGCAGGGGCAAGGCATGGAAGAGTCACAGAGGTGGCCACAGGCAGACGGGAGGCACTGGAGTCCTGGGAACTTTGGGCCTTTTGAGGCTTTGGAGAGCAGGGGGCCAAGGCCAGGTTGAGCCCTGAAGGTGGTGTAAAACAAAAGAAAGAAGGTGCTACCAGGTCAGGAACAATGTGATTTTAATTTTAAAATAGGTGCATTATCCACGTACATTTAAAATTGGAGAATTTGGCATACAAGTCCTTACTGTCCCATAGGTGGCAATCACCTGCTGCAGATGTAGGCTGTGATGTTAATCTATCCCCTGGATCTTCGTCAGCTGGAAAACCAGGAAGTCCGGGCGATGTGTGCACCAAGAATGAGGCTTCAGACACAAACAGCGTGGGTGCGCAACAACGTTTCGGAGCATGTGCCGTAGATTACTAGGCGCGCTCCTTTTTCAAGAATCTGAAGGTGGTGTAGGGTGCAGCCATGGCAGAGACTGCAAACGTACCACGTTGGGGGGAGGAGATAGATCTGGATCCCAAAACAGAGATGGTTTGCCCAGCAGTAAGAAGGAGCCCAGCCCGGGCTCTGAGAGTGCCAGGGGAGAGGGCAAAGGCTCACCTGTGGAGATCCTGGCAGTCTGTCTGTGTACTGCAGGCAAGAAGGCCGCCACTGCTCCACGTGGGCTGTATTAGCCGGGTCACTTGCTGCAGGTGTGGAGATTGCCAATTCAGGTCCCGGGTGACAGGAGAGGCAGAGATCAGGTCACGGATACCAAGCGGCCGCCTGATCTGTCTCCAGGGCTGCAGCAGGTAGGGAATGAGAGTGTGGAGAGCATGGCAGCTACATATTGGTTGAGTCTCACACTGGAGGGCCCCAGAGTAGCTTAGAACAGGATCCATCTTGCTTCTGGGAGCAGGTGAGACGTGGTTTGCCCATATTTCAGACCTAAAGTCCCCCTAATTCATTGATTGTCTCACAGGCCTGAGAAGACCATTCAGCCATCTAGCTCAGCATCCTGCCACGCCCCCTCCAGGAGAGTATTTTTTAACAAATTGAATGAAGAGGCGGAACCTTACACTTCAGTATAGGAGACTTCAGTACTTTATTAAAGACAGCTGATAAGGCAGATGCTATTGGGGACAGCATCCAAGAAATTGGAGATATATTGTCCTATTCACTGCTGTAGAGTCAAGGGCAAGGTCCCCAGTGGAATTAAAATCACTGCCTATGATCAGAAAACCCTGAAAACAAACGGTAATCTTTTTAACAAGTTAGACTAGACTACACAATACATTGTGAATTTTAGAGGCAAGGATATTATATCGACCATTTTCATCTTCTAAATAGAAATTAGTTGAAAAGTGTGTCCACAGCAATGAGGACCACCACCTTCTTCTTATCAGAATTTGCAGTAAAATGTGGGGAAAATTATTAAGATACAAATTAGCAACTTTCTCTTCAATGAAATAGGTGACCTGCAAAAAAAAAGTGTTTCCTTCGAGGGAGTGATTTTTTTTTGCATTGCACTCAATTTATAGGGGCTGTTAGGACCCCTTACATTTAAAGACATACATAAGAGGGTCACGGATGGCACTTGAAATTGCTGGTAAAGTAATTGGGTTGGTAATATTTCCAATTCCTACTCCTTCCTTTTATTTTGTAATTTTTCTCTTCTAAATAAGACTTACAAAACCTTTTTACTGTGTGCAGAGGTTGATTTACCTGTATTTTAGACATAAATGTATTTATATACAATAATACCTGAGATTGCGAGTAACGTGGTTAACAAGTGTATCTCAATACAAGCTATTACTTAAAAAAACCTGCCTTGATTTGCAAGTGTTGTCTTGCAGGATTCAAGCCTCTTCGGTGTGCAGTACCACATTTGGCCAGAGGCGTGGTGGCACCGGTGACACTCGGAGCCATTCAGAGCTGTTCGGATGCACTTGGAAACACTTGGAAATACTTGGATACACTCGGAAATTCTACTTTCCCGAGTGTTTCTGAACCTCTCGGAATGTTTCTGAGTGCATTTGAGCGGGTCTAAATGGCCTCTGAGTATTTATGAATCTATATGGTGCCCCCTATGGCCAAATGTGGTACTGCATACAATAGAAGTCAATGTGGAACAATTTGCCTTTGTTTCCATTGACTCCTATGGGGAAACTGAGTTTCCCAGTGCCCCCCCCCCCCTCAACAAAATGCAGTACTGCATACAATAGAAGTCAATGTGGAACAAATTATCTTTGTTTCCATTGACTCTTATGGGGAAATTCACTTTGATATGTGAGTGCTTTGAATTACAAGCATTCTCCTGAACGGAATATGCTCGTAATCCAAGGTTCCACAGTATATTTATTTTCATAGCACTGTGCAATAGGTTGGTCAACAACAAGGAATAGTTTGAATAGCTAGTATAACGTAAGCTTATTTTACCACTCTAGAGATTAAACCTATTTATATTAAGCAGCCTTTTTTTTCTAAAAATAAAAATACATCTATGAATAATGCTTGTACATTTTAAATGCAATCACTCCCATGAAATTAATAATAAGTACCTACTATTCCCAGTAGTGTTATAAAATGTATTGCTCTTATCCTTAAAAGCAAGGATGTTCTGTATAATTAGAAGAAATAACATCTAGTGGACATGTATCACATAGCTGTTCTGATTGTTTCCAGGCCTTATGCATTATTATTTCTGCATTTTTTGCATTATTTTAAAAGGCTGTAAGTATATTTTTAAAGGATTTATAGAATTTTTATTTGAAGTTCAGTTTCATCGGTTCACAGACTGATGGTCTGATGGTCTGATGTGCGTACACACCATCAGTTCAAAAACCGATTGTGTCAGAATGAGGTGACGTAAAACACGACGACGTGCAGAAGAAAATGAAGTTCAATGCTTCCAAGCATGCGTCGACTTGATTCTGAGCATACGCAGGTTTTGAACCGATGCTTTTGCGTACTAACCATCGGTTTTGACCGATCGGTCTGATTTTAAAGCAAGTTCTACATTTTTGGACTGAAGGACAACCGACTGATGGGCCATACACACGGTCGGTTTGGACCGATGAAACTGAACTTCAGTTTGTTTTCATTGGTTTGGACTGATCTTGTGTACGCGGCCTAAGATATAACCCATCTGGATGCACAAAGTAGTTGTTATATGCATGGTTTTACTAACACAAATTTGGCCTAATGCCTTGTACACACGACTGGTTTTCCGTCGGAATAAACTCCAAAGGTTTTTCTGACGGAGTTCTGATGGAATTCTGCTCAAGCTGTCTTGCATACACACGGTCACACTAAAATCCGACTGTCAAGAACGCAGTGATGTAAAACACTACGACGAGCCGAGAAAATTAAGTTCTATGCTTCCGAGCATGCGTTGAATTGTTTCAGAGCATATGCAGTGTTTATTCTGTCGGAAAAGCATGCAGACGATCAGAATTTCCGATCAATTCTAATTGAGAACATGTTCTCTATCTAATTCCGTGGGAAAAAATCCAATGGGGCATACACATGGACAGAATATCCAATGAAAAGCTCTCGTCTGACTTTTTACGTCTGGAAATTCTGCTTGTGTGTACAAGGAATTAGGCATTAAGATTTGTTCTTCCCTGAGATGAAAAAAGGTTAAATAGATAGTGCACATATTTTTTTGTATTTTTGGTTACATATTTTTGTATTCAATTATTAGGCCGCGTACACACAATCGGTTAACCAGAGGACAACGGTCTGATGGATTGTTTTCATCCGTCATAACCGTTTGTGTGTAGGCCCCATCAATTAATTAACCTTAGGTTAAAAAAAAGCCAACTTGCTTTAAAATTTAAACGATGGACGCCTAACCGATAGGTCAAAACTGATCGTTAGTGGGCACGACCATCGGTTAAAAATCCACACATGCTCAGAATCAAGTTGACGCATGCTTGGAAGCATTGAACTTAATTTTTTCATCACGTCGTTGTGTTTTACGTCACCACATTCTGACACAATCGTTTTTTTAACCGATGGTGTGTAGGCACATTAGACCATCAATCAGCTTCATCGGTCAACCTTCAGACGGTTCTCATCGGATGGACTGATCATGTGTACGAGGCTTTAGGCCCCGTACACACAACTGAGCTTCTCGGCAGAATCCAGCGAGAAGCTCGCTGGGATCCATATTCTGCCGAGAAGCTCGATCGTGTGTACGTTTTCGCCGAGCAAACTGTCGAGCGAGCAGGTTCTCTATTTCCTCGACGGGCCATCGGGACTAATGGCTCGATGGCTTTTTCGACAGCCTGGTCGACGAACTCGACAGCCGGCCGAGAACCTCGTCGGGCGGAACGATGGGTTTAGCCCGACGAGGTTCTCGTACGTGTGTACACGGCCTTAGGCCTCGTACACACGAGCGGACAGATTTGTTCAAATCTGTCCGTCCGACAGATTTGAACAAATCTGTCTGCTGGGATTTTGGTTTGCTCGCGTGTACACACGAGCAAACCAAAATCCCCGCCAGCAGACGGCGCGCTGACGTGTCGGTGACGTGGCGGTGACGTTGACGCCGCCACGTCACCGCACCAGGAAGTAAAACACTTCCGCGCATGCGCCGAATCCATTCGGCGGCGGTGCGGCGGCGGTGCGGCGGCGGTGCAGCGGCGGTGCGGGACGACATGTCTGCTGGTAAGTGTACTAACCAGCAGACATGTCGGGCAGACAGATTCCCACCGGATAGATTTCAAAGCATGCTTTGAAATCTGTCGGGTGGACAAATCTGTCTGCTCGGCCGTACACACGATCGAATCTGTCTGCTGAAACGGTCCAGCGGACCGTTTCCAGCGGACAGATTTGATCGTGTGTACGAGGCCTTAGAGTGCTGCTGTTTTAATCTCTTACACAAAGCGCAATATTCTTTATTTTAAAAATCATTTATACATTTTTATATTTTCTTTACAGGTTATGAATGAAATAACTGTGCCCAGAATTACCACGCTCTACTTCTTAGGATTTCAGATGCCACCAAGTATAAAGTGTACAATATTCCATTTCTTTTTTATCTCCTTTCTATTTTCCTTTTCCTTCTCCTTACCTTTCTTTTCCCTTTCATTTTCCTTTTCCCTTTTTAATTTTCACTTTCTTTATTTCCCTTCCTTCCTAACATTCTTTCTTATCTTCTCTTCCTAAGAAGTAGCAGAGAAAATATGACTAACACATTTTAATAACGTCTTTAAGGCTATGGATGAATTAAATGTGACCAGAATTACCACAATTCACCTGTTAGGATTTCAGACCCCTCAAAATATAAAATATTTAGTTTTCTTTATTCTCCTTATGATTTATTGTGTGTCAGTATTTGGAAACCTCCTGATCATCACACTGGTGTCCTACAGCAAATCCCTCCATTCTCCCATGTACTTCTTCCTCTCCCAGCTCTCTGTATCGGATATCTTACTGATAACTGACATTCTTCCTAACACACTCCATCTTATTTTGGTAGAAGAAACTATAATATCATTTTCTAGTTGTATTATGCAGTTTTATGTCTTTGCTGTTGCAGGAACTTTGCAGTGTCTTCTTCTGACAGTGATGTCTTATGACAGATATTTGGCCATCTGTAAACCGTTACATTATACTTTGATAATGAACCTTCGGTTTTGCTGGATCATGATTATAACAAGTTGGACTTTAATCATTTTTGTTGTATTAATCAACACTTTTACAATAGCAATGTTACAATTTTGTGGTCCCAATACTATTGATCACTTTTTTTGTGATCTCAATCCAATCCTGAACATTTCTTGCTCTGATACCACCATTATTCAACTAGTGTTTACAACGTTGAGTGCCATATTTGTTGTCATCCCATTCTTTATTATCATTATATCATATGTTTATATTATAATCACCATTTTTGAAATCCCATCTATTACTGGCAGACATAAAGTTTTCTCAACATGCAGCTCCCACCTGACTGTTGTTTTTATTTACTTTGGTACCCTATTTTGTGTGTATCTGGTACCTAGAAGACGACAGTTGTGGAATAATTCCAAATTCCTATCATTGGTTTATACTGTAGTCACCCCACTAATGAATCCAATTATTTACAGCCTGAGGAATAAGGACTTCAAAGAAGTTGTGGGGAAATATATCAACCTTTCTACAAATTCTGTTCAACATTAATACAAACTCTCCATTGGCAATTTCAAGGGAACTCTTGCATAAGGTGTAGGGGGATACTTTGACTTTTTTAAATTTTCTAAGTTTTTTTAAACTTTGATTGTTTATGACTGTTACCCCCTGCCTTCTCATAACAAGGTCCCTATGCTAGGAAAACAATAATTAAATGACCACATTTTCAGATGAAGCATGGTTTTGGAGATTATTTGGGAGTAGTCTGTAGGCAACCGCAGACTGCTGTGGGGGGTGGAATGGCTTCTGCCCATTTTTGAATGATAAGTCTCCTATTTACAGGCTCCAGTGCCCATTTTCTGGTAGCTCACACTTCCAGGTGCTGCATAGAATATTGGTGTGAGGATTGTGGCTGCCATTTTGACTTAGCCAATGTACAGTAATGCCACGTACACACGGTCGGAATTTCCGATAAGAAAAGTTTGATGTGAGCTTTTGGTCGGAAATTCCGACCGTGTGTAGGTTCTAAACTTCTGACAGCAAAAATTTAAGAGCTGGTTCTCAATTTTTCCATTCTTGTCAGAAATTCCGATCGTCTGTATGCATTCCAACGCACAAACAAATACGCATGCTCAGAAGCATTGAACTTAATTTTTCTCGGCTCGTTGTAGTGTTGTAAGTCACCGTGTTCTTGATGGTCAGAATTTTGTGTGACCGTGTATGCAACACAAATTTGAGCTACTTGGAAAAAAAATTACGTTTTTCTTGTCGGAATTTCCAATCGTGTGTACGCGGCATAAGTGTGGTACTGTTGTTATGTGCAGTTTCCAGATGTTTTCATTTATGGGAATTAATTGATTTCTATGTATAGTAATTAAAAGTAAGACATAACCTCTCTTCACAATATCAATTTACATTTGATCCAGTTGATGGTAGCTATACTGGAACCAATTTTCCTACTTCACTACTGATGATATTGACATCTGTCCCAGTTGACACTTGACCAAGTTAATGGTTGTGGCACCTGATTCAGCTGATTGTAGCAATACCTGATCACATTGACCCACATCACAGCCAATGGTAGTGCCAGTTGTTCAACTTGACCAACTGACAGTTGACAGAACCAACACTACATCCAGTTGAGAGTAGAGACATCTGACCCAGTCAGGCTTGACCAGACCTGATCCACATGACATGTCACCCAGGTTGAATGTAACCCCGACCCAGTTGACCTAAGTGGCTTCTGACCCATTTGACATGGGGAATCCTGATCTAGATTAGTTGTTGATTAATATCAGAAGGATAAGTAATATGAGCACAAGATATACTGACTAATATGAGGATATGCAGAAAGAAGGACCAATGAGATATATTTAAAAATGACCACTTGACAAAATTGATGATTTTTAACACCATATCCACATGACTCAATAGACCAAAAGAGACACCTAAATCAGTTACCAGCAGTGGCACCAGATCTATTTTGCACATTTGATGGTGAACACACCTAACTCAAAGGACCATTGTGGCAGTGTAACACCCTACTACTGTAGTTTGAGAAGCTCTGGCAGGTTAATTGTGAATGGAGAAAATGGTTTTCTTTGCTTTCTCTGGGTGTGGTAGTTTTGGATTAGGACAGGAGCTTAAAGGTTCCAAAGCAGTGGCGGCCCGTTCATAGGGACGCACGGGCGCTGCCCCCCCATGTCACAAAAAAAAAAAAACGGGCCATTTAAGAACTTTTATTTGGCTAAAATGTCATTTTGACATTTTAGCCGAAGTTCTGGCGCCGTCTATAGAGGGCGCTGCAGCGCCACCCCCTCTCGCAAATAACACACGTTCAATGCAATGCATTGAACGTGTGTTATTGTTGCCAGCTGCCTGGTCTATTCATATAACCGGACATGGGTCGCCGGTTACCCGAATAGCGGCAGCTGGTTGGCTGAGGGGAACTGCCTATCAAAGCCAGCGGCTCTGATAGACTTTTCCAGTACCGCCCTCCGGCTCTTGGAAGTCTATACTCGGAACGCAGGCAACCTGCGGTCCTTGCATAAGACTGACGGCCGTTTCAGCCAATCAGGTTCCTGGATTCTGGTTATCAGGAACCTGATTGGCTGAAGCTTCTCCACGGCGGCAGAAGACATCGAGGGAGGACATGGAAGCGTCAGGTAAGTGTTTTTTACAGGGAAAGGGGCATCGTGGGGCACAGTGGCATCATGGGTCACAGTAGTGACAAAGGGCACAGAGGCGACAATGAGCACAGTGGCATGGGGCACAGTGGTGACAATTAAAGGGCACAGTGGTGACAATTGATGGCACAGTGACTGCATATGATGGCATGGCACAGTGGTGACAATTGATGGCACAGTGACTGCATTTGATGGCATGGCACAGTGGTGACAATTGATGGCACAGTGACTGCATTTGATGGCATGGCACATTGGTGACAATTGATGGGCACAGTAGCTGCGTTTGATGGCATGGCACAGTGGTGACAATTGATGGCACAGTGGTGGCGTTTGATGGCATGGCACAGTGGTGACAATTGAGGGCACAGTGGTGGCGTTTGATGGCATGGCACAGTGGTGACAATTGATGGCACAGTGACTGCATATGATGGCATGGCACAGTGGTGACAATTGATGGCACAGTGACTGCATTTGATGGCATGGCACAGTGGTGACAATTGATGGCACAGTGACTGCATATGATGGCATGGCACAGTGGTGACAATTGATGGCACAGTGGTGGCGTTTGATGGCATGGCACAGTGGTGACAATTGAGGGCACAGTGGTGGCATTTGGTGGCATGGCACAGTGGCTGCATGTGATGGGCACAGTGAGGCTGCAATATTTTTTCCGTTTCCAAACATTTTGAGCACCAGCCGCCACTGTTCCAAAGAGTATTAGACAAGATAGAACCTTCAATGTGATGTTCAAGCTTTGGTAATTTCCTGCAGCCTATGTGAGTGCACAGGTGTGCAGGGGTGATATAAACTTGATGACAGTTACTGCAGTTGAAGGTGCAGTCAGAGTTGTTGCAGTTGCTGCAACCAGGAGGGAGATATTCTTCTATCTGGAGACCTAGGCAATACCCTCAAGACAGCAGTCCATGTGGGAGAGATTCCAAGCCATACGATTAAGAGAGTTGGGCCAGCTAAGAGAGTCTGGAAGACTGTAAGGCGGCGTACAGACGATCGGATATATCCGATGAAAACGGTCCGCGGACCATTTCCATCGGATATGTCCGATCGGGAGTTTGATCCGATGGCGTGTACACACCATCGGATCAAATTCCCCGCCGCCGGACGGCGCGGTGACGTAGTGGTGACGCGGCGGTGACGTTGACGCCGCCGCGTCACCGCCACGTCACCGCACCAGGAAGTAAAACACTTCCGCGCATGCGCCGAATCCATTCGGCAGCGGCGCGGCGGTGGTGGGAGCCGACATGTCTGCTGGTAAGTGTACTAACCAGCAGACATGTCGGGCGGACAGATTCCCACCGGATAGATTTCAAAGCATGCTTTGAAATCTGTCGGGTGGAGAAATCTGTCCGCTAGCCCATACACACGAGCGGAGATGTCTGCTGAAACGGTCCATCGGACCGTTTTCAGCGGACATATCCCCTCGTGTGTACGCGGCCTGAGAGTTTGGTAGACTGGAGCTCAGTTTCGTTGAGACAACAGTTCAATATAGATAGAATATTTGACATGATGGTGACAATAGCGATTTGTGTCTATCAAACCTGCGGTTGAATGTGCCTAACCTAACTCTATTAGTCCAATATTATTCTACATAGAGAGAAAATATTTAACATTATAGAGCAATGAAGATTCAACGAAGCAGCTAAAAACATACGATCGCCGCAAGTGGACATTTATGGTCAAATGCTCCACCCATAGGCTATAGAAGAATTCTAATGTTGGTTGATTTGTAATAATAATTAATAAATATAATTATTACTAGTGTCATACAACATGAGAATTCTACTATAGCTTGTAGGCGGAACATTCGACCGGAAATGTATGATTGCGGCGTCATACAGTTTAGCTGCTCCGTCGAATCTTCTTAGAACATTCAACAGACAGCATGAGCCTTTAATTGACAGATTCAACCTTAATTAATTGGGATTTTCGGACCAATGCATTTTTTAACGAATTTCGGGAGTAACTAACTAAATACATTTTTCGGACGAAAACTAAATTCCAAAACAAAATATTTTAGTGTGCACATGTCATTCCTCTACCTATAGATTAGAGTGAGCCTATGCCGCTAGGTACTGCACTTAAAGGGGTTGTAAATGTTTGTTTGTTTTATTTTCTAAATAGGTTCATTTAAGCTAGTGCATTGTTGGTTCACTTACCTTTTCCTTCCATTTCCCTTCTAAGGGCCAGATTCAGCAAGACTTGCGCTGGAGTAAATCGATATGCGCCGCGTAACTGTAAAGATGCGCCGTTGTATCTATGTGGCCGTACCCACCAACCTAAATGCGCCAGAAAACGGGCCTTTTCCGATCGGCTTAACTTTCCCTCGCCAGAGTATCGTTAGCGCATATTTTCGCTCGTCGCATCCGTCGCGCCTATTGATGTGCCATGCAAATATGCAAATGAGGGAGATTTCCCGATTCGCGAACGGATTAGCACCATACGCTGGCTACATGCGTCGCGCGTATCTCGTCCGTCCGGCGCAAAGTTATTTCTACAAATAGCTGCTTTATCTTTACTCCAGACGGCCACAGGTCAGCAGGAGAGCAGCTACAGCAGCAGCGTTACCGACGAAACTAGCAAGCTGAACAACCACACTTGCAAGGACAACACCTCTGTGTGCCAACATGCCAGGGGCAGTCGCGGTCCTAGCACTACTGATGGGTCCCCCGGTAGGGAGGAGGGGGGCACGTCAGAGGATATACCGCACGCGCATGAGCCTCTTTGGCATGGGGATGAGGAGGTGTATCGCCTCTTCAGATTCAGCCCTGATGCAATACTTGAACTAACCACAACCCTGCAGGATGACATCACCAGCAAGACACACCGCTCACAAGCAGTGCAGCCACTGGTGAAGGTACTGGCAACACTTCATTTCCTTGCCAGTGGATCATTCCAGCGTACAAGTGGAGTGGTGGCTGGGATGTCACAGTCCTCCATGAGCAGATGTGTGCACCAGGTTGTCCCTGCAATCCTCAGACGCATGTCCAACCAGTTCATCAGACCCACCACTGAGGAGCTGCGGCTGAAGGCAATGACAGATTTCTACAACATTGCAGGATTCCCACGCACTGTGGGGGCCATTGATTGCACACATGTGACCCTACAGCCCCCCAGTGCCACAGAGCACATATACCGCATTCGGAAGCATTGGCATTCCATCAACGTACAGGTGATAGCCGATGCCCCACGCCTCATATGGCACGTCCGTGCCAAACACCCCGGATCCAGCCATGACAGCTTCATATACAATCAGAGCCCCATCCCAACGGAATTCGAACAGAACATGTATGGGGACAGCTGGCCGGTTGGTGAGTGACATGGGTGGCAGGCATGACTATCCCCTCCCATGATGCACACATCACAAGGGCCACATGCATGACTAACATCCTCCTGTCTTTTCCCTTCCAGGTGACTCTGCATATGCACTGGGACCCCATCTCATGACTCCTTTCCGGAACCCCCAAACCAGAGGAGAGAGAAAATACAATGAAGCACACATCAAAACCCGTGTAGTGGTGGAGCAAACATTTGGGCTCCTGAAGTCCGGTTTCCGCTGCCTGGATAAGTCTGGGGGGGCCCTATTGTATTCCCCTACCTTTGTGTGTCAGATCATCGGTGCATGTTGCATTCTGCACAACTTTGCCATGAGAAAAGGCCTGCAGATTGACATACGTGATGACCTGACCCCCCAACCAGACAGCCCCCCCCTGCCAGAGGAGACCCATTCAGCTGATGGAAGAGCAGTCAGGAGGGTCCTCGCCGTAGGCATCTTTGGACACTAAACCAAAACATTAATCACACAGACAATGCACGCATGCACACCACTGATGTCCCTAGATCACACACACCACATCCACATCACATTGGATTAGCCAACATGTAGGACTTGGGAGCAGCAACGCCAGCGTCAAGGCCCCAATGATGTCGCTGTCCATTCATACACCTTTCACACGTCATTCATACAGCCGTGGGGATAACTTCACCACCACGGCCGAGGGTGACACCCCTTACTGGCAGGAGTGCCACCCCCTCACATTCACACACCATTCACACTGCAACATGTGCAGTATCAATAAAATAAAAATCTCATGTCCTGAGCATAATCACAAATAAAAAAACTCATAACCTGAGCATTAAGAATAAAATAAAAATCTCATGTCCTGAGCATTATTAATCAAGAAAATAAAAATCTCATATCCTGAGCATTCAAAAAAAAATAAAAAATCATCTGGGATGCCGGGGGCTCCTTCTGGTGGCCCCTCTCTGGCTCCTCAGCTACCTGGATGGAGTGGGTGCGGGTGGGGTGGCATCTGGAGGTGGCTGATCCCCGGGTGGGCCACTCCTGGCAGGTGTGGCCTGCATGCCCTCCAAGGCCACGGCAATCCGGCCGAGGTACGAGTTGGTCTGGGCCTGCATCCTGAGCTGCTGGGCCTGCATCCTGAGCTGCCGGGTGACCTGGTATTGTTAGGCCCGCCGACTCTGCCTCCCCTGGTCCCGGATGGCATCAGTGTTTGCCTGGACGGCTGCAGTGAGGTGCCTTATATCACCCTGCACCTCCCCCAGAGTGGTCACCACTGCAGCGCAGTTGCAGTTGACATCCTGCACTGCATTGGATATCTGGGCCACGGAGCACAGTTTGTCAGCCACTCTGTCCAGGTGCCCAACTATGTCCCCCATTTGCTGCGTCTGCCTGGTGTGATCCCTCGCCACCTGGTCCTGGACCAGATCAGACACCCCCCTGGTCTTACGGGTGGCCTTCCTGGGGCCAGTAGATGGTTGTCCCCGGGGGGATGGAGTCGCCCTTGAGGAGCTTCCTAGGATGGGGGAGGGTATTGCAGAGGGCCCTCTTCCAAAAATAAAATTATGTCCTGCTCTGCCACAACAGGCTGCTCCTCAACCACCTCTGCAGGTGAGGTGTGGGCACTCTCCTCCACCTCGGTCTCTTCACCACCCATGGGCTCGGGCACAGGATGCCGTTGGGGGATGGGGTGGACTGGCCGCCAACAGATGATGGCCCAGCTCCGTCATCTGTGGATGACACAAAGCAGACACATGTTGGGTGGTCCCACACACTTGGCACATGTACCCCCCCCCCATATGCAACACACCAAAAAGGGGATAAAAATGACTTACCTGTCCTGGAGCCTTCCTCCACGGAGTCAGATCCAGGGACCCCCTCCAACTGCTCCCTGTCCAGGCAGCGGGCGACCACCTCCTCCTCCGTGGTCAGGCTGACCGCACATGGGGGTCCACCACCCGTGCCCCTCTCATGCCTCCTGATGGTGGCCACCTTGCCACGGACCTTGCGCCGCAGGTCATTAATTTTTTTTGGATATCGCCAGCAGTCCGGGTGGAGTACCCCAAAACATTCACCCTGCCAGCAATGGTCTCCAGGATGCCCTGCTTCCTCTCCCGGCTGGGCTTCCGACTTTTTTTGCCGTGGAGGAAGTCATTAAAAGTCTCCATAGCCGAGATGATAACAGACACCTCCTGGGAGTTGAAATTGAGGTTCCTTCTCTCTTTGGGGAGAGCGGGAGCAGCCATCACAGTGCAAAAGAAACTTCCCCGGGGGGGGGAAACGGAAATACTTTTGCGCTGGATTGGCACTTCCGCTGGCGCTTTTATACGCGCAAAGGAACACATTGAGCTGACGTTTCCCGTGAAGTGGTGCCGACGGAAGTTGTGAGCATGCGCACAGGGGGCCGAGTGAAGCCTCACTCACTGCGCATGCTCCGTGGATGATGCGCTGAATGTAAGCCTCTGCGCTGGGCTCCGCCCATCATTTACATATGATCACACCCACTTCCACTTGCGTCGGGTTACGCCAGCGCATTTCCGTTACTCCGGCGCAAAATAACGGACAGGCGCTTGGTGAATACTGTACTTCACTCGCTAGTTTGCGTCAGCGCAGCATATATGCGATGCGATACGCTGGCGAAAAGATGCGCGCATCTACCTGAATCTGGCCCTAAATGTTTTTTTTTTCTTTGTTTTCTTTGTTTGAATTTCTTACTTCCTGTTCCTCCTCAGTAAGGTGTTCTGGCTGATTAACTACCGCTCGGATGATGGTGGCAAGTTTACTGAGGAGAAACAGGAAGTGATAAATTCAGACAAAGAAAAAAATCATTTAGAAGGGAAATCAAAGGTAAAGGTAAGTGAACCAACAATGCACTAGCTTAAAGAAACCTATTTAGAAAATAAAAAACAAACCTTTACAACCCCATTAAGGCTAAAGGATCCTGAGGAACCCGTAGTCAGGGAGATCATTGCCAACAGTGGCAAAGTTGCTCAACGTAGCCAAATGAGCTAGCATTTTTATGTTACCCGTTGCTGCTTTATGAAGCTGAAGCCCATGCGTGGGAGCCCCTATGTCATAAAAATCTATAGGCATGCCTAGCGTCTAGCTTTTAAACTAGGCCGCCGCAACTTTTTCAGGCAAGTGCTTTATTCTCAAAGCACTTGCCTGTAAAGTTGAGGCGGCGTAGCGTAAAAAAGTCAGCCGAATTCAAATTCGGCGGGTAGGGGACGTGTATCATTTAAATGAAGCACATCCCCGCGCCGAACGAACTGCGCATGCGCCGGCCGTAATTGGTTCCCAGTGCGCATGTTTCAAATCTCGATGTCATTTCGACGCGTAAACGACGTGAACGGCACTTACGCAAAACCCTATTCGCAAACGTTTTACGTAAACAACGAGGAAAAAAGCGTCGGCACGCCGTCCATACTTAACATTGCCTGCCCCTCATATAGCAGGCATATTATTACGACGGTACTACGCTAACGCAAACAATGTAATTAAATAGCGCCGGCCGCACGTACATTCGGGAATCGGCGTATAAGCTCATTTACATATTTAAGAAGGGAACGCCACCTAGCGGCCAGCCTAAAATATGAATTTAAGATTAGACCAGTGTTTTTCAACTCCAGTCCTCAAGGCACACCAACAGGTCAAGTTTTCAGGATTTCCCTCAGATGAAATGGCTGTGGTGATTACTAAGGCTGTGAAACTGATCAAATCACCTGTGCAAAATAATGGAAAGCCTGAAAACATGACCTGTTGGTGTGCCTTGAGCACTGGAGTTGAAAAACACTGGATTAGACAGTGTAATAGAATTACGCTTGTCTGATCTAAGGAAAATCTATGCCTAACTGATTTTAGGAATCAGTGGCATAGATTAGGCGCTTAAAATGCAGAGATAAGCCGGCTTATCTCCTACCTGAATCTACCCCTTTGGGCCAGATTCAGCAAGACTTGCACTGGAGTATTTCAATATGCGCCGCGTAACTGTGAATATGCGCCGTCGTATCTATGTGGCCGTACCCACCAAACTAGATGCGACAGAAAACGGGCCATTTCCGATCGGCTTAACTTTCCGACGCCAGAGTCTCGTCAGCGCATAATTTCGCTTGGCGCATCAGTCGCGCCTATTGATTTCCCCTGCAAATATGCAAATGAGGGAGATTTCCCGATTCGCGAACGGATTAGCACCATACGCTGGCTACATGCGCCGCGCGTATTTCGTCCGTCCGGCGCAAAGTTATTTCTACAAATAGCTGCTTTATCTTTACTCCAGACGGCCTCAGGTCAGCAGGAGAGCAGCTACAGCAGCGTTACCGACTAAACTAGCAAGCTGAACAACCACACGTGCAAAGACAACACCTCTGTGTGCCAACATGCCAGGGGCAGTCGCGGTCCTAGCACTAGTACTGGGTCCCCCGGTACGGAGGAGGCGGGCACGTGAGAGGATATACCGCACGCGCATGAGCCTCTTTGGCATGGGGGATGAGGAGGTGTATCGCATCTTCAGATTCAGCCCTGATGCAATACTTGAACTAACCACAAACCTGCAGGATGACATCACCAGCAAGACACACCGCTCACAAGCAGTGCAGCCACTGGTGAAGGTACTGGCAACACTGCATTTCCTTGCCAGTGGATCATTCCAGCGTACAAGTGGAGTGGTGGCTGGGATGTCACAGTCCTCCATGAGCAGATGTGTGCACCAGGTTGTCCCTGCAATCCTCAGACGCATGTCCAACCAGTTCATCAGACCAACCACTGAGGAGCTGCGGCTGAAGGCAATGACAGATTTCTACAGCATTGCCAGATTCCCACGCACTGTGGGGGCCATTGATTGCACACATGCGGCACTCCAGCCCCCCAGTGCCACAGAGCACATATACCGCAATCGGAAGCATTGGCACTCCATCAACATACAGGTGATAGCCGATGCCCAGCGCCTCATATGGCACGTCCGTGCCAAACACCCCGGGTCCAGCCATGACAGCTTCATATACCGTCAGAGCCCCATCCCAGCAGAATTTGAGCAGAACATGTATGGGGACAGCTGGCTGGTTGGTGAGTGACATGGGTGGCAGGCATGACTATCCCCTCCCATGATGCACATCACAAGGGGCACATGCATGACTAACATCCTCCTGTCTTTTCCCTTACAGGTGACTCTGCATATGCACTGGGACCCCATCTAATGACTCCTTTCCGTAACCCCCAAACCAGAGGAGAGAGAAGATACAATGCGGCACATATCAAAACCCGTGCAGTGGTGGAGCAAACATTTGGGCTCCTGAAGTCCCGTTTCCGCTGCCTGGATAAGTCCGGGGGGACCCTATTGTATTCCCCTACCTTCGTGTGTCAGATCATCGGTGCATATTGCATTCTGCACAACTTTGCTATGAGAAAAGGCCTGCAGATTGACATACGGGATGACCTGACCCCCGACCCACACAGTCCCCACCTGCCAGAGGAGAACCAGTCTGCTGATGGAAGAGCAGTCAGGATGGTCCTCGCCGTAGGCATCTTTGGACACTAAACAAAAACATTGATCACACGGACAATGCACGCTTGCACACCACTGATGTCCCTAGATCACACACACCACATCCACATCACATTAGCCCAAGTCCAACATGTAGGACTTGGGAGCAGCAACGCCAGCGTCAAGGCCCCAATGATGTCGCTGTCCATTCATACACCTTTCACACGTCATTCATACAGCCGTGGGGTTAACTTCACCACCACGGCCGAGGGTGACACCCCTTACTGGCAGGAGTGCCACCCCCTCACATTCACACACCATTCACACTGCAACGTGTGCAGTATCAAAAAATAAAATATCTCATATCCAGAGCATAATCACATAATAAAAATCTCATAACCTGAGCATTCAAAAAAAAGAAAATAAAAATCTCATATCCTGAGCATTCAAAAAAAAAAGAAAATAAAAATCTCATAACCTGAGCATTTAAAAAAAAGAAAATAAAAAAAAATCATCGGGGATGCCGGGGGCTCCTTCTGGTGGCCCCTCTCTGGCTCCTCAGCTGCCTGGATGGAGTGGGTGGGGGTGGGGGGGCATCTGGAGGTGGCTGACCCCCGGGTGGGCCACTCCTGGCAGGTGTGGCCTGCATGCCCTCCAAGGCCACGGCAATCTGGCCGAGGTACGAATTGGTCTGGGCCTGCACCCTGAGCTGCTGGGCCTGCATCCTGAGCTGCCGGGTGAGCTGGTATTGCTGGGCCCGCCGACTCTGCCTCCCCTGGTCCCGGATGGCAGCAGTGTTTGCCTGGACAGCTGCAGTGAGGTGCCTTATATCATGCTGACATCCTGCACTGCAGAAGATATCTGGGCCACGGAGCACAGTGCAGCGTATATGCGTTGCGCTACGCTGGCGAAAAGATGCGCGCATCTACCTGAATCTGGCCCTATGTTTTTTTTCTTAATAACATTGGGCAACCAGGCCCTTAACTATGGGTTCTGTTTGCCATAGACTCACTGTACACAACATATCTACCAAGAGAGCCCAACACCCCCCATATCACACCCTGCTGGCTAAATATGTGATGGGAAAGTGAGTAGATGACAAGGGACACCTGGCTAATGTAGCAAGAAGATACAAGGAATGCAAATGTCATAAAAAGCACATTGAATTGAAATATTGGGAAGAGTTTAAAAGGATTATATCAATTTAGATAGAAGAACACAAGTCAAAAATCTGGTACATGATGTTTGTAACCTTTTATATATCTTTTGCATTTCATGAAATAATTGTCTATACACATAGAATCATCGTATTGACATAGAATAGTCGTATTGTCTGAACAAATAGAATCGGTACTGCAAGTTTGCATAGACAAAAGTTTTTCTATTAGGTTTGGATAGAGTAGAGAAGGCTTTTTTGTAGTTTGTGTCTTCTTGGATGGATGTCCCTTTACTTCCAGTCCTAGAGATGCAACAGGAAGTGAGAGATAATCACTACAAAGGGAGAATGATTCCCCTCTTAGGCCGCATACACACGATCGGTCAAAAGCGATGAAAACGGACTGAAGGACCGTTTCATCGGTCCAAACTGATCGTGTGTGGGCCCCATTGGTCAGTTATCCTTCGGTCAAAAAAAAGAGATCTTGCTTTAAAATTTGACCGATGGACGCCTGACCGATGGGTCAAAACCGATCGTTAGTATGCAAATGCATCGGTTAAATATAGCTACATTAACAGTGAAGCCGCGTACACACGGCAGAGAACCTCGACGGGCAGAACACATCGTTCCGCCTGTCGAGGTTCTCTGCCGGCCGTCGAAATCGGCGACCCGCCCGTCGGGAATGGCAACCAGCCATTCATCCAGGCGGGCCGTCGAGCAAAAAGAGAGCGTGCTCTCTTTTCGCTCTACGGGATTCCCGACGGGTGGGGCGAGCCAGGAGCGTACTCACGGCCAAGGTCCTCGCTGGAATGCAGCTTCCAGCGAGGTTCTCGCTGGTTTCCAGCGAGAACCTCGGTCGTGTGTACGCCGCTTTACATTTTGAACAATTTTTTATTTGTTGTGAAACAAAATGAGAGCAGTATTAAACCCAAAAGCAAATGTAACACTACCCCCGGAGGAGCTGTATTTTTGGGTGGCACTTTATCTCTATCTTCTCGCTGTCCAGGGTGAAGTGAGAGTCTGAAGAATTTCAATATCCACACAATGCACTTATTTTTCTATGATTTATTTGTAGAACTTCAACAGAAAGAAGTAGAAAAGGGTTGAAACGGGTAGCAGGGCCGTCTTAATAGTATCATGGGCCACTGGGCAAAGTAATGCTTTGGGGCCCCTACAATGGAGACAGTGCAGGTAAACAGACATCAAGTAGGTAGGAGGCAGACAAGTGGAGCTTCCCTTTTTGGGTGAAGCTCCGCATTAACTACATGGACAGTCATTCTGTACAGCAAAGAAAGAGTGGAGAAATACTACATACATAAAGTAACAAAGCTGTCCTGTGCATATAATATATCTGCTAGATTGATGCCTCCCCAACACAATGGCCCGTCTACGCTCCAGATATCCTCCCAGCCCTCTGACCCCTCTACACCCCAGATATGTCCACAGCACTCTGACCCCTCTACATCTTAGATATCCCCACAGCACTCTGACCCCTCTACACCCCAGATATCCCCCCAGCACTTTGACCCCTCTACACCCCAGATATCCCCGAGCACTCTGAACCCTCTACACCCCAGATATCCCCACAGCACTCTGACTCTTCTATACCCCAGATATCCCCCCAGCACTTTGACCCCTCTACACCCCAGATGTCCCCCCAGCACTGTAACCATACACCATAAGATACCCCTTGAATTGTGACCCCACTACATCCCTAATACCCCTGTACTGTGGTCTCTCTACATTTCTTCATTTGAGTCCCAAGCATTTGTAGCATCCCCTTACTTTCAGTACGGGCACTACACTAAAGTTAGCGGGTGAATGGGAGAGTTACTTTGCTCCCATTCCTAATTTGTCAAATTGCAGGCTGCTGCTGTTTCAGAAATGTCCTGTAGGCCGGTCTGCGGCCCGAGGTGTGATTACACCCCTGGGCGACAATTGGCGCTAGAGGGGTTCTGACAGAGCCACTTTTCCCCAGCAGCCAATTAGAGGAGTTCTTCCCTTGCTGGGCATGCTGGGGAGGGGTATATCTGTGGTAGCTGCCACATGTTCTGAGTCGTCGGTGGTCGGTTCCTCTTCTCTGCGCGGGGTCCACGTTCCAGGTGCGGCATCCACCTTCAGGGTGCGCGCATCCACGGACCCTGTTTACATGGCCCACCTGGCCAGAACCACCTGTTCCATGGAGACCCATTCAGGTGTTGATGGGGGCCCCAGTGACTTACTGGGTCCCCAACCTTACTGAGAAGATCCAAGGCTGTATGCCATTCGGTGGGGGATCAGCTTGAGGAGAACCCGGAGGCAAGTCATCCAAAAGGGCTTGAATGAATCATCGGGGATCTGGTTACTGGAATTGACAGGTACATGTCAGCTGTCAACCAGTGACCCCTTTCATTGCATTTACTGGGAGAATTCGCTCAATCCAAATTGTTCTCTTGAGTACTAAAGTATTAAGCCTGTGGCAGAGGCCCGAGCCAGGTCTGTAAGAGAGGTCTGTTCCTCCCAGCAATTTAAAAGTGACATTCCGGCTGCCAGGCTTATAACAGGAGTCTGTCTGGGGGCACTTCACCCACTCTAACTGGAGTGGCGACGAACTATATCTACTACTACTGAGAGCGAGACTGCTCTATTTCATATCCAGGCCTGATACCGCACTGTTCTCTATTGCTTCATCAACCTTTCCTATCTCCTGTTGATGTTGGCCGTTGTTGGGCCCTGGAATAAAGCATTTGAAAATCCATTTGGTGACTGGACATTCGCTCACTACTATTCACTGCTACTACCCCTAGACACACTACAAGGTAACTTAATATGCCGATCCCAAACAACAACCAGCGGCTCCTGAGGGGGTAGCGCTATGCATTCAAGCTGCATGGGGCGGGATCAGAGCACCACTGGTGCTCTGGACCTGTCCCTCCCTGCTGGCTGTGAAATAATAGGTACTGTATCATTCTGCACAGCACGGTGCACCGCTGCCAGCCTGCCTCCCCTGTGTATCCATCACTCTCAGTACCATCATGGGGCCCCCAATTTAGGGGCAGCATGGGTTTAAGGACCAGCTGCTTTGGGGAAAGTGCAGGGGCCCCCCATGCAGCTGGGGCCCCTGGGCAGTGTCCAGATGTGCCCTCTCATTAAAACAGCCCTGACGGGTAGGTAGGCAACACTGTCAATCCTCTCAGTGTATGGTGCATCCTTCAATGAAGTTTCCAGGCCTTTTCCTAAGGTACCAGCCTCTTGCATGGTCCCCTCCAGGATAGGTCCTCCCCTTGCTTCCTTCATCAAGCGACGGTGCAGGATCACCTCTGCAAAAAGAGCAGACCCCAGTCTGACTACTTGGCCTACCAGGAGAAGCCAAGACCCCAGAACAACGTGGCCCCAAAGTCAGGATTCAGGACAAGCACCAGAGGCCACGAGGCACGTGGGACGACAGACCCCCCACCAATGGCGTCCATTCCTGAAGTACCCCTCCCCAGCATGCACATGAGGCGACCATTCCCACTGATTCACCACTAAGGGGGACACCCAATACACCCTGACTCTGCTGCTGCCACCCTTGGCCTGGAGTGGTAATGACACCCCCCGCAAACAATAGTGGAACTCTCAGCACAACCATGGCTGGAACAGAGGCTAAATTTGCCATCAATCATACTAGTCTAAGCCAAATAACAGCTCAGACCCCACTAAATTTACAGCAGTGCCTGTTCAACAGGAGCAGGCTGCTACACAAATATTCATTGTATTGCAGCTCACCAATTCAACGATGTGATGGTTATTTTGGTTTTCTTATGTTTGGCTTTCTTTCTATTTTCATCTGGCTATCCAGCCAGCAAGTCTGCGTTGTTTTAAAAGCACAAGCTCCCCAGCTGTATCAATTGTATCAGTTTAAAAGGATTAGACAAACCACACTGTCAGTAGTGGTAAAATAGATCAACTGTTATTTATTGTTATTTATTAGACATGTGCACACTGAAATATTTTGTTTCGGAATTTCGGTTTTGTCCGAAAAATACATTTATTTAGTTACTCATTCATTTTTATTTATTTTGTTTCATTAAAAAATCCATTCGTATGGAAATCTAAATTAATTTAGGCCCCTTTCACACTGGGGCAGCATGTGCTATTTTTAACGGCGCCATACCATCGGAGTTGCCTCGGAATTGCCGCGGTATTGGGCCGCTAGCGGAGCAATATTAACCCCTGCTAGCGGCCGAAAAAGGGTTAATACCGCCGGCCATGTGCCTCTGCAGAGGCACATGGCCGGCGGTATTACCGTGGTGTCCCCTTTTTTTTTTTAATAGGAAGGAGCGGTATACACACTGCTCCAAAGATGCTGCTTGCAGGAGATTTTTTTCTCCCACCAGCGCATTGCCTCAGTGTGAAAGCCCTTGGGCTTTCACATTGAGAATGCTGGGGCAGGAGTATTTCAGGCATTATTTATACGCTATCTTTAGCGCTAAAATGCATGAAATACGACTCAGTGTGAAAGGGGCCTAAGGTTGAATCTGTTGATGTTCTAAGAAGATTTGACGAAGCAGTTAAACTGTATGATGCCGCAATCATACATTTCCCGTCCAATGCTCTGCCCATAAGCTATAGTAGAATTCTAATGTTGTTTGACTAGTAATAAATATAAATAATTATTTATAGTCAAACAACATTAGAATTATTATATAGCCTATGAGCAGAGAATTTGACTGTCTGCTTGCGGCGATCATATGTTTCTAGGGAATCTTAATGTCTCTATAATGCAAAATTATCTTTTCTCTCTATGTCAAATGGGCCGAGCATAAATGTCTGCTTGCTGCGATCCTATTTTTTTTTTTTGCTTTGTCAAATCTTCATGTCTCTATAATGTCGAATCTTTTCTCTCTATGTCAAATCTTCATGTCTCTATAATGTCATATCTTTTAATCTTTCCTCTTTATGTAGAATAATCTTGGACTAATAGAGTTAGGTTAGGCACATTCGACTGCAGATTCAATAGACACAGATTACAATGTGTCAGAAGCCACAGTATGGGAGGCCCATGAGGCCTATATTAGAGGTATCCTGATTTCCATAGAGGGAAAAAAAGAGAAAGGAGGAGTAGTATGGAAAGGTTAATAACAGTAATATATGAGCTGGAACAAATACATAAAAAGAAAACCGATTTAAAAACTCCAGCACACCCTAGTATTAAAAAAAGAAGGTACTAAAACAATTTAAATGTGTAAATTTTATTGTGAAACTTAAAAATAATAAAGAGGTTGTACAGTTTACATCAGGAATAGGAAGTGTATTCCACAGTTTTTATAGTTCACTGTATTCAGTGAGGCAAAGAAATTGCCACAGGAGGTATAACTAAAAAGAACAAAAGAAAATGGAGAATACCTTAAAGAGGCATGCCTACCTGAAGTACCTGTTGAAAGATTACAAGCTTTAGAAGATCCAATAACACAGGACAAGATTAATCTACCCTTAAAAAAATACAGCGACAGGGGGGGGCGTGGCCAGCCGAGCTTCTGCATAGACGTCTGAGCAGAGAGCTCTGTGCCGACCGTAGGTACAATCGACACACCGAGGCAACATCCCGGGATGGCCCGAAAACGAAAGACATTGCCGCAGGTAAAGAAGCTTTCTCACTTCTTTCCTCCGACCGCGCGCGGCCTAGGCCAAAATGGCGCCGACGGAGCCTCGTCGTCCTCTTCCTCCGGGTCATGCTCGGCTCCAGCGAGCCCTAATCCACAGTCGGGAGGGGCACAGGGTTCTCCGGAGGCATCCACCCCATTAGCACGCAGCCCAGCAAAGTCCAAACCCCGGCTTTCCCCCGAGTGCTCGGGCGGCAAGGTGATCATATCACAGGACTCCCTGGATGACACCAGGGAGCTTGCGGAGGCCATTAACTCCTTCCCCACCGCTGACAAACCCGTGTCTGACACCACCCTGAAGGATATGCTGGTGTCCCTCCGCAGCTCCCTCCACGCTGACATGATGGACTGCATGAGGGGTTTCAGAGCTGATGTTCAAGAACTGGGGGGCAGGGTGGACCATGTTGAACAGAAGATGGGGGAGTTTGCCTCCTCATACAACTCCCTGGTTGATGCCCACAACGATCAGGCAGACGAACTTTCATGGCTAAAAGCAAAGGCCTCGGACCTCGAGGACAGGTCCAGGAGGAACAACATTAAGATCCGTGGTGTCCCTGAGTCTGTCCTTCCTCACCAACTGCAGCAATATGCACAGGACCTCATGAGGTCACTCATCCCTGACTTGTCAGACGCAGACCTGGCAATAGACAGAATCCATCGCCTGCCCAAGCCATCCCATCTCCCAGATAGCATCCCCAGAGATGTCCTGATGCGGGTACATTTCTTCCAAATTAAAGAACGCTTTATGATGTCCTTCAGGAAGAATAAGAGCCCACTTGCCCAATATGCTGATATCCAGTTGTTCGCAGACCTTTCCCAATTCACGATGAAGAGACGCAGGGCCCTCTTGTCAGTCACCAAAGCTTTGCGCAACCATGATATTGTGTACAGATGGGGATATCCAGCCAAACTCACTATCACAAGAGACAACCATTCCTCTGTGGTCAACAACCTAGCAGAGGGCCTGGCCCTCCTCCGTGCCTGGAACATTGTCCCAGAACAAGTGGATGGTGATCAACCCGCAGCCTCTAAAGTTACCACTCAGGATTCTTGGCAACTGGTGTCCCGCAAGAAAAAGGACAAGAAAAGGTCCTCCTAAGTGCCAAGGTTACGTATGCAATATTGCACTACTAGTTACCTACAGACGTTGTTATCTCCCCCCTGTGTTAAATGAGCAGTTTCTCTGCTCCCGGATTCAACATTGAATCTCTCTTTTTACTTATTCGGTTTGTTCTGATCGAACTGTTTTGCTGTTTGACCGCCTCTAATCCAGGTAGCTTTGTATTTTTTTTTTTCTTCCCTTCCTTTGTTTTTCTTATCCCACGTCAGGAGATGGACTTCACCCCACTGCCCAGGAAGTGGCGAAACCTCTGCCTCCGGAAACTACACCTTGGAATTCATCTGAGCTTCGTCGGTCCCTCCGACCTGAGGTACTGTCTCTTCTTTACCCCTCTCCACCATGGTGCTTAACATAGTTTCATTCAATGTCCATGGACTAAATCACCCTGCAAAACGGTCGGCACTGTGGAAAGAGGCCCAGAAGTTGCAGGCGGACATTTTGTGTATTCAAGAATCCCATTTTCTCTCCTCTAAACCCCCTCACTTTCAGCACAAGAACTATCCCTATCTGTTTTTTGCTTCGGCCCCCAATAAGAAACACAGAGGGGTTGTTACGGCTATTAGAGACACTGTGTTATTCAAACTGGAGGAGGTGCTATCTGATCCTTCTGGCAGATATGTGATTCTTGTGGGGGAATTTAACAATCGTACCTATACTATTGTAAATCTATATGCCCCTAATACCAACCAGGTCAGGTTTGTTAACAGGGTCTTCAAGAAAATAACTGCTGTAAAAAAAGGTAATGTCATTATTTGTGGGGATTACAATATGACAGTTGATTATGGTATTGACACAACCTCGAAATCCAAACGTCCTCTTCCCACGTTGCACCCAGTCCTTATCAGAGAGGACTACTATGATGTGTGGAGGTGTCAGCACTCTAATGAACGGGACTATTCTTTTCACTCTAATAGACACAACTCCTACTCCCGTATTGACATGGTTCTGGTAGATAGGATCCTGCTTGGAGCGGTCTCCTCCTCCGCCATCCATGATATCACATGGTCTGACCATGCGCCTGTTTCTATCTCCCTGGCGGAGGGGGTGGCCCCCAGCCCCACGTACATTTGGAGGGCCAACGCTGGAGTATTCCAGACGCAGGCACAGGTTAATGACATTACCAAACACCTAAATGAATTTTTTGAGTTAAATGAGGGTTCGGTGTCAGACCCCTCGGTCCTGTGGTGTGCCCACAAGGCCTTCATTAGAGGCATTCTACTACAGATTAGCTCAAAGTTGAAGCGCCAGAGAACTTTGAAAGTGGACCTGCTCTTGAAGGAGATTAGGTCTCTCGAAGTTCAGAATAGGGCCTCACCCACTCCTGGCCTGTTAAACAAACTGGTCAATCTCAGATGTGACCTCAGACGTTTGCTCCTAGAATCCCATAACAAATTTGTGAAAGCCCTAAAGTTGACGTACTATTCCTCTGGGATTATACAGCCCGGCGACTGAAGGCGACTAAAGGACCAGAGGACTCGTACGAAAATTCCCTTTATTCGTAACCCAACCAATAACAGCAAGCTATACGACCCTAGAGATATTGCCAACTCCTTTGCTGACTATTATTCGTCCCTATACAACTTAAGAGAGGATAGCGACACTCCTCAGCCCTCAGACCATGACATCCAGGCTTTTCTGGCTGACCTGTCCCTCCCCACTCTGTCCCCTTCCCAACTACAAACCCTGAACGCTCCCATTACAGTCGCGGAAATTCAGAAAACAATTTCCAAGTTGCCCTTGGGTAAGTCCCCAGGCCCAGATGGTCTTCCAAATGACTATTACAGAACGTTTGGTGAGACTCTGGCTCCCGCATTATGCTCCGTTTTTTCACAAGCTGTATCCTCGGCTGGTTTCCCACCTGAGATGCTATCAGCCTATATAGTCACTATCCCCAAACCTGGCAAACCCCCTGATACACCCGCCAACTTTCGCCCCATTTCACTTTTAAACACTGACGTTAAGCTATACGCCAAGATTCTGGCCCATAGGCTTCTCACCGTTATTCCTTCCCTAATCAACCCTGACCAATCCGGCTTCACTGCAGGTAGGCAGGCATCGGATGCTACTCGCCGGATTATTGGCGTGGTGCAGCACGCCTGGGCCTCTCGAACGCCTTCTCTGCTCCTCTCCTTGGATGCGGAGAAGGCGTTCGACAGGGTCCACTGGTCCTATATGTCACATACCCTATCCAAATTTGGCTTTCGGGGCCCTATTGCCTCGGCGATCCTGGCCCTCTATTCACATCCCTCCGCCCAGGTCTTTACCTCTAATTGCCTATCTAGATCTTTTTGTATTTCAAATGGGACGCGTCAAGGGTGCCCTCTGTGCCCATCAATTTTTAATATACCACAAAAATCCTCCTGCGCTCTGGTGTATCGCCAAACTGGGTGTATCAGTATGGTATAAAGGCAAAGTCTTAAGTCTTGCAGCCCTCCACAGAACAAAGGGTGTTCATATGGCTAAAAGTGAAAAAAAGAAAAGAAAGGAGGGCGCACCGACCTTGTGCATTACCACTTATACATTTTAATATACACAAAATAAAAAGCAATGGTCCTACTTACAAACATTCAGTAGTAAGCGCATTAAAAACAGCTGAACCTGGACCTCACGGCACCTGCCAGTCAGACCCTAAACACCAATATGGCTGACGCGTTTCTGGGGCGTACCCCCTTCTTCAAAGCCTAGGTGGTCTGCAATCTTTTGATTGAGATTGCAGACCACCTAGGCTTTGAAGAAGGGGGTACGCCCCAGAAACGCGTCAGCCATATTGGTGTTTAGGGTCTGACTGGCAGGTGCCGTGAGGTCCAGGTTCAGCTGTTTTTAATGCGCTTACTACTGAATGTTTGTAAGTAGGACCATTGCTTTTTATTTTGTGTATATTAAAATGTATAAGTGGTAATGCACAAGGTCGGTGCGCCCTCCTTTCTTTTCTTTTTTTCATCAATTTTTAATCTCCTCATTGAACCACTGGCCGAAAAAATCAGAACCCATCCCCATATCGCAGGATTCTCTATACACGGTGCCTCGCATAAGATTAACTTATTCGCAGATGATATTATCCTATCCATAACATCCCCGTCTAAATCACTCCCCCATGTCCAGGCAGTGCTACAGTCCTTTAGTAATATCTCCTACTATAAAGTCAATTCCTCCAAGTCCACTATCCTGCCTATGCTCCTCCCGCCCGCTCTACAGGCCTCCCTGGAACGCTCATTCCCATATGTGTGGGCTAAGGAAAGCATTTCCTACCTTGGTCTTCAAATCACCGCAGACCCTTCACAAATTGGCGGATGCTAATTACCCACAACTAATAGAAAAACTCACTAAAGAGACTCTGCGCTTGTCCAAAATTGAACTCTCCTGGTCTGGCCGTCTTGCTTCCTTTAAAATGCTTTTGCTACCCCAGATTTTATATATCTTCCGCACGCTCCCTATTTCCGTTAAACCTCCCCACCTTCGGTCCCTAAACGCCATCCTTAGGACCTATGTATGGAGTGCACGTAAACCCAGGTGCTCGAAAGCATTGTTAACTAGGCACAGGTCGGTGGGTGGTATGGGGTTCACAGATATCTGCGACTATCACCGCGCTTCCCTTTTAAGTCAACTTAAGGCATGGTTTACAAACCCCCAGACGACCCCCTGGTGCAGCATTGAAAAGTCGTTTAGCCCAAACAGAGATCTGATCTCCTTGCTGTATCTCGACACAATGAGACCTCTTCCTCTGCACCAGTTTCCCTTGTCAATTCGGGCCTCCCTGGAGGCCTGGAGAGTTCTGGGTGGCATATCTAACCCCCGGGACGCATTGGTAGAAGTACCGGTTCCAATTGAAACCCTGGAAAGCGCCATCCCCAATATTGGACTTAGGAGCTGGAGGAACAAGGGCATAACCCATATTTCTCACCTTTTCAGCGACAATTGTATGTCCTCTTTCCAATCCCTCCAATCTAAGTATGGTCTTCCCTTGGCAGACGAATATAAATTCCGCCAAGTCTCCCATTTCCTAAACTCTCTCAAGAACCACCAAGTGTTTCTCCCGATTCCCATTTGGAAATTCTTTATGTCCCCCAACCCCACCACCAAGGGGATCCTCCTCTTCTACAACCTCCTCCAGCACAGACACACATTTGTCAAGTCCCCCCCATTCCTAAAATGGGAAGAGGACTTGGGTCGCCCCTTCACGGAATTACAGTGGCGATGTGCTCTCGCTTCTGCATACAAAGCCTCAAAATGTACCAACCACTGGGAACTAGCCCAGAAGGTATCCCTGAGATGGTATTTAACGCCATACAAGATGTCTAAATTCTCTCAGGATAATTCCCCTCTGTGTTGGAGGGGGTGCGGAGAAGTAGGTAACATCATGCATACCTTTTGGAAATGCAAACATCTAACAAGCTTCTGGAACGGTGTATTTAAATCCATCTCCTCAATTACGGGTGTATTTACTAGGCCTGAGCCTGCGCTGGCCCTGTTGAGTTTGAACATTGATGCTTTCCCCCCACAGGTCCGCACAGTAGCGACACATCTCCTTCTAGCAGCGAGAACGCTCATCGCTCGGAACTGGAGGTCTAATACTGTTCCCAATCTCTCAGAGGTGATTAATGTTACCCGCGACTCTTATGTATACGAATCACTAATAGCCTCTAGGGTTGGCCAGAGAAGGAGCTTTGATAAAAGATGGCAGTCGTGGAGTAATTGGGACAGGAGGTGAGCTTGCCCTGGTCGATTGACTCCCTTAATGATATCTCAGAGCCAGCAATGGTTTTCGTAACACCCTGGTATGACTATTAACCCTCAATGTATCTTGTTCAGTATATGAAGTCCATCCCATCCTCGATCCTATTCCCATCCCTTTTAATTTCCTTTTATTTAATTTTTTTTTTAACTCCCTCTGTTTATTGTTTGTTGCCTACCCTCTCCTCTGTCATGAGTCAATGTTTGTCTAACATGCCCTGCTACGTTTGTTTGAGATGGAGAGTATAGGACTAGCTGTCAGAAAGGCTTACAATGCACCAGCCTGTGTACCATAACTTAATTTGGACTCTGTTTATCTCCATGCTGAGTTGTACCTGTAGACCTCTACCTTTGTTTTATAACCTTGCAATGTTCCTGACTCCTCTGTGACTCGTGACATATGTTTGTTTATTGTTGGAAAAAATTTCAATAAAAATTGAACTGTAAAAAAAAAAAAAAAATACAGAGACAGGGAAGAGTCCAGGACTTGATGGGTTTACAACCGTTATTACAAAACGTTTAAAGAGCAATTAATACCAAGGATATGTTTATAAATTAACAGGCTAAGTGAAGAAAAGGAGATAAGGAAGTAATTGCTACAGGCCTATATTATCGTAATACCTAAGGAAGGGAAAGATGCAAACCTGTGCTCAAGCTATAGACTAATAGCATTGTTAAACATAGATACAAAATTATATGCAAAGGTCTTGGCTATTAGATTGAAAGAGTTGATGCCTGAATGGATCCATGCAGATCAGACTGGGTCTATCCCGGGAAGGTAAAGATAATGGGATTAGATCCTTGCTCCTGATGCAGAAATTAAGAGGTGAAAATTCCCCAGCTCTACTCCTGTCATTAGATACCGAAAAGGCATTTGATAGGGAAGACTGGGGATTTATTATGAAAACAATAGAGTTACATAGTTACATAGTTACAGAGTTAGTCAGGTTGAAAAAAGACACAAGTCCATCCAGTTCAACCATAAAAAAATAAAAATAAACAAACAAAATAAAACACAGTACATTCCATACACCCAACTCCATACCCACAGTTGATCCAGAGGAAGGCAAAAAACCCCAGCAGAGCGATGATCCAATTTGCTACCGGAGGGGAAAAAATTCCTTCCTGATCCCCCAAGAGGCAATCGGATTTACCCCGGATCAACTTTACCTACAGAACTTAGTACTCGGTTATATTATGTGTATTTAGGAAAGAATCCAGGCCCTTCTTAAAGCAATCTACTGAGCTGGCCAGAACCACCTCTGGAGGGAGTCTGTTCAATATTTTCACAGCTCTTACTGTGAAGAAACCTTTCCGTATTTGTAGGTGAAATCTCTTTTCCTCCAGACGTAAAGAGTGCCCCCTTGTCCTCAGCGTTGACCTTAAAGTGAATAATTCAACACCAAGTTCACTATATGGACCTCTTATATATTTGTACATGTTGATCATATCCCCCCTTATTCTCCTCTTCTCAAGAGTGAATACATTCAGTTCTTCTAATCTTTCCTCATAGCTGAGCTCCTCCATGCCTCTTATCAGTTTAGTTGCCCTTCTCTGCACTTTATCCAGTTCTCTGATATCCTTTTTGAGAACTGGTGCCCAAAACTGGACTGCATATTCCAGATGAGGTCTTACTAATGATTTGTACAGGGGCAAAATTATATCTCTATCTCTGGAGTCCATACCTCTCTTAATACAAGAAAGGACTTTGCTTGCTTTGGAAACCGCAGCTTGGCATTGCATGCTATTATTGAGCTTATGATCAACTAAAACCCCCAGATCCTTCTCCACTACAGATCCCCCCAGTTGAACTCCCCCTAGCATGTATGATGCATGCATATTCTTAGCCCCCAAGCTCTGGTGCATGAGGAGAGCTATGATGTAATTGGTATTGCTGAAACTTGGCTTCAATCCTCACATGACTGGGCTATTAATATTCCTGGCTATGCTCTCTTTCGGAAAGACAGGGTAAAAAGGAAAGGTGGAGGGGTCTGTCTCTATGTGAGAAGTGACCTCAAAGCAAGCGTGAAAGAGGACCTGGTTGATGGAGAGTGTGATGAAGTTGAAGCATTATGGGTGGAACTGCATACAGATGTGCGTAGTTCAAAGCTAATCATTGGAGTTTGTTATAGACCACCCAATGTTAATGAGGAGGTGGAGACTCGGCTCCTTGCACAGATGGAAAGGGCTGCAAGGGCAGGGACGGTGATAATAATGGGGGATTTTAACTACCCAGAAATTGACTGGAATAATGGAATTTCTGGGACAGTTAAAGGACAAAAATTTAAAAACCTATTGCAGGACAATTTTATGGTCCAGTTTATTGAGGCCCCAACTAGGAATGATGCTCTGTTGGACCTGGTAATCTCAAACCATGCAGAGCTCTTTACTAATGTTCAGATAAAGGAACACCTGGGTAGCAGTGATCATAACATCATTTCGTTTAATGTAAACTATAAGCAAGAAATACATACAGGAAAGATAAAAACACTTAATTTCAAGAGAGCAAATTTTCAAAGCATGAGGACTGCTCTCCAGGGCTTGGACTGGGAGGGAATATTGGCACCGATGAACACAGAACAGAAATGGGAATTCTTCAAAAAGACTCTTTGGAACCTCACTGCAAAGTATATTCCCATGGGCAATAAGTTTAAAAGGCTAAAGATAAAACCTATGTGGCTCACGGTCAAAGTTAAAAAAGCTATAAACAATAAGAAAATAGCTTTTAAAAAATATAAAAATGAAGGAACACTAGTGTCGTTTAAATGTTACAAAGAATATAATAGAATATGTAAAAAGGAAATCAAGGATGCAAAAATTCAAAATGAACGACAGATTGCAAAAGATAGTAGGACAAACCCCAAAAAATTCTTTAAATATATTAATAGTAAAAAGGTCAAGTCTGAGCATGTAGGCCCTTTACAAAATAATCTAGAGTGGGTGACTGAGGACATAGAGAAGGCAAATTTATTAAATGCTTTCTTCAGCTCTGTGTATACAATGGAGAATGGGGGAGCTCATGTCGATATAGGGGGTGGGAGTGACACAGCCCCAAATCCACAATGGCTCAAAAGTGATATGGTCCAGAAATATTTAGACAGAATAAAGGTGAATAAAGCACCTGGACCAGATGGCATCCACCCACGGATCCTAAAAGAATTGAGCTCTGAAATTTCAAAGCCACTGTATCTAATATTTAGGGACTCATTAATGACAGGAATAGTACCACTGGATTGGCATAAAGCCAATGTGGTGCCCATATTTAAAAAGGGAACAAAGTCTTTACCTAGTAACTATAGACCTGTTAGTTTAACTTCTATAGTTGGGAAGATACTGGAACGTTTAATAAAAGACCACATGGATGAGTTCTTGCTGGAAACAAACTATTTAAGCAGCAGACAGCATGGATTCATGAAAGACAGAAGTTGTCAGACAAACCTGATTTCCTTTTATGAAGAGGTAAGTAAAACCCTGGACAGAGGCGTAGCAGTGGACGTGGTATACTTGGATTTTGCAAAAGCGTTCGATACAGTTCCCCACACACGGCTCACGTGTAAGGTAAGGTCTACAGGATTAGATATATCAGTTTGTAAATGGATAGAAAACTGGCTGAAAGACAGAATTCAGAGAGTTGTGGTTAATGATTCTTACTCTGAATGGTCCAAGGTTATCAGCGGTGTACCCCAAGGTTCAGTGTTGGGTCCCTTACTTTTCAATATATTTATAAATGATATTGGGTCTGAGATCAAAAGTAACATTTCTGTTTTTGCAGATGACACCAAGCTATGCAGTGGAATAATGTCCTTGCAGGATGTCTCCAATTTACAAGCCGACCTCAATGCTCTGTCTAATTGGGCGACTAAGTGGCAGATGAGGTTTAATGTTGATAAATGTAAAGTTATGCACTTGGGGGCTAAGAATATTCATGCATCATACATGCTAGGGGGAGTACAACTGGGGGGATCTGTAGTGGAGAAGGATCTGGGTGTTTTAGTTGATCATAAGCTCAATAATGGCATGCAATGCCAAGCTGCGGTTTCCAAAGCGAGCAAAGTCCTTTCTTGTATTAAGAGAGGTATGGACTCCAGAGATAGAGATATCATTTTGCCCCTGTACAAATCATTAGTAAGACCTCATCTGGAATATGCAGTCCAGTTTTGGGCACCAGTTCTCAAAAAGGATATCGGAGAACTGGAGAAAGTGCAGAGAAGGGCAACCAAACTGATAAGAGGCATGGAGGAGCTCAGCTATGAGGAAAGATTAGAGGAACTGAATTTATTCACTCTTGAGAAGAGGAGAATAAGGGGGGATATGATCAACATGTACAAATACATAAGAGGTCCATATAGTGAACTTGGTGTTGAGTTATTCACTTTAAAGGTCAACACTGAGGACAAGGGGGCACTCTTTACGTCTGGAGGAAAAGAGATTTCACCTCCAAATACGGAAAGGTTTCTTCACAGTAAGAGCTGTGAAAATGTGGAACAGACTCCCTCCAGAGGTGGTTCTGGCCAGCTCAGTAGATTGCTTTAAGAGAGGCCTGGATTCTTTCCTAAATGCACATAATATAACTGAGTACTAAGTTTTGTAGGTAAAGTTGATCCGGGGTAAATCCGATTGCCTTTCGGGGGATCAGGAAGGAATTTTTTCCCCTCCGGTAGCAAATTGGATCATAGCCTTCCTCTGGATCAACTGTGGGTATGGAGTTGGGTGTATGGGAGGATGTACTGTGTTTTACTTTGTTTTATTTTTAGTTTTTTTTATGGTTGAACTGGATGGACTTGTGTCTTTTTTCAACCTGACTAACTATGTAACTATGTAACTATAACTTTACATTTATCAACATTAAACCTCATCTGCCACTTAGTCGCCCAATTAGACAGAGCATTGAGGTCGGCTTGTAAATTGGAGACATCCTGCAAGGACGTTATTCCACTGCATAGCTTGGTGTCATCTGCAAAAACAGAAATGTTACTTTTGATCTCAGACCCAATATCATTTATAAATATATTGAAAAGTAAGGGACCCAACACTGAACCTTGGGGTACACCGCTGATAACCTTGGACCATTCAGAGTAAGAATCATTAACCACAACTCTCTGAATTCTGTCTTTCAGCCAGTTTTCTATCCATTTACAAACTGATATATCTAATCCTGTAGACCTTACCTTACACATGAGCCGTGTGTGGGGAACTGTATCGAATGCTTTTGCAGGCCATGGGATTAGACCCAAAGATGGTCTATTGGATTAAAACATTATATAATCATTCCACGGCATTGGTAAAGGTTAGCGGGAGTCTGTCCCCACACTTTGAAATATATAAGGGAGCCAGACAAGGGTGTCCACTTTCACCCCTCCTATTTGTGCTGTCATTGGAACCATTATACAAAACAGCGTTGATATAGAAGGGGTGAAGATCGAAAAGAGAAAAAGAACATTAGGTAGTGGCTTATGCTGACGATATGCTGATTTATACGTCAAACCCAAGAACAACATTGCCAAACTTGATGAAGGAGATGAAAAAAATATGGAGAACTCGTAAATCTAACGATAAACCCTGTAAAATCAGAAATTTTAAACATAAACTTGAGAAGGAAGAACTAGCTTTACAAAGGGAATTCTTGGGGGTAAAAACGATGCCTTCTTTAACCACTTGAGACCCGGACCATTATGCAGGTTAAGGACCTTGCCCCTTTTTGCGAAACGGCACTGCGTCGCTTTAACTGACAATTGCGCGGTCGTGCAACTTGGCTCCCAAACAAAATTGGCGTCCTTTTTTTCCCACAAATAGAGATTTATTTTGGTGGTATTTGATCACCTTGGCGGTTTTTATTTTTTGCGCTATAAACAAAAATATAGCAACAATTTTGAAAAAATGCAATATTTGAAACTTTTTGTTATAATAAATATTCCCCAAAAAAGATATAAAAACACATTGTTTTCCCTCAGTTTAGGCCGATACGTATTCTTCTACCTATTTTTGATAAAAAAAAAAAAAAAATACAATAAGTGTTTATCAATTGATTTGGGCAAAATGTATAGTATTTACAAAATAGGGGATAGTTTTATGCCATTTTTATTAATATTTTTTTTACTACTAATGGCAGCGATCAGCATTTTTTTTCATGACTGTGATATTATGGTGGACACATTGGACAATTTTGACTCATTTTTTGGACCATTGTCATTTTCACAGCGAAAAGTGCTATAAAAATGCACTGATTACTGTGAAAATTACAATTGCAGTTTAGGAGTTAACCACTAGGGGGTGCTGAAGGGGTTAAGTGTGACCTCATCTGTGTTTCTAACTGTAGGGGGGCAGGGCTGGATGTGTGATGTCAGTGATCTTTCCCTATATTAGGGAACAGACGATCGCTGACATTGTCACAATGAAGAACGGGGAAGGTGTGTTTACATTCTTTAGCTCCTGTGACCAATCGTGGAACGCCGGCAGCGCGCTTGCGACCCCATTACTGGGCTCTTAACCACTTAAGACCCGGACCAAAATGCAGGTAAAGGACCTTGCCCCTTTTTGCGATTCGGCACTGCGTCATTTTAACTGACAATTGCGCGGTCGTGCCACGTGGCTCCCAAACAAAATTGGCGTCCTTTTTTCCCCACAAATAGAGCTTTCTTTTGGTGGTATTTGATCACCTCTGCGGTTTTATTTTTTGCGCTATAAACAAAAATAGAGCGACAATTTAAAAAAAATTGCAATATTTTTTACTTTTTGCTATAATAAATATCCCCCAAAAATATATAAAAACTTTTTTTTTCCTCAGTTTAGGCCGATACGTATTCTTCTACATATTTTTGGTAAAAAAATCGCAATAAGCGTTTATCGGTTGGTTTTTGCAAAATTTATAGCGTTTACAAAATAAGGGATAGTTTTATTGCATTTTTCTAAAAAAAAATTTTACTACTAATATCGGCGATCAGCGATTTTTTTCATGACTGCGACATTATGGCGGACACTTCGGACAATTTTGACACATTTTTGGGACAATTGTCATTTTCACAGCAAAAAATGCATTTCAATTGCATTGTTTACTGTGAAAATGACAGTTGCAGTTTGGGAGTTAACCACAGGGGGCGATGTAGGATTTGAGTGTTCCCTGTGTGTATGTTTACAACTGTAGGGGGGTGTGGCTGTAGGTGTGAAGTCATCGATTGCGTCTCCCTATAACAGGGATGACGCGATCGATGCCACAGAGAAGCACGGGGAAGCCGTGTTTACACACGGCTCTCCACGTTCTTCAGCTCCAGGGACGGATCGCCACACTGCAGCGGCGATCGGGTCCGCGAGTCCCACGGTCCCGGTCCTGGAGCTTCGGTCCAGGTCACGGGAGCGCGCCGCGGGCGCGCGCCTGTGACCCACGGCTGGGTACTAAAACCAACGTATATATACGCTGATGTGCCCAGCCGTGCAATTCTGCCGACGTATATGTGCAGTAGGCGGTCCTTAAGTGGTTAAAGAGTACGTACAGGTATGTGCTTCTGCCCAGCCGTGCCCTTCTGCTGACATATATCGGTATGGAGGGGTCCTTAAGTGGTTAAATAATCTATATCAAGCAAACTATATCCCATTACTAAATGAGATTAAGAAAGAAATTAAAAGTTAACAACAAGACCATTGTCTTGGGTAGGACGGATAAACATGGTAAAAATAACAATACTATCGAAAATCTTGTACAAATTTCAAATGTTGCCAATTTCCTTACCGTAGACAAATTTTAAAACATTGACCACTTAAGGACCTTGGGTGTTTTTCAGATTTGGCGTTTGCAAGACTAAAACTGTTTTTTTTTTGCAAGAAAATTACTTGAAACCCCCAAACATTATATATATTTTTTTTCTAACACCCTAGAGAATAAAATGGCGGTCATTGCAATACTTTTTGTCACACCGTATTTGCGCAGCGGTCTTACAAGCGCCATTTTTTGGGGGGGAAAACACTTTTTTGGAAAAATTTCACTTTTTTGAATTAAAAAATAAGGCAACAATAAATTTGGCCCAATTGTTTTATATATTGTGAAAGATACTGTTACACTGAGTAAAATGATACCCAACATGTCACGCTTCAAAATTGCGCCCGCTCATGGAATGGCGTCAAACTTTTACCCTTAAAAATCTCGATAGGCGACGTTTAAAAAATTCTATAGGTTGCATCTTTTGAGCTACAGAGGCGGTCTAGGGCTAGAATTATTGCTCTCGTTCTAACGTCCGTGGTGATACCTCACTTGTGTGGTTTGAACGCTGTTTTTATATGCGGGCGCTACTCACGTATGTGTTTGCTTCTGCGCGCAAGCTTGTCGGGACAGGGCGCTTTAAAAAAAGGTTATTTTTGTTTTCTTATTTTTTTTTATTTTTTTTTTACACTGAAAAAAAAATGATCACTTTTATTCCTATTACAAGGAATGTAAACATCCCTTGTAATAGAAAAAAGCATGACAGGTCCTCTTAAATATGAGATCTGGGGTCAAAAAGACCTTACATCTCATATTTAGACTTCAATGCAAAAAAAAAATGTAAATTTTGTCATTTGAAAAAAATGCCATTAAAAAAATGTTGCTTTAACCTCCCTGGCGGTATGATTCTGTCTGGAATTACGTACCAAAAGCGGTACAATTTTTTCCATGGAAATATGGCGTTTTATACTGTAGGCCTGCAATTCTTAGGAATAACTTGCTTAAATCTGTCCAAACAAGACATCTCGGGTATGATAAAGTTTGAAAAACAAAATCATATTTTTTTATATAATAAATAATTATAAATAATTATAACAAATAATAATGTAATTATAAAAAAAAATATTCAATAATGTAATCAACTCAAAAACACTGAAATGTGCTCAGTTGCAGAATTGTCGCTGTCATTATTTTATTTTTTTATGATGAATTTCCCCACAAATCGCTATCGCTCAATTCTGCAAGTGATTATAATATATTGGAAAGTGAAGTGATTTCCGCGCCAAATTAAAAATAATTGATAAATTAATAAAGTGTGTCACTCTAAGTGATAAAAAATATTTTACTGCGTTGGGCAACCAACGTAGCAAACAGCTGCTCCTCAGTGTAAACAGTGGTGTACTGTAAAAAGTGGATATAAAGTGGATGAGGGCGCTAAAAAAGGTAATATCTTATCTATATGGTAGAGAGGAAAAACCCAATTATAAATGTGGATAGATGCATCATAGGGATGCCAAATTAGCAACAATCCATAGTGACATTTACAAAGGTGCAAAGTATCAACCAATCTTGCAATCAATCAAATTCGAAAAGAACTTGACAAAAACTGGCTTGTGAATACAATATAACAAAAATAAAAAATAAATAATAAATGCTGTGCATACAAAAAGAGAGATTATCTTTAGCGTGAATTAATAGAAGGTGACAACCATTAAATTCACAGGAGAGTGGAAATCTGTCCTATACAAGATAATTGTGTATTAGAAAAAATATATGGTAAAGTTCAATGCAAAACTGAGATGAAGATAGATGTGCAGGAATGCAGGGTATCTGATCACAGACGTGCTTGGTAGCCTTTCACCATGGAAATTCTTAATATCACCAAAACGTGCTGGAGATTTAATATGCGCTTACCACAGATCAAGACCTCTTAATTAAAAGCAGGTCATGCGAGCTGAACAGGATAAGTGCCTGTTTCACTGGAGGCAAGCCCTGGATTCAGATGCAGCAGGATCTTGGAACCGTAGCACTCATAATAAAACAAAGAGAATATGGGGAAAGCCCATAGTGCTTTATCTTTATTTAAAAAAATTAAAATGCGTCATCAGGGGGGACGCCCCCCTGATGACGTACACAGATACGAAACATATGTCGGCGGCGAGGTCTGGCATAATCTTTACCCAGCTGATCCTCTAGTGCCCTGCTCCTGCCCGACACAACATCGCAACCAGCATCCATCGGGTTGTACTGTGCGCCCAAGCGGGTCCCCGGTGAGAACCAACATTGCGCTTTCAGTCCCAGTGCCAGGCAGGCACGTCACAAAGTAAGAAGCCACCCGGCTGTTTGTTTGTGCATTTTCATTTTTTTAAATAAAGATAAAGCACTATGGGCTTTCCCCATATTCTCTTTGTTTTATTATGAGTGCTACGGTTCCAAGATCCTGCTGCATCTGAATCCAGGGCTTGCCTCCAGTGAAACAGGCACTTATCCTGTTCAGCTCGCATGACCTGCTTTTAATTAAGAGGTCTTGATCTGTGGTAAGCGCATATTAAATCTCCAGCACGTTTTGGTGATATTAAGAATTTCCATGGTGAAAGGCTACCAAGCACGTCTGTGATCAGATACCCTGCATTCCTGCACATCTATCTTCATCTCAGTTTTGCATTGAACTTTACCATATATTTTTTCTAATATACAATTATCTTGTATAGGACAGATTTCCACTCTCCTATGAATTTAATGGTTGTCACCTTCTATTAATTCACGCTAAAGATAATCTCTCTTTTTGTATGCACAGCATTTATTATTTATTTTTTATTTTTGTTATATTGTATTCACAAGCCAGTTTTTGTCAAGTTTTTTTCAAGTTTGATTGATTGCAAGATTGGTTGATACTTTGCACCTTTGTAAATGTCACTATGGATTGTTGCTAATTTGGCATCCCTATGATGCATCTATCCACATTTATAATTGGGTTTTTCCTCTCTACCATATAGATAAGATATTACCTTTTTTAGCTCCCTCATCTACTCTATATCCAATTATAATATATTATCGCTGTTTTCTAGCTGATCTAAACCCATTTTTGACATAAAGGGAGACTTTTGGTTGCTATGGACAATCTACAGTTTTCAGGCAGAAAGGACACTTTTTATTATGTAAAAGGACATGTAGGGCACTGGACAGACCACTAGGGACAAGGGGTGTGTGTATTTTTTACATACAGTACTGTAATCTATAAGATTACAGTATACTGTATGTAATGTGTTTGTTTACGTTTTTGAATTTGGCGCCATTCTCCGCTCCCCTGCATCGTAACGTCGCAGGGAACGGAGATTGACGGCACACGGGGACGCTGTGTGAATCGAGCGAGCACCCGCTCGCTCACACAGCGTGGATGCATCGCTGGATACAAGAACAAGGTAAGCCAGCTCGCGCTGCAGGCTCTGCATAGCTACCCCGAGCGTGACTCGGGGATACCGTTCTTAGCAAAAAAAAACACCCCGAGTCACGCTCGGGGATACTGCCAGGCAGGTTAAGAAGTATGGGCGGAACTGATGTTTTGACGTAACTTCCGCCCTGCTATGCTATGGGGATGGGTGGGGGCCATCTTGCCCTCACTCACATCCACAAACAGCAGGACACCGGACCCGATCGCCTCCGCCGCTACCAACGGCTCCAGTAAGCAGTGGAGGGCACGGGAGAGTGGCGGGAGGGGTGCCCCTCTCCCGATAACGGTGATCTTGCAGCGAATCCACCATGGAGACCACCATTATCATTTACAGGACCGCTTAAAGAAAAGATGATATCTCGGTTGTGGCAGCAGCATCTTTAAAGTACCGATGTAAATGTACATGAGTGGGTCCTTAAGTGGTTAAAGGTAATGCTATCAAGGTTTATATGGCAGAATAGAAAAGGGGGCACAATAGGAGCCCACTTAAGTGGGATTGTGGTCACCACATGCTGGGGTTAATGTTTGAAGGGTTAAAGTTAATATAGGTATGCGATGCTGTTTATGTAAGGTTTGTGTGAGAATTTTGTAGTCCTGTGTCTTTAAATGAAGGATCAGCAGCCAGCCAATAGGATGCAGCCTGAAGGTACAGGAAGCCAGGAAGGCTTTAAAAGGATTGGCTGGGCTGGGAATCCGCCTCTTTCTCCTCTGCAAGCACCAGTGGAAGAACCTCCCTCCTCAAGTATGGAGTCCCTCTTTAAGAAGCTATTAGAGAAGGCAGGCAGTGAAGGGGGTGAGAAGTGGTTGAGGCGGTGCCTATCACTGGAGGAGATAGGGAATGTAAGTCAGCCAGAACAGGGCGCTGCTAGCGCTGTGGCAGAAGGAGCTGTGGAGCAGCCGAGAGCTCAGGAGACAGAAGCGCAGGACAGCGTGCAGCTGGTGAGAGCGCGGAGGAGTCAGCCTCCAGTGAGAAGCAAGGCAGCCGTGACAAGGGCTGAAGCGGAGCGGGGAAGGAAGGTGGCGGCCGCCGAAGATGCTGAGGGAGGTGAAGCGGGAGAGCGCCATTCGGCACGGCAGAAGAGGACATGTTCACAGTCCCCAGGGAAAGGAGGAGGCAGGCGGGACAGGTCAGCGCAGCCCGCAGCAAGCGTGGAGAAGGGACGCCCGCCAGCCCGGCGGCCAGCTAGACTGAGTCAGGAGAGTCAGGATGCATGCAGCATTGAAACCAGTCAGTCAGCGCTTACCAGGCAGAAAACCGCACCAGGACCGCTGCTGGGAGTAACAAGTGGGACAGATGCTGCACAACCTCCAGCTGTAGGTGAGTGTGGTCAACTTCAGACCTTAAATGTTTTGATTGGTTCTCTGTCTTCACTAGTGAAAACACTGTCCCCTGCTGCTCCTGTGTATGCTAATGCTGCTGTGCCTGAGGCTTTGCTTAGTCCCTTACCCAACATAGTAACCCCTTCCCCTTGCGCAAGTCTGCATCAGCCCACCCTGGCTATGAGGGTTCCGGGGGGGGTCTGGAGAGGGCAGTATTCCTTCGGCAGGGGTTAATGTGCCTGAATCCTGCATGAGAATTTTGGTTGCCGGAAGAAAAACTAGTGAAATTAAGGTCCTTGTTGAGATCTTTTCTGGCAAGAAAGAAGGTGTTGCTTAAGGAGATGCAGTCATTGTTGGGAGTCTTAGCGTTTGCTTGTAGGGTCATGCCAGTAGGTCGTATTTTTTCAAGACGGCTTTATTTGGCAATCTCGGGCATGAAATCGCCATTCGCCCACGTCAGGCTGACCAGTTCACTGAAGGCGGATATGTTGGTCTGGTCACGGTTCTTGGATGTGTATAATAAGAGGTCCTTCTTTCAGAATGAGTTTATTGGCGCCGCAGATTTAAAATTATTCACAGATGCAGCAGGGTCAAAGGGCTTTGTGGCAATCTGGGGGTCGCACTGGTGCTGTGCGGCATGGCCGGACTCATGGGTGGCTCAGGGAGTCACGAGAAATATAGTTCTATTAGAGCTTTTTCCAATTTTGGTGGCCATGGAATTGTGGGGTGCCCAATTTGCGAACAAAAGGATCCTGATTGAAACAGACAACAAAGGGGTTCTCTTTGCAGTCAATTGCCTCTCATCTAAATCGCTGATGGTGGTGAAGGTGCTTCGTCTAATTGTTTTTCTATGTCTGTGTTTTAATGTTTGGTTGAAAGCTAAACATACACCGGGAGTCGAAAATAACCTTGCTGATGCGTTATCTCGGTTTCAGATGGTCCGTTTTTCGCCAGCTGCTTCCGGAGGCAGATGTGCAAGGGATGAGTTGCCCAGAGTTTCTATGGGAGGTGATATGGACATAGTGTCAAGAGCCATACAAAGTTCAGTTGCATCCAAGACATGGATATGTTATGCATCTTCCTGGAATAGTTGGCTGTCCTTTGCAAGATTCTTAGGAGCAAGCGATGGCCGCCCGTCCGAGGGGTCATTATTGGCGTTTGTAGCATCACTTATGCAGCAGCAATTTTCTTTCAGCCATATTTCTAAAACATTGTCTGGAATTTTGTTTTTTTGCCGATTACGGGGGTACCAGTGGCGGCTGGTGCTCAAAATTTTTGGGGGGGCGCAAACGAAAAAAAAAATATTGCAGCCTCACTGTGCCCATCACATGCAGCCACTGTGCCATGCCACCAAATGCAGCCACTGTGCCATCAATTGTAATCACTGTGCCATGCCATCAAACACAGAAACTGTGCCATCAATTGTCACCACTGTGCCATGCCACCAAATGCAGCCACTGTGCCATCAATTGTCACCACTGTGCCATGCCATTAAACACAGAAACTGTGCCATCAATTGTCACCACTGTGCCATGCCATCAAACGCAGCAAATGTGCCATCAATTGTCACCACTGTGCCATGCAACACAGCAACTGTGCCATCAATTGTCACCACTGTGCCATGCCACCAAATGCAGCCACTGTGCCATCAATTGTCACCACTGTGCCATGCCACCAAATGCAGCCACTGTGCCATCAATTGTCACCACTGTGCCATGTCATCAAACACAATTGATGGCACAGTGGCTGCATTTGATGTCATGGCACAGTGGTGACAATTGATGGCACAGTTGCTGTCACCACTGTGCCATGCCATCAAATGCAGCCACTGTGCCATGCAACACAGCAACTGTGCCATCAATTGTCACCACTGTGCCATTTCACCAAATGCAGCCACTGTGCCATCAATTGTCACCACTGTGCCATGCAACACAGCAATTGTGCCATTAATTGTCACCACTGTGCCATGCCACCAAATGCAGCCACTGTGCCATCAATTGTCACCACTGTGCCATGCCATCAAACGCCACCACTGTGCCATCAATTGTCACCACTGTGCCATGCCATCAAACGCCACTACTGTGCCATCAATTGTCACCACTGTGCCATGCCATCAAACACAGCTACTGTGCCCATCAATTGTCACCACTGTGCCATGCCATCAAACGCAGTCACTGTGCCATCAATTGTCACCACTGTGCCATGCCATCAAATGCAGCCACTGTGCCATCAATTGTCACCACTGTGCCATGCCATCATATGCAGTCACTGTGCCATCAATTGTCACCACTGTGCCATGCCATCAAACGCCACCACTGTGCCATCAATTGTCACCACTGTGCCATGCCATCAAACGCAGCTACTGTGCCCATCAATTGTCACCACTGTGCCATGCCATCAAATGCAGTCACTGTGCCATCAAGTGTCACCACTGTGCCCTTTAATTGTCACCACTGTGCCCCATGCCACTGTGCTCATTGTCGCCTCTGTGCCCTTTGTCACCACTGTGCCCCATGATGCCACTGTGCCCCATGATGCCACTGTGCCCCATGATGCCCCTTTCCCTGTAAAAAAAACACTTACCTGATGCTTCCATGTCCTCCCTCGATGTCTTCTGCCGCCGTGGAGAAGCTTCAGCCAATCAGGTTCCTGATAACCAGAATCCGGGAACCTGATTGGCTGAAACGGCCGTCAGTCTTATGCAAGGACCGCAGGTTGCCTGCGCTCCGAGTATAGACTTCTGAGAGCCGGAGGGCGGTACTGGAAAAGCCTATCAGAGCCGCTGGCTTTGATAGGCAGTTCCCCTCAGCCAACCAGCTGCCGCTATTCAGGTAACCGGCGACCCATGTCCGGTTATATGAATAGACCAGGCAGCTGGCAACAATAACACACGTTCAATGCATTGCATTGAACGTGTGTTATTTGCGAGAGGGGTGACGGCCGCCAGAACTTCAGCTAAAATTTCAAAATGACATTTTAGCCGAATCAAAGTTCTTAAAGGGCCCGTTTTTTAGTTTTTTTTGTGACTGCGGAAGGGGGGGGCGGCGCCCGTGCGTCCCTATGGGCGGGCCGCCACTGGGGGGTACCCCCGTGCACAGCTTACTTCTCAGTAAAACAAGCATTGAAGGGTTACAGGAGGTCACATTTTGTTCCGGATGATCGGAGACCGTTTTGGGCAAGCTTTGTGGGATATAACAAGAACGGGGTGGCCCTTACTAAATATCAATTTGACTTTGTTCTCCACAAATGCCTACAGAAGCTGGGCCTACACAACCTTAAGATATCCTCCCACTCGTTCAGGATTGGCGCAGTGTCTGAGGCGGTGCGGTGGGGGGTAGGTGAGTCAGCCATTAAGGATATGGCGAGGTGGAAATCAAATTGTTTTAAATTATATGTTCGTCCTAATTTTTTTGTTTGAATCCCTCAGGTCGGCCACATACAGTTTGGATTCTGGGACATTCCTATATTTATTGGGCGCATAAAAGAGCGGCCCTGCGTAGGTATTCCACCAACTTGTCTCTACGTCCGGAATCCTTTCAGGTATATTGGAAAGGGGTGCGGGGCCTTCAGTGGCACCAACTCTATTTCCATTTATGTAAGTTGTGTCAAAAGTGGCCTAGGCCGGATGTTTTAGTTCTGCATATCGGGGGGAATAAATTGGGGAACATGATGATTCTGGATTTGCTGTTTCTGATACAGAAGGATCTGCAACGTTTTGCTATCACCTCTCCAGGTACAATTTTAGTGTTTTCAGAAATTGTCCCTCGCCTCTCATGGCCTTGGGCTTGTCAGTGGAAGGCTATGGAGAAGATGAGGAAGCGCATAAACAGGGCCATGGAGAAGTTTATGCCTAGACTTGGGGGGCTGTCATACTGACATTTGGATCTAGAAGGGGGGTTTCCCGGACTGTACAGGCAGGACGGTGTTCATCTCTCGGAGGTGGGGCTTGAAATTTTCAATTTAGGATTACAGAATGGTATTGAGCAGGCCGCGGTGTTGGGGTAGGGCCAGGCTTAAAATTCGAGCCCGGCTTGTGGGGTGTGTTATTTCATGATTTAATTAATGTTGCTTGAGTCCTAAAAAACTAAGCAGTTACACAGATGGTTGGTTTTTCATTAAAGTTGATGTTTGATCTTGAATAATAAAACTTTAAATGGAGAATTTATTTCATGTGTTAAAACCAATAAAATTGCTGCGGCCATTATTTGCCAAACTTGGGGTGGACATTTATTTATTATTTATGTATTAATTCTTATTGTACCTGGAGTAAGGTTGTTGAAGGTTATATGTGTGGCCTACAGTCCCATAGAAAAGGGGGCACAATAGGAGCCCACTTAAGTGGGATTGTGGCCACCACATGCTGGGGTTAATGTTTGAAGGGTTAAAGTTAATATAGGTATGCGATGCTGTTTATGTAAGGTTTGTGTGAGAATTTTGTAGTCCTGTGTCTTTAAATGAAGGATCAGCGGGAGTGCGCATGCGCGAGGGATCCAAGATGGCCGCGTGATCCGGAGCTCCACCGTACACTGCTCCCGCGGCACCGACTGCAGCCTTCAGAGGGATCCTTTACGCCCACCTTCGAGTGCCCCAGACTCCCACCGATCCGATCTATCCCCCTATATGACGAACGCCCCGGTTCGTCGCGATCTCGGGCCGCTATTCGATCAGGCCCAGCCATCCAGGGGATCCAAGATGGCCGCCGCAGCACAGCCTTCCGCAGCACACGTTGAGGGACACCCTGAGCCGAGACAGGTAATCGCTCCAGCAACCCTCTCCTTTACTCCAGCTCACCAGAGTGCGGTTCCCTCTCTAATGACTCCCTCACCAACATCCACTGAATCCCTGCTGGGCCGGACCTTTGGTGATGCAGGCCACATTTCAACAGGCATGTCAGTACACATGCAACAGGAGAGCCCCTTTCCCAATGTGTCATCCCCAGAACCTTTTTCTGATGATCTATTCTTTAAATTGTCAGCTCTTCTGGACAGGGGTCTGGCGTCTACGGCTGCTAAAATAACTGCAGACATTAAGGCTGATTTCCAGAACTTGGGCTCAAGGATGGAATCAATAGAACACAAGCTTGACCTCACAGTATCCGCCACTAACCAGAATTTTGGCCATATACAAGCACTGCAGGACAGACTAGACTCAGCTCTTATCAGGATTGATGAACTCGAAGACAGATCCAGAAGGGACAATTTCAGGATCAGGGGTCTCCCAGAGACTGTAATGGATGTTATGCAAGCTACCCATGAGCTGATATCATCTCTGATCCCGAATATCCCGCAACATCGCTTGGAACTTGATAGGGTTCATAGGGCTCTGGGACCCCCCAGAAAAGATGGCACTCCTAGGGATGTTATCGTAAAGCCCCATTTTTTTCTGGTTAAGGAAGAAATAATGAAACAAGCCAGAGCATCGAATCAAATTCTGTGTCAGGGTCATCCTGTTCAAATTTTCACCGATCTGTCCCAATCCACAATTCAGAGACGCCGTTCCCTGAAACCTCTGCTTTTGGTCCTGTCTCAAAATGCCATAAAATATTGGTGGTCTTTTCCATTCGCCGTCAAATTTTCTTTTGCTGGGAAGTACTACTCTTTTTCCTCTCTTCAAGAGGGAGAGAAGATCCTCCTTTCTTTGAAGTTAATCTCCCTGGAAGCTTCCATGGACACATCAAACCAACCGCTCAACCCAGCTAAACGCCCTTCTCCGAATAGTCCGCTTACCCCGCTTTGGAACAAAACAAAGTCAAAGAAACAGAAAGATGTCCTTCAAACCTGAAAGATCTAGAAGGGAATAAGACTTTGGTTCCTTTTTCGGTGTGCTCCCTATGGGGGAGATGTTATGACACTCCTCTCCATGACGGACTGATCTATCCCTCTGTTGGCCTTAGGCTTCAGACAATAAGTTCTCTCTAATAATACCAAAACATTGTTTTTTCTTGCTTTTCCCTTTTTTTTTATGTTTATTCTTGCTGTTTTTATTAGGTGCCCGGGAGCTGAGTACCTTGCATGCGCCTCCACCTATCTCTCGGTTTCTTCAGAGCCCGTGAGATGGGTTGTCTGCAGTTTTTTTTGCAGACCTTATTGATAGGATCTGGCTCTAGGGGACCTCTGTGCCTCCTGGAGTCTGATCCGCCTCTCCCAGAGGGATTATCTGTGATCCCTCTGTCTTTTCATTCTATTTCTCTCTCTTCTCTCATCTCCAACTTCTCTCCTTCCTACCCCCTCTTTCCCTTGCACCACGGGAACATTATCATCTTTATCTCTTTTTTTTGTTTATTATCAGGTATATTCTGGGAGCCCCGTATGCATCTCTCTCTTAGTTGGACGTCTCATCTGCTTGCTGTTGTGGGTCCGGTCTTGATTGAGGTAAGTGTCGCAGGGATCTCTCGCATTTCTTTTCTTCCCCTCAATGGCTGACAAACCCATACCGGTCCTTAAAATAGCCTCTCACAATACTCAAGGCCTTAATTCCCCCATCAAACGGAGAAAGCTCTTTGACAAATATAAATCGCTTAAATGCGATGTTATATTAATACAGGAAACCCACTTTCCCAGGAGATACAGTCCTTCTTTCATTCACCATAATTTCCCTACATTTTATCTAGCGAACGCAGAGGATAAAACTAAGGGGGTAGCGATAATTTTTTCCAAATCTTCTAATTTTTCCTGGCGTGCTGAATTTAGAGACCCGGATGGTAGGTTCCTACTAGTTAAAGGCCTGATTGATAACCATATGTTCTCTTTTATTTCATATTACGCTCCGAATAAAGGCCAATTACCGTTCTTTCGTTCTATGCTTTCTACTTTAAGCCCCCTGATTGAAGGGACCCCCATCTTTGGGGGCGACTCCAATTTGGCGTTAGACCAGGAGCTTGATAAGTCTAAGACTAATTTAAAACGTCCCACTAGAGCTAGTTTGAAATTTGCCCGTCTTCTTCATATACACGGCTTAGCTGATGTCTGGCGGGAACAAAATCCAACATCTAGGGACTTTACTCATTTTTCTTTCCCACATCAATCTTATGCCAGGATTGATCATATCCTAATGTTCACTTCTCATCTACCTACTGTCTCAGGTTCCAAGATCCTGGATTCACCCCTCTCTGATCACTCCATGGTTGTAGCTGTTATTTATAATCCCTCTCGTAATCCTAAACCTTCTCAATGGAGACTCAATGAATCCCTCTTATCCGACCCCGTAGTCCTTGCTGAAGTTAATAAAGCTCTCTCTGAATATTTTACTTTAAATAACACTGGGGATATCTCCGCTGAGGTTCTTTGGGCAGCTCATAAAGCTACCGTTAGAGGAAAATTTATCCAATTAGCCTCTAAAAGGAATAGGGAACGGAAAGTTGACATTAATAGACTCGAAAGGTTATACACCTCCCTTAAAACCCAACACAAGGCATGCCCCTCTAACGCTCTATTGACTCAAATAGAAACTGTAAGGCTGGAGCTTAATCTAGCCCTTACTACACGGGCTGAAAAAGCGCTTAGATGGAGTGGTGCTAAATTTTATTCTCAAAAGGACAAATTGGGAAGAATGCTTGCTACCAAATTGTCACCCAGAGCGAAACTTTATACTCTTCCCAGGATTAGGACCCACCAACAGTTTACAACCTCTGATCCCTCTAAAATCCTTGCTGAGTTCAGGGATTTCTATGGTAAATTATATGGATCTAGTCGTCAGGCTTCTGAGAGTTCTATTTCTCAGTTCCTAGACACCCTCTGAAGTAAATAAAAACCATGCAACAGCTAACTATATGTATCTATCCTTTACTGTAACTTGTAATACCTATATCTAAGCTATTGCATCTGTATTAACATGCATGAGTCCTGTATCTGCTATTGTATATCAGGCCGAAGTGTGCTCTAGGCCTGAGGTTAAGCGTTAGTTAATGAGACAGACACCTTTGAAATCAAACAATTATATTTATTCTAACAAAAGTGTCCACTGTATAATAAACAATGATGTAACATAGAATGCCTATTGCACAATATATAAGCATTAACAACAATCTCTATAACCTAATACAATTTTGGCAAATAAGAAAGAAAGATACTTAAGTCTTCTCTGGCTGAGTCCTGATGGAAAGAGGAAAATGCTAGGCCTCCTTGTTGGCCACATGGCCAGGCCCAAAATATCGATCAGGCTTCCATGCGGCCTAGGCCATGTGGTTTCAACACAGGCTCAGCAGATGATAGGTTCACTCCAGCATTCAAGCGAATAGAGACCGAAAGTTCTCTTCCAAAACCCTTTTTACCAAACCTCACTCATTAATCATTCGCAACGCCTCCCATGTTGTCTGACCATCTGATATTCAACCAATCGTTGCATTTCATGACTCACATCCCTGTTCATTCAGTACCTAGCCACTGGAATTCCTTTGATCCTTGTAATAATCAATGTCTTTTGTTTGTTTGTTTGTGGAGACTGCCCAACAGCTGTCCTCCTCCTAGACTCCCTGGAGACAAGTTTACTTATCCCATTCCTGGGAGGGGGGGGGGCAGGTATCCTGGCTTGTTTGACTGGAATCAGAGGATGGTCAGAATTCATACATTGATATTATTTGCAACATATGCCGCTTTGCGCCTAATAAGGCGCATATCCTCCTTCTTTAGACATGGCTCCCCTCGAACAGTCCATATGGTCTGAACAGTCCTCCACCGTTTCAATGTGTTGCATTCTTCAACATGCGCCTCAGAGACAGCTCCTATGGAATAGCCCACAGTGGTTTCACCGTGTTGCGCCTCTTTACCATAGGCTTCAGAACCGGCTCCTATGAAACAGTCCATAACTGACTTCCAACATGTGTCTCAGAATCAATACCTCTGGAACAGTCATCAACTGTCTTCCTTCCAACATGTGCTTCAGAAACAGCTCTTTGGGACAGTCCATAATGGTTTCAACGTGCTGTGCTTCTCAACACGTTGCCGCTTTGCTACTGGGTGACACACCAACATCACTCTTCCATGATGACTTCTATGTCCCCATTCTGTATCTTCTTCTTCTTCTTCTTGACATCTTCATGATGGGGTGCAGAACAAGCAAGGGGCATCCATTCACTCACCATTCACCAGCACACACTCAGAGCACCATATTAACCAGCTTTCAGATACAGAGTCCCAAGGCTCATCTTTCTTGCCCATCTTATTAGCCTAAAACACACCGTTATCACTTTCTGCCATGACATATCACCCCACTTAATATACATATATACATATGACCCATCAAATCGCGTATCCCGCTCCCAACCTCCTTTAAATACAGGTCGGGATTATGCAGGCTTGCTCACAGTGGTTTTACCTATTGCAACTTGGCCTGTCTGTGATACCTCAGGGATCTAACTTGGCAACAAAGTCTCTAATTTGTATTAAGAGAAATTACCGTCAATTGGTCCCTCAACTTGCATAGATAAGCAGGAGAGCTTCCTATATAAGTTTGGAGTCTAACAACACATATAAATCTCAAACAATGATAAAAAAATAAATTAAAAAAACCCACAGAATTCCATCCCTGTGATTCGACTTCAGTGACTATGCCCAGGGTATATCCTGCACCCCTACCTACTGTTAGGTTCAAGAAATACCCTTGTTTCATGACTGACGTTACATTGGTATCCTTTAGGACAAGGACAAATTTGTCTACGCCCTACATAATAACCAGGTGCTTCCTTCCCAGCACTGATCTCTCCATCCAGCACACAGAGTACTGTGTATTGATCTGGTATGCAGAGGAGATAGTGGTCATGCTTTTGATAGAGGGAAATATAAACCTGCCCCCAGCTCCGTACTCTCTGACCACATGTGGGTCACTTGGCCACACATGCACCAAGATAGAATCCCCAATCAGTAAGCCCTTTGACGCCACAAAATATACAGACCGAGTCTGCACTTCTATACATGGACCATACAGCACAACCTTTCACAATCCAAACCAGTACAGACTACCAGTTTGGATTCGTGTAAGCGAAGTGCTCTGCAAAGTCTTACTGAACGGTGATGCTACCTCATCAGGACACTGGCCCTCACAGAGAGATTGTACAATCAGCTTGATGGTGGTCCATAATTCCGCCTACCGCTGCGTGCACGCCAGAGCCAATGACATATACCCGTCCTATACCATCTCACACTCTCTACCACCTCTCACCCTGGTTGACAAAATCTCGAGCCACGTTACACTGGGTCCCATTCCCCCCCAATATAGTGCTGAATATATCCCTCCTCTTCTGGTTACTCCTCAGAGATAAGCGCCCTGAACTCTGTGTCCGCACATCCCTGGGAGAAATCCACTGATATATAACATTTGATTCAGAGTAAATTCAGCACATATAGGGTACTAGGATTCTATCAACCACTGCGAGATGCTGAAGTGCCATGTGACGACGGCATACTGTACCCTGGTAGCCAGCGTTTCACAAGTGCCAGCCCCCTAGGTACCTGCACCATTCAGTTATGTCAATACATTTGAACAAATAAACATTTCCTTCTTTTATTTCCTCCTCCCACAATAAAAAACATATTTTATATCTTTTGTTCTGAAGGATTGGATACGTTATATTCCTTCCCCAATCTCCAACCCATTGCATTTGTATTCATAGTCCGTTGGCATCCATAAATGACAGGAGAGACTTTGGCAAAAATGTTTCCTGTGTCTCGTTGTTGGGCAAAGTCTTTCAGATTCAGTACTAGTGCAAAAATTGTCCTTAAGAAAAAGAAACCTTATATTTCAAGTATTAATCTGAATCTTTTCTCTCCTGAACGTTTATCAGAACAAATTTTCGGTGTGGTATGGCACAGACAACCTGCCAACCAGATGAACATTCTTCATCTCTGTTCCAGAATCCTCTCCAATTTCGCTCCACCAAGATTCTGGAATTAAAGAACAAGAGCAGAATCAAATTCTTATCGATAATATCCCATAACACAGGAATTTAGCATTCCTGACTTCTAAACAAATGATCAAAACACCATGATTCCTCTAGGACGAACCCATTCTAAAATGGATCCCCATGGTATAAGCAAAAATCTAAAATAAAAAATGAATGTGATCGTTGCTTCTCAAAAATTCTAAATTTTAAGCAATAAAAAAAAACCAATGCATTATCTGTACTCTAAGATCTATGCATTACTTCCCCTTTCAGGTGGATAAAATCACAAAATATTGGAATTCTTTCCACCTGAATGAAAAGAAAAACCAAAAAAAAAAAAAAAAAAACACAATTCCAGCAGCTAAAATGGCTTCCTAATGCCGCCAGCTGCTAATTGAGGACATAATTCAACGACCACCAAGTCAGTTGCTAATGATCCTTTGCAGGTGTACTAAACCTAACAATTTTTCCACCTGAACAAAACAAAACTAAAAAAAAATGAAAAAATTAAAAAAAATTGAAAAATTAAAATTAATAAAAAAAAAATGGGAAAAGAAAAAAAAAAATGAAAAATGAAAATTAATAAAAAAAACACAAAAAAAATGTTTTGAATAAAAAAAAAATGAAAATTTAAAAAAATTACACGAGAGAGGGAAAAACAAAATATTACTAAAAAAAAAAATGTAAAGGTTAGATAAAAAAATTTAACTGAGAGGCTTATCCTCGAAATATACACATCTCAAGGTCCTCTATGATTTTCCAAACATCTCTAACTCTAACATCTAAATCCTTATTCATCTCAAAGAAACGTTAACCCGGAAATTCTCACCATCCCTGCAGCTCTTTAAGGGCTGCAACCACTGTTTCCTCCCCTTTCTATATTTGAATGGACATGTGGCTCCTCCCCCTTTTCATAATAGTGATTCCCCTGTCTTAATTGAGTATTATGGACTCTATGCCTAGGGTTACCCCATCTCATTGAATACACTTCATACCGCCTTGGGGTAGTTTTGGGGTGTTGAGATCCTATTTTGATATTATTCGCCGCCCAACAAAATCTGGCAATGTGACCCCCCTTTTTACACAAAAAACATTTAAGGGTCGGTCTCCCTGCCTGGTGCCTTCTCTGAGTATAAAACGATGGAGCCACACGTTGTTGCATAACATTACTCTGACCAGACTTTATACTTTGATCATCCGAGGAGTAGTCACTAGCAATGGACTCATCAGATGTCTCAATACCAGAATCATTTTCTAATGCGGTTACCGCATTTCCATTTAACTTTTCAAACTTAATTTCTATCTTTATCATGCCGTTGGTATTTGTGGGGGGTGTCACCACTACTGTGCTTTCGGCTATTTCTGCAATTCTCTTATGGGGCCTATTGTCTTGATCTGTCTCCCGAACCCAGTCCCTTAATATATTTACAAAGGTCTGGTACGAGGTGGCATTCCTCAGTGCAATTCTGGTATGGTAATCAATGCATGTGCACTTATTAGCCATAGAACACAGAAAACTGCTGTCATCGTGAGACATATCAGGACAATTGTATGTAGCCTTATAAATGGTGAAATATTCACTGCAAAAGAGTATTGGATCAATTCCCCTTCTAAATGTAGTATTTTCTAGGGCATCTGAACCCCTAGTGTCCCTTCCTCCCATTATGCGCTGCATTTCCCTCATTCTATCTGCCGAGTTCCCCCAATTTGAGTTTAACTCGGGAGATAGACCTCTATGATTCCCGACTGGTGGTTGCAGTTCTCCACACAGTTGCAATGGAAGCCATGCGCGGAGAAGTGCGCATGCATCCCTATCATTTAGAATGTATTGTGTCACTACAGCTTCTAGCCTGATTGAGAGATTAATGGGTGAGGCGCTCGTGTCAAATTTTCCCAAAATCCGGCACAGATTTGTGCGATCTTGTATGGAGAGTGTCGTGGATTGGGTGCCACCCTCACCTTTTAAAATTGTAGATCCTGGCCAAGTCCTTTGTGACGCAGGAGTAAATAGAGGGGAACTGTGATCTGGGGCCTCCTCTGTCTGGTCAGCTGACCATACTGGTTGCTGTTCTATCAGAACCCCTTCTTCCTGCCCCTTTGTCACACTGGACTGTGCATCCTTGCTAGCACAGCAATGGCTGTGCACTTTCTCCATTGCCTGTGCCTTCAAAGATAGAATGGCATGATCTCTGTTGGCTAGTTGAGTTTTACACGCTTGCAATTCTCTCTTAAGTATTTCTATCGCAGATTCATTCACAGCCTCTCTCTTTTCTAAAGATGCGATACACTGTTCCCTCAACATACATGTTTCCTCTAACATACTAACCCTTTTTTCCAATACACATTTCTCATTTACTAATTGTTCAATTTGTTTACCGGCATCTGCATCACACTTCTTAGCTATATTCATTACATTGCCCACAAAATCCATGACTTCATGTGTTATAGCACTCTTTTGTACAGTATTAAAACCATTCTTATTAAGTAGTTTTCCAAGAAAATCCATTGTTATGCTAATCTGAATACACTAAACAGCTGCTTGACCAGTTGTTTAGACAATACACACCTGAATCAGCACAAGCAAATACACAAACAAAAAAAAAAAAAAACACTTTTCAAGCTATTTAAAATGTGAGTTCTGAGCACCGCAGTTACTGCTCTTCCAAAATTTGCCCCTAGCTTCACTGAAGACCTGTTTTACCAGTTGCTTAGACAATACAAACACAGACACAAAACATAAACCAGACTATTTTCTAGTCTTACAGAGCGCACTCTATATCAACGCTCTAACTGTCAGAATGCAGGCCACATTGAACCTCTATATGAACAGAAAGCTAATTTCACTTTCACCTGGGTATATATATAAAAAAAATGAACTAAAAATAAAAACGTAAAATTCAATAAAAAATAAAAATCATAACAAATATATATATATTTCTCCCAGTTTTTCCGCAACGATGTGTAGTCTATCCTGTCAATCTGCAGGCTATATCGCATATCCAGGGGTGATCATTCCCCTCACTCACCAGTACCCGTGACTGGTTAAAGGCCTAACACACATGAACACTACAATACAAACGCTTAACAAATAAACATATCAGCAAGGAATCTCACCGTTTTCTGTCCGTCAAGGTTTCGAGATTCGCGAGCCAGCGGCAATCTTGTCCGTAACTTGCGACAAATTTCAGTTCTGGGTTGAGGACTCTTAGCTTAATGGACTCAAAACAAAAATACATTAGGGTTTGTGGACTCTATGTCCAACGATCTAGGGTGCCATTATGAAGTAAATAAAAACCATGCAACAGCTAACTATATGTATCTATCCTTTACTGTAACTTGTAATACCTATATCTAAGCTATTGCATCTGTATTAACATGCATGAGTCCTGTATCTGCTATTGTATATCAGGCCGAAGTGTGCTCTAGGCCTGAGGTTAAGCGTTAGTTAATGAGACAGACACCTTTGAAATCAAACAATTATATTTATTCTAACAAAAGTGTCCACTGTATAATAAACAATGATGTAACATAGAATGCCTATTGCACAATATATAAGCATTAACAACAATCTCTATAACCTAATACAATTTTGGCAAATAAGAAAGAAAGATACTTAAGTCTTCTCTGGCTGAGTCCTGATGGAAAGAGGAAAATGCTAGGCCTCCTTGTTGGCCACATGGCCAGGCCCAAAATATCGATCAGGCTTCCATGCGGCCTAGGCCATGTGGTTTCAACACAGGCTCAGCAGATGATAGGTTCACTCCAGCATTCAAGCGAATAGAGACCGAAAGTTCTCTTCCAAAACCCTTTTTACCAAACCTCACTCATTAATCATTCGCAACGCCTCCCATGTTGTCTGACCATCTGATGTTCAACCAATCGTTGCATTTCATGACTCACATCCCTGTTCATTCAGTACCTAGCCACTGGAATTCCTTTGATCCTTGTAATAATCAATGTCTTTTGTTTGTTTGTTTGTGGAGACTGCCCAACAGCTGTCCTCCTCCTAGACTCCCTGGAGACAAGTTTACTTATCCCATTCCTGGGAGGGGGGGGGGGGGCAGGTATCCTGGCTTGTTTGACTGGAATCAGAGGATGGTCAGAATTCATACATTGATATTATTTGCAACACCCTCCCTATCCCTAAACTCTCAGCAGATCACATAGCCGCTATGGAGGTTCCGATCTCTGAGGCGGAAACGTTGGAAGTTATTAAAAATCTGAAAAGAGGTTCGGCACCTGGTCCGGACGGCTTTTCAGTGTCGTATTATAAATCATTCACAGAGATTCTAGCCCCCTTTATGACAACGTTTTTTAATGAAAAGGTTTCTGGAAGTCCCCTTGGTGCGGAATTGAACTCTGCATTTATAACTGTCATACCCAAACCTGATAAGAATCCGGAAGATGTTGGGAACTATAGACCAATCTCACTGATAAACAACGACGTTAAAATACTCACCAAGATCCTTGCTAATAGATTGAATTCCTTCATCAGTCTATACGTCCATAAAGATCAGGTGGGTTTTATCCCAGGTCGGCAGGGCCCTGACCAGACTAGAAGAGTCATCGACATTATGTCGATTCTCCAATCTAACTGGCCAGGAGGACTGAAGCAGCAGGGTATGCTCTTGGCGCTCGATATCCAAAAAGCTTTCGACACAGTTTCCTGGCCTTATATCTTTACACTTCTAGATAGATGGGGTTTTGGTCGTCGTTTCTTGGGTATTTTAAAGGCTCTTTATTCCTCCCCCACAGCGCGTATTCGTATACAGGGATATTACTCCTCTCCAGTTCAAATAGCAAGAGGCACGAGGCAGGGTTGCCCTCTCTCCCCTATCATCTTCGCTATAGCCATGGAAACGCTTGCGATTGCGATTAGAGAAAACCCAAACGTGATGGGGGTCTCATGTGGTCCCAAGATGCATAAATGTGGCCTTTTTGCCGACGACTTGATTTTATTTGTTACGTCCCCCTTGATCTCCATTCCAAACATAAATAAGATTCTTGACATCTTTGGGGATGCCTCGGGTCTGCTAGTCAATTTCTCTAAATCTCTTGCGCTTAATGTTTCACTTGACCCCGAAACGGTTTCCCTGTTAAAACGAGACTTCCGGTTCGAATGGAATGATTCTGCTATCAAATACCTCGGCATTTTCCTTACGCCCAAATTTGAAACTCTTTACTCCCGAAATTATCCCCCAATGTACCGTAAATTGGAACAGGACCTGAAATCTTGGTCTAGACTTAACTTGTCATGGCTGGGAAGAATAAATGCCGTAAAAATGACCCTGCTTCCTAGGCTTCTCTACCTTTTCCGAGCCCTCCCGATCCCTTTGAGGAAGGATCACTTGAATTCCTTCCAGAGCAAAGTTTTGAAATTTATCTGGGGAAGTTCAGGTTTTAGGATTAAACAACAATCTCTCTTCCATTCCAGGAAACAGGGTGGTCTAGGACTGCCCCACTTATATAATTATTACCTAGCTTCGAGATTGGCCCAATTCTCCATAACTTTTACAAATTGGAATAAACCTGACTGGGTACAGATTGAACGACAGGCAGTTCCTCTACACACCCTGGATTTCCTCGCATGGATGGCCCCCAAGTCGAGACCTCCTATTCTAGCTCCTACCCTTTCTCACTCGTATGCGTTATGGGATAAGTTGAAGTTGAATCCCAACCTCACATCTGATGTTAAACCCCTGTCTCACCTCTTTCGTAACCCAAATTTTCCCCCTGGACTAGATATATTGGCGTTTCGATGGTGGATTGATAAAGGACTGTATCGCCTGGGTCAGTTTTTCACCCCTACTGGCCCTGTTTCCCTATCTTATTGTATAAGTAAACTAGAACTCCCACCTTCTGAGAGATTCCGCTTTCTTCAAATTAATCATTATTTACATAGCATATGTTCCTCCAAGCCCCACCCTTATAAATTCACAGACTTCGAATTATTTTGCAGCCAGTCCATTGAGGGGAGGGGAGGCATTTCGATTGTCTATGCGTCACTTTCCTCTCCATCCGCTAAATCTTCCTTCATGCTTGCATGGGAGGAGGATTTTAAGTTTAAATGGAACCTGGAGAACTGGCAAGCAGCTGTTTCTTCAGCTTTTAAAGGTGTCATTAACGTCTCTCTTATAGAAGCCAGTCTGAAGGTCATAACTAGATGGTACCTAACTCCTTCTAAGTTGGCTAGAATTTTCCCCTCAGCCGATCCTTTATGTTTTAGGGGCTGTCAGTTGCTGGGCTCATTTGCGCATATCTGGTGGGAGTGCCCTAGAATCAGATCGTTCTGGAGAAAGATTCTTTTAACTATTAAGAAGGTTACCGGCTACGAAATGGTAGGGCATCCTGAGTCCTTCTTGTTGAACGCTCACCTTCCTGGAACTTCCAAACAGACACGCAGATTGATTCATTTTATTTTGCTGGGTGCAAAGATTACTTTGGCCAAAGCTTGGAAACTACCGAGAGTATCTGTTAAAGCAGTGATCAGGAAGATTTCCTGGATCATGTGCCAGGAAAAGGTGGCCGCCATGCTGAATGACTCATTACCGGGTTTTGAATTGATCTGGAATCCTTGGGCTCAGTTTATGGGTATCTCGCTCATTCCGGGAACCTAGGTCAAGTTTTTGATAAGTTCACCTTCAGCCTGCTCGGATAATCTTTTCCCGTGGTGCATCCCCCTCTTGTTCCCCTACTACCACTCTCTCTTTCTATCTTCCCACTCTTTTCCCCTTATTCCTTTCCCCCTTTTTTTTGAGCTGTCCCTTTCCTTTACCCCTTTCCCTTATTTTTTTTTTTTTTCCTTCTCTTCTTTACCCCTTTCCCTTATTTTTTTTCTCTTCTCTTCTTTTCTTTTTTCTTTTCTCTATCCTCTAGTTCTTTTGCTTATTATGGTTCTCATTCCTGCATTATTCCGTTTAGATATGTTCTATATATTTCTGTTTCCTCCCCAGTGTGGGGTTGTCCGAGGTGTCCCCACCCGCTTGCACAGTGAGTTCCCATTGGGGTGCTGGCGGCTGGGGACTCCCCGGTGATACTACTCTCTTGGGCCTTTATTGACAGTGCTGAGATATCTCTTGAGGCATTGCTAATCTGGGGGGTGGTCGAAGATCTCCCTTCATTGAATCTTATTGGTCGATCTCTGGGGCTTTTGTATTTTCTTTTGGTTTTTGTATTTATATTTTAATTGGTTATGCATTCTTTAAGTATACCTTCCATTTTTGAATTAGAACTGCCCCTGCTTGTATCATGGGTTTCACCCAGTAGTCAACCAAGAGTCTATATCTCCTATATCCTGACTTTTCTATTTCTGATGTTTGCAGGAATGAATGTTTTATGTACGGTTTCTTATTTTTTGTTATTTCTTTATGATAATAAAAACTCTTTGAAAGTAAATGAAGGATCAGCAGCCAGCCAATAGGATGCAGCCTGAAGGTACAGGAAGCCAGGAAGGCTTTAAAAGGATTGGCTGGGCTGGGAATCCACCTCTTTCTCCTCTGCAAGCACCAGTGGAAGAACCCCCGCCCTCCCTCCCTAGTCGCGTGCAAATTTATGTGGTATGTGCCACCCTGGATGTCCAGGGGGGGCGTGTTATTTCATGATTTAATTAATGTTGCTTGAGTCCTAAAAAACTAAGCAGTTACACAGTTGGTTGGTTTTTCATTAAAGTTGATGTTTGATCTTGAATAATAAAAGTTTATATGGAGAATTTATTTCATGTGTTAAAACCAATAAAATTGCTGCGGCCATTATTTGCCAAACTTGGGGTGGACATTTATTTATTATTTATTTATTAATTCTTATTGTACCTGGAGTAAGGTTGTTGAAGGTTATATGTGTGGCCTACAGTCCCAGAAGAAACCAAGGATACAGCTTTCAGTACTTAGTAAAGACAAAACGCAAGTGGGGTTAGCTGCACCATATTTTAAAAGGTATTACAATGCAGTAATATTAGCACGAATGGTAGATTGGACAACAATAAAAAGTGATAAAAGAGTTGGTGAAGGTTGGGCTTTAGTACATGGTTTCCACAAAATTATAGAATTTTAGATGAGAATACACAGGGATTGCCAAAGAATGTACTAAGGGTTTGGGATTAAATTTATAAATTAGCTAAATGGGAATATAACTCACCATTAATTTCACTTACGGGGACACATTTTTTTAGACCCAGTAATGAGCACAATTTAGGGATTGGATTAAGGATAAACATGCACAATTAAAAGACATCATGAAAAATATATTTATTTTAGGAATTAAGAAATTAGTGGGAAGTAATTGTATTGAATGAATGGCGGTATTTGCAATTAACCGCATGCCGACCACCCGCTCCAGTTATACTTGACCAAGGAGGCGGAATAGCACGAATTGCCGTAGGTGTACATCGGTCCATGCATGTGATATAGCAAGCGTGTGCCTGTGGGTCCGGCGGACTCGATGTCAGTCGGCGATCGTTGTATACAGAGGCTGAACGAGGATCTGCCTATGTAAACAAGGTGTATCCCCATTCTGACAGGAGACATCTCAGAGATCTGCTGTCTCTAGTCATTGGGAACAGTAATCTCTGTGGTGTTCCAGGCAACCTACCCACTACAGTTAGAACACAGCCAGGTCGGGTGTGGTGTCAGGTATATATATATATATGTATTTATTTGTATTGTTCTCCTTATTCATTTATCAGGATATTCCATAAAGCTGCCCAATTATAACAACAAAACTATAAAGACAACAGAAAGTATCCATTTAGTGAATTTTAAATAAATGTGAACTAATGAGAACTGAATATACATTATTTTTAAAGCATACTGATAACTTTACTTGCTGACAGTAAACTAAGTTTGTCTTCTAAAAGAAAAGAAAGTAAAAAATAAATTCCCTTCTGTGAAAAAAAACATGAATCCCTTGAACAAATATCCCATGAAAATATCAACAATCTCTTCACCTCCCCAGTGGTTCTATGTAATTAATTCTAGTTTTCTATAAAAGAAGAGTTGCTCTGTTTCAGGAAAAAAAAAATCATCTCTATTCAGTGAACAGCATCTCCTGCTGATCTGAACTTTCTTGATTATTAAATACATTTCAAGTTTTTTCCCATCACAAAAAAGTTCATTATTCTTATACAATTGCATATGAAACGGGAAAAAATAAAAATAAAAATTAACTAATATACATGAAATGCAAGAATTTGGGGTACTGCAGTATATCTCTTTATCAATACTTTTTTTCAGTTTTGTTTGCAGATATTTTTGGCTTGCTTTTGATAATGTTTTAATCCTTTTTAAGATCAAAGTAAATCAAATTAGATATCATTTGATATCTAATCCTAGCCAATACAATGTAGCTTGTTTTGAATCTGTTCGATATCCAATAATAATCACAGTCCAACAAACAATTTTTTTTTTCATGTTGCCTTGCTTTTTAGATCTGTTGTTCTTGGGGTTATTTGGGACACTTATTCCTTAATTTGCATTTGGTAGACTTCATCAGCTCCAGTTTCTCAGGTATGGTTGAATTTACATAATATTTTTTAGCAGGTTTTTATAAAGTGCTTGCTGATCAACTTATTCTTCTGTTACCTAGTTTGTGATTATGCAATACAAGGTAGCAGATATAGTGAAAGTGTTTATGTATTTCCAACTGTAATTTTACATTTGAAACATACATTGGATTCTAAAGAGTTATGTCTCGTACACACAACCATTTTTCTCGGCAAGAAAAAAAAAACAACGTTTTTCCCGACGTGATTCCTCTCCAGCATGACTTGCATACACTATAAAGGGGAAGTTCCTTTCAAATGACATCACCCTTTGGGCTGAATACTTGATTCTGAGAATGCACATTTTTTTTCCCTCGGAAAAGCATACACACGACCGTTTTTTCGTGGGAAACACAACGAGAAAAAAAAGAGCGGTTTCAATTTTTTTTGTGGGCAGTTTTTTAGTAAAGAGAAAACTGAGAAAACTGCTAGGGAGCATACACACGACCAGTTTTTCACGACCATGTAAAAAATGGTCGTGTGTACAAGGCATAAGTTCTTAACTGTATTACTGTTATGCTTGTATTGGAGGAATGTATATTTCCACTCATATTTTATTTTTGCAGATCAAGCACCGTAGGGGTTATGGCTCCTTTTTATGTTTTAATTTCATGCTACAAAAAGATTAACTAAAACACTACATTCAAATATTCATATTCATATTTTTTTTTATTTTATTTTTTTATGGGAAACCAGAGTGAAGAGTTGAATTTATGCTGTATATCAAAAAGAGCTGACAGGGAAAATGTGGTGCCATTTTTGGAATAAGCAGGTTAGATATACCCAGGAACAAGTCTAATGCCGCGTACACACGGCCATTTTTAATGGTCCAGAAAAACTAAAAAAATTTCAACCCTATTTTTGTTAAGCCTGCCTTGCCTACACACAATCGTGAAAAAAAAAATGCTTGAGCAAAGTGCAGTGACGTACAACACGTATGACGGCACTATAAAGCGGAAGTACCATTTGGATGGCGCCACCTTGCAAACTGCTTTTGCTGTTTTCGTGTTAGTAAAAGTTTGGTGCTTTTCAGTCTGTTACAGTGTGACAAATGTGCTATCTCCATTATGAATGGTAGTTTTACCAGAACGAGCGCTCCCGTCTCATAACTTGCTTCTGAGCATGCACGTTTTTTCACGTCGTTAAAGCCCACACACGACCATTTTTTACAATGTTAAAAACGACAACGTGAAAATTTAGAGCATGGTTTACATTTTTAATGCCCATTTTTAACGTTGTTTTTAATGACATAAAAAAAAAATCATTTTTCACATTGTGAAAAATGTTCGTGTGTACGCGGCATAACATTTGAACATTTGAAAATGTGTCTTGGCCTGTGAATCAATGTGATATAACTCATACTGACCAATCATAATACTTTTTTGACTTGTGCAAAGTGATTCCTTCCTTTCTTCCTTCCTATAATTTACATTAACTAGGCAAGGCAAGATCACCAAGTTGTAATCTTCCACCTTCGGCAAATGGATCAAAGAAATGTGAGCAGAATTACAACCATTCATCTCTTAGGATTTCAGATTCCTCAAAGTATTACATTTTTGGTATTTTTTCTTTTACTTTTGCTTTATTGTATCACAATATGTGGAAACCTCCTGATCATCACATTGGTGTCCTACAGCAAATCCCTCCATTCCCCCATGTACTTCTTCCTCTCTCAGCTCTCTGTATTAGATATAATACTAGTGACTAATATTCTTCCAAACATGATCAGCACTGTTTTGATTAAAAAAACAATCATGTCATTTTCTGATTGTCTCGCTCAGTTTCATTTTTTTGTTATCACAGAATGTTCAGAGTGTCTTCTTCTGACAGTGATGAGTTGGGACAGATATTTGGCCATCTGTAAACCATTGCATTATCCATTGAAAATGAACTACAAGGTTTGCTGGGTACTGGTCATCCTATGCTGGATCTTAAGTGTGTTTGGAGCTTTGGTGTACACGGTAACCATATCAATGTTACAATTCTGTGGTCCTGATATTATTGATCACTTTTTCTGTGACTTTGATCCAATCCTACAACTCTCTTGCTCTGATACCACGGCTGCTCAATTTGAAGTGACAGTTTTGGGTGTTATATTTGTTGTCATCCCATTCTTCATTATTGTTGTATCCTATGCTTATATCATATCTACTATTTTAAAAATACCATCTATTACTGGCAGACAGAAAGTTTTCTCAACATGCAGCTCCCACCTGACTGTGGTTTGTATCTATTATGGTACCCTGGTTTGTGTATATTTGATACCAAATAGAGGACAAACAAGGGACATTACTAAACTCCTATCATTGCTGTACACTGTAGTCACTCCAATGATAAATCCACTTATTTACAGCCTGAGGAATCAAGAACTGAAAAAAGTTGTCAGCAATCTCATCCAGAACTTTTTGGACATGCATTTAAATAAAATGTAACATTTGAACACATTTATAATAATTTAAATTTTTTTTTTGCAAGATATTTAAGAGCACTAGACCAACCTTTCCACCTAACAAATGTTTTTTTTTTTCGTTCAAAATGTTAGTGTTTATTGATTTAACATGCATTTTTACATATAGGTAAGCCTATAATAAAGCTTACCTACTGTATATGTACTGAAAATATCTCCTAATTGTGTGTCGTTTAGGAGATATTTACCTTTGTAGTGTGCCGATGATGTCATTTGTGCATGTTCAGTGAAGAAACGGCCCTCTGAGCCATTTCTTCCCCAGAGTGTGTCGTGACTGGTGGCTCTTGCACGCATGTGGGAGTGGCATCATGTGGCTCTGTCCAGTCACAGAGCAGCCTCGGAGGGAAGAGGGCCATAGATGGATGCTTCCACCAGCGGGGACATCGCGGACATTGCAGGCTTTGTTTGCAGGTAAGTGCCACATAATGGGCTAGTATGCAAAAAATTGTATGAACGTAACGTAAATTGTATGAACGTAACGTAAATTGTAACGATCGATCGCGTGTGCCCGGCAGGCGTGATCGCCGCCGAGCACACGCGATCGATCGTTACAGAGCGAGGACTGGGAGCTCCCGGTCCTGTCAGGGAGAGAAATGCTGATACAATGTATGAACAGAAGATCAGTCATTACCCCACGTCAGTCCACCCCCCATACAGTTAGAAAACACAGAGGTTACACATTTAACCCCTTCCCCGCCCCCTAGTGCTAACCCCTTCACTGCCAGTGGCATTTTTATAGTAATCAATGCATTTTTATAGCACTGATCGCTTTAAAAATGCCAATGGTCCCAAAAATCTGTCAAAAGTGTCCGAAGTGTACGCCATAATGTCGCAGTACCGAAAAATATCGCTGATCGCCACCATTACTAGTAAAAATATATATATAAATAAAAATGCCATACAACTACCCCCTATTTTGTAAACTCTATAACTTTTGCGCAAACCAATCAATAAACGCTTTTTGCGATTTTCTTAATGAAAGATATGTAGAAAGGGGGGGGGGTTCCTGGGACCATGGAGCCGGGGAGGGGATGTCACATGTGGTAGGTTTGCACCACAGGGAACCCCAATAGCCTACCCGGACTTGGTCACAACTTTAGTGGAAATACCCTTAGCAAGATGGAGATACTATGAAATGACAAGATTCCTTAATAAGATGAAACCCACTCTGAGATCATTAGGTTCTATCACAAAGTTCGAGGAACAGTGCGTGCACCTGGGGGAAGCGAGGTACTTGCTGTCTCAGATGTACAAGCTGATACAAGGAGCTCAAAAGAATAAAGTACCATATTTCATTAGGGAATGAGAATCAGATGAACAAATTAAAAAAATGATTAAATTAACTTACTCCACATCTATAAGTTCGCACATCCAGGAAATGGCCTACAAATTTATGACACGGTGGTATAGGACACCAGTAAGGTTAAACCAGATGTACCCAGCGGCAGACGCTCGGTGTTGGAGAGGATGTGAGCAAAGGGGTACATACCTACACCTGTGGTGGGAGTGCCCCGAAATTAAAATATTTTGGGAAGCAATTGTTCCGTGGATTGAGAGATTGACCCCGACTCCTATAGAGTTCACGCCCCTATGTTTCCTACTCCATGGAACACCTGGCCCTATTAAACATACAGGAATAATGCTAAACGCAGCAAAATTGTTAATCCCCAGATTCTGGAAACAGAATACGTGCCCAACATTAGCAGATTGGATAAGGGAGGTAAACTGGATAATGGAAGCTGAAAGGTGGACTCAAGTAGTGAAAGACAAAAAAAGGGAATTTGACATAAAGTGGGCAGGCTGGATACAACATTTACCTGAAATGGGCCTGGACTAAGAAAAATGGATTGGGAGGAAAAGGGATGCAACAGATGTGTGAGACACAGAGAGCAATTGCATAAAGATCAAATTTCAGAAGAATAAATAGATAGATCAAATTATTGACCAGAGAGGAGACATCTAAACTTATGTTATATATACATTTTAGATGTTTTTTTTTTTTTTCCTCCTTCATTTACTCCTTACCTCTTCCCCCCTCTATTGACTGCCCAAGGAGGTCCCTGTTCCTCTTTCGCTATGGAATTTATCATTTTTTTTTTTTTTTTTTTAACAATGTCACTTCGGAGGGGCAGGGGGACAAGGAGGAGTAAATCACTTAAGTTGGAAGTAGTTTTGTTTTTTGTTTTATCACAAGTTTTAAAATATACATAGACACATATTTGCACCATGGCTTTTAGGCCTCTTAAGAGAACTTGACAGAAGTAACCAAGCTGAAGAAGTTCATGTCATTCCAATGCATACACACATAATTTAATACCACAATCACAAAGCCCCTTGTGAGGGGAGGGTAAGGGCTAACATATTTATTTATGGAAGGACAGGATCTGAAGGAAGGAGAAAGGAAAGGTGTTGTTTTTTTTTTCTTTTCTCTCTTCGTTAGGGGGAGGGGGGTTAGAATGACTGGTAGGTATCATTGGAAACTGTAATTTCGGATTTTCTAAGCGGGATAAATGTATTTGTGAATTTAATAAAAGACATAGCATAAGAATGTATAATTCTGTATGAAATGTAATGTGTAATGAGTAAAATAAAACATTTTGATTATAAAAAAAAGAAAAATATGTAGAAGAATACGTATCGGCCTAAACTGAGGAAAAATAGTTTTTATATATTTTTGGGGGATATTTATTATAGCAAAAAGTTAAAAATATTCATTTTTTTTTCAAAATTGTCGCTCTATTTTTGTTTATAGGCCAAATACTAAAAAAACACAGAGGTGATCAAATACCACCAAAAGAAAGCTTGTGGGAAAAAAGGATGCCAATTTTGTTTGGGAGCCACGTCGCCGAGTGCCGAATCGCAAAAAGTGCTCTGGTCTTTTACCAGCGATATGTATCGGGGGTTAAGTGGTTAAGGGTATATACCCGAAAAACAAAGGAAATAAGAAATGTGCCTAGTAGAAAATATTACCACTATTGTTAACCTTCTGCCTAAATTCTTCCTAAATTTTACCTGCCAGGCTCTTGGTTTAAAGAAAAAACAAACAAAAAAAACACTATCTTACTTGAAGGTTTACACAAACACCCCCCATCTCCCCACTGAATCAACCTCTCAACCAAGCCCTACCACACTCAAGATTATTAAATGCTGAGCAGAAAGGCAATCATATTGAAGTGTACAAATAAAAGTTGTCATGACCGCCGGGTTTCCATACATTTCTCCTCTCTATCATGGAATAGGGCTGTCATATTTTCCATTATCATAATTTCATCTATTTTAGAAAACCAAGGGTTTCAGATTCCTCAACGTGTTAAATATTTGGTATTTTTTATTTTCCTTTTGTTTTGTATTGTGTGTCAATATGTGGAAACCTCCTGATCATCACACTGGTATCCTACAGCAAATCCCTCCATTCCCCCATGTACTTCTTCCTCTCCCAGCTCTCTGTATTAGATATAGTACTAGTGACTGATATCCTTCCAAACATGATCAGCACTTCAGCACTGTTTTTTTTTTTAAATTGTTTATTTCTAAGTTTTTCAAGTCATACAAAAGAATATACACAAGAATCATTAACAGTATGAAACAATGGCAGGTGGGGGGTGTGGCCGGCAGCCGAGCGGATGGCTGTGTGAGGAGAGAGCTCCGTGTAACCCGCCAGCATCTACACCTTCCCAGCGACTATTTCAGCCGACCAAGGCTCCATCTAGCTCAGGGTCACTCTTGGGCACCCCTGGGTGACAATGAGGAAAAGAAAGAAGGAGAAGGGGCCGCGGAAGCTGACCGACTTTTACCCGTCGGCGAGTACACCTAGGCCGCAAGATGGCGCTGGGGCCTCGGACTTGCGTTACAGCCCGCGCGGCGATCGAGACGTCGGATCGGATCCGACTCACGGAAGAGGCCCGCAATCCTCCCACAGCGGAGGATCGTCACTAGGGGCATCCCCGATCAGCAGCCCTCAGAAATCGGCCCAGAAGCGCTCATCAGCCCACAGGTATGCAGGGGAGATGGGGACCGCATGTAACTCTCAGGACGGCACTAGAGACTTTGTGGAGCAGCTCAATGAATTCCCCACCACTGGATAACCCCTTAGTGACACGACTATGAGGGACATGCTGATTACTCTTAGGGGAGACCTGCACAAAGATATGATGGCATGTGTCACCCAGCTCACGGGGGAAGTATCAGTCATATTAGAACGAATCTCACACGTGGAGGACAAGATGGGGGAGTTCTCAGAAGCCCATAATGAGCTTTTGGATGCACATAATGACACTGAGAATGACATGCAAGTGATGAGGGATACGCTCACAGAATTTAGAGGACAGATCCAGAAGGAACAATATCAAACTTATGGGAGTCGAGGAATCTGTTGCCCCAGCTGAACTCAGGCTCCAATTCTTCATCGCCGCATTGCTGCCTGATACCCCCAAACAAGAAGTGATAGTGGATAGAACACATCGCCTTCCTAAACCAAAATTTCTCCCAGATACAGTCCCAAGTGACGTCATCGCTCGCAATCATGTCTTTCATGTGAAAGACGATCTCATGCGATTCTCTAGGAAGAACCACCCCCTGCCTGGCCCTTACTCAGCGATCGCCATTTTCGCCGACCTGTCCAAAGCATGTGACCTCCTCTACAGGAAGTGATGTCAGCACAGATAAACCCTTCCAAAAGGGATTCATTACAGTAATAACACAATATGATAGTACAATAACACAGTATGATACAGAAATAATACAATAACTAATGAACACAGTTCCTGATAAGGGGAGCCTATATGCAGCTGTATGCTCATACCATCATACTTATGTTGATCAGACACAGAGATGGCAAAAGCACACATCCGCTAAACCAATAGTGTGCCTGCAGAGTGACGCGTCACACAGGCGAATATCTGTGCATCACACAGGGGCCCTTGCGCCGGCGACACTCACTCTTCAAACACCCGTCTCCAAGTCAGGAAGTGCATCTCAACCAGCCTCAGACTGCCCCAATCAGTTCTAATTAGAGCGGGCTGGGGAAGTGTCAAGACTGGGTGCCAATATGGCAACAATACATATTAAATACATCTTCAAATTTCCACCACACTTGGAAATCTGCCATATGCCATGGCAACTGCCTTGGTCGTTTCTTTATCTCTGACAGATGCTGGGGCGGAACGCGAGGAGCTGTTTACCCCCCACAAGTATTGCGGAGTCTTTCGCACTTTGTGAGACTTTTCACGTTTTTATGTACTGGTTTACCTTTTTTTTCCCTTTTTTTTCTTCTGTTCTAATTGTACCACAGGATTACTATGAACCAAACTCATCCATGCTGAAATCTCACTATTCGGTACCTCCTTGCAATATGTTGGACTTCTGGCCAAGTGTCTCTAATACAACAGCGCCATCTTCAGGTAACGTGATAATGCCTGTTCCAAATTTTGACTTTTACCTAACTTTTGCTGAACGTTCTCTATTTCTGCTCTGATGGCATTGTCAATTGTATCCATGAACGTCAATGGCTTGAACAGCCCATTCAAACGAAGGGCCATGTGGAAAGAGATGGTGCGGCTTAAAAGTGATGTGGTCTGCATCCAGGAGACTCACTTTAAGTTCTCCAAACATCCCAAATGCTCGCATAGAGCTTACCCGCATATTTTTCAGGCAATGGCTCCTGTCAAAAAGAGAGGAGTGATGGTGGCCGTTAAGCACTCTATTGCATTTAAACTGCACAACGTTGTTTGCGACCCTAATGGGAGATACATAATTCTCATATGTGACCTGAATCAATCTACCTATACCCTAGTCAATCTATATGCGCCAAACAAAAGACAACCAAGGTTTCTAACGGCCCTACTGAAAAGAGTGGAGAAAATCAAACAAGGATCCCTGCTCCTCTGTGGGGACTTTAATTGTGTCCCTGACAGGTCCATGGACTGCTCGCAACCTCTGTCGACAAGGAGGAGAGAACTTCGATCACTTATAGCGGAACATGAACTGTACGACACATGGCGTTGCTACCATTCTTCAGAAAGTGACTATACCCATTACTCGTGTCCACATCGGGCATATTCTAGAATAGACCTGGTGCTTTCTGACCTGCCTCTCTTGCAAAGAACTATTTCAGTGAAAATTCACTCGATAACGTGGTCAGACCATGCACCAGTGTCCATCTCCCTTCAAGACAAGAACACTGACCCTCCAGTCTATCTTTGGAGGAACAATGTTGACATTCTCTCTGACTCTACCCAAAATGCTAGACTAGGGGTACAACTTCAGGAATTTTTTCAGTTTAATGACACTGCGGATACTAAGATCGCATTTTTATGGTGCTCACATAAGGCATTCAGTAGGGGTCTGTTGATACAAACAGCAGCCAGGGAGAAGAGGAGGAGGGCGGCACTGCTGCAGGGGTTGCTAGGGGAAATCCAAAAGTTAGAAACCCTACACAAACAAAGTCCCTCTCCTGCAACGGAATCCGACCTATTCGCGTGCAGACATAAGCTCCGTCTCATGCTGATTACGTTACATCAGAAGTGTTTGCGAAAGATTAAGGCCATGTACTATGCCCACAGCAATAAGGCAGGGACTGGCCAATTATATCAAAAAACTTCAGCAGCAATCTAAATTGTCCTCCCTTAGAGATCCGCACTCTAACACGTCGGCCCATCACCCAACACATATAGCCAATGCTTTCATGAAATACTATAGAGACCTTTATAACCTTCACCTAGATGCAGACACTCCACAGCCCACTGACGCGTCCATCAACTCATTTCTCAACTCTTTGACATTGCCCTCTCTATCCTCCTCCCAACTGATGTCACTCAACGCCCCTATTCAACAAGCTGAAGTAAGCGAAGTCATCAAAACCCTCCCCAAAAATAAATCACCGGGTGTAGACGGTTTCTCCTCAGAATACTATAAAATATTTTCTCACATACTAACTCCCTATTTATGTACCCTATTCAACAGTGTCGCCTCCTCGTCGACATTCCCAGAAGAAATGCTAGAAGCTACCATTGTGACTTAGCCAAAACCAGGTAAGAAGCCGGATTCACCACAACATTTTAGGCCTATTTCGCTTTTAAATACAGATCTCAAGATCTATGCTAAAATCTTAGCAAATCGATTAGCATCCATCACTCCATTTTTAGTTAAGGCCGACCAGGTCGGCTTTGTGAAGGGGAGGCAGGCCCCTGATGGCACTAGGCGATTATTTAATTTGTTGTACTTATTAGAACGTCGAGGAACCCCTGCAGCGTTTTTGGCGTTGGACGCAGAAAAAGCCTTTGACAGGGGGCATTGGGGGTACCTTAGGGCAACCCTGCAAAAATTTGGACTTCAAGGCTCTATATTATCAGCCATCTCTGCATTATACACGTGTCCCTCAGCCAGGGTTTTCTCGTCCAACGCCATCTCCGACAAATTCTATATCACTAATGGGACCCACCAGGGGTGTCCACTATCCCCGATAATCTTCACGCTAATGATGGAGCCCCTTGCTGTAGCTATCAGATCTGACACAGACATATCTGGGATTAGTGTGGCTAATGAGGTCCACAAGATAGGCTTATTCGCGGATGACGTGATCTTGACTGTGACTAATCCGGCTTCTTCCCTGGACAAAAGTGCAACAGGTTTTATGTGAATTCGGTGCAGTGTCATACTACAAGTTAAATGTCGCTAAGTCTTGTGTATTGCCTGTCAATATTCCTAAAAAGCAGATAGCTCAACTTAAAGGTAGGTTTAAGTTTCAGTGGATGTCCACAAGTATCGCATACTTGGGCGTTAAACTGTTTTTTCCCTCCACTGCTACTTATCATATTAATTTTGATTCTCTTTTGGACGTTATCAAAGCTGACTTGGCACACATCTCCACTTTTGAACTATCCTGGCTGGGAAAAATAGCTGCCCTGAAAATGTTTCTATTACCTAAGATTATTTATTACTTCCGCACCATCCCTATACTTATTCCTGACTCTTTCTTTGCCAATGTTGATAAACGGTTTAGGAGATTTATCTGTCAGGGGAAAATGCCTAAGATTGCATTTACAATTTTGCAGAGGCATAGACATACGGGTGGTGCGGGCCTTCCTGTTCTCCGTAACTACTACGAAGCAGCTTTGTTGGATCAAATGAAAGCCTGGTTTGAGCCTGATTCACCTAAGCTGTGGGTGTGGATGGAGAAACTGGTTATGCAAAACAGGGACCTCCCATCCTTGTTATTAGCAAAATTAACTAACCTACCAACGAAGGGCACCTGGTTGCCATCTGTCGAGGCTACGCTCTTGGCATGGGACGCCATCCAACGACACCTGGACTCTAATGCTAAAATCAGTCACCCAGTAACCCAAACTTCAGTTCTTGAACACCTTATCCCGGATCTCCATACGGCCCCCTGGAGGGAGAAAGACTTCTCCAACATCCAGGAGGTGCTTAACGATCCGGAAGCTGCACATTCGTACCCCTTCACCCAAGTTAAACACTTTCAACTAACCCATGCTAGCTCAACATATGCATTACCTGTAGAGGTGTGGAAATATCTCAATACTTCCTATCATAAACCTAAGGGCCTTGCCTGGTTCTACGCCCTGTTACAGAAAGATAGTAGTTTCTCTAAAACTTCTAGTATGATTAACTGGGAAAGGGACTGGGGCACCCCCCACTCCCATTCTGAGTGGAAATCAGCTATACGTGCTATTTATACTTACTCCCACTGCACTAACAATTGGGACAACTTGACGGAAATCCTCCACAGATCCTCCTTGACTCCAGTTAGACTATCACTGATATTTCCGCCAGGGAACCCCCTATGCTGGAGGTTGTGTGGAGCTAAGGGTAACATTTACCACATACTGTGGGACTGCAAGGGCTTACGCAGTTTCTGGATTGCCGTATTTAAACTAATCTCATCGATTACAGGGTTTTTCTTACATTCTTCTCCCCAGCTGGCCCTCCTTAACATTAACATCACGAATATCCCGTCTCAATTCCGTAGCATAGTTACGCATGTGTTAATAGCTGCCCGCCTAATTATCACTGCTAAGTGGAAAAATACTCAGGCCCCCAACATTAGTGAAGTAATCCAAAGAGTCTCTACACAATATTTGTATGAGAGGTATTTCGCAATGCAGTCAAATGGGAGCCAGTCATTTAAAGCTCAATGGATGCCTTGGATTTCAAAATTCCCTGAATAGGACACACATATTGTATGGTATTGAGGTTTTTGTTTACTCTGTATAATTGACTTATGGTGCATATGGCCCTGTGGTACTGTGGTTTGCTTCTTCCCCTCTTCTTTTCTCTCTTGTTCTTTCTTTCTCCTTTCCACTTTCTCTGTTCTCTTCTCTTGTTTTTACTTTACACTCGCTTTTTGTTTACATTTCCAATAGCTCTCGATTTTGTTTACTTACCTCTGCCTTTGGTGGAGGTTGTTGGTCCCCACTCCTCTACAGAGTCGTGGATCGGTCTAACTATTTCAGGTTCACCTCTCGTGGAGCTAGAACAGTGCGAACTTATGTCCTACTCCCTACAATGTTATGTTATGATAACTGTGTTTAATATACATACCAGTGTCTTACCTATGAATGGTGCCGTGGCTCCACATTGTGAAGTAGGAAGCGCGGGCCTGTTGGTTCCCTGAGCACTTTTATGCTGGTATTGTGTCTTAACTTCAGCATTTAATGAACACTATATCCTGTTGTCTACTGGGAAATTTGTTCGTAGATTCAAACTGTATTGTTATTGTTACTTGAACTGTTACTCTTTTTAATAATCTCAATAAAAACAATTGAAAAGAAACAATGGCAGGTATACATTATCCAAGCGAACTACCGAGCATATGCAATTTGTACAAGTAAATGAATGACGATGTGAATGAACAGTTACCTTGAGTGCGGTATAGAAAACCGATCCGTTAAAGAAGAGTAGAGAAGATAACCACACAGTAGAACAGGGAAAGCTGAGACTGAAATTACCCAACCTGGCCTAATAGGGATTGTATAGGCCACATAAACATAGACAAACTATAAACAAACAATATACCCTACCAAAAAAAAATGCACTTAGAGAGGTATGGATAACGTATATGTTCATAAGAATACGTAAGCACTTGATGAAATCTAACTCGAACCAATTCCCTCAAACCCATACTCTGATTCATCCCACGCTGACCACGTCTCATAAAATTTCTGCTCTGTACCCTCCACTGTAGCCGTCAACTGCTCCATTCTGCGTATGTCAGCTACAGTAGTAAGTAGTTGTGGAATGGTTGGGGGTGAGGTGGACAGCCACAATCTAGGGATGACCCTTTTAGCTGCCAATAAAACGAAAGACATCAGTTGGCACAGGGCCTTAGAAACACCAGGAAAAGGGAGACCTAACAAACAGTGTATGGGCTTCAAAGGAATGGGAGAACCAATCAGATTTTCTAACAATTTCTGGGTTTGAAGCCAGAATTGGTTAACAGGGGGACATTCCCAAAAAATGTGGAAGCGAGTGCCCACAGCACCGTTACATCTCCAGCATTGTTTCGAGATTGTTCTGTTGCGGGCATGTAAAATATCTGGGATCCTATACCAATGCATCAGGACTTTGTATGCGGTTTCCTTATGGGACACACATCGGATCAGCACTGTTTTGATAAAAAAGACAATCATGTCATTTTCTGATTGTCTCGTCCAGTTTTGTTTCCTTGTTATCACAGAATCTTCAGAGTGTCTTCTTCTGAGGCCGCGTACACACAAGGAGACATGTCGGATGAAAACGGTCCGCGGACCGTTTTCATCGGACATGTCTCCGGGGATGTTTTGGTCTGATGTGTGTACACACCATCAGACCAAAATCCCTGCGGACAGAGAATGTGGTGACATAGAAGACACCGACGTCCTCAATCAAGGAAGTTCAATGCTTCCACGCATGCGTCGAATCAATTTGACGCATTCGCGGGATTTCTGTCCGATGGTTGGGCATACTAACCATCGGACATGTCCGACGGACAGGTTTCCAGCAGACAAGTTTCTAAGCATGCTTAGAAACTTTTGTCCGCTGGAAACCTGTCTGCTAGGCCGTACACAAGATCGGACATGTCCGCTGAAACTGGTCTGCGGACCAGTTTCAGCGGACATGTCTCCTCGTGTGTACGCCGCCTGACAGTGATGAGTTGGGACAGATATTTGGCCATCTGTAAACCATTGCATTATACTTTAAAAATGAACTACCAGATTTGCTGGATACTGGTCATCCTATGCTGGATATTAAGTGTGTCTGTAGCTTTGATTTACAATGTAACCATATCAACATTACAATGTTGTGGTCCAGATATTATTGACCATTTTTTCTGTGTCTTTGTTCCAATCCTACAACTCTCCTGCTCTGATACCTCCATTGTTCAATTTCAAGGGACATTTCTGGGTGTTCTATTTGTTGTCACCCCATTCTTCATTATTATTGTATCCTATGCTTATATCATATCTACTATTTAAAAAATCCCATCTATTACTGGGAGCCAGAAAGTTTTCTCAACATGCAGCTCCCACCTGACTGTGGTTTGCATTTATTACGGTACCCTGGTTTGTGTTTATTTGATACCTAATAGAAGACAGACAAGGGAGATTACTAAACACATGTCGTTGTTGTACACTGTAGTCACTCCAATGATAAATCCACTTATTTACAGCCTGAGGAATCAAGAACTGAAAAAAGTTGCCAGAAAACTCATGGATATGCATTTAGTAAAAAGTAACATTTGAACTCATCTATAATAATTTTCCATTTTTGTTGTAAAATATTTAAGAGCAATAGACCAATTTTCCACCTAACAAATGTTTTTAATTAAAAAAGTATTCTGCAGAAACCATTTGGGGCCTGAGGCAATTTGCCACAATACTACCAGCCATCACCAAAAAGGCCCTAAGAATTGAGCAACTTTTGAGGATCGATCGACGATCGACTGTCAAAAAATTCAGTCACCCACCCCAACCCAAACACATATCATGTGCCTTGATCAATACAAGATCGGCAGTAAGACACTGATTAGAAATCCATGATTTCATACTACAATACGATTTAGACTGCCTCTTTATTACAGAAAGCTGGCTTACAGTCGACTGTAACACCATTCTAGGAGAACTGGTGCCAGAGAATTACCGTATTATAACCGAAAACAGAATAGGGCAAAGAGAGGGAGGCCTGGCGGTGATCCACAGGATTCACCTTGTGATCACTAAACCAGCCCTTCAGTACTTGCTTCCATTTATGTAAACCCTTACTCTACAACTGCAAACTAACCCCCAGGAGACCGTCCACATTCTTCTCTGCTACAGGCCACCCGGGCCAAAATCGCAGCTTCTACCATCATTGATGGAGTTCATCTCTACCTATACCCTTAACAGCAAACACCTTTTGCTGCTCGGGGACTTCAATCTCTGGGCCAACTCCTCACAGGATCCCGTCGCCGACGCCTGTATTGACCACCTGGAAGGATTAGGGTTACAACAACTAGCATGTGGGCCCACACATGCTTCAGGTCACACACTCGATCTTATTTTCAGACAAAATCTGAAAATAAGTATTTTGGAAAATGAACCATTGCCATGGACAGATCACCATGCAATTAAATTCATAATTTCCAAAACTCCCCATTGATAAAAACACCCAAGCCGGTGACAACACACTGGACTAGATCTCAGAAGAAGCTCCATTCGGAACTCTTCAAATCTACCTTGGGAAATAAAATTAAAACAATTCAACCATTTCGAACAGCCTCAGATACACTGGATTCCATAAATGCAGCCCTACTACAGTCAGCCGACTTAGTAGCACCAAAACGCAAAGTCCATATCCGGAAAAACAGGTACGGCTGGTTCAACAACCAGCTGTCGCTACTGAAGCAAGAGCGCAGAAGGACGGAAGCCGCCTGGAAAAGAAGCGCTTCTGAGAAGAACCTCTCCATGTACAAAGCAGCAACAAGAAAATACCACAAAGAAATCTTCAAAGCCTCGAAAAAATTTTTTTCCAAGGCTATCAACAGCGCCCTAAACTGCCCCCGTGAACTCTTCAAGCTGGTCACGCAGACCATGAATCCAGGCTGTCTTGAAGCCCCCAATTCAGATACCCAAGAATTTTGGAATGAATTGTCGTATTTCTTCATCAAAAAAATTGAGAGAATCCGGGAAAGCATTCAGCAAAACAATACCCCCCTCAACCCCCCCCCCTCAATCAACCACACAACACCCATAGAAACTTTCTACAGCCAACAAAGTTCACTCTGGAACCCATCTCCGTTGATGCCACAGAAAATATTTGTAAAAGGAAGAAAGTGATCTGTTTGGAAACCGAACCCATCTTGACCGTGCCCCCATCCCTGTACTAATAGAGAACAGGAAAAATTGGGCCAGTGGGACTTTAAATGGGGCATGGACGGGTTTGTAAAGTTATTGAGGATATCAACAGTAAAGAATCTATCACAGTCCCATCAGGGAGATCTCTGTGGTCAAAAGAAATTGTTTGGTGATCAATCCAAAAAAGAAATTGAAGGAGTCAAATGTAAACTTAATAATGTAATTTGTATCATAATATATAATACAGAGATCATGCAATCAAAGGCATAATACATGTAGTCATAATAACATTGATATAATAAATATTCAAAATCCTGGACATGACCATTAAAAGCAATCACCATAAATTGACATATAGATACCGTAGACATGATTATACAATAAAATTGGTAGATATGAACAAAATGATGAAAAAACACGTTTAAAGTTAGTCATCAGGAGTGGAGTGCATAGCAATAAGCTAGAGAGAAAGGGGGAGGGATAAACACACAGGTGAATCAATGCAATCTATATGATTGGATCATAGTAGCAGCATAAGCGAGTTTGGTTGTATAGTATATTACCTTTAGGTTGGGCCCAAAGTGGAATAACCCTTGCGTTCCAAAATATTGAGAGGGATGGTGGTCCTGGGATAAGATGTCTCCCCCGGAGTTGAAGCGGGCATAGATCCCCCTAAGTCAATGGACAGACCAATGGGTGCAGAGAGCCAAGGACAAAGAGACGTGGGACATCAGTCAGATGAGGCAAAAGCAGACACAGCACAATGCCAAAGGGTGAGGTGGGTGCACAAGGGGCACACATATGAGTACTGGTAAAGGAAAAAGAGTGAATGAATAAGGTTGTCAATCACTATGGGGTCATGGGGTATGGGTCCTATGTAGGAAAAAATCAATTACCAGTTAGTGTGAATCCATGCAGCCTCTCATCAGATGGAGACGTGTGAAGTGAGATTGCCAGAGCCATCCGACATAAATACCCACCTCCTGGGGGCGTGTCCCCACAAACGTCATGCATCATCGCATTGGGCCAAACAATGAGACAGAGACAAGCGACCACCTGAGGTGCAAAAGACCACAGTGGGTGCCTATCCTGTCCAGTCAGCCATGCGGGATGGAAAAGATAGAAAAATAGAAGCCCACAATCCCAATCGCGTTCTGCGATCCATCGACCAAAATTTGGTCAAGGTACCCAAAGCCAGATACAAGTCCAAAGGAGAAAGAAGGTTTGCTTTCCAAGGTCCCAGACTATGGAACGCTTTACCAACCAGCATACGGTTGCAGGAAAACCACCTGACCTTCAGAAGAGGGATTCAAACTCTCCTCTTTTGAGGTCAGGAGAGACAGGAACAACGAGCGCCCAGAGGCGATTTAGTTCGCATGTGTTTTTTATTCATTCATTTATTCATTCATTCATTTTGACAGGAGACATCTCAGAGATCTGCTGTCTCTAGTCATCGGGAACAGTAATCTCTGTGGTGTTCCAGGCAACCTACCCCCTACAGTTAGAACACAGCCAGGTCGGGTGTGGTGTCGGGTATATTTATATATATATATATATATATATATATATATATATATATATATATATATATATACAGTATATATATATATATATATATATATATATGTATTTTTCTCCTTATTCATTTATCAGGATATTCCATAAAGCTGCCCAATTATAACAACAAAACAATAAAGACAACAGAAAGTATCCATTTAGTGAATTTTAAATAAATGTGAACTAATGAGAACTGAATATACATTATTTTTAAAGCATACTGATAACTTGACTTCCTGACAGTAAAATAAGTTTGTCTTCTAAAAGAAAAGAAAGTACAAAATAAATTCCCTTCTGTGAAAAAAAACATAAATCCCTTGAACAAATATCCCATGAAAATATCAACAATCTCTTCACCTCCCCAGTGGTTCTATGTAATTAATTCTAGTTTTCTATAAAAGAAGAGTTGCTCTGTTTCAGGAAAAAGAAAATCATCTCTATTCCGTGAACAGCATCTCCTGCTGATCTGAACTTTCTTGATTATTAAATACATTTCAAGTTTTTTCCCATCACAAAAAAAATTCATTATTCTTATACACTTGCATATGAAACGGGAAAAAAAAATACAAATTAACTGATAAATATACATGAAATGCAAGAATTTGGGGTACTGCAGTATATCTCTTTATCAATACTTTTTTTCAGTTTTGTTTGCAGATATTTTTGGCTTGCTTTTGATAATGTTTTAATCCTTTTTAAGATCAAAGTAAATCAAATTAGATATCATTTGATATCTAATCCTAGCCAATACAATGTAGCTTGTTTTGAATCTGTTCGATATCCAATGATAATCACAGTCCAACAAACAATTTTTTTTTTCATGGTGCCTTGCTTTTTAGATCTGTTGTTCTTGGGGTTATTTGGGACACTTATTCCCTAATTTGCATTTGGTAGACTTCATCAGCTCCAGTTTCTAAGGTATGGTTGAATTTACATAATATTTTTTAGCAGGTTTTTATAAAGTGCTTGCTGATCAACTTATTCTTCTGTTACCTAGTTTGTGATTATGCAATACAAGGTAGCAGATATAGTGAAAGTGTTTATGTATTTCCAACTGTAATTTTACATCTGAAACATACATTGGATTCTAAAGAGTTATGTCTCGTACACACAACCATTTTTCTCGGCAAGAAAAAAAAAACAACGTTTTTCCCGACGTGATTCCTCTCCAGCATGACTTGCATACACTATAAAGGGGAAGTTCCTTTCAAATGACATCACCCTTTGGGCTGAATACTTGATTCTGAGAATGCACATTTTTTTTCCCTCGGAAAAGCATACACACGACCATTTTTTCGTGGGAAACACAACGAGAAAAAAAAGAGCGGTTTCAATTTTTTTTGTGGGCAGTTTTTTAGTAAAGAGAAAACTGAGAAAACTGCTAGGGAGCATACACACGACCAGTTTTTCACGACCATGTAAAAAATGGTCCTGTGTACAAGGCATAAGTTCTTAACTGTATTACTGTTATGCTTGTATTGGAGGAATGTATATTTCCACTCATATTTTATTTTTGCAGATCAAGCACCGTAGGGGTTATGGCTCCTTTTTATGTTTTAATTTCATGCTACAAAAAGATTAACTAAAACACTACATTCAAATATTCATATTCATATTTATTTTTATTTTTATTTTTTATGGGAAACCAGAGTGAAGAGTTGAATTTATGCTGTATATCAAAAAGAGCTGACAGGGAAAATTTGGTGCCATTTTTGGAATAAGCAGGTTAGATATACCCAGGAACAAGTCTAATGCCGCGTACACACGGCCATTTTTAATGGTCCAGAAAAACTAAAAAAATGTCAACCCTATTTTTGTTAAGCCTGCCTTGCCTACACACAATCGTGAAAAAAAAAATGCTTGAGCAAAGTGCAGTGACGTACAACACGTATGACGGCACTATAAAGCAGAAGTACCATTTGGATGGCGCCACCTTGCAAACTGCTTTTGCTGTTTTCGTGTTAGTAAAAGTTTGGTGCTTTTCAGTCTGTTACAGTGTGACAAATGTGCTATCTCCATTATGAATGGTAGTTTTACCAGAACGAGCGCTCCCGTCTCATAACTTGCTTCTGAGCATGCACGTTTTTTCACGTCGTTAAAGCCCACACACGACCATTTTTTACAACGTTAAAAACGACAACGTGAAAATTTAAAAAATGGTTTACATTTTTAATGCCCATTTTTAACGTTGTTTTTAATGACATAAAAAAAAAATCATTTTTCACATTGTGAAAAATGGTCGTGTGTACGCGGCATAACATTTGAACATTTGAAAATGTGTCTTGGCCTGTGAATCAATGTGATATAACTCATACTGACCAATCATAATACTTTTTTGACTTGTGCAAAGTGATTCCTTCCTTTCTTCCTTCCTATAATTTACATTAACTAGGCAAGGCAAGATCACCAAGTTGTAATCTTCCACCTTCGGCAAATGGATCAAAGAAATGTGAGCAGAATTACAACCATTCATCTCTTAGGATTTCAGATTCCTCAAAGTATTACATTTTTGGTATTTTTTCTTTTACTTTTGCTTTATTGTATCACAATATGTGGAAACCTCCTGATCATCACATTGGTGTCCTACAGCAAATCCCTCCATTCCCCCATGTACTTCTTCCTCTCTCAGCTCTCTGTATTAGATATAATACTAGTGACTAATATTCTTCCAAACATGATCAGCACTGTTTTGATTAAAAAAACAATCATGTCATTTTCTGATTGTCTCGCTCAGTTTCATTTTTTTGTTATCACAGAATGTTCAGAGTGTCTTCTTCTGACAGTGATGAGTTGGGACAGATATTTGGCCATCTGTAAACCATTGCATTATCCATTGAAAATGAACTACAAGGTTTGCTGGGTACTGGTCATCCTATGCTGGATCTTAAGTGTGTTTGGAGCTTTGGTGTACACGGTAACCATATCAATGTTACAATTCTGTGGTCCTGATATTATTGATCACTTTTTCTGTGACTTTGATCCAATCCTACAACTCTCTTGCTCTGATACCACGGCTGCTCAATTTGAAGTGACAGTTTTGGGTGTTATATTTGTTGTCATCCCATTCTTCATTATTGTTGTATCCTATGCTTATATCATATCTACTATTTTAAAAATACCATCTATTACTGGGAGACAGAAAGTTTTCTCAACATGCAGCTCCCACCTGACTGTGGTTTGTATCTATTATGGTACCCTGGTTTGTGTATATTTGATACCAAATAGAGGACAAACAAGGGACATTACTAAACTCCTATCATTGCTGTACACTGTAGTCACTCCAATGATAAATCCACTTATTTACAGCCTGAGGAATCAAGAACTGAAAAAAGTTGTCAGCAATCTCATCCAGAACTTTTTGGACATGCATTTAAATAAAATGTAACATTTGAACACATTTATAATAATTTTAATTTTTTTTTTGCAAGATATTTAAGAGCACTAGACCAACCTTTCCACCTAACAAATGTTTTTTTTTCGTTCAAAATGTTAGTGTTTATTGATTTAACATGCATTTTTACATATAGGTAAGCCTATAATAAAGCTTACCTACTGTATATGTACTGAAAATATCTCCTAATTGTGTGTCGTTTAGGAGATATTTACCTTTGTAGTGTGCCGATGATGTCATTTGTGCATGTTCAGTGAAGAAACGGCCCTCTGAGCCATTTCTTCCCCAGAGTGTGCCGTGACTGGTGGCTCTTGCACGCATGTGGGAGTGGCATCATGTGGCTCTGTCCAGTCACAGAGCAGCCTCGGAGGGAAGAGGGCCATAGATGGATGCTTCCACCAGCGGGGACATCGCGGACATTGCAGGCTTTGTTTGCAGGTAAGTGCCACATAATGGGCTAGTATGCAAAAAATTGTATGAACGTAACGTAAATTGTATGAACGTAACGTAAATTGTAACGATCGATCGCATGTGCCCGGCAGGCGTGATCGCCGCCGAGCACACACGATCGATCGTTACAGAGCGAGGACTGGGAGCTCCCGGTCCTGTCAGGGAGAGAAATGCTGATACAATGTATGAACAGAAGATCAGTCATTTCCCCACGTCAGTCCACCCCCCATACAGTTAGAAAACACAGAGGTTACACATTTAACCCCTTCCCTGCCCCCTAGTGCTAACCCCTTCACTGCCAGTGGCATTTTTATAGTAATCAATGCATTTTTATAGCACTGATCGCTTTAAAAATGCCAATGGTCCCAAAAATCTGTCAAAAGTGTCCGAAGTGTACGCCATAATGTCGCAGTACCGAAAAATATCGCTGATCGCCACCATTACTAGTAAAAAATATATATAAATAAAAATGCCATAAAACTACCCCCTATTTTGTATACGCTATAACTTTTGCGCAAACCAATCAATAAACGCTTATTGCGATTTTCTTAATGAAGGATATGTAGAAAGGGGGGGGGGGTTCCTGGGACCATGGAGCTGGGGAGGGGATGTCACATGTGGTAGGTTTGCACCACAGGGAAACCCAATAGCCTACCCGGACTTGGTCACAATTTTAGGGAAATACCCTTAGCAAGATGGAGATACTATGAAATGACAAGGTTCCTTAATAAGATGAAACCCACTCTGAGATCATTAGGTTCTATCACAAAGTTCGAGGAACAGTGCGTGCACCTGGGGGAAGCGAGGTACTTGCTGTCTCAGATGTACAAGCTGATACAAGGAGCTCAAAAGAATAAAGTACCATATTTCATTAGGGAATGAGAATCAGATGAACAAATTAAAAAAATGATTAAATTAACTTACTCCACATCTATAAGTTCGCACATCCAGGAAATGGCCTACAAATTTATGACACGGTGGTATAGGACACCAGTAAGGTTAAACCAGATGTACCCAGCGGCAGACGCTCGGTGTTGGAGAGGATGTGAGCAAAGGGGTACATACCTACACCTGTGGTGGGAGTGCCCCGAAATTAAAATATTTTGGGAAGCAATCGTTCCGTGGATTGAGAGATTGACCCCGACTCCTATAGAGTTCACGCCCCTATGTTTCCTACTCCATTTAACACCTGGCCCTATTAAACATACAGGAATAATGCTAAACGCAGCAAAATTGTTAATCCCCAGATTCTGGAAACAGAATACGTGCCCAACATTAGCAGATTGGATAAGGGAGGTAAACTGGATAATGGAAGCTGAAAGGTGGACTCAAGTAGTGAAAGACAAAAAAAGGGAATTTGACATAAAGTGGGCAGGCTGGATACAACATTTACCTGAAATGGGCCTGGACTAAGAAAAATGGATTGGGAGGAAAAGGGATGCAACAGATGTGTGAGACACAGAGAGCAATTGCATAAAGATCAAATTTCAGAAGAATAAATAGATAGATCAAATTATTGACCAGAGAGGAGACATCTAAACTTATGTTATATATACATTTTAGATGGGTTTTTTTTCCTCCTTCATTTACTCCTTTCCTCTTCCCCCCTCTATTGACTGCCCAAGGAGTTCCCTGTTCCTCTTTCGCTATGGAATTTATAATTTTTATTTTTTTTTAACAATGTCACTTCGGAGGGGCAGGGGGACAAGGAGGAGTAAATCACTTAAGTTGGAAGTAGTTGTGTTTTTTGTTTTATCACAAGTTTTAAAATATACATAGACACATATTTGCACCATGGCTTTTAGGCCTCTTAAGAGAACTTGACAGAAGTAACCAAGCTGAAGAAGTTCATGTCATTCCAATGCATACACACATAATTTAATACCACAATCACAAAGCCCCTTGCGAGGGGAGGGTAAGGGCTAACATATTTATTTATGGAAGGACAGGATCTGAAGGAAGGAGAAAGGAAAGGTGTTGTTTTTTTTCTTTTCTCTCTTCGTTAGGGGGAGGGGGGTTAGAATGACTGGTAGGTATCATTGGAAACTGTAATTTCGAATTTTCTAAGCGGGATAAATGTATTTGTGCATTTAATAAAAGACAGAGCATAAGAATGTATAATTCTGTATGAAATGTAATGTGTAATGAGTAAAATAAAAAAAATTGATTATAAAAAAAAGAAAAAAAAGTAGAAGAATACGTATCGGCCTAAACTGAGGAAAATTTGTTTTTAATATATTTTTGGGGGATATTTATTATAGCAAAAAGTAAAAAATATTATTTTTTTTCAAAATTGTCACTCTACTTTTGTTTATAGCCCAAAAACTAAAAAAAACACAGAGGTGATCAAATACTACCAAAAGAAAGCTCTATTTGTGGGAAAAAAGGATGCAAATTTTGTTTGGGAGCCACGTCGCACGACCGCGCAATTGTCAGTTAAAGCGACGCAGTGCCGAATCGCAAAAAGTGCTCTGGTCTTTGACCAGTAATATGTATCGGGGGTTAGGTGGTTAAGGTTATATACCCGAAAAACGAAGGAAATAAGAAATGTGCCTAGTAGAAAATATTACCACTATTGTTAACCTTCTGCCTAAATTCTTCCTAAATTTTACCTGCCAGGCTCTTGGTTTAAAGAAAAAACAAACAAAAAAAAACACTATCTTACTTGAAGGTTTACACAAACCCCCATCTCCCCACTGAATCAACCTCTCAACCAAGCCCTACCACACTCAAGATTATTAAATGCTGAGCAGAAAGGCAATCATATTGAAGTGTACAAATAAAAGTTGTCCGCCGGGTTTCCATACATTTCTTCTCTCTATCATGGAATAGGGCTGTCATATTTTCCATTATCATAATTTCATCTATTTTAGAAAACCAAGGGTTTCAGATTCCTCAACGTGTTAAATATTTGGTATTTTTTATTTTCCTTTTGTTTTATATTGTGTCAATATGTGCAAACCTCCTGATCATCACATTGGTGTCCTACAGCAAATCCCTCCATTCCCCCATGTACTTCTTCCTCTCCCAGCTCTCTGTATTAGATATATTACTAGTGACTGATATCCTTCCAAGCATGATAAGCACTGTTTTGATAAAAAAGACAATCATGTCATTTTCTGATTGTCTCGTCCAGTTGTGTTTCCTTGTTATCACAGAATCTTCAGAGTGTCTTCTTCTGAGGCCGCGTACACACAAGGAGACATGTCGGATGAAAACGGTCCGCGGACATGTCTCCGGGGATGTTTTGGTCTGATGTGTGTACACACCATCAGACCAAAATCCCTGCGGACAGAGAATGTGGTGACATAGAAGACACCGACGTCCTCAATCAAGGTAGTTCAATGCTTCCACGCATGCGTCGAATCAATTTGACGCATGCGCGGGATTTCTGTCCGATGGTTGGGCTTTCCAGCGGACAAGTATGCTTAGAAACTTTTGTCCGCTGGAAACCTGTCCGCTAGGCCGTACACACGATTGGACATGTCCGCTGAAACTGGTCTGCGGACTAGTTTCAGCGGACATGTCTCCTCGTGTGTATGAGGCCTGACAGTGATGAGTTGGGACAGATATTTGGCCATCTGTAAACCATTGCACTATACTTTAAAAATGAACTACCAGGTTTGCTGGATACTGGTCATCCTATGCTGGATATTAAGTGTGTCTGTAGCGTTGATTTACACTGTAACCATATCAACATTACAATTTTGTGGTCCAGATATTATTGACCATTTTTTATGTGTCTTTGTTCCAATCCTACAACTCTCCTGCTCTGATACCACCATTGTTCAATTTGAAGGGACATTTTTGGGTGTTCTATTTGTTGTCATCCCATTCTTCATTATTTTTGTATCATATGCTTATATCATATCTACTATTTTAAAAATCCCATCTATTACTGGGAGACAGAAAGTTTTCTCAACATGCAGCTCCCACCTGACTGTGGTTTGAATTTATTACGGTACCCTGGTTTGTGTATATTTGATACCTAATAGAAGACAGACAAGGGAGATTACTAAACGCATGTCATTGTTGTACACTATAGTCACTCCAATGATAAATCCACGTATTTATAGTCTGAGGAATCAAGAGCTGAAAAAAGTTGCCAGAAAACTCATGGATATACATTTAAGTAAAAAGTAACATTTGAACTCATCTATAATAATTTTCCATTTTTTTTGTAAAATATTTAAGAGCAATAGACCAATTTTCCACCTAACAAATGTTTTTCATTAAAAAAGTATTCAGCAAAAACCATTTGGGGCCTGAGGCAATTTGCCACAATACTACCAGCCGTCACCAAAAAGGCCCTAAGAATTGAGCAACTTTTGAGGATCGATCGACGATCGACTGTCAAAAAATTCAGTCACCCACCCCAACCCAAACAAATATCATGTGCTTTGATCAATACAAGATCGGCAGTAAGACACTGATTAGAAACCCATGATTTCATACTACAATACGATTTAGACTGCCTCTTTATTACAGAAAGCTGGCTTACAGCCGACTGTAACACCATTCTAGGAGAACTGGTGCCAGAGAATTACCGTATTATAACTGAAAACAGAATAGGGCAAAGAGAGGGAGGCCTGGCGGTGATCCACAAGATTCACCTTGTGATCACTAAACCAGCCCTTCAGTACTTGCTTCCATTTATGTAAACCCTTACTCTACAACTGCAAACTAACCCCCAGGAGACCGTCCACATTCTTCTCTGCTATAGGTCACCCGGGCCAAAATCGCAGCTTCTACCATCATTGACGGATTTCATCTCTACCTATACCCTTAACAGCAAACACCTTTTGCTGCTCGGGGACTTCAATCTCTGGGCCAACTTCTCACAGGATCCCGTCGCCAACGCCTGTATTGACCACCTGGAAGGATTAGGGTTACAACAACTAGTATGTGGGCCCACACATGCTTCAGGTCACACACTTGATCTTATTTTCAGACAAAATCTGAAAATAAGTATTTTGGAAAATGAACCATTGCCATGGACAGATCACCATGCAATTAAATTCATAATTTCCAAAACTCCCCATTGATAAAAACACCCAAGCCGGTGACAACACACTGGACTAGATCTCAGAAGAAGCTCCATTCGGAACTCTTCAAATCTACCTTGGGAAATAAAATTAAAACAATTCAACCATTTTGAACAGCCTCAGATACACTGGATTCCATAAATGCAGCCCTACTACAGTCAGCCGACTTAGTAGCACCAAAACGCAAAGTCCATATCCGGAAAAACAGGTACGGCTGGTTCAACAACCAGCTTTCGCTACTGAAGCAAGAGCGCAGAAGGGCGGAAGCCGCCTGGAAAATAAGTGCTTCTGAGGAGAACCTCTCCATCTACAAAGTAGCAACAAGAAAATACCACAAAGAAATCTTCAAAGCCTCGAAAAATTATTTTTCCAAGGCTATCAACAGCGCCCTAAACTGCCCCCGTGAACTCTTCAAGCTGGTCACGCAGACCATGAATCCAGGCTGTCTTGAAGCCCCAATTCAGATACCCAAGAATTTTGCAATGAATTGTCGTATTTCTTCATCAATAAAATTGAGAGAATCCGGGAAAGCATTCAGCAAAACAATACCCCCCTCAACCCCCCCCCCTCAATCAACCACACAACACCCATAGAAACTTTCTACAGCCAACAAAGTTCACTCTGGAACCCATCTCCGTCGATGCCACAGAAAATATTTGTAAAAGGAAGAAAGTGATCTGTTTGGAAACCGAACCCATCTTGACCGTGCCCCCATCCCTGTATTAATAGAGAACAGGAAAAATTGGGCCAGTGGGACTTTAAATGGGACATGGACAGGTTTGTAAAGTTATTGAGGATATCAACAGTAAAGAATCTATCACAGTCACATCAGGGAGATCTCTGTGGTCAAAAGAAATTGCTTGGTGATCAATCCAAAAAAGAGATTGAAGGAGTCAAATGTAAACTTAATAATGTAATTTGTATCATAATATATAATACAGAGATCATGCAATCAAAGGCATAATACATGTAGTCATAATAACATTGATATAATAAATATTCAAAATCCTGGACATGACCATTAAAAGCAATCACCATAAATTGACATATAGATACCGTAGACATGATTATACAATAAAATTGGTAGATATGAACAAAATGATGAAAAAACACATATTTGGGCAGGCTTGATCTTGGCATCCCTGAGCATGGACTCGACGCACGTTTCTTGGCGTTTAAAGCCAGTCATCAGGAGTGGAGTGCATAGCAATAAGCTAGAGAGAAAGGGGGGGAAGGGATAAACACACAGGTGAATCAATGCAATCTATATGATTGGATCATAGTAGCAGCATAAGCGAGTTTGGTTGTATAGTATATTACCTTTAGGGTGGGCCCAAAGTGGAATAACCCTTGCGTTCCAAAATATGGAGAGGGATGGTGGTCCTGGGATAAGATGTCTCCCCCGGAGTTGAAGCGGGCATAGATCCCCGTAAGTGAATGGACAGACCAATGGGTGCGGAGAGGCAAGGACAAAGAGACGTGGGACATCAGTCAGATGAGGCAAAAGCAGCCACAGCACAATGCCAACGGGGTGAGGTGGGTGCACAAGGGGCACACATATGAGTACTGGTAAAGGAAAAAAGGCGATTTAGTTCGCATGTGTTTTTTATTCATTCATTCATTCATTCATTCTGACAGGAGACATCTCAGAGATCTTTTGTCTCTAGTCATCGGGAACAGTAATCTCTGTGGTGTTCCAGGCAACCTACCCCCTACAGTTAGAACACAGCCAGGTCGGGTGTGGTGTCGGGTATATATATATATATATATATATATATATATATATATATATATACAGGGAGTGCAGAATTATTAGGCAAGTTGTATTTTTGAGGATTAATTTTATTATTGAACAACAACCATGTTCTCAATGAACCCAAAAAACTCATTAATATCAAAGCTGAATATTTTTGGAAGTAGTTTTTAGTTTGTTTTTAGTTTTAGCTATTTTAGGGTGATATCTGTGTGTGCAGGTGACTATCACTGTGCATAATTATTAGGCAACTTAACAAAAAACAAATATATACCCATTTCAATTATTTATTTTTACCAGTGAAACCAATATAACATCTCAACATTCACAAATATACATTTCTGACATTCAAAAACAAAACAAAAACAAATAAGTGACCAATATAGCCACCTTTCTTTGCAAGGACACTCAAAAGCCTGCCATCCATGGATTCTGTCAGGCCTCGTACACACGAGGTGATATGTCCGCTGAAAACGGTCCGATGGACCGTTTCAGCAGACATCTCCGCTCGTGTGTATGGGCTAGCGGACAGATTTCTCCACCCGACAGATTTCAAAGCGTGCTTTGAAATCTATCCGGTGGAATCTGTCCGCCCGACATGTCTGCTGGTTAGTACACTTACCAGCAGACATGTCGTCCCCCACCGCCGCCGCGCCGCCGCCGAATGGATTCGGCGCATGCGCGGAAGTGTTTAACTTCCTGGTGCGGTGACGTGGCGGTGACGTGGCGGCGTCAACGTCACCGCCGCGTCACCGCCACGTCACCGCGCCGTCCGGCGGCGGGGAATTTGATCCGATGGCGTGTACACGCCATCGGATCAAACTCCCGATCGGACATATCCGATGGAAATGGTCCGCGGACCGTTTTCATCGGATATGTCCGATCGTGTGTACAAGGCCTCAGTGTTTTGATCTGTTCACCATCAACATTGCGTGCAGCAACAACCACAGCCTCCCAGACACTGTTCAGAGAGGTGTACTGTTTTCCCTCCTTGTAAATCTCACATTTGATGATGGACCACAGGTTCTCAATGTGGTTCAGATCAGGTGAACAAGGAGGCCATGTCATTAGTTTTTCTTCTTTTATACCCTTTCTTGCCAGCCACTCTGTGGAGTACTTGGACGCGTGTGACGGAGCATTGTCCTGCATGAAAATCATGTTTTTCTTGAAGGATGCAGACTCCTTCCTGTACCACTGCTTGAAGAAGGTGTCTTCCAGAAACTGGCAGTAGGACTGGGAGTTGAGCTTGACTCCATCCTCAACCCGAAAAGGCCCCACAAGCTCATCTTTGATGATACCAGCCCAAACCAGTACTCCACCTCCACCTTGCTGGCGTCTGAGTCGGACTGGAGCTCTCTGCCCTTTACCAATCCAGCCACTGGCCCATCCATCTGGCCCATCAAGACTCACTCTCATTTCATCAGTCCATAAAACCTTAGAAAAATCAGTCTTGAGATATTTCTTGGCCCAGTCTTGACGTTTCAGCTTGTGTGTCTTGTTCAGTGGTGGTCGTCTTTCAGCCTTTCTTACTTTGGCCATGTCTCTGAGTATTGCACACCTTGTGCTTTTGGGCACTCCAGTGATGTTGCAGCTCTGAAATATGGCCAAACTGGTGGCAAGTGGCATCTTGGCAGCTGCACGCTTGACTTTTCTCAGTTCATGGGCAGTTATTTTGCACCTTGGTTTTTCCACACGCTTCTTGCGACCCTGTTGACTATTTTGAATGAAATGCTTGTTTGTTCGATGATCACGCTTCAGAAGCTTTGCAATTTTAAGAGTGCTGCATCCCTCTGCAAGATATCTCATCTATTTTTGACTTTTCTGAGCCTGTCAAGTCCTTCTTTTGACCCATTTTGCCAAAGGAAAGGAAGTTGCCTAATAATTATGCACAGTAATAGTAACCTGCACACACAGATATCCCCCTAAAATAGCTAAAACTAAAAACAAACTAAAAACTACTTCCAAAAATATTCAGCTTTGATATTAATGAGTTTTTTGGGTTCATTGAGAACATGGTTGTTGTTCAATAATAAAATGAATCCTCAAAAATACAGCTTGCCTTATAATTCTGCACTCCCTGTATACAGTATATATATATATATATATATATATATATATATATATATATATATATATATATATATATATATATATATATATATATACAGTATATATATATATATATATATATATATATATATATATTTGTATTTTTCTCCTTATTCATTTATCGGGATATTCCATAAAGCTGCCCAATTATAACAACAAAACAATAAAGACAACAGGAAGTATCCATTTAGTGAATTTTAAATAAATGTGAACTAATGAGAACTGAATATACATTATTTTTAAAGCATACTGATAACTTGACTTCCTGACAGTAAACTAAGTTTGTCTTCTAAAAGAAAAGAAAGTAAAAAATAAATTCCCTTCTGTGAAAAAAAACATGAATCCCTTGAACAAATATCCCATGAAATATCAACAATCTCTTCACCTCCCCAGTGGTTCTATGTAATTAATTCTAGTTTTCTATAAAAGAAGAGTTGCTCTGTTTCAGGAAAAAGAAAATCATCTCTATTCCGTGAACAGCATCTCCTGCTGATCTGAACTTTCTTGATTATTACATACATTTCAAGTTTTTTCCCATCACAAAAAAAATTCATTATTCTTATACAATTGCATATGAAACGGGAAAAAAATAAATAAAAATTAACTGATAAATATACATGAAATGCAAGAATTTGGGGTACTGCAGTATATCTCTTTATCAATACTTTCTTTCACTTTTGTTTGCAGATGTTTTTGGCTTGCTTTTGATAATGTTTTGATCCTTTTTATGATCAAAGTAAATTAAATTAGATATAATTTGATATATTTTTTTTTTTTTTACTTTTTTTTTTATTCAATGTTTGCAATTATCATACACTTTGTGCAAATATTCAAATACATGATACAGTACATATTAAATAGATAATAAAATGTGTAAAACTCTAGTTCCCAAACTTGCTCCCTTTTCTTATCTATATCCCTTTTGTGCATTATTTTGTGCGTGTTTCTATTTACCACCCCCCCTCCCTCCCTTTCCTACCCACCCCACCTTGTCATGATCGTTTTATTTTACCTCTCATTTGTTTTCTTGTTTCTATATACTACTCTTCTCTGTTCCTTGTATTTATCTCCGTAATCTATCTCTTATCGACTGTGGCGGCGAGAGTCTATCGTCGCACAGCCATGTTTGTCATATCTGATCAAATTTCCCAATGTCTCCCCTACGGCAATTTGTTAATCTTTCTCTAAGAAGTAAAGAGTCATTTGATATCTAATCCTAGCCAATACAATGTAGCTTGTTTTGAATCTGTTCGATATCCAATGATAATCACAGTCCAACAAACAATTTATTTTTTCATGTTGCCTTGCTTTTTAGATCTGTTGTACTTAGGCCGCGTACACACGATCGAATTTGTCCGCTGAAAACGGTCCGATGGACCGTTTCAGCAGACATCTCCGATCGTGTGTATGGGCTAGCGGACAGATTTGTCCACCCGACAGATTTCAAAGCATGCTTTGAAATCTATCGGGTGGTAATCTGTCCGCCCAACATGTCTGCTGGTTAGTACACTTACCAGCAGACATGTCGTCCCGCACCGCCGCACCGCCGCCGAATGGATTCGGCGCATGCGCGGAAGTGTTTTACTTCCTGGTGCGGTGACGTGGCGGCGTCAACGTCACCGCCACGTCACCGACATGTCAGCGCGCCGTCTGCTGGCGGGGATTTTGGTTTGCTCGTGTGTACACGCGAGCAAACCAAAATCCCAGCAGACAGATTTGTTCAAATCTGTCGGACGGACAGATTTGAACAAATCTGTCCGCTCGTGTGTACGAGGCCTTAGGGTTATTTGGGACACTTATTCATTAAATTGCATTTGGTAGACTGCATCAGCTCCAGTTTCTCAGGTATGGTTGAATTTACATATTATTTTTTAGCAGGTTTTTATAAAGTGCTTGCTGATCAACTTATTATTCTGTTACCTAGTTTGTGATTATGCAATACAAGGTAGCAGATATAGTGAAAGTGTTAATGTATTTCCAACTGTAATTTTACATATGAAACATACATTGGATTCTAAAGAGTTATGCATCGTACACACAACCATTTTTCTCGTTTTTCCTGACGTGATTCCTCTCCAGCAAAAAAACGTCCAACTAAAGCGTGTACGATGGGACTATAAAGGTGAAGTTCCTTTGAAATGACATCACCCTTTGGGCTGAATACGTGATTCTGATCATGCGCATTTTTTTTCCCTCGAAAAAGCATACACACGACCGTTTTTTCGTGGGAAACTCAACGAGAAAAAAAAAAGAGCGGTTTAAATTTTTTTGTGGGCAGTTTTTTAGTAAAGAGAAAACTGAGAAAACTGCTAGGGAGCATACACACGACCGGTTTTCCACGACCATGTAAAAAATGGTCGTGTGTACAAGGCATAAGTTCTTAACTGTATTACTGTTATTATTGTATTGGAGGAATGTATATTTCCACTCATATTTTATTTTTGCAGATCAAGCACCATAGGGGTTATGGCTCCTTTTTATGTTTTAATTTCATGCTACAAAAAGATTCATGCTACATTCAAATATTCAGATTTTTTTTTTTTTTTTATGGGAAACCAGGGTGAAGAGTTGAATTTATGCTGTATATCAAAAAGTGCTGACAGGGAAAATGAGGTGCCATTTTTGGAAAAAGCAGGTTAGATATACCCAGGAACATTTTTAATGGTCCAGAAAAACTAAGGGCCAGATCCACATACAAATAGATCGGTGCAGTGTATCAGGGATACACTACGTCGCTGTATCTTACCTGGCTCTAAGTCGAATCCAGGAAGATTTTGTGCCATAAGTTACGGCGGCGTAGTGTATTTCAAATCGGCGGGTGGGGGGCGTGAATCATTTAAATGAAGCGCGTCCCCACGGCGATCAAACTGCGCATGCTCCATTCAGAAATGTCCCGCCGTGCATTGCACGAAATTACGTCAAAACGTAACTTTTTTTAAAGTAGCGTAAATTACGTACATTCCTATTCACGCACGACTTAAGCAAAAATAAAAAATTGAAATTACGATGTGGGAACGACGGCCATACTTAACATGGCAAGTCTAACTATAGACCGGATAATAGCAGCTTTAACTATACGCCGTAAAAAGCCGACTAGCGACGACGTAAGAAAATGCGACGGCCGCTCGTAACTTCGTGGATCGCCGTAAAAAGCTCATTTGCATACCTGACGCGGAAAACGACGCAAACTCCACCCAGCGGGCGCAAAAATATTGCAGCTTAGATCCGAAGGTGTACGAAGACGTAAGCCTGTCAGATCGAAGCCCGAAGCCGTCGTATCATGGTTTGAGGATTCAAACTAATGATACGACGCGGGTAATTTGAAAGTACGCCGGTGTATCAGTAGATACACTGGCTCTGTGGATCTGGCCCTAAATTTTTTTCAACCCTATTCTTGTTAAGCCTGCCTTGCCTACACACAATCATGAAAAAAAAAAAATGTTTGAGCAAAGTGCAGTGACGTACAAGACGTATGACGGCACTATAAAGTCGAAGTACCATTTGGATGGCGCCACCCTTGCAAACTGCTTTTGCTGTTTTCGTGTTAGTAAAAGTTTGGTGCTTTTCAGTCTGTTACAGCGTGACAAATGTATATCTCCATTATGAATGGTAGTTTTACCAGAACGAGCGCTCCCATCTTATAACTTGCTTCTGAGCATGCACATTTTTTTCACGTCGTTAAAGCCCACACACGACCATTTTTTACAACGTTAAAAACGACAACGTGAAAATTTAAAGCATGGTCTAAATTTTTAATGCCCTTTTTAACGTTGTTTTTAATGACATAAAAAAAAAAATTCACATTGTTAAAAATGTTCGTGTGTATGCGGCATAACATTTGAACATTTGAAAATGTGTCTTGCCTGTGAATCAATGTGATATAACTCATACTGACCAATCATAATACATTTTTGACTTGTGCAAAGTGATTCCTTCCTTTCTTCCTTCCTATAATTTACATTAACTAGGCAAGGCAAGATCACCAAGTTGTAATCTTCCACCTTCGGCAAATGGATCAAAGAAATGTGACCAGAATTACTACCATTCACCTCCTAGGATTTCAGATTCCTCAAAGTGTTACATTTTTGGTATTTTTTCTTTTACTTTTGCTTTATTGTATCACAATATGTGGAAACCTCCTGATCATCACATTGGTGTCCTACAGCAGATCCCTCCATTCCCCCATGTACTTCTTCCTCTCTCAGCTCTCTGTATTAGATATAATACTAGTGACTGATATTCTTCCAAACATGATCAGCACTGTTTTGATTAAAAAAACAATCATGTCATTTTCTGATTGTCTCGCTCAGTTTTATTTTTTTGTTATCACAGAATCTTCAGAGTGTCTTCTTCTGACAGTGATGAGTTGGGACAGATATTTGGCCATCTGTAAACCATTGCATTATACTTTGAAAATGAACCACCAGGTTTGCTGGGTACTGGTCATCTTATGCTGGATCTTAAGTGTGTTTGGAGCTTTGGTGTACACGGTAACCATATCAATGTTACACTTTTGTGGTCCCGATATTATTGATCACTTTTTCTGTGACTTTGATCCAATCTTACAGCTCTCTTGCTCCGATACCACGGCTGCTCAATTTGAAGTGACAATTTTGGGTGTTATATTTGTTGTCATTCCATTTTTCATTATTATTGTATCCTATGCTTATATTATATCTACTATTTTAAAAATCCCATCTGTTACTGGCAGACAGAAAGTTTTCTCAACATGCAGCTCCCACCTGACTGTGGTTTGTATCTATTACGGTACCCTGGTTTGTGTATATTTGATACCAAATAGAGGACAAACAAGGGACATTACTAAACTCCTATCATTGCTGTACACTGTAGTCACTCCAATGATAAATCCACTTATTTACAGCCTGAGGAATCAAGAACTGAAAAAAGTTGTCAGCAGTCTCATCCAGATCTTTTTGGACATGCATTCAATTAAAATTTAACATTTGAACACATGTATAATGGTTTTAAATTATTTTTGAAAAATATTTAAGAGCACTAGACCAACCTTTCCACCTAACAATGTTTTTTTTTTTTCATTCAAAATGTTAGTGTTTATTGATTTAACATGCATTTAAAGTGGGTGTAAACCCCCCGAGACATATTTACATATAGGTAAGCCTATAATAAAGCTTACCTACTTTATATGTACTAAAAATATCTCTTAGTCGTGTGCTGTTTAGGAGATATTTACCTTTGTAGTGCGCTGATTATGTCATTTGTGCATGTGCAGTGAAGAAACGGCCCTCTGGGCCATTTCTTCCCCAGAGTGTACTGTAGTCCATGGCCCCGGAGGGAAGAGGGGCAAAGATGGATGCTTCCACCAGCGGGGACATCGCGGACATTGCGGGCTTTGTTTGCAGGTAAGTGCCACATAATTGGCTAGTATGCAATGCATACTTGCCCATTATGCTTTTACTTTTCAGGGGAGTAAAGAGGAAGTAAAACCCATTAGGGTTTACTTCCTCTTTAAGTAGAGACTAGCTGTCACATAGTTTGTTGGAGGCCAAAGGGGTGAGAGGGCTTCTCTTGTGGCTCTGGCCCAAACACACTTAAAGGGGTGTAAAGGTAAAACAAAAAATCCTAAATAGCTACCTTTACCTTAGTGCAGTCCTCCTTTACTTACCTCATCCTCCGATTCTGCTTTTAAATGTCCTTATTTCTTCTAAGAAATCCTCACTTCCTGTTCTTCTGTCTGTAATTCCACAAGTAATGCGAGGCTTTCTCCCTGGTGTGGAGTGTCATGCTCTCCCCCTCCCTTGGACTACAGGAAAGTCAGGACACCCACTAACACACAGCTCATTTCTCTATCTGCAACGTAGAGAGCGTCCTGACTCTCCCGTAGTCCAAGGGAGGGGGCGAGGTATATAAAGGGGGACTGCACTAAGGTAAAGGAAGCTATTTAGGGAGAAAAAAATTACCTCTTCAACCCCTTTAAAGGTAGGAACAGATGTGCGAAGTTCAGGGTAGAACAGATAGCAGGTGATGGTAGAAATGGTCTTCAGTGATGGTGCTCGATGCAAATAAGAGAGCACCTTGTGATCAGCAGTACTAGACAGTCCATGTACTGATTGTGTGGGAATGCCAGACAGGGCCGGAAGGCAAATCTGGTAACCAAGTTCTGAAGGAGCAGACAGAAATATGTACAGTCCCTGACAAAATTCTTGTCGCTTCTCTATTTTGTAGAAACTCCTGTTATTAACTAGTGTTGAGCAGAATATGCCATATTCGATTTCGCGATATATCTCGAATATATTGTCGAATATTCGTGATATATTCGCTAAATACGAATATTCGTGATATTTTTTGAAAGTGAAATCATTGCGAATTTTCGCTATTGCGAATGCGAATGCGAATATTCGAGAAATGCGGAGGGAGCACTCTGATTGGCTCAGAATATTCGTGATATGTTGCAATACAAAATAATTGAGAATATTCGGCAAATGTGTAAGGAGCACTCTGATTGGCTCAGAATATTCGTGATATGTTGCAATACAAAATAATTGAGAATATTCGGCAAATGCGGAAGGAGCACTCTGATTGGCTCAGAATATTCTTGATATTTTATCGTAATTTCGCAAAAATGCGAATGAGAAATAGATTGCGGAATTTCGACAGTAACACTCTGAAATCGAATATATGTGTTATTTTATTTAAAAACAGTATTTCGAATTTCTCGAGCGCGCTTGCGCAATCGCGCGAACAACACACGCGCGCGACTACTTCCTGGAACTTGGACACTTGCCAGTTTCATTTCACCTAGGAAGTTTGTGTTGGCCAAGTTCCACAACTTGACTTGGAAAGATGGTTGGAAGCAACCTTTCAAGAACTGAGGAGAATATTTTGATCTGTGTGAGTATTTGAATTATCTTTACCTGCATTTTAGACTAGTTTAAAAGTTAGTATATAAGATCAGATATTAGTATTTCCCAAACAATTTGTCTCCTGGTGTTACAAAACTACAAGTCCCAGCATGCCTGTACAGCTGCAGACACCCTGCTTGGTAAATGTGTATTTAGGCACTTTCCTTGCTATTTTGCATAATTAATTTAACATGTTGTGGACACCGGGCTAATTTTTTCAGATTTGCTGTTTACGAGACTAATACTTTTTTTTGGCTAGAAAATTACTTAAAACCCCCAAACATTATATATATATTTTTTTCTAACATCCTAGAGCAGGGGTCTCCAAACTTTTTACTTCGAGGGCCACATTCTATATTTTACTCATATCCGCGGGCCGGAAAAATAATTTAACTAAATAAATCCACAGTAGAAGAAGAATAGCATTTTACTTACTGTTGACAGCAGAACTGGATGATGGTCCTGTCGTCTAATAAAACGATGGAGCATCATTCAGCGGGTTAAACTACCAGCGTGCATGAGGTTTTACATCCGTGTCCTCACCAGTCTCCCACACATCTGTGTCCCCACATTGGTGTCCCCATATATCTGTGTCCCCACATTGGTGTCCCCATACATCTGTCTCCCCACATTGGTGTCCCCATACATCTGTGTCATCACATTGGTGTCCCCATACATCTGTGTCCCCACATTGGTGTCCCCATACATCTGTGTCCCCACATTGGTGTCCCCACACATTTGTGACCCCCACCAGTCTCCTCATACACTTTTGTCCCCACACATCTGTGTCCCCACACTGTTGTCCCCACACATCTGTGTCCCCACCAGTCTCCTCGTACATCTGGGGCCCCACACTGGTGTCCCTACAATTCTGTGTCCCCACACTGTTGTCCCCACACAGCTGTTACCCCACCAGTCTCCTCATACATCTGTGTCCCCACATTGGTGTCCCCATACATGTGTCCCCACCAGTCTCCCCACAAATCTGTGTCCTCACATTGGTGTCCCCATACATCTGTGACCCCCACCAGTCTCCTCATACATTTATGTCCCCACACATCTGGGTCCCCACACATTTGTTACCCCACCAGTCTCCTCATACATTTGTGTCCCCACATTGGTGTCCCCATACACGTGTCCCCACCAGTCTCCCCACAAATCTGTGTCATCACATTGGTGTCCCCATACATCTGTGTCCTCACATTGGTGTCCCCATACATCTGTGTCCCCACATTGGTGTCCCCACACATCTGTGACCCCCACCAGTCTCCTCATACACTTTTGTCCCCACACATCTGGGTCCCCACACATCTGTGACCCCACATTGGTGTCCCCACACATCTGTGACCCCCACCAGTCTCCTCATACACTTTTGTCCCCACACATCTGGGTCCCCACACATCTGTGACCCCACACTGGTGTCCCCACACATCTGTGTGCCCACCAGTGTCCTCATACATCTGTGCCCCCACACTGGTGTCCCCACAATTATGTGTCCCCACACTGTGGTCCCCACACATCTGTTACCCCACCAGTCTCCTCATACATCTGTGTCCCCACATTGGTGTACCCACACATTTGTGTCCCCACCAGTCTCCCCACACATCTATGTCCCCACACATCTGTGTCCCCACATCTGTGTCCCCACACTGGTGTCCCCACACATCTGTGGCCCCACCAGTCTCCTCATACATCTGTGCCCCCACATTGGTGGGGACTCAGATGTATGGGGACACCCATGTGGGGACACAGATGTATGAGGAGAGTGGTGGGGACACAGATGTATGAGGAGACTGGTGGGGGTCACAGATGTGTGGGGACACCAGTGTGGGGACCCAGATGTGTGAGGACACAAGTGTGGGGACATAGATGTGTTGGGAGACTGGTGGGGGCACACATGATGTGTGGGGACACCAATGTGGGGACACAGATGTATGAGGAGACTGCTGGGGACACAGATGTATGAGGAGACTGGTGGGGGTCACAGATGTGTGGGGGCACCAGTGTGGGGACCCAGATGTGTGAGGACACAAGTGTGGGGACATAGATGTGTGGGGAGACTGGTGGGGACACTGATGTGGGGACACAGATGTATGAGATGACTGCTGGGGACACAGATGTATGAGGACACTGTTGGGGACACCGATGTGTGGGGACACAAGTGTGTGAACACTGATTTGTGGGGAGACTGTTGGGGATACAGATGTATGGGGACACTAATGTGGGGACACAGATGTATGAGGAGACTGGTGGGGACACAGATGTGTGGAGACACAAGTGTGGGGACACTGATTTGTGGGGAGACTGGTGGGGACACAGATGTATGGGGACACCAGTCTCCCCACAAAACAGTGTCCCCACACTTGTGTCCCCACACATCTGTGACCCCACCAGTCTCCTCATACATCTATGTCCCCACACATCTGTGACTCCACCAGTCTCCCCATAAATCAGTGTCCCAACACTTGTGTCCCCACACATCTGTGTCCACACACTGGTATCCCCACACATCTGGGTCCCCACACTGGTGTCCCCACACATCTGTGTCCCCACACTGTTGTCCCCACACATCTATCCCCACACATCTGTTTCCCTACCAGTCTCCTCATACATCTGTGTCCCCACATTGGTTTCCCCACCAGTCTCCTCATACATCTGTGTCCCCACATTGGTGTCCCCATACATCTGTGGGCCCAATAGTCTCCCCACACATCTGTGTCTCCATTAGGGCACCCCCTACTGCTGTCCCCATTAAACCCCCCTCCACTGGTGTCCCCATAAGAGCACCCCCCCACTGGTGTCCCCATTAGAGAACCCCCCCACTGGTGTCCCCTTTAGAGAACCCCCCCACTGGTGTCCCCATAAGAGCACCACCCCCTACTTGTCACTTGTATCCCCATTAGAGCACCTCCCACTTGTGTCCCCATCAGAATTATCAGCACCCGGATGTTTGTGCCATATCAGAGCCATTCAGCCACCCTCCACAGTAGTGTACAGTAATCATCTCGCATCAGCCCCCCTCCCTCCTCCATGCATGTGTACTTTACCAGCGCGTCAGACATTACACACACTGGCTGTTCAGACCTGCTGCACTTCCCGACTCCCGCCCCGCCTTAATGCACACTCGTTACTGGTTAACAGCGAGGCGGGAGGCGGAGCAGGGCGGTGTGGCAAGGGGTCTAAAACAAATCATTGGCTGCTAGGATGCCCGTGGACCCAGCAGCCAACACAAACACAGTGAGACGCCGGGAGAGATTGCGGGACCTGCGCTGCATATTGCTAGGGACGAATATTCAGCGCAGGTTCCACAACTAACTGGTGGACCAGTGACTCCAGCTGCGTGCCGGAGGAAATGGCCTGGCGGGCCGGATGTGGCCCGCGGGCGGTACTTTGGAGACCCCTGCCCCAGAGAATGAAATGGTAATCATTGCAATATTTTTTGTCACACTGTATTTGCGCAGCGGTCTTACAAGCGCACTTTTTTTGGAAAAAAATAACTTTTTGGAATTGGAAAATAACACAACAATAAATTTTGCCCAATTTTTTTAGATTTTGTGAAAGATAAAGTTACGCCGAGTAAAATGATACCCAACATGTCACGCTCAAAAATTGTGCCCGCTCGTGGCATGGCGTCAAACTTTCACCATTAAAAATCTCGATAGGTGACGTTTTAAAAATTCTACAGGTTGCTTTTTTTGAGGTACAGAGTAGCTCTAGGGCGAGAATTATTGCTCTCGCTGTAACGATCGCGTCGATACCTCACTTGTGTTGTTTGAACACCGTTTTAATATGCGGGCGCTACTCGCTTATGCGTCACTGTTTCCTAAACGGAGCCTACAGCTGTTGCAAAACAACTCCCCGTTATTACCGGACAGCCATTAACTGTCCAGCCATGCTCCTAGTTAAAGTATAATTGTTGTACAGCTGGTGACGGTGAGCTACATAGTGTATCAGAGCATGCTGGTAGTTGTAGTTTTTAAATAACATCAACTCCATTATTTATTCTAAATTAATTCATCAAAATCTCCAAAAAATGGCAAGATATAAAATCTGTCATGTTAACCCTGTCATTGATTAATAAGGCGAGAATGCTCCCAATGTTGAATACCATAGATTTCCGTCATATATCCATAAGGCTTTAAACAAAAGTATTATAATATACTTTGTTCTTCATCTTGCAGACATTCCTGGAAAAAGGATACGATGACCTGCAGAGGCATGCGGAAAAAAAAGAAGTCGTCCTGGCAGTAATTGAACAATTGAGTGCACATCCTGGCGGCCCACCGGATTACATGGCCATCTTAAAAAAATGGTCCGACCTTAAAAGGCGACATATGGACCGTGTCAGGCGCCTCCGTGCTAAATATTACCCAGGTAAGTTATTGCTGACAGTTATGTTTTTTTTTTCTAAAGTGTATTTCGTGCGTGTACTCGAGAGAGGAGCCGGACTGCAGGATTTGGGAGTAGGCAGGCGTTCCCCAGAGGCAATCTGACACCTTTCTCCATGCCCCGGGTGTCAATGGCGGGTGTGAGGGGGTCCTCACATACAGCCCGTCCTACCTGCTCCGCTTTGAAGCCCAACGTGGCAGAGGGACTCCCTATAAGGGAGTGAGAGGATTTGCCCGCTCAACCAGCCCCGTTAGTCCTTCGCCTCTCTTTTTAGAGACCGCGTGGTCAGAGTGCGTGCATGTTAACCCAATTTCGAGTGCATGTGTAAGTGTGGTGGTTTTTGTGGGAGGGGGTGGGCGTACTAACCGCGGTATTACCTCGCATAGCACTCCCACCGGAGGCCGAGCTGAGACCACCAAACTCAATTAACATGTAGCCGAGAGCGGGATCAGAACCCCTAGCTGCAGAGGTGAATGGCTTGTCAGCGCAGTGGCAATCGCGTTGAGCCACCGCAGCTCCTTTGGTGACAGTTATTTAAGGTCATATGTAATTAATGTAAGGGCAGATGTTGTTAACCCAGACGCCATGTTGTGGTAACATATATCAACACCAGCCAAGGTATTCATAGTACTGTTGAAAAAATACATGGGACAGCAGACAGCAACACAGAAGTTATGTGGGAACCTACATTTCCCATTGCTTTGCATGGGACTTTAAACAAAAACCACGACCATCACAAATGGGGGTAGTTAACGGATAAATTAACGATCCTATACTTTAAGTGGACGTGTAAGTAACATGTGACCAAGTGTTATCGAAATATCTACAGCTGTTATGATGTAACATGTATTTCCCATAGAGTTGAATGGGAATTTAAAGAAAAACCACCACCATGGCAAATGGGGGAGGGTAAGGCTTAAATCACCTATCCTATGTTTGTGGCTGACATATAAGTAACCTGTGTGCCAAGTTTCATGTAAATATCTTTCGCCGTTTGGACGTGATGCTGGTACATACATACATACATACAGACACGTTGAGTTTTATATATATAGATTCCCACTCAATTCCTGTGTTAGGCGTGGGGTTTCCATACTAATCCCGTGTGATCCATCAGGCCCTTTTTTTAACATGAGATCGTCTGAACAAAACAAAGGAGACAAAAACAGCTCATTTTACCATGGTGGCAGCCCAGCTCACGCTCAGTCCCCTGTAGTGCCCACAAGACCCTTTAACATAACATTTTCCCATTGGTTAACTGTCTATATAATTTAATTTGTATTCATATACAATACAGCAGAGTACACCGAATTTGCATACGTCATTAGAAAATATTTTTCTAATATATGAACATTGTGTTATTATAGGAGCTCCGCTACCATCTGTGCGCACCAAGCGCGCAAGGCGCCAGGACGCTGAGGAGGAGGAAGAAGAGGAGGATGCGGCAGAGGAGGATGCGGCAGAGGAGGATGCGGCAGGGGAGGAGAGGGATGAGGAGGATCAGCCAGGGACCTCCCACTCGCCAGCCACCGCTCCTGTTGTGGAGCATGTCCCCCCCCAAAATGATCCAGACATCGAAGTTTTAGATATGCCGGTCGCTGGAGAGGTGGAGGTGGTGCAACTTGAAGGTCCGATGAGCCTCGTTCAGGAAGGTAAATATGTGCACAAAGATTAATAACATTTCAACAATAAAATGTAGATATAAAAATGGACAACATATAAAGCGCACCCGTCAGATTGCAGAACCATAATATGGTATTTATGATAGAAGTATACAGGTAGTGCAGAATTATTAGGCAAGTTGTATTTTTGAGGATTAATTTTATTATTGAACAACAACCATGTTCTCAATGAACCTCAAAAACTCAATAATATCAAAGCTGAATATTTTTGAAAGTAGTTTTTATTTTGTTTTTAGTGTTAGCTATTTTAGGGGGGTATCTGTGTGTGCAGGTCAGTACTATTACTGTGCTGAATTATTAGGCAACCTAACAAAAAACAAATATATATACCCATTTCAATTATTTATTTTTAACAGTGAAACCAATATAACATCTCAACATTCCCAAATATACATTTCTGTCATTCAAAAACAAAACAAAAACAAATCAGTGACCAATATAGCCACCTTTCTTTGCAAGGACACTCAAAAGCCTGCCATCCATGGATTCTGTCAGTGTTTTGATGTGTTCACCATCAACATTGCGTGCAGCAGCAACCGCAGCCTCCCAGACACTGTTCAGAGAAGTGTGCTCTTTTCCCTCCTTGTAAATCTCACATTTGATGATGGACCACAGGTTCTTCTCAATGGGGTTCAGATCAGGTGAACAAGGAGGCCATGTCATTAGTTTTTTTTCTTTAATACACTTTCTTGCCAGGCACCCTGTGGAGTACTTGGATGCGTGTGCTGGAGCATTGTCCTGCATGAAAATCATGTTTTTCTTGAAGGATGCAGACTTCTTCCTGTACCACTGCTTGAAGAAGGGGTCTTCCAGAAACTGGCAGTAGGACTGGGAGTTGAGCTTCACTCCATCCTCAACCCCAAAAGGCCCCACAAGCTCATCTTTGATGATACCAGCACAAACCAGTACTCCACCTCCACCTTGCTGGCGTCTGAGTCGGACTGGAGCTCGCTGCCCTTTACCAATCCAGCCACTGGCCCATTCCTTTGGTCCATCAAAACTCACTCTCATTTCAGCAGTCCATACAATGGTAGAAAAATCAGTCCTGAGATATTTCTTGGCCCAGTCTTGACGTTTCAGCTTGTGGGTCTTGTTGAGTTGTGGTCGTCTTTCAGCCTTTCCTACCTTGGCCATGTCTCTGAGTATTGCACACCTTGTGCTTTTGGGCACTCCAGTGATGTTGCAGCTCTGAAATATGGCCAAACTGGTGGCAAGTGGCATCTTGGCAGCTGCACGCTTGACTTTTCTCAGTTCATGGGCAGTTATTTTGCGCCTTGGTATTTCCACACGCCTCTTGCGACCCTGTTGACTATTTAGAATGAAATGCTTGATTGTTCGATGATCACGCTTCAGAAGCTTTTCAATTTTAAGAGTGCTGCATCCCTCTGCAAGATATCACACTATTTTTGCCTTTTCAGAGACTGCCAAGTCCTTCTTTTGACCCATTTTGCCAAAGGAAAGGAAGTTGACTAATAATTATGCACACCTGATATAGAGTGTTGATGTCATTAGACCACACACCTTCTCATTACAGAGTTGTACATTACCTAATATGCCTAATTGGTAGTAGGCTTTCGAGCCTATACAGCTTGGAGTAAGACAACATGCATAAAGAGGATGATGTTGTCCAATTACTCATTTGCCTAATAATTCTGCACTCCCGGTCTGTGCTAGACACATAACAAGTGTATAGACATGATAATGATTGATTAATAAGCAACAGAAATATTTTATGTATTTCTTAAGGGTCTTTGAAAACAAATTGTTTTTTCTTATATCCTAACAGCTGCAAAAGAGATTATGCTGCTCCAAGCAACTCTGACAAAAAATAAAAAAAAAATCCGGGCTAACCAGAGACAAATCAGCTACCTTGTCAAGCAGAATGAGCAGGTGGAGGATGAACAGATGAAAGTTTTGTTACAATTGGAAAAAAAGCAGAAGCTTATGAACAAGTACCTTGGATTTTGATATTTTAAATAAAACGTGTTATTTTTTTGAAATGTTTCCTTTCTTTTTGAGATAGATTTTTAGGTTTGTCAACGCATCTAACTTCACATCTAACACATCAACATCAACATAAACACATCTAACTTCATAATAAGCAAAATCATTTTATACTATTATTTTATTTAACACAAAACTAGGACAAACTAAAGTACACAGACACAGTCACGACAAACACAAACTAAACTGTTGAAAAATGAACATAACAAAAGCAACAATAGATATAGATATAGAGAGAGAGAGCAAGAAAGAGAGAGAGAGTGCAGATTTGCTCTTCCATACAGGCTAATGGTTGCAGTATAAAGGCCGCAAATCAGGGCTAAACATAAAGTTTATTGTTTTAGTTACACTTGCTGTTACGATCCGGTCTGGTAGCTTGTAGCGGAGGCTCTTGGTGGATCCGCTGTGCCAGAGAGGTCATGAAGCATTACTCAGCATGGAGGCAGCAGCAGTAGTATTAAAATGTAATGTAACTAGAAAAGATACAATTTTAGGGTAAATTGTGCGGCATGGTCTTGCCTCCACCAATACAACTGACTGGAGACGGTGACCCTAGAGATGTAAATGTGATCCAACCGTGTGTCAATCCAGTTCGGTCCATTGCCCCATCAAAAACTGCTCCATCAAAAACTAGCCCATCACAACTGCACCTAAAAAACTAGGGCTGCGCATCTTCACCCGTCTCACGATTCGATGCAATTTCGATTATCAAGTCCACGATTCGATTTGATTCCGCGATGCATCACGATGCATCACGATTGCAGCGCAAGTGAGCATGGCTCTCCCCCCAAAATACTAAAGGAGATTATCAGAGACTGCAGACATAGTACAAGAAATAGTCAGAGACTGCAGACATAGTACAGGAGATTGTCAGAGACTGCAGACATAGTACAGGAGATGGTCAGAGACTGCATACATAGTACAGGAGATGGTCAGAGACTGCTGACATAGTACAGGAGATGGTCAGAGACAGCAGACATAGTACAGGAGATGGTCAGAGACTGCAGACATAGTACAGGAGATGGTCAGAGACTGCAGATATAGTACAGGAGATTGTCAGAGACTGCAGACATAGTACAGGAGATTGTCAGAGACTGCAGACATAGTACAGGAGATGTTCAAACTGCAGACATAGTACAAGAAATAGTCAGAGACTGCAGACATAGTACAGGAGATTGTCAGAGACTGCAGACATAGTACAGGAGATGGTCAGAGACTGCAGACATAGTACAGGAGATGGTCAGAGACTGCAGACATAGTACAGGAGATGTTCAGACTGCAGACATAGTACAAGAAATAGTCAGAGACTGCAGACATAGTACAGGAGATTGTCAGAGACTGCAGACATAGTACAGGAGATGGTCAGCAGCAGCAGCATAGTAGTACCAGTACACAATTAAGTGTTTTTTTCACTCGTGGTCGTGGAAGAGGTGGTGGCAGCAGCACATCAGCAGCAGCATTGATAATTGTAGCATATAGTGGCAAAGAACTTGACACACAGGTATCTGAGCACTGGCAGCAGCAGCAGCAGCATAGTAGTACCAGTACACAATTAAGTGTTTTTTTCACTCGTGGTCGTGGAAGAGGTGGTGGCAGCAGCACATCAGCAGCAGCATTGATAACTGTAGCATATAGTGGCAAAGAACTTGACACACAGGTATCTGAGCACTGGCAGCAGCAGCAGCAGCATAGTAGTACCAGTACACAATTAAGTGTTTTTTTCACTCGTGGTCGTGGAAGAGGTGGTGGCAGCAGCACAGCAGCAGCAGCATTGATAATTGTAGCATATAGTGGCAAAGAACTTGACACATAGGTATCTGAGCACTGGCAGCAGCAGCAGCAGCATAGTAGTACCAGTACACAATTAAGTGTTTTTTTCACTCGTGGTCATGGAAGAGGTGGTGGCAGCAGCACAGCAGCAGCAGCATTGATAATTGTAGCATATAGTGGCAAAGAACTTGACACACAGGTATCTGAGCACTGGCAGCAGCAGCAGCAGCATAGTAGTACCAGTACACAATTAATTTTTTTTTTCACTCGTGGTCGTGGAAGAGGTGGTGGCAGCAGCACAGCAGCAGCAGCATTGATAATTGCAGCATATAGTGGCAAAGAACTTGACACACAGGTATCTGAGCACTGGCAGCAGCAGCAGCAGCATAGTAGTACCAGTACACAAGTAAGTGTTTTTTTCACTCGTGATCGTGGAAGAGGTGGCGGCAGCACAGCAGCAGCAGCATTGATAATTGTAGCATATAGTGGCAAAGAACTTGACACACAGGTATCTGAGCACTGGCAGAAGCAGCAGCAGCATAGTAGTACCAGTACACAATTAAGTGTTTTTTTCACTCGTGGTCGTGGAAGAGGTGGTGGCAGCAGCACATCAGCAGCAGCATTGATAATTGTAGCATATAGTGGCAAAGAACTTGACACACAGGTATCTGAGCACTGACAGAAGCAGCAGCAGCATAGTAGTACCAGTACACAATTAAGTGTTTTTTTCACTCGTGGTCATGGAAGAGGTGGTGGCAGCAGCACAGCAGCATTGATAATTGTAGCATATAGTGGCAAAGAACTTGACACATAGGTATCTGAGCACTGGCAGCAGCAGCAGCAGCATAGTAGTACCAGTACACAATTAAGTGTTTTTTTGCACTCGTGGTCGTGGAAGAGGTGGTGGCAGCAGCACAGCAGCAGCAGCATTGATAATTGTAGCATATAGTGGCAAAGAACTTGACACATAGGTATCTGAGCACTGGCAGCAGCAGCAGGAGCAGGATAGTAGTACCAGTACACAATTCAGTGTTTTTTTCACTCGTGGTCGTGGAAGAGGTGGTGGCAGCAGCACAGCAGCAGCAGCATTGATAATTGTAGCATATAGTGGCAAAGAACTTGACACACAGGTATCTGAGCACTGGCAGCAGCAGCAGCAGCATAGTAGTACCAGTACACAATTAAGTGTTTTTTTCACTCGTGATCGTGGAAGAGGTGGCGGCAGCACAGCAGCAGCAGCATTGATAATTGTAGCATATAGTGGCAAAGAACTAGACACATAGGTATCTGAGCACTGGCAGCAGCAGCAGCATAGTAGTACCAGTACACAATTAAGTGTTTTTTTGCACTCGTGGTCGTGGAAGAGGTGGTGGCAGCAGCACAGCAGCAGCAGCATTGATAATTGTAGCATATAGTGGCAAAGAACTTGACACATAGGTATCTGAACACTGGCAGCAGCAGCAGGAGCAGGATAGTAGTACCAGTACACAATTCAGTGTTTTTTTCACTCATGGTCGTGGAAGAGGTGGTGGCAGCAGCACAGCAGCAGCAGCATTGATAATTGTAGCATATAGTGGCAAAGAACTTGACACACAGGTATCTGAGCACTGGCAGCAGCAGCAGCAGCATAGTAGTACCAGTACACAATTAAGTGTTTTTTTCACTCGTGATCGTGGAAGAGGTGGCAGCAGCACAGCAGCAGCAGCATTGATAATTGTAGCATATAGTGGCAAAGAACTTGACACACAGGTATCTGAGCACTGGCAGCAGCAGCAGCAGCATAGTAGTACCAGTACACAATTAAGTGTTTTTTTCACTCGTGGTCGTGGAAGAGGTGGTGGCAGCAGCACATCAGCAGCAGCATTGATAATTGTAGCATATAGTGGCAAAGAACTTGACACATAGGTATCTGAGCACTGGCAGCAGCAGCAGCAGCAGCATAGTAGTACTAGTACACAATTAAGTGTTTTTTTGCACTCGTGGTCGTGGAAGAGGTGGTGGCAGCAGCACAGCAGCAGCAGCATTGATAATTGTAGCATATAGTGGCAAAGAACTTGACACATAGGTATCTGAGCACTGGCAGCAGCAGCAGCAGCATAGTAGTACCAGTACACAATTAAGTGTTTTTTTCACTCGTGGTCGTGGAAGAGGTGGTGGCAGCATCACAGCAGCAGCATTGATAATTGTAGCATATAGTGGCAAAGAACTGGACACACAGGTATCTGAGCACTGGCAGCAGCAGCAGCAGTATAGTATTACCAGTACACAATTAAGAGTTTTTTTCACTCGTGGTTGTGGAAGAGGTGGCAGCAGCACAGCAGCAGCAGCATTGATAATTGTAGCATATAGTGCCAAAGAACTTGCCACATAAGTATCTGAGCACTGGCAGCAGCAGCAGCATAGTAGTAGCAGTACACAATTAAGTGTTTTTTTCACTCGTGGTCGTGGAAGAGGTGGCAGCAGCACCAGCAGTAGTAAGAAAGTGGCAAATCTCACAGACAAAAGGTGACAGCACCAGTATGAGTAATATATCGGTACATAATCACTCAGCCTTTTGGCATTAGCAGTAGGAGCCCATATAGTGCCAAAATTACAAAAGCTTGAAATTGTATTAGCATGGTGATTACATTTGAAAAGCAGAATGACACAGGCCTTAAGTAGCTGTGGCACCGGGTGGAGTTTTTGGGTTGTGTTTTGCACGCCACAGGCTTTTCAAAAAAATAAATAAATCCAACTTCTTCCCAGCAGCAGCATAAGGAAAGGGGGATGCACTGTGATGTAAGGGAGAGGGGGAACTCCACTTCTGATGGTGGGGTAGGATGGTGGGGTGGCCTTTGACATCTAATGTAAGGGGAGGGGATGCGCTGGACATATAATATTACAGATATAACCGGCCCTTTTGAGGGCAACCATAATGCTGATGCGGAACACGATGAAATTGAGTTTGACACTCCTGGTATAAAGAGATAGGAGAGGTATTGCTAACTGACAAGGGACCATTCAGCGCCCTGAACCGACGGCGGGTGCCAGAAAGTCACCGCCGATCCAGGACTCATTCATTTTGATGAATGTGAGTCTGTCCACGGAGTCTGTGGACAGACGGGTCCTCTTGTCCGTGACCACCCCACCTGCCGCGCTGAATGTCCGCTCAGATAGTACGCTGGAGGGGGGGCAAGACAATAACTCCAGCGCATACTGAGCGAGCTCGCGGCAGGTGTCCAATCTGGCAACCCAGTACTCCATGGGGTCGTCGGTGCTCATACTGTCAGAAGCACTGACGGACCCCATGTAGTCTGCCACCATGTGGGCCAGCCGCTGGTGGTGACTGCTGCTGCTGCTGCTGCTGCTGGTACTGGGTCGCTCAGTTTGCATGAACATCCTCATCTCACCCATTAGGTCCCCTGCTCGGCTGCTGATGTTGCTGCTGGGTGCAGCCACCTGCTGGGTGAGATGAGGGGGGACAACTGGAGGCCGGGGAGTTGCCTGCTCCAAACGGCTGACTAGGCATGCCTGCAGTTCCTCCATCCGGGGCTGCCTCCGTCTGGCTGGGAGGAACTGCTCCAGTTTCCCCTTAAATCTGGGATCTACAAGGGTGGCCAGCCAAAACTCGTCCCTCTCCTTGATGGCTTTAACCCGGGGGTCCCTCCTGAGGCATCTCAGCATGTGGGCAGCCATGGGGAAGAGCACAGCCCGCTGTGACTCCTCATGGCTGCCTGGGTCCATGACGTCCGCTTCCTCGGCATGGAGGCGCTGCTGTTCGCGGTCAGTCATGCCAAACCCCCGGACTATCGGTGCCCCAACACCGGCTCTCCCTCCTGACCAGGCCCTGACTCCAGGACGCCACCAGTCACCTCCTGATCATCATCATGATCCTCATCCTCCTCCTCGTCCTGGGCCTGGTCTTGGTGGAGCAGTGTTGCCTCCTCCTGCTCCACCAAGGCACTCTCCCCAGCTCCGAGCAGGCGATCTAGTGCCCTGTCCAGCAGGAACACTATAGGGAGCACGTCGTTGAGGCCGACATGCTCCCTGCTCACCATCTTGGTCGCCTGCTCCAAAGGGGCCAACACATGGCAGACCTGGTGTATCTGCCCCCACTCCAGACTGGTGATATACGGGAGTGTGTGTTGTGATGGCCCGCCAGTGCCTTGCTCCAGCAGGTACTCCTTCACCGCCCTTCGCTGCTCCCACAACCTCTCCAGCATGTAGAGGCTGGAGTTCCACCGCGTCACACTGTCCACAATCAGCCTGTGAAGGGGCAGGCTGTTGTCCCGCTGCAACTTTGACAGGGACGCGGTAGCGGTTGGGGAGCGCCTGAAGTCGCTGGCAATCCTGCGTACCCTTAGCACAATGTCACTCAACCCGGGATAGGTGCGCAGGAACTTCTGCACCACTAGGTTGAGGACATGTGCCAGACAGGGCACGTGTGTCAGACTGCCAGCCTGGAGGGCGGAGAGGAGGTTGCTGCCATTGTCACAGACAACCAGACCTGCTTGGAGCCTTCGGGGTGTCAGCCACTTCTGGACCTGAGCCTGAAGTGCGCTCAGCACTTCTCGTCCAGTGTGTCTCCGTTCCCCTAAACTAACAAGCTGGAGCACGGCCTGACAGCGCACGTGCCCCACACTTGAATAGCTACGGGGGTGCTTGCTGGGAGGCTCAGCAGCTGCGGAGACAGTGGCTTGAGGGAGACCAGCAGTTCTCCCCTGGACACCCCGGGGCGGCACCACAAAATCAGATGCCGCCAATCCCTCCCCGGCGCCTTGGAGGGAAACCCAATGGGCCGTGAAGCTTATGTAGCGCCCCTGCCCATGCCTGCTGGTCCAGCCATCCATTGTCAGATGCACCCTGTTGCTGACAGCATGATCCAGCGACAGGGTTACATTCTGCACAATGTGCTGGTGTAGGGCAGGGACACCAGTCCTGGCAAAGAAATGGCGGCTGGGGACACGCCATTGGGGTTGGGCCTGCTCCAACATCTGCCTGAAGGGGTTGCAGTCCACTATGTTAAAGGGAAGCAGATGTTGGGCAATAACCCTTGCCAGGAGCCCATTGAGGGAACGCACACGTCGGTCTGAAGGGGGGAAGGGAGTGTTGCGTTCAAAGGCGTCAGAAAGAGACGCCTGGCGCCGGACGGCAGTGCGGGACACCGAAGAGGAGGGTGATGATGTGGAGGTCTGGCTGCCGGTACCAGTACCTCTACTAGAGGGAGCGGGGGGGCATGACCTGCTGGTAGCCGATGAAGCTGTGGCAGGGGCTGCTGTACCCTGCACACTTGTGGTGGTGGTGCTGCTACCACCAACACGTTTCATCTGGTCATGCTCGTGCCAGTGGTTAATCCGCAGGTGCTGGTTGAGTGCCGTGGTACCCACCCGAGCCAAGCACTTCCCTCTCTTCACCTTGGCACGACAGAGCTGGCAGATGGCTACTGTCGGGTTATCTGCTACCAAGGTGAAGTAGGCCCAGACAGGTGACTTCAGCGTCGCCCTCCTGTCAGATGGGGTGACGCTGACTTCCACCTGCTGGGACTCGGTGCGCACAGGTGGAGCTGCCTGCTGCTGCTGCTGCTGACACCTCCTGCTGCCATCAACAGTGGAGACCCTGACGCTGGTCTCCCTGGTGACCTGGCGCACCGTTTCCCCAGGGTGCCTACCTTCCTCGTCGTCACTGATGCTGTGAACCGACGAGGCAGGTGGCACCCATGTTGGGTCACCCTCCTCTTCGCCCCCAGATATGTCAGACCCAGGGCTGACATGTGGTGGTCTGAAGGAGACATCTGACATGGAGCCGCTAGCCTGGCTCCGATGTCCCCTCACAGACGCATGGGTCTGACTAGGTGCTGGTGTTTCCTGCAGAAAACCACCAGCACCACCATGAAGGGAGGTCTCTGGGCTACTGACAGCCAGTACCCCATCCTCCTCCTCCTCCATTAACCCTTCAAAAAGGTCCTGACCATCAGCACATAAATCTATGTCTGCATGATCGAGGGCCTCCCCCAAGATATCCATGTCACTTTCACCCTCAAACAGCATGAGGCTGGACTCTTGGGGGCTGGGGCTGGGTACTAAAGGCACCGGTGTACTGATGGTGGTGGTGCTACTTGGTGTGGCTACTGGTGATGACTGAGTGGCACTGCTGTGCCCCATGTACTCCACCACTGCTGGAGCCTGGGAAGGCAATATCGGGCGGCTGCCCGAAGTGAAAAACTCCCGGATGAGGCGGACTCCCCTTCCACCCGATCCTCTACCAGTAGTAGGGGCGCGAGAGGTACCCCGTGCTGGCAGCGACCCAGCACTGGGAGTAACTCCCCTACCCCTGCTGCCACGACCACGGATGCTGCTCATGCTGATATGGGGGGGTGGGTAAACTTTATTGGGGGGGGGTTAATGTGATAAAAGAAAAAACAGGCACGCAGACAAACACCTAGTAGCTATGCCACTAAACAACACTTAAACGAAAGGTACATTTTTTTAAATTTTTTTTTTTTTTTTTAAACTAACTGACTGACAGACAACAGACAAAAACTGACTGGGCAAAGAATAAAATCAATAAACAAACTAATATAGATAGAACAGTGACTCTGCTAACACAGCAGAGCCAGAGATCTGAATAAACTAAAAATAACTTTTTTTTTTTTTTTTTCTATAAAACAGATAACTAAATAAACACACTAAAAAAAACACAGTAAACTAAGCTAGCTAGCTTACAGAGGTGTACAAGTACACTCAAACCTATCTATCTAACACTAAATGAAACTGGAACACAAACACACAAATAGTAGCTTTAAAAAAAGCTGTTTGGTATCTTCTTGCTTTTAAAAAAGCAGTTTAGAAATATAAGCACTAGCAGCTGCTAATACTCAAATGAACTGAACAGGAGCACAGAACTGAAAGGCACTGCAATGCTGATGCAATATAACACAGAGCACAGAAACACTTCTCCCTCTATATCCACCTTGTGAATCTGCAATGAGCACATGCTGGGACTTAGTTTATATAATGGTCGTGAGGCAGGTTCCTATTGGTTGATGTGGAGGTTGCTAACCTCTGACACCTGTGGAAATGGAACTCTGATTGGCTCTGATGTTAATGAAGGGCGGAGGAAAAAATCGCGCGATATTCCTATTGCCGAATATTCGCATTGCGAATATTCGGCAGCATAAAAGGATCACATGCGCTACTCGGCCCAGGGTCCCTCTAATCATACCACCATTGCTTTTACACGTCGATGGAGATCACTAGCATGTGATCTGTGTAAAAAAAATTTTGAGAAAAATCCGAATATTCGACATTGCGAATATTCTGCGCAATATTCGAGATATTGCGCGATTTCTCGAATATGCAATATTCGAGCCGAATATTCGCAATTCGAATATTCGTGAGCAACACTATTATTAACCTGACTTTTAATTAATCAATTGGTGTTAGGCCTCGTACACACGAGCGGATATGTCCGCTGAAAACGGTCCGATGGACCGTTTCAGCAGACATCTCCGATCGTGTGTATGGGCTAGCGGACAGATTTGTCCACCCGACAGATTTCAAAGCATGCTTTGAAATCTATCAGGTGGGAATGTGTCCGCCCGACATGTCTGCTGGTTAGTACACTTACCAGCAGACATGTCGTCCCGCACCGCCGCCGCGCCGCCGCCGAATGGATTCGGCGCATGCGCGGAAGTGTTTTACTTCCTGGTGCGGAAGCCCGATGTTTTACTTCCTGGTCACCGCCACGTCACCGCGCCGTCCGCCGGCGGGGAATTTGATCCGATGGTGTGTACACGCCATCAGACCAAACTCCAGATCGGACATATCCGATGGAAACGGTCCGCGGACCGTTTTCATCGGATATGTCCGATCGTGTGTATGGGGCCTTAGAAATAGCTTGTATGAAAAGCTAAAGCCCTCCAAAATGATGTTTAATGCACTGAAAAAAATTAGTTTTACTGAAAAAAGATTTATTATTTAATCAAGACAGAAAGGTTAAATTTTGGCAACACAAAAGTTTTGTCGCCTATACAGAAATTGAACAACTTTACTGAAAATCCAAAAATATGTCATCAAAATAAGTAGTGGTGTTTTGATATCCAAATGTAATATCTTGTATGACTTCCATGAGTTTGAAGGACAGCATCCATGCGGTTTGGCAAGGATTTATACAATTTATTGATGAAGTCATCAGGAATAGCAAAGAAAATAGTTTTGCATGCCTCCCTGAGTTCATCAATATTCTTTGGTTTCGTCTTCCATGCTTCCTCTTTCATCCTACACCACTGGCTCCCAGTTGATGGTGCTGGCTTACATGTCATTTTCTAAACAGAAGTGTGATTTTTAAACACAAGTGGGAAGAGTTAAAAAAACAGGAGTTGAAAACAGGAGTTAAGACAGGAGTCTTCTAAACTGTAAGTAACATCTTAAACTTCCTTCAAGTAATTATATTGTAACTGGGAAATGTGTGCTAGCAGGGTTGAAGGTTTTGCTCAGTGCACAGTGTGTCATATGTATGCAAAATTGGTGCAACAGCTCCAGGATGGATACCGCTGTGACAGATGTGAGCAGGTTGCCCTTCTGGAAGCTCGCATTAGAGATCTGGAAGAGCAAGTTGCAACACTGGGCAGAAAGGACAACCTTGAAAGGGGTCCTCTGCTTGCTGAGCAGGTGGTCAGTAGGGTTAATGTTGAGGGTGGAGGGGCAAGTCAGAATTATCAGATAGGAAGATGGGTTAATGTAGTTAGAGGGAGTGGAAGGGGCTTGCAGACAAGGAAGGCCAATCCTGTATTTGTGCATCAAAACAAATTTGCCAAGTTGGGTAAAGATGTGGAGGTGGCTAACACAGAGGTGGCAGCACTAGATGTTACTGCTACCCCTAACAGCCGGGAGAGCAACCCATCTAGTAGAAGTGGTGAGGGGAGTGCAGGTAGGCCTAGACAGTTGGTGGTAATAGGGGATTCCATAATCAGAAGGACTGATAGAATAATTTGTCGCCAGAATCGCCTCAACCGAATGGTTTGCTGTCTCCCTGGTGCCAGGGTTCGGCATGTGGTGGACCGGGTGGATAAATTACTGGGAGGGGCTGGGCATGACCCAGCTGTCTTGGTCCATGTTGGAACCAATGACAGTATACATGGAAGGTGGAGGCTCCTTAAGAATCAATTTAAAGAACTAGGCTGCAAGATGAAGGGAAGGACCTCCAAGGTGATATTCTCTGAAATATTGCCTGTGCCATGCGCAACACAGGAAAGGCAGGGGGAGATTAGAGAGCTGAATGCATGGCTAAAGACCTAGTGTAGGAAGGAGGAATTTGGGTTTCTAGAGCACTGGGATGACTTTTCATTGAGGTGCAACCTATATGCTATAGATGGTTTGCACTTGAATGGAAGGGAAGGGTGTCTGCTGTGCTGGGGGAGAGGTTTAAACTAGACTTGAGGGGGAGGGTGAACTAGAATTACATCGGGCACACAGGTCAGTTAGGGGGTCAGACATTAATGGAGAGTGGAATGGGGATAGATGGAGGTGGGGTTATGGCAGGTGACAAGACAGTTCCCATGTTGCAAACAGCCATTGGAAATTATAGTGCCATTTGCACTACTAAAAATTATATGAAAAACACCAGCGAAAAATGTAACAATACATTTAAGTGCTTGTTCACAAATGCCAGAAGCCTTCCAAGCAAAACAGGTGAGTTGGAAGCTCTGGTGCACGAGGAGAGCTATGATGTAATCGGTATTGCTGAAACTTGGCTTCAATCCTCACATGACTGGGCTATTAATATTCCTGGCTATGCTCTCTTTCGGAAAGACAGGGTAAAAAGGAAAGGTGGAGGCGTCTGTCTCTATGTGAGAAGTGACCTCAAAGCAAGCGTGAAAGAGGACCTGGTTGATGGAGAGTGTGATGAAGTTGAAGCATTATGGGTGGAACTGCATACAGATGTGCGTAGTTCAAAGCTAATCATTGGAGTTTGTTATAGACCACCCAATGTTATTGAGGAGGTGGAGACTCGGCTCCTTGCACAGATGGAAAGGGCTGCAAGGGCTGGGACGGTGATAATAATGGGGGATTTTAACTACCCAGAAATTGATTGGAATAATGGAATTTCTGGGACAGTTAAAGGACAAAAATTTAAAAACCTATTGCAGGACAATTTTATGGTCCAGTTTATTGAGGCCCCAACTAGGAATGATGCTCTGTTGGACTTGGTAATCTCAAACCATGCAGAGCTCATTACTAATGTTCAGATAAAGGAACACCTGGGTAGCAGTGATCATAACATGATTTAATTTAATATTAACTATAAGCAAGAAATACATACAGGAAAGATAAAAACACTTAATTTCAAGAGAGCAAATTTTCAAAGCATGAGGACTGCTCTCCAGGGCTTGGACTGGGAGGGAATATTGGCACAAATGAACACAGAACAGAAATGGGAATTCTTCAAAAAGACTCTTTGGAACCTCACTGCAAAGTATATTCCCATGGGCAATATGTTTAAAAGGCTAAAGATAAAACCTATGTGGCTCACGGTCAAAGTTAAAAAAGCTATAAACAATAAGAAAATAGCTTTTAAAAAATATAAAAATGAAGGAACACTAGTATCGTTTAAATGGTACAAAGAATATAATAGAATATGTAAAAAGGAAATCAGGGATGCAAAAATTCAAAATGAACGACAGATTGCAAAAGATGGTAGGACAAACCCCAAAAAAATCTTTAAATATATTAATAGTAAAAAGGTCAAGTCTGAGCATGTAGGCCCTTTACAAAATAATCTAGAGTGGGTGACTGAGGACATAGAGAAGGCAAATTTATTAAATGCTTTCTTCAGCTCTGTGTATACAATGGAGTATGGGGGAGCTCATGTCCATAATGGGGGTGGGAGTGACACAGCCCCAAATCCACAATGGCTCAAAAGTGATATGGTCCAGAAATATTTAGACAGAATAAAGGTGGATAAAGCACCTGGACCAGATGGCATCCACCCACGGATCCTAAAAGAATTGAGCTCTGAAATTTCAAAGCCACTGTATCTAATATTTAGGGACTCATTAATGACAGGAATAGTACCACTGGATTGGCGTAGAGCCAATGTGGTGCCTATATTTAAAAAGGGAACAAAGTCTTTACCAAGTAACTATAGACCTGTTAGTTTAACTTCTATAGTTGGGAAGATACTGGAACGTTTAATAAAAGACCACATGGATGAGTTCTTGCTGGAAACAAACTATTTAAGCAGCAGACAGCATGGATTCATGAAAGACAGAATTTGTCAGACAAACCTGATTTCCTTTTATGAAGTAAAAGTAAAAAGTAAAACCCTGGACAGAGGCGTGGTAGTGGACGTGGTATACTTGGATTTTTAAAAAGCGTTTGATACAGTTCCCGACACACGGCTCATGTGTAAGGTAAGGTCTACAGGATTAGATATATCAGTTTGTAAATGGATAGAAAACTGGCTGAAAGACAGAATTCAGAGAGTTGTGGTTAATGATTCTTACTCTGAATGGTCCAAGGTTATCAGCGGTGTACCCCAAGGTTCAGTGTTGGGTCCCTTACTTTTCAATATATTTATAAATGATATTGGGTCTGAGATCAAAAGTAACATTTCTGTTTTTGCAGATGACACCAAGCTATGCAGTGGAATAATGTCCTTGCAGGATGTCTCCAATTTACAAGCCGACCTCAATGCTCTGTCTAAGTGGGCGACTATGTGGCAGATGAGGTTTAATGTTGATAAATGTAAAGTTATGCACTTGGGGGCTAAGAATATTCATGCATCATACATGCTAGGGGGAGTACAACTGGAGGGATCTGTAGTGGAGAAGGATCTGGGTGTTTTAGTTGATCATAAGCTCAATAATGGCATGCAATGCCAAGCTGCGGTTTCCAAAGCGAGCAAAGTCCTTTCTTGTATTAAAAGAGGTATGGACTCCAGAGAGAGAGATATAATTTTGCCCCTGTACAAATCATTAGTAAGACCTCATCTGGAATATGCAGTCCAGTTTTGGGCACCAGTTCTCAAAAAGGATATCGGAGAACTGGAGAAAGTGCAGAGAAGGGCAACTAAACTGATAAGAGGCATGGAGGAGCTCAGCTATGAGGAAAGATTAGAGGAACTGAATTTATTCACTCTTGAGAAGAGGAGAATAAGGGGGGATATGATCAACATGTACAAATATATAAGAGGTCCATATAGTGAACTTGGTGTTGAGTTATTCACTTTAAGTTCAACGCTGAGGACAAGGGGGCACTCTTTACGTCTGGAGGAAAAGAGATTTCACCTCCAAATATGGAAAGGTTTCTTCACAGTAAGAGCTGTGAAAATGTGGAACAGACTCCCTCCAGAGGTGGTTCTGGCCAGCTCAGTAGATTGCTTTAAGAGAAGCCTGGATTCTTTCCTAAATACACATAATATAACTGAGTACTAAGTTCTGTAGGTAAAGTTGATCTGGGGTAAATCCGATTGCCTCTCGGGGGATCAGGAAGGAATTTTTTCCCCTCCGGTAGCAAATTGGATCATCGCTCTGCTGGGGTTTTTTGCCTTCCTCTGGATCAACTGTGGGTATGGAGTTGGGTGTATGTGATGTACTGTGTTTTATTTTGTTTGTTTATTTTTTTTATTTTTTTTATGGTTGAACTGGATGGACTTGTGTCTTTTTTCAACCTGACTAACTATGTAACATATGCTCAATGATGTTCATGTCCGGTGACTGGGCTGGCCAATCCTGGAGCATCTTGACCTTCTTTGCCTTAAGGAACTTTGATGTGGAGATGGAAGTATGCAATGGAGCACCATCCTGCTGCAAAATGTGGCCTTTTTTATGGTTGGGAATATAAAAAGTAGCTAAGATTTCTTGGTATTTTAAACTATTGATGTTGCCTTCCACCCTGCAGATCCCTCGCACACCCCCATACTGAATGTAACCCCAGACCATGATTTTGCCTCCACCAAACTTCACTGTTTTCTGGGTAAATCTCGGCTCCATGCGAGTTCCAGTATGTCTCCTGCAATATTTGCGGTGACTGTGGTGTAATTCAACAGAACATTCATCTGAAAAATCCACCTTCTGCCACTTTTCCAGAGTCCATCCTTTTAGCAGGCTGTGGCCCTTGGCAAATGCCACACGGTTTTTCAATTGCCTTTTGTTTAGTTCTGGCTTATGGGTAGGGTTGAGCGAACCCGAACTGTAAAGTTCGGGTTCGGTACGGACTTTGGGTTTTTTATGTACCCGAACCCGAATAATTGTAAAAAGTTTGGGTTCGGGTTCGGAGTTCGGCTATGTAACGGCGCACTGCACGGCAGCCAATCGCCATTTGTTTTACTACTGTGACTAGGAAGCCATCACAACCATGCCTACTAATGGCATGGTTGTGATTGGCCAGTGCAACATGTGACCCAGCATGTGACCCAGCCTCTATATAAGCTAGAGGCAGATAGCACAGCTTATCAGTCTGCTTTAGCTAGGGTAGGGACAGGCTGCTACTGATTGAGGGAGAGAGTTAGATAGGACTATCGTACACCAGCACTGTTTCTTTCTGTGAGATAGTCTGCAGATTATAGTTCATGTAAAGGTTCCTGCTTGTTCTTATAGGGATAGAATTATATAGGAGTCAGTCCTGGTTCACAAATCCAATTGCAGCAGCACTGCATTTCTTTCTGTGAGATAGTCTGCAGATTATAGTTCATGTAAAGGTTCCTGCTTGTTCTTATAAGGATATAATTATATAGGAGTCAGTCCTGGTTTTCATTTCTATTTATTTTTATGTTTTTTTAAGTTATTTCCCTATCCACATTTATTTTCAGAGTACTTGCCATGCTCTTCCCGACATTTTGCTGCCATTTGCAGCCCTCCAGCCCTTTCCCTTTTTTTAGAGACATTTTAGTAGTCAAAAGTCCGGGTCCCCATTGACTTCAATGGGGTTCGGGGTCAAGTTCGGGTCAAGTTCGGGACCCAAACCCAAACTTTTTTTTCAAAGTTCGGGTTCGGGTCCGAACCCTAACATCCAGGTGTTCGCTCAACTCTACTTATGGGCACTGATTTGACCGTGGAGGCCATTTCGAGACAGAATCCGACAAACTGTACTGGTTGACACAGGGACTTCAGGTGATCAGGTCTCGTGGAGCTCTGCTGCAGTGAAAAATGGGCTGGCCTTGGATTTTCGAGCCAACAAACTGTCCTCTCGAGCAGTTGTCTTGTGGGGTCGGCCTGACCTGGCCTTGTCCAAAACGTCTCCAGTGAAGTTCCTTGGTTATGTTTTTCGTTATGCTTATGAATATTAGGAAGGTAATGCTAGCCCTAGAACATGCAAAAGGCGACCCGAAAGGAGATCACGCCATCATCACATTAGATGCAGAAAAGGCCTTCGATAATGTCAGCTTCGAATGGCTCTCCATGGTCATGACCACAATGGGTTTCCAAGGCCCCTTCACCCATCTCATAAAGACTATGTACAATGCCCCCGCCGCAAAACTGGTGGCGGCGGGCCTCCTATCAGACACATTTTATCTCCACAAGGGCACTAGACAGGGCTGCCCATTATCCCCTCTCCTCTTTAATATTGCCCTAGAACCCCTATCCCGATATTTATCCCAAGTTGCCCCCCTCCACGATATCAAGATTGGAGACCACGACTTACGTACCTCCCTCTTTGCCGACAATGTCCTCATATTCACTTCCAACCCCTCCCAGGACATGATCACGATCAAGGAAACTTTCGATGTCTTCAGGAAGTGCTCGGGGCTCCGCAAAAATTATAGTAAAAGCAAAATCCTTCCCATAGGCTCCCTCTCCGTCCCCTCCTGGACCAAGAAGTCCTTGTTTATGGTGGCTAAATCCTATATCACATACCTGGGAATTAAAATAGGTAGGATGCCCTCCTCCCTATACCATCTCAACTATCCCCCCCCTGTTCACAAAAATATCCCAGGAACTGGAAAACTGGATGGATCTGCCTCTCTCGCTTCTGGGAAGATGTCACCTAGTGAAAATGGTCAGCTTTGCCTGTCTACTATACCCCCTACAGACTATTCCCTTACTTCTACGCCATTCAGATATCAAAACTCTGAACTCAGCCATATCCAAATTCCTTTGGCGGGGTAAGCGGGCACGTATAGCATTTGCCAAACTTCACCTTCCCAGTCGCGAGGGGGGTATAGCCCTGCCCAATATCAGAACATATAACTTAGCCTGTCTGCTCAGGACGAGTCTAGACTGGGTGACCCAGTCCTCCCGGTACTCAAACTTTATCCTGGAATCAGCCATGGTCCACCCCTTCTCCCTCACTGCCCTGCTCCATTACCAGTGGAAATCAGTCCCCCCACCCCTCCAACACAACCTTCTCCTCTGTAATACGGCTATCGCCTGGAGAGAAGTCAGGAAAACCCTTAATCTCCCTTCTTACATCTCCCGCTACCTTCCAATCCGGGGAAGCCCAAGGTCCCCCCCCCCCCCGGCCTTGAAAATCAGCCCTACATCATCTGGCAAACTAAGGGACTAAATTACTACTTTTCACTATGTGACCCACAGTTGGGCCGCCCCATCGGTTTCAGAGCACTAGCCGACAAATACTCACTTCCCCCATCACATATTCTCCATTATGGGCAATGTATTAGCTTCTTGAAAAATGCTTGTTGGGACGATAGTAATAGTTTCAAAAGCTCGTTTATTGACTCCCTTCTCACTCTGGGCTCCTACAAGATCTCCGACATATACCTACCTCTCCTCCTGCAAACTACCCCCCCCCCTGACATTATCATCAGCGGCCAACTGGTCGAAGGATTTCCCCGACTCTGAGTTGGTGGAGAAACGTTTACATGGCCTCAATACCATCCACAAGCTGGTCCCTAATGAGATCTGGAGGGAAACTCAGATTAAGGTAGTCCACTGGGCACATATCCCTTTTAGTCAGGGTCACGCCTCCCCAAAATGCCCACTGTGTAAACAACCCAACCTCACTCATTGCTTCTGGTCCTGCTCTCATATCGCCACCTTTTGGGATCAAGTCCTCCAATATATCTTCAAAATCACCTTGCTACGGATACCCAAAGACCCTTTGTTACTTATCTTTGGCCACTGGGACCCCCTACTGCTCGCCTGGTCACCTCCACAAACTTACTCCGGCAAAGACTGGATCCTGATCTGCCTCCTGCTTGCCAGAAGAGCCATCCTACAAAACTGGATTTCCAACATTGCCCCAACTACCTCCCAAGTCAAAAAGGATCCCCTGAAACTACTCTACAAAGATAAACTCAACACAGACCTAACCCATGAGCGGACTAGAACTCGCTTCTACCTTATCTGGAAGTCTTTTATGTTGCACACGCTCACCCCTACGGATATCACAAACTTTGAGAAGATGTCCTTTCTGTATTGTGACCCCTCCCCCTCAGATCTTATTCCGACGCCCTCAACTTAAGAGTGCAGAAAGGCAACGTTATGTATTAATTATTTGTTATTAAGGGGCGAAGCTTCCCCCCTTTTTTCCTCTCCTTTATTGCCATTTCAAAAGTTTACATTTGTATCGCTTTATACTCTGTTTGAAATTTCTTAAATATATATATATATATATATATATATATATATATATATATATATATATATATATATTTAAAAAAAAAAATATATATATATATATATATATATATATACGGTTGAGCAAAGGTAGAAGGAGCAGAGTCTGGAGACAAGATAGGTCAAGCAAGATAGGTCAAGCACAGGAGATCAAGCAGGAGCAAGGCTATGCTGCAAACCAAGGTCATGATCTGGAAAGAGTCAGAGGGATATCCAGGAATATACTGAGTTGGTAACAGGAAGTCAGGCAACTGGGTAACCAGACAAGAAACACAAAGAGCAGAAGACCATCAAGCAATAAGCACATAAGCACATGTCAGGACAATTAAAAGTACTGGACTTGTGTGGGCATGGTCCAAAATGCAGATACATGCCAATGCATGCCGATGTGCACTTGTGTACTCAAATGCACAAGCGTGTCGGAGCACACTGGTTACTAGCCAGAGTCCATCTACTGTATGTACTGGGACATGCACATGAGCATTAGCTACACAAGTGCTGGTTCCCTGACACAAGGCCGCGCACACATGGAGGGACATGTCCGCTGAAACATGTCCAACGGACCGTTTCCAGCGGACATGTCTCCTCCGGATTTTCGTCCGACGGTGTGTACACACCATCGGATGAGAATACCCTCGGCCAGGGAACGCGGTGACGTGGCGGTGACGTTGACGCCGCCACGTCACCAAACGAGGAAGTAAAATCCTTACGCGCATCCGTCGAATCCATTCTACGCATGCGTGGACAGTTCTGTCCGCTGGTTAGTGTACTAACCAGCGGACATATCCGACGGACAGCTTTGTAGCGGACAAATTTCGAAGCAACCTGTCCGCTAGCCCGTACACATGATCGGATTTGTCTGCTGAAACGGTTCGTCGGACCGGTTTCAGCAGATAAATTCGATCGTGTGTACAGTTTTGCTCTTGTTTATAATAGTTTTCCAACTGCAAAAATGAATGCTACGTACACACGGTCGTTTTTTGTGATGAAATAAAACAACGTTTTAAAAAACGTCATTTAAAATGATCGTGTGTGGGCAAAACGTTGTTTTATGTCTTCAAAAAAACGACCAAAAAAAAATTTGAACATGCTTGAATTTTTTATGTCGTTTTTCAGAATGTCATCTTTTGTTTCACAAAAAATGATCATGTGTGGGCAAAACGACATTTTTAAATCCGCGCATGCTCAGAAGCAAGTTATGAGACGGGAGCTTCAATGGAACAGAGTGCCTTCAAAAGTGTCTTATGTAACCGTGCTTTGCAAGAGCATTTTCAGAAAACGATGGTGTGTAGGCAACATCCTTTTTTTAAAATTAAGTTTAAAAAACGTTGTTTTGTTTCGTGAGATAAAACTACGTTTTTTACATCACAAAAAGTGATCGTGTGTACGTGGCATAAGAGTAATGCTGCGTACACACGATCGGAAATTCTGACAAGAAAATTGTGGATTTTTTCTGACAGAATGTTGGCTCAAACTTGTGTTGCATACACACGGTCACACAAATCTTGTCTGAAATTTCCGACCGTCAAGAACGTGTGACGTACAAAACCTACGCTGAGCCGAGATCAATAAAGTTCAATAGGCAGTTCGGCTCTTCTGCTTCATTCTGAGCATGCATGTTTTGTGCGCATCGGAATTGCATACAGACGAGCGGAATTTCCGACAAGAACTTTTTCTGTCAGAAAAATAGAGAACCTGCTCTCAATCTTTTGCTGGTAGAAATGATGACAGAAAATGTTGGATGGAGCATACACACGGTCGGAATATCCGACCGAAAGCTCACATCCAACTTTTTGGACGAAAAATCATTTTGTGTGTACAGGGCATTAGAGGCCATCCTTTCCACAAAACAGTTCAGTATGTATTGATTCAGATGAAAGCTTAAATGCCGGGGAAAATGTTTGAGAACTATGTAGTTAAGCAAAACTAAAATATATAGTAAAGCAACATGTCTTTTCTGTAACTTTTCAGAGGCTGAATAATCAGTTTATACAAAAATGACAGAAAATGTGCTACATATTTTCCATCCGCATGTAGGCACTCAAAGGGTGTCAATGGCCTTACATACAATTCCACATCCGGTAAAGACTTTAAATAATGTGCCAATTGAAATGCTGAACAGGGACTCAATGGGGGCAGTGAGAGGATAGATAGTTCTTGCGTAGACTTCCATCCCTGAGATGTAGCAAAATGCATGCATCTAGTTATGCCCTGCCCTACCAAACCCCGGAGCTGTTTGTTGTCAAGCCCTGGCGTGAAATCTGGATTCTGGATCACTGGTGTTAATGGGGATGGATTAGGAGAGAGGCCCTTTACTAACAATGTTTGTCTAAGAACTGCAATAGTAGCCCCAATTGTAGGGTGCTTCTTTAACCACTTTCCGACCAGCCGCCGCAGTTATACGGCGGCAGGTCGGCTCTCCTGCGCGAGAGCCCGTAGCTCTACGTCGGGACTTTCGCGGCCACTAGGGGGCGCGTGCGCGCCGCCGGCGGCCCGCGCGCGCGCCCCCCGCTCGCCCCCGAGTCCCAAGCGCGTGCCCGGCGGGCGCGAACGCCGCCGGGCACGCACGCTCGTTCGTTACAGAGCGGGGAACGAGAGCTGTGCGTGTAAACACACAGCTCTCGTTCCTGTCAGCAGGGGAAACGCTGATCTTCAGAACGGAAGATCAATGATTCCCCCTAGTGAGTCCACCCCCCCCACACAGTAAGAACACAAACAGGAACACACTTAACCCCTTCCCCGCCCCCTAGTGTTAACCCCTTCACTGCCAATGGCATTTTTATAGTAATCCAATGCATTTTTATAGCATTGATCGCTATAAAAATGCCAATGGTCCCAAAAATGTGTCAAAAGTGTCCGATGTGTCCGCCATAATATCGCAGTACCGAAAAAAAACGCTGATCGCCGCCATTACTAGTAAAAAAAAAATATTAATAAAAATGCCATAAAACTACCCCCTTTTTTGTAAACGCTATAAATTTTGCGCAAACCAATCAATAAACGCTAATTGCGATTTTTTTTTACGAAAAATATGTAGAAGAATACGTATCGGCCTAAACTGAGGAAAAATAATGTTTTTTTAAATCTTTTTTGGGGATATTTATTATAGTAAAATGTAAAAAATATTGCATTTTTTTCAAAATAGTCGCTCTATTTTTGTTTATAGCGCAAAAAATAAAAACCGCAGAGATAGTCAAATACCACCAAAAGGAAGCTCTATTTGTGGGAAAAAAAAGGACGCCAATTTTGTTTGGGAGCCACGTCGCATGACCGCGCAATTGTCAGTTAAAGCGACGCAGTGCCGAATCACAAAAAGTGCTCTGGTCTTTGGACAGCAATATGGTCCGGGGCTAAAGTGGTTAAACGCTGATAGTATTTATTAGGCCTTTATACACAGTGTGTAGTGCTGATACTAATGCTGCCCAGCTCTGACCTATTGTTGTGTTATGATGATTCACCTGCAGACCATGTGTTTACATCTAAATAACCGCCATTCATATGTAAAAGTAATAAGAGCATTCATCTGTAAATCGAGGCACCATTCATATGTATATCATGCCCCTCTGCAGTGATGAGATGATACCTCTGCCAAACAATCACAATCATTGCCTCATCTGATACACAGTAATAAACAGTTTTTAAGTCTTGCTGATATATATTGTAAATGTCTCAGAGCAAAATTGCATGGGGGCCCCCAAGATTTATTTGGTCAAGGGTCCAATCAACATTAAAATGACGGCCCTCATGACTCAAGTATAAAGATCACTGACTGCCCCAGTTTAATTTTTACCTTTGTTTCAGTCGGTCAGCACTTCCGTTTGTCCTTACGGCGCGGAAAGCCTGGAGGCGGGAACGTCCCGATCTAGGCCCAGACGATACAAGGCCACAAATATGTCACTTGATGAGATGGTGGAGATGGTGGACATATTGCGGAGGAAAGATCACAATAGCGATCATGGGCCATACAACACCCCTAATCTGAGGAAGGCACAAATAATGGACAAAGTGGTGAAGAGTCTTTACCATAAATTTCGGGTCAGGAGATCCAAGGAGCAGCTCCGTAAAAAGTGGTCTGACCTTAAATTGAGGGAGCCGAAGCAGTATTGGAAGATCAAGAAAATTCTGGACAAAAGTACATATTTTTAATGTGTTTATTGCAAATTTCATTATTAGATTCTTGCATGTTTTTCTCCATGTGCTTGGTTTGCCTGGTTGTACTTTTGAAAATGGCAATTTTCAGGTTAGTGGCCAAAGTTTATTATTTTATCGTTCGTAGTAAACATTGTTCGTCAAAAATACAATGGGCCAGATTCATAGAGCGATTACGCCTGTCTATCTCGCGTTAGACTGGAGTACTTTCGAATTACGCACGTTTTTTCACTACTCTGAAACCTCAAACCATGAAATTACGGCTGCGGGGTGGAGTTCCCGTCGTTCTCCACGTCGGGGTATGCAAATGAGATTTTGCCGACTATCCACGAAATTACGAACGTCTATCGCAATCTCTTACGGCATCTTTAGTCATCTTTTTGCTGTGTAAAACTATACCAGCTTTTTGCTGGTCTAATATTAGACAGCCCAAGTATGGCCATCGTTCCCACGTCGAATATCAACGTTTTCCGATGTCTTTTTTATTTTTGACGTAAAACGTCCGGGAATAGGAATGTCCGTAAACGACGCTACTCAAACAACGAATGACGTATCGACGTTATTTCGCGCAATGCACGGCGGGAAATTTCTGAACGGAGCATGCGCAGTTCGATCGCCGCAGGGACGCGCCTAATTTAAATGCTACACGCCCCCTAATCGCGTATTTCGATTACGCGGCGAGAAATACATTACGCCGCCGTACCGTAAGGGACAAAATCTACCAGGATTCGTCGTAGAGCCTAGTAAAATGCGGCTGCGTAGCGTATCTCGGATACGCTGCGCAAATGTACGTGTACCTGAATCTGGCCCAATGTTTTCCGCAGATCCAGGTAAAACACACGTGGTCATGCCTATTTGTCTTAAAACAATGTTTATAAACATTGTTGTCTAGATGATGTGTTTGTTTTAACTTACTAGAATGTGAAATGCAAACCTGATCCATTCAGTGTAAAGGAGAGGATACTCAGCAACTGACTACACATCTGTACTCAGGAGCATCTGTGTGGCCCACCAGAACAACTTGTTTAGGGTGTCACACACAGCTGCTACTGTGGATACTTTGGGGTGCCTCCATGTGTGTCACTTTGACAAAAGGCATTAGTATTCCAGCTTTGTGAAAATCCCAAACATATCTGTGCCAAAACAGACTATTGTACCCCACTTCCAAGCAATATTTTCAATTTCTGCCCTCCAATATCTGTGTGCTGAGTATACCTTTTGTTTCATTTTCTTAGGGGATAGAAGACACCAATCGGAGGAGTGTAGGAAGCACAAACATCCTAAAGCACACCAACCTCAGCATGTGGAGGAAGAAGATGTGGAGGAAGGAGAGGTGGAAGAAGGAGAGGTGGAAGATGGAGATGTGGAGGAAGCAGAGGTGGAGGAAGGAGAGGTGGAGATTATCACCACAACAGGTCAGTGTCTGTCAACATAGCTTCAGGTAAAGAGATGTAGGCCTGCATATTTCTAATACCCTTTTTATTTCTTTTTAGGGGGAGAACATTGTGGTGTGGCACAAACTACTACTACTCCTTTCTCAAGTGCTAGTGCACAAATAATAATTCAATAAATATAAATAATAGCATGTAGTAGTGAAATGGACATTATGAGGAATAGGATGATTGTCATTGATTTAAAAAAAAAACATCATTGACATTTTGGGGCGAATAGTAGACTTTTATTTGTTGTTATGCGCCCAAATTTGCATTGGATATTTCACAAGCCAAAAATTGAAGATGCACACAGTGTTATCTGCCATCACAGGATATCTATGTCCGTGTTTTGTGGATGCAACCCCTTCCTCGCTACTCAAGTAGGTAAGAGGAAGGGTTTGCACCCCCAAAACACGTCCATTGATCCCCCATGATGGCAGATAGCACTTGTTGACATTTGGCATGGGATCAGAATATAAATACCCATTTTGAAACACAAACTGTGCGCATCTTCAAATTTTGGCTTGTTCAGGGGTGACATCACCCCATGTCATGTATTTCTAAGGTTGAACTTTGTAAGTTCCATTGTTTTTAGATATGTGCTTGTTTAAACCATGCCTGGTTAGGCAAACCAAATAAAAAAAAAAAGGTTCTATTTTTTATAAATAAAACATTTTCAAATGCACAAGTTGTGCAAAGAATAAAAAATAATTCTACTCAACAATGTGTGGCTTCTTCTTTCTATGCTCAATACCAGTTTGTACATTTAAAAGTCCTTGTTTACTGTGACAATTGTGGTTATTTACTAAAACAGATAAATCCATTTTATAGGAGAACCAGGCAGACAGATAAAAGAAACACAAGCAATAATGACAAAAAAAGTTTTTCAAAGAGCAAAAATTTTTTGGAATAAATTAAATATTGTCTAGCATTGCGATGGCCCTACTACCCGTGAAGTACTCCACATATTTATCTCATAGTTCACTGGCACTTTGGGGGGGCCAAGCCAGTACGGACAGTGTCCAGGCCAGTAAATGTTTGTGAAAGTTCGGCCTCAGGCCCAACATTAGTTAAATACGATGATGAATGTCTGCGCAGAAAGTTGCGCAGGATGCAGCAGCAGAAGACAATGCTATTCAATTTGTATTCCACCATGTGGATGGCTGTCAGGAACAGGCGGAACCAGCTGGCGATTATCCCAAAGGCATTCTCTACAACCCTCTGGGCTCTGACCAGCCGGTAATTAAAAACCCTCCTCTCCGGGGTGAGGGTCCTCTGGGGGAACGGCCGCATCAGGTGTGGTCCCTGCCCGAAAGCTTCATCCGCAACAAAAACAAACGGAAGTCCCTCTATGTTGTCCTCATCCGGTGGCAGTGCAAGGCCACCAGTCTGGAGACGTTGGACAAATGCCGTCTGTGCGAAGACTCCGCCATCGGATATCCGGCCATTCTTCCCCACGTCCAAATACATAAACTCGTACTGTGCCGACACCAATGCCATTAACACAATACTATTAAAACCTTTATAGTTATAATAGTACGACCCCGAACTGGGTGGTGGCACTATGCGGACGTGTTTCCCATCAATTGCCCCTCTGCAGTGAGAGAATTGGTCCCGCTGGAGCAACCAATTATTGGCCCATGAACTCCTCCTCCCCCTGTTCACGGCCTGAGCTTGGGTTACAGTATGAACTGCAGAAACAAGCCCATACGCAGCACGAACTTGAGAATGAGAACGTACTTCCAACATGGCTTAAAACTGGTCGGCTTGTCAGAACAAACTTTAAACAGAACGCACCGAGGAACAGCAAGGCCTATAAAGAACGACCTGAAAAACAGAAAACGAGTGGACAGTAACATACTGAAAAACAGATACGACCTGACTGCATGCACTGAAAGACAGATATGAACCCACAAGAACCAACTGAACACCAGAAAACGATTTAAAAAAGCACAAAGACTGAAAAGCGTGAATCGGCTCTCACCAACCTTTTACTAACACGCGGTACCACAAAATCAGCAAAAGCAGCCCAAAGGGTGGCGCCGTTGGATTTGACCTTCCCCTTTATAGTGCCATCGTACGTACATGAATGGATTTTTGACTGATGGTGTGTAGACAAGACTGATGAAAGCCAGCTTCATCGGATATCTTATGAAAAAAAACATCGGATTAGATTCCATCAGATATCCAATCGTGTGTACAGGGCATTAGAGTTTGCCAAATTTGGAGATGTGGTCGTATTTTAGCTAGTAGTGGACGGAAATTAATATCATATAGTGAACCTGTATCCGGTGTTAATTTAAACCCCAGATATTTAAAAAAAACACTGAACCCATTTTAACCGATAAAGACCTTGTAACTTTTTGATACACTCTGCATGGAAATGGATACTCATCGCCTCACGTTTAGAATCATTTATAGAAAAATTAGAGAGGTCCTTATACTAGGCGAAACATTGACTAACTTTACACAGAAAAGGTTCTAGGGTTAACACAAAAATCAATGGGAAAAAAAAAAATCAATGTCTCGTCCCGTTGGACAAAGTAAAATACCCTGATCGGGCCCCGTTCACCAGCACAGCAGGTGTAATTCCAGTGTATAATGCCTGGATCCAGGTCTGCATTCGTAACCCCCGGCCTATATGTCTAAGGCCGCGTACACACAATTAAATTTATCTGCTGAAACTGGTCCGACGGACCGTTTCAGCAGACATCTCCGATCGTGTGTACAGGCTATCGGACATGTTTTCCCAGCGGACAAATTTCAAAGCATGCTTGGAAATTTGTCCGCCGGAGACATGTCCGTCGGATATGTCCGCTGGTGAGTACACTCACCAGCGGACATAACTGTCCACGCATGCGTCAAATGGATTTGACGCATGCGTGGAAGTATTTTACTTCCTGGAGTGGTGACGTGGCGGCGTCAACATCACCACCACGTCACCGCACCCTCAGCCAGAGGGGATTTTCGTCCAATGGTGTGTACACACCATCAGACCCAAATCCGATGAGACATGTCCGCTGCAAACAGTCCGTAGGACATGTTTGAGCGGACATGTCTCATCATGTGTACGCGGCCTTAGAGTGGATCGTAAGAGCTGCCAATCTACCCGATCAAATGCCCTTTCAGAATCTGTTGATAAAAGCAAAAAGGGGCGGGCCTCCGATTGGGCAGAGTGGATCAGATCTATTGCCCTTATAGTGTTATCCCTGGCCTCTCCCTGAGGGATAAAACCTGCCTGATCTGTGTGGACAAGATGGGGGATATATGGCAATAGCCTATTTTCTATGTTTTTAGAAAATAATTTTAAATCTGCATTTAAGAGTGCTATGGGCCGATAATTCCCACATTGAGTGTGGTCTTTATCCTGCTTAGGGATGACCATAATATGAACCCTCAAGGCATCGTTTGTTAACTTACAGTTAGCTGAAATGGAATTGTAGGCATGTAAAAAATAGGGAGAGAGAACATCCTGAAAGGTTTTATAATAAACAAGATTTAGCCCATCTGGGCCCGGGGCCTTCCCTAATTTAGAAGAATCTATCACCGTGACTGATTCTTTCTTTGTTATAGGAACATCCATTCCCTCAATTACCTCTGACGAGAGGGAGGGCATACCTAAGGATGACAAAAAAGCACATATCAAGTCTGCCAGAGATGTACATTGCTGATTTTGAGTATTGTGGAGATTATAAAGCTTCTGGTAGAATTTTTTGAATTCCTGGGCTATTGACTCTGAGTCTAACAACTTAGTTCCGGATTCAGACTTAATTTGAGTGATATGCGGTTTCATTTGTGACCCTTTTAAAGCCCTTGCTAGGAGAACCCCAGGTTTATAAATAAAGTTTAGATTAAAGTATATTCAAAGCCAATACTTTTGGATAGATTTTTTTTTCTTCTGCAACTTATTGGGAGGTTTTTCCTTCACTTCTTATCCTGTTGATATATCATTAAGGGAGAGAAAAAGGGGGGGCGTGGCTTGGCGCATGGAGAAGTAGGACGTGTGTGCTGAGAGCTCCCGCACACTCTGCCCGGAAAACGGCTGTAACCACCGCACGGACACACCAGACAGGTCGGTGATGGGTCGCAAGGGAGGGGGAGACACTCACCATCACCCCGATCCGGGTTCCCTAAACTGCCCCCGGAACAGCGCGGCACCCCCTCGTCCAAGATGGCGACGGCCCGCTCCGCAGGTACACACAAGGCCTCGAGGGGGGCCTCATCCCAACGTTCTTCCTCCACCATGAGGACCAGACAGAGGGCAATCTCTCCCCCAGAGTCTGATGTGGGCACGGTCCACTCAGGCAGTCGCTCCCCTGACTCCCGGCGCTCGTACTCTAGCTGGGACATGAAGGCCTACATCAGAGCCCTGCTCACCAAGCACGATTTTGAGGCCTATGTGCAAAGACTGGAGCGCTCCTATAAACAGGAGATCACAGAGCTGCTTAGGGATGTCACGAACAGGCTGGAAGAGGTGGAACACAGTGTGGAGGAAACAGTTTCTACCCTGCAGGCACACAATGCCATACTAAACGATCACACTGCACAGATCCAACAACTTATGCTGTCCCAGGATGAACAAGAAAATAGGGCCAGGCGCAATAATATTTGCGTCCGCGGACTGCCTGAAACAGTGGAAACTAAAGATTTGGCCACGGTAGTTATCGCCATATTTAATGAACTGCTCCTGAAAGAGAAGGAGGCTGCTATAGAACTGGATCAGGTCCACAGGGCCTTGGGCCCTAAGAACCCCAACCTGAATTATCCTAGAGACGTGATATGCAAAGTCCACTTTTACGCTGTCAAGGACGCCATCATGCAGGCTGCACCCACCCAAGACTCCATCCTCTTTGAGGAGGCTCGCATCCAATTGTTACCAGATGTTTCCAAGCTCACGCTGGATCTTCGCAGAGCCCTGAAGCCCCTCACAGGAGCCCTCCAGGCCAAGCAGATCAAATACCACTGGGGCTTTCCTTTCCAGTTGTCGGCCTCTCATGACGGAAAATCTGCAGTGTTCCGCACCCTGGATGACCTCCCAAAATTTCTGGGGACTTTTGAACTCCCGATGACATCTCTTCCTGACTGGCCATTGCATGCTGCCACCCCTGGATTTCAACCTTCTAAAGGATGGAAAAGGCAAAGCAAGAAAGCTAAACGCTCCAAACCTGAGGCCTCCGTGTCTACTTCTGCTGGCTGATGTGACTATGCTCATTTAAATCCACAGTGCCTTTTTATTTGCAGGTTTGGGCCAGTGGCCACTTTTTCCCTGTTGGGACAGACGGATGTGACGGGACGCTATGCTGTGATGTGTAATTGCAACAGTTGTGTGGGGGGATATTGGCCACCTCTGCATAGGGGGCCGGGACTCCCTCCTACCCTATAATGCTATTTTTCCCCTGGAGGCACTTTAATTACTTACTTTTGGGCCCCTGCACGAGGTCCCCCTTGATGCGGTGTCCCTCACTTAATTTGAAGTTGCCAAATGTGCCCAGATTGGCCCTCACCCATCTTACAGGTCTTTGCCTAGGCCTTTCTCCGTCCCCCCCTGCATTTTTTTCCTTTTTTTTTTCTTTTTGTGTGTTACCTACTCGCTGACCAAAACGTTTTATCGTGTGTATTATAAATTTATTTTTGTGTTTTTCTCCTCTTTGGTTTTCTTGCTACATTGTTCTGGTGTGTCCACCTGTCTCGGTCGGGACGCTATGGGACGCTGACACCTGTAGTGCTGAGAGGGAGGTTACATCCCCGCTTGGCACGTATGCTCCGTTTGACCGCACAGTTCCATGGGGTCCCGCCTTGACATGTAATTTATGTTTATCTTGCCGTTATAGTTTGCTGTGTAATGCTCATCTGTGTTGTGTGCTGTGTTGTGTGCGGGGCTCTCCCCGCGAGTTGACCACGACCCCCACCTTAGGCCTTTCAGCTGTCTTTATGGCTACAGCCGAACCGTTGCTTGCAACGCTACTAGAGTGGCCGCTTTGGCCCAACTTTTTTTCTGTCTTTTTTCTCTCTATGCTCTGTCTTCTCCACCCCCTACTCTTCTCCCTACACCCACTCTTCTTCCCCCCCCTTCCCTTCCCCCGGAAGCGGTGCGCTCCTCACTGGTGGGTATGTATCCTTTATTGTTACAACACCCTAATGGCTAGTCCCAACTGCTTGTCGGTCTCGTCCCTGAATTGTAGGGGATTTAACACGGAGAAACGGAGACGAATTGTGTTCCACTTTCATAAACTCCGTACTCAAATTCTCCTCCTTCAGGAAACCCACTTCAGGTCAGACTCTGTCCCACAGCTCCCTCACAAAAACTACCCTACCTGGTATCATAGTACAAACCCGCTGGCTAAATCGAAAGGGGTCTCCATTGCATTCCATATTTCTTTTACTCCGACTGTTCTAGACTCCTATGTAGACCCTGCTGGGAGGTTTATTTTTCTTAAACTGTCTTACAAGAATGTGATTTATACAGTAGTTAACGTATATTCTCCCAACCAGGACCAGCTGCAGTTCTTCTCCTCCGTGACCTCCCGCTTACGGAAGTTCGGCACGACTAACATGATCCTGGGTGGTGACTTTAATGTGGCCTTGGTTCCTCGCCTAGACACGTTAACCGGTAAGTCCTCGCACTCCTTAGCTAGCCTGACCAAGCTACGCTCCATCCTCACAGACCTCTCCCTAGTAGATGTATGGAGAGTCTTAAACCCCACATATAGGAACTATACATACTACTCCCCCGCACACTCCTCCTACAGCAGATTGGACTACATACTCATTTCTCAATCCCTATTGGACCTCTCCCCTACTGCGTCTATAGGTCTCACACTATGGTCGGATCATGCTCCCATACACGTCACTTTGGGTAGGATTCCTTCATGCAAGCCTAGGTCCTCCTGGAGACTTAATGACAACTTGCTCTCAGACCCTGCGGTTACTGCAGACGTCATTCAATCCATCTCTCATTTTGTCTCCGACCATGCCCGAGACGACACAAACCCGCTCACTAAATGGGAGGCCCTTAAATGCGTCCTTAGGGGCAAGCTTATCCAACATGGGTCCAGGCTCAAAAAAGCTAGATCGGCCGATGTTACACGTCTTCTTGCCACTATCGCATCCCTTGAGGACTCCCATAAGCGCTCGCCGGACTCGGCCATACTGATTGATCTGGCCAATGCCAGGAGGGATCTCTTCCAGATCTTTGCCGAACGCTCCTTGGTGGCTCGGGATAAGGGGCGCTTTACGCACTATGCCCAGGCAAACAAATGCGGTCGGCTGCTGGTGAACACCCTTCAACCCCGCTTGACTAGGAAACATATCCCCTTGATTATTTCCCCCAGCAAGGACAAATTGCAGACTAACTCCGCTATTGCGGAAGAGTTCCGCCAATACTACGCGGCCCTCTATGATCTTCCCGCTCAGGTGTCCATGTCTCCCATGCACTCTTTGGACTCCCCTGGGCCTTGTCCTCCTATATCAGAGACACAGCCCTCCCGACTATCCCTGTCTCCTCGGTTGAGGAGTTAGAAGCCCCCTTCGCGATGGAGGACTTCCTCCTCGCAATTAAAAAAACTCAAAAATGGCAAGAGTCCCGGCCCTGATGGGTTTACCCCACGTTTTTATAAAACATTTGCTCCTCAACTGGCCCCTCTCCTGGCGAAGGCTTTCAACGCCTTGGATGACGGTGCCTCCCCATCCTCCGCTCTCCTCTTGGCTCAGATAGCAGTTCTCCCAAAACCCGGTAAAGACCCCTCTCATTGCTCTAATTATAGGCCCATATCACTTTTGAACACTGACCTGAAACTTTTTGCAAAAATACTGGCAGACCGTATTTCTCCCCTGCTGCTGGGTGTTATTCATGGAGACCAGGTAGGTTTTGTCCCTGGCCGTGAAGCCAGGGACAACACCACCAAAACCATACATCTCATAGCATACGCCCAACGCCAGCGGGTCCCTGCTTGCCTTCTTTCCTGCGATGCCGAGAAGGCATTTGATAGGGTCAGTTGGCCGTTCCTACAATCCACCCTCACCCAAATAGGCTTAGGCCCTAGGATGCTTGCCCGTGTTATGTCACTGTATTCTGTCCCTACTGCCACCGTCCTGGTCAACGGATACGTTACCCATTAAGAATGGCACCAGACAGGGGTGCCCCCTTTCCCCCCTCCTTTTCGCCCTTGTAATCGAACATTTGGCCCAGGCTATCAGGGCAAACCCGAATATACATGGGATCCAAACTCCCTCCTTACACTGTAAACTCTCCCTGTATGCGGACGACCTACTGCTATATGTCACTCAACCTCACACTAGTATTCCCTCCATTTTATCTGAGATTGAGAGGTTTGGTGGGCTGAATAACTACAAACTGAACCTATCCAAAACCAAAGCTCTCAACATATCCGTTCCGCTCCCTACCCTGGCCACCCTCAAATCTCAGTTCTCTTTCCAATGGAAGGAGAAATCCATCTCCTATCTTGGGACTGCTGTCCCTCATAGTCTGTCGGACATTTTCACCCTGAATTATAGCCCGCTCCTGGCCAAGCTCAGGCACCTCACAGAGGCCCGTATGGATCTGCCGGTGTCGTGGTTCGGTCACATGAACACGCTTAAAATGGATATACTGCCCAAGCTTTTATATCTCTTCCAGGCACTCCCGATTTCCCTCCCCTCATCCTTTTTTTCGCACGGTGCGCTCCATGGCCATTCAATTTGTGTGGAGACGTAGCCGACCTAGGCTGAAACACAAGCTCCTTTGCTGTCCCGCTTCGAGTGGGGGAGCAGGTCTTCCCGATTTCGAACATTATGACGCGTCAGCGGTACTCTCCCGGATCCTGGAATGGTTTCCTCACCCGCTGAGCAAAGTGGCATTATGTGTGGAGCAGGACATGTCCTCGGTGGACCTAAGGGCCCTACTTTGGGGCCATGCTTTGTCCCACATAACCTTGGTGGGATTATCCCCCCTCACTAGAGATGCCCTGGCGATATGGTACCGTAGAAGAGAGGCATATGCCCTCTCTACGGACCCAAGCCCCCTGACCCCTCTCTTTGACAACCCAGATCTACCGGAGGGAGTGGGGCTGCACTCCTTGGCCAGTTTCCTTAGACAGGACTGGCCCACGGCTTAAAACTTCGTTCACGCCCCTACAGGTTCTCTCGTGTTGACACCGAACTCGGTTTCCTCGAAAGTGACTTGGCTCACGCACCGCCACCTGACGGCTCACTGCAAGACATTACATGGGTCTAGACAGGTCCACAGACCACTGACTGGGTTCGAACAACTCTGCTCCTTTTCCTCCCCCCAAAGGCACACGCTCTCCTTGATCTACAAAATGGTTCTGGGTCATACACATAGCACCCCCCTTAATACACGCTGGCTTGGTTAGAGGAGCTAGGGAGGGATATCAGTGAGGCAGAGTAAGGCCTTCTTTTTTACGCATAAATCCTCAATATCGAGCTATGCGCAGGAATAGAATTACAACGTTTTATCGCGGTGGTACCGCGTCCCGACCACCCTCAGGGTCATGTTCCCCTTGGCCTCGGACTCCTGCTGGAGGTGTGACGCAGCTAAGGGTACATATAGTCACATTTGGTGGGAATGCGACCTGATACGCCCGTTCTGATCCCAAATCTTCTTAATTTATTCGGATCTTTATGGCTAACCACTCACCCCCTCCCCATTCGTAGCCCTTCTCTCCATCCTCCCCGGTGCCACTAAGTTTCAGAAGAACTCCCTCCTAAAATTCTGTTTGAGTGCTGGACAGCAGTTGGTTTCTAGACATTGGAAGTCGTCCTCCCCCCCCTTGATTACAGAGTGGATAAGCAAAATGAATAGCATTATGCTTATGGAGGAAATGCAGGCCAAGTCTCTGGACAGGTATGCTAAATTTTCCTTTACCTGGAGTGTTTGGAGGCATTACTCCACTTCGGATAAACTTAAAGACAGGGTCGCTCCGGCGACGCCCATTTGAGGAGCTCCTTTTTGGATGATTTGTTGTCTCCCTCTTCTCTGGCGGTACTCGGCAGAGTCCGTATGACGCGCCCCCGCTAGTGAGAGGGTGCACCGCACCCTGTACCCCACCTCCAACCCTCCACCACTTCCTTCCTCCCCCTCTTCCCTTCCCCACCCCCCCATTCTTACCTTCTTCTCTCTGCCCTTGACCCCCTTCTCTCTCTTCTTCCTTCTTCTCATTTGATTTCCCGGCCGCATCTTCGGCCTCATCATGGTTCTAATAATGTACGATCCGATGGCTTCACGGGACCTCTTGCTTGTGCAGTTAATTTTTGGTACTCTACACCTGATTGCATATTGTGATATTTTATATAGGTACCCTGGATAGCTGCCTTCACCGAATCACATGATTCTCCAAACTCCCCTAGGCACTGGACGCAGATGGTTCCCATTGGGGCGCCCAGGCTAGGGGAGACCATAGAAGGCCACAATTGTGCCCTGTGTGAAGTGCAGTCCCCTGTGTCCTCACCTTGCCACAATGTCCCCCTTATTGTTTTGTTTCCTCTTGCTATCTCCCTTGACAAGGATTGTTTTTGTTTTAACTGTTATGTGATTGTGCCCGAGCCGCCCTTTGTTGGGTCCTCGGCAACGCCATGGTATGTTTCTGTTTATACTATCTGAAAAACTCAATAAACGTTTATTGAACCTAAAGGGAGAGAAAAACTCTCCAAAATGAGGGAAGTTCTCTCTTAGACAGATCTCACCAGAACAATTAGTTCACATTGGAGTTTGTGTACATTGGTCTCTTTGGTGTCGGAATTGCATACAGACGAGCAGAATTTCTGACAAGAACTTTTTCCTTTGGAAAAATAGAGAACCTGCTCCCAATCTTTTGCTGGTGGAAATTCTGACAGAAAATGTTGGATGAAGCATATACACGATCGGAGTATCCGAGCAAAAGCTCACATACAACTCTTTTTGACAGAAAATTCTATCGCATGTACAGGGCATTAGGGTGGAGTCTGCGAGCCAGGCCTTCTCATCCACATTAGTGCATGACCTCACAAATGTGCTTCTGGAAGAATGGTCAAACATTCCCATAGACACACTCCTAAACCTTGTGGACAGCCTTCCCAGAAGAGTTGAAGCTGTTAAAGCTGTAAAGGGTGGGCAAACTTAATATTGAACCCTACATACTAAGACTGGAAGGCCATTAAAGTTTATATGTGATCTGTTGCTCTCCTTAATGCTCAGGTTCCTTGTATATCCAAGCCCAATCAGAAGCTGATCCGCTTTATGCTCCTCGGGGCAAAACCACCATCGCTAGGGTTTCCATTGAAGTGATAAAATGCAAGATTTTGTGGATTATGGCACAGGAAAAGCTGGGCAGTGTCCTATCAAACACAGAACAAAAATTTGAAGCTGTGTGGGAACCATGGGTGTCCCACTGTGGTATATCTTTGGCGACTGGGGTACACCCTGAGCTACCTGCATCCTCAAGCTCTAGTTAGGCACATGCTCCCTTTCCTTTCTTTCTCTCTTTTCCCCTACAGTATCTCTCTTTCTCTTTCCTACCTCTCATTCTCTCAAGATAGTTGTATGAATTAAGGGTAATGTTTTATCTTCTGTTTTTTTTTTAATGAAGACAATTCAGCAACACTATAGGCCTGAATTTGTGATTACGAGCTAGGGGTGCACTGAAGTTAAATTTGAACCCACTAATTTCCTTGGTAGTACTTTTATTGAAGGGAGCCGGTTGGAAGGGGCCTGGCCGGGGAAAACAGAATGATCCCATTATGGGTGCCTGGGACAGGTAGGACTCCCTCGAGCGATAGACCCCTATATTCACTTATTTTCCTCCCCTTCACCTGTTAGCAGGCTTGTATTTTTCCTTTAATCAGCCCACAGTTGGGCTTTATGAAATCAATTGAGGCCTTGTTGCTGATACTATGCCTTGTTTGTTAAATGTTATGATGATGTAAACCCAGCCTTTTGTCATACTGTAATAGTATTCTGTATTTGAAAGATTTAAATCTATTGAAAGTAAAGTTCATGGGCATGTAAAGACAGGCGTCCCAATACTTTAGGTAATGTAATGTATTTTGGTGTCACCTTAAAAATGTAATAAATGTTTTAAAATGTATAAATGTAGTAAAAATGTAAAAAAAAACTTTGCAATGTTTTGTACCAAAAATATAGAATTAATTCTAGTTTTCTATAAAAGAAGAGCTACTCTTCATTCAGTGAACAGCATCTACTGCTGATCCGAGCTTTCTTTATTATTACATACATTTTCCCCATCACAAAAAGTTCATTATTCTTAGGCCTCGTACACACGATCAAATCTGTCTGCTGGAAACGGTCTGCTAGACCGTCCCAGCAGACAGATTCGATCGTGTGTACGGCCGAGCCGACGGATTTGGCCACCCGACAGATTTCAAAGCATGCTTTGAAATCTATCGGGTGGGAATCCGTCCGCCCGACATGTCTGCTGGTTAGTACACTTACCAGCAGAAATGTCGTCCCGCACCGCCGCCGAATGGATTCGGCGCATGCGCGGAAGTGTTTTACTTCCTGGTGCGGTGACGTGGCGGCGTCAACGTCACCGCCACGTCACCGACACGTCAGCGCGCCGTCTGCTGGCGGGGATTTTGGTTTGCTCGTGTGTACACGCGAGCAAAACAAAATCCTATCAGACAGATTTGTTCAAATCGGTCGGTCCGACCGATTTGAACAAATAGATTGCCTTGTGTGTACGAGGCCTTATAGAATTGCATATGAAAAGGGAGGAAAACAAAATACTACCTGATAAATATTCATGAAATGCAATCATTTGGAGTACTCTTTGTAAATACTTGTTTTCATTTTTTTTTTATTGAAGATATTTTTTGCTGGCTTATGGTAATGTTTTGATTCTTTTGAATAGAAAGGTAAATTAAATTAGATAGAATTAGATATCTAATCTCAGACAATACAGTGCAGCTTGTTTTGAATCTGTTCAATGTTCAATGATAATTCACACCCAACTTTTTTTTTTCTTGGTGCTTTTTAGACCTGTTCTTGGGGTTATTTGGGATGCTGATTCAGAAAATTGCATTGGCTAGACTGCATCAGCTCTAGTTTCCTAGGTATGGTTGGATTTACATAATGTATTAGCAAGTGAAATATTTAGAGTACCTAGGCTGTGTCCTCAATTTGGAGAAATCTTCCTTGCAGCCTCAAAGAAGACTAGAGTACTTGGGCATGATTATAGACACATCCCTAAGCAAGGTATTCCTTCCTAAGCCAAAGGCAAAGGCAAAGGCCATAGGAGACTTGGTCCATGTGGTAAAGGCAAAGAGAAGGCCTTCCATATGTCTTTGCATGAGATTGTTGGGAACGATAGTAGCTTGTACTGTATTCTAAAATGTAAGTTGTTGACTGTATTACTGTTATGATTGTATTGGAGGTATGTATATTGCAACTCATATTTTATTTTTGCAGATCAAGCACCATTGAGGTTATGGATAGTTTAAGTGTTTCTTTCATACTACAAGGAGATTAAATAAAACACTACAGTAAAATATCCAGATTTTTTAAGGGCAACCAGGGTGAAGAGTGGTATAGTATTTGGCATTCATGACGTATCTAAAAAAGAGTTCATAGGGAAAATTTGGTGCCATTTTTGGAATCAGTGGGTCAGATATACCCAGGAAAAGGTCTAACATTTGAGGCCTGGGAATCAATGGGATATAACTTATACTGACCAATCATAATCAGTTTTTGACTTTTGACTCACTCCAACAAATTTCTTCTTTCCTTCCTTTTTTCCTTCCTTCCTTCCTATAATTTACATTAACTAAACAAGGCAGGATCACCAATTTGTAATCTTCTACCTTCAGCAAATGGATCAAAGAAATGTGACCAGAATTACAACCATTCTTCTCTTAGGGTTTCAGATTCCTCAACGTGTTACATTTTTGATAATTTTTATTTTCCTTTTGTTTTATTGTGTGTCAATCTGTGCAAACCTCCTGATCATCACACTGGTGTCCTACAGCAAATCCCTCCATTCCCCCATGTACTTCTTCCTCTCCCAGCTCTCTGTATTAGATATATTACTAGTGACTGATATCCTTCCAAACATGATTAGCACTGTTTTTCTAAAAAAGACAATCATGTCATTTTCTGATTGTCTCGCCCAGTTTTATTTCCTTGTTATCACAGAATCTTCAGAATGTCTTCTTCTGACAGTGATGAGTTGGGACAGATATTTGGCCATCTGTAAATCATTGCATTATACTTTGAAAATTAACTACCAGGTTTGCTGGATACTGGTCATCCTATGCTGGATATTAGGTGTGTTTGTATCTTTGGTTTATAATGTAACCATATCAATGTTACAATTTTGTGGTCCAGATATCATTGACCACATTTTCTGTGACTATGTTCCAATCCTTCAACTTTCCTGCTCTGACACCACCACGGCTCAATTTGAAGTGACAGTTTGTTGTCATCCCATTCTTCATTATTATTGTATCCTATGCTTATATCATATCTACTATTTTAAAAATCCCATCTATTACTGGGAGACAGAAAGTTTTCTCAACATGCAGCTCCCATCTGACTGTGGTTTGCATTTATTACGGTACCCTGGTTTGTGTTTATTTAATACCCAATAGAAGACAGACAAGGGACATTACTAAACTCATATCATTGCTATACACTGTAGTCACACCAATGATAAATCCACTTATTTACAGCCTGAGGAATCAAGAACTGAAAAAAGTTGCCAGAAAACTCATCCAGAACTTTTTGGACACAAGTAAAAAGTAACATTTGAACTCAAATATAATAATTAAAAATAAAAATAAATGTTGGTAAAATATTTAAGAGCAATAGACCAGTATCTTACCACTTAACAAATGTTTTTCATTAAATGTTTTAGTGTTTATTGATTGAACATGCATTTAAGTAGAGACTAACATACCTATTAGGTGATAGGGCTTCCCTTAAGTTTTGTCCCAAACACACCTGAATGTGAAAACAGATGTGCCAGGCTCAGGGTAGAATGGATAGCAGATGAAGGTAGAAATGGTCTACAGGGATGGTGCTTGATGCAGATAAGAGAGAACCTCAGGATAAGCATCAGTAGACAGTCCGTGTATTGATTGTGTGGGAATGCCAGACAGGGCCTGAAAGGAAGGTCTGGTAACCAGGTTCTGAAGGAGTAGGTAGAATAATGTAGTCTGGAAGCTGGAGCCAAGGTTATACATGATAAGACGTCAAGAGCCAATCCAGGAGTGATGACGTGCCGCGAGGTGGGTGGGGCGGTGAGACGTCTGTGAGACGCGGCTGAGCTTGGGAAGCTGGGACGAACCGCTGCATCCCCGGAAAGCGTGTCAGCCACCCGGAGAAACCGCGGAGGATCCCTAGCAGTCTCCCCGGGGACATCATCGTAAGCGGACCGGGAACCACCCGGGAACCACCCGGCATGATATGGGGAAAGACCGCCGCATAAACTAAGGATGCCGTGCTGCACGCGCTTGTAACGAACACCACCAGCCCCCCCCCATCAAGGCTGGCTCCCCCGGGGAATCCCCCAGCGGATACTCCAACACGGAAAGCACCCAAGCCTCTGAAATAGCAGGCCTCCCTCTGTGACAAGCAGGTAGTATATGTAACGGATCCTGAAGGTAAAAGCCTTTAATGTTTTCTGAAAAATTTAACTTTAAGCTATGAAATCGAACAAGGTGGAATAAAACAATACAGGAAGGGAGGAGGCACATAAGGGGATGCAAGGTATATTGAATTTTTTATATAAGGACTGGTTTCCACAATGAAAAAATCAGGTCTGGCCTTGCTGCTGTAAATGGGTAGTTAAGGGGGATTCTTCTGTAAGATGGCATGATTGTCACAAATAAATCCCAAAGCTGAGCTCCTACACATGATGGTGTAAACATTGAATGCATGATTGTAATATACTAAGAGCTAAGAAGTGTCTCTTTCCACAACGGTGTGTAGCATAGAAGCTGTGGAGGTCAGGAATAGACGATCTCCACCTAAGAATAGCAGACCGTATATGACTCTGAAGGCAACATCTCCAATGAATCTTTTTTTCTGAAACCTGAGGTAGAATGGATGTTGTACTCTTGGCCGAATGAGCTGCAATGGAATAAATGTTAAGGGTCACAGAGGGTAATACGTAGTACCTGCTGGCTCCAGTCGGGACATGGGCCCTAAAACATCATGACAAAACAGCACTTGGCCCCGTTACACTAAATAAATTGTCAGAAGGGGTTTTCTGATATGACCGTGTGAGTGATTGGATGGTTTCTTAGGATCATACACAAATTAAATTAACATCTCCAGGGAAAGGACTCACCTTTGGAGGGCGTACTAGAGGCACAAGAATGTCGCTTGTTTTTCTCATCTTTTTCTTTTTCTGGCTTCCCTGCGGCCCACTACTAGCGTGACTTTCTTGTTTGTTGAATTGCACTTTGGACTAAAAAAGTCTCAAAAGGGTATAGATATAAATGGGGTCAGAAGGGGTTGCATAAAGAGGTTACCAATAGGCAGTAAACCCCTACTCCTCTACGCCCCCCCGGAAAAAAAATAAAAAAGCTGAAAAGCAAAAGTTTAGTCATAAACAGGGGAGGTGACTAGTATATAAAAAAATCAAGAAGAGACACTCTACCCCATTAAGGTCTAAAATAAACACTTTTAAACCCGGCTAAGGACCCCCTATATGAGAGATAGGAGCCCCCCCCCCCCAAAGAGGATAAGAACAAACCTCTGGGTACTAGGGTGAACCTTGTAAACCATAAGAGGTAAACCGGAATCCATATAAGTATTACCAACGGTATCAAATAAGGGGAAAACCCAGATCCAGAGGTAGCAAGGAAGTAAACAATTTGGCAACCTGGGGAAAAGAATCAGAAAAGTGAAGAATAATATGTCCAGGATGTCAAGTAGATCAACAAAGGGAGGAACCCCAAAGACATCTGGAACTGTGGCAACACCAAATACAATCCAACAATATATGTCTAAAGCAACAAGCTCTAGAAATACAGGATCCCCAAAATCCTCACAAGGGAAAACGGAGAAAAAAATGGATGAAAGAAAAGCCCATAAACCAACCCAAGGGGATACATCGGGGGATTTAAGAGAGGACTCAAGAGAGGAAGAGACCAGAGAGGGGGACGGAGAGATAAGCAGAAGGGAGGAACAGAGACCCGAAGATCAAATTCCAACCATGGGTGACATGGAAAAGATGCTGATGCGACTTGAAAACGCAATTAAAGGAGAAATACAGAGGTTAAAGACGGATCTTGGCCATCTTCTTTTAAGGGTAGAGACGTTGGAGGAACAGCTAGAGAAACAAAAACAAGAGTCAATCGAGTTAAAGGTACAAATCTCCCAGCTCCATCTTCAACAGCGAAACATACTTTACAAACTGGAAGATCAGGAAAATAGATCCAGAAGACAGAACTTGAGAGTTAGAGCAGTCCCAGAAGGAAAAGGGGAAGATCTGAGGAAAATAATCGAGACAATACTAAACCCAATATTGGGTAAAACCGCTGAAGACTCGATTAGAATTGAGAGAGTCCACCGTGTGGGAAGATTAAATAGAAGCAATACAGATCGGCCTCGAGACGTTATTGTTAGATTTTATTCGTTTGAAGAGAAAGATGAAATATGGAAGAAACTGAGGGGATCCCCCCCCCCCTCACATACGAAGGGTCCTCCTTACAGATCTATGCAGACTTGGCCTCTGAGACGTTGGCTAGAAGACGACTTTTAAAACCTCTTCTAGAACAACTAGTGTCTAAGAAAATTAAATATAACTGGAGATTTCCAGCGTGCTTGGTAGGCTCAAAAGACGGGAAATCAGCATTACTGCGATTCCCTGAAGATCTGTGCGAATTCTGCAAAAGACTAGACCTACAGATACCAGACCTACCTGGATGGGTTCAATAGGGGGAGACGGCAGAAGGGAGTTCAATTCCCTCATCTTTGTTTATCTTTTTTCCCTTTTTTCTGGAGAGGGAGGGGGAGGGGTGTGCCAGAACAACATGGAGGTCCCATTACCCCAGAGAAGCTCAGCGTCCTCTATCTTTGTTTTTTTTCCCCTTCTAAGCTAGAAGGGGATTGTGAAAATAGGCCCCACCCCAGAGGGAAACTAAACCAAGGGATAAAATTGGTTTAGAGGCCAATTTCTGGCCAGGGGGGGAAGGGTTGGGGAGAAGGGGGGAGGGGGGGGGGTTGGAAGAGGGAGGGGATGGAGGGGAGGGAGATACACCACACCAAAAAGATCGATAGAGAAAGTATATGAAACCAGGTTGAGTCAAAGAGGAAGATCTCCAACACCAGATAATGCCGATAATAAAATGCGTATCATACAACGTAAAAGGTTTAAATAGTCCCACAAAGAGACACAACGTTTTAAAGGAATTGAAGAGAATTAAAACTGATGTAGCATATTTACAGGAGACCCATCTTACCTTAGACTCAAACGCAAAATTAAATTCAATGGATTTCCCTGTATGGTATTATGGGGACACTGTCTCAAAACGTGTGAGGGGAGTAGCTATCGGGTTCGCCAAAGGAGTGAGATTCCGTTTAATCGATAGATTGACAGATCACGAGGGGAGATTCCTTATACTAAAAGGGAAATTAGATGAGACAGAATGCACCCTAGTAAAGATTTACTCACCTAATAACCAACAGATAAAATTTCTAATCGATATCTTGGGAAAGATAAGGGACTTTAAAAAAGGTAGGGTTATACTGGGAGGAGACTTCAACTTTTGCATGGACCCAAAGGTAGATAAGACAACCCAGACAGTAGGGACTAACATAAAACAACTAAGAAAACTAAAAAACAACCTGCATAGTAGTCAACTAGTAGACGCTTGGCGTGTGCTAAACCCGGTGACACGAGATTATACCTTCTATTCTCCTGTACACGGGTGCTACTCCCGGATCGACCATATTCTCGTCGACCACTGCCTATTGGAGGAGGTGGTGAACGCAACAATAGAGCCCATGACCATATCAGACCATGCCCCAATCAGTGTGTCCCTTAATATCTCAGGTAATCCAAGGCCACCCCAAACTTGGAGGCTTAATGAGGAATTACTAAAAGATGCAAATAGCCTTACCAGGGTTCAAAAGGAGTTAGAAGAATACTTCAAAATAAATGATACAAGTGACATATCCAAAGCCACATTATGGGATGCCCACAAGGCCTTAATTAGAGGCACGTTGATATCAGAAGGAGCAAGAAAGAAAAAAGAGAAACGGCTTCAAAAGGAGAAAATAATAAGGGGATAGACAAGTTAGAACAAAAACATAAAAGAGGGGCTCAGCAACAAGATCTATATCAAGAATTCGATAATAAACGCAACCAACTTAAAAATCTTTTATTTCAGGAAACCAAAAGAGATTTACAGATAATTGCAAAAGAAAGATATATGGGAGGCAATAAAACCAGTAAACACCTGGCAAGGTTGGTTCAGAAAAAGAAAGGAAGAAACTATATAGAAAAAATTAAAAAACGAACAAGGAAAGGAGGTGTATAAAACAAAAGACATAGCTGAAACTTTCCGAGTTTATTACGAAAACAGAAAAACTGGGAAAATGAGGAGAGAAAAAACAAAACCTCAGACTTCCTGCAGGGGGCAGGACTCCCATCAGTAAATCTAATAGATGTATCAACTATGGACAGGCCGATCACAGAAAATGAAGTACAATTAGCGTTATCTGGTACAGCATCGGGGAAAAGCCCTGGTCCCGATGGCTTTACCGCACTTTACTATAAAAAATGCAAAAATATCCTCATACCTCGACTATGTCAATATTTTAATGGTCTAGGAAAGGACTATACCCTGAGTAGAGAAGCCGCCGGGGCAACAATAACCGTTATTCCAAAGGAGGGCAAGGATACCAGGTTTTGCTCGAGCTATCGGCCAATATCTCTGCTAAATGCAGACTTAAAACTGTTCGCAAAGATACTGGCCGAGAGAATAAAACGTGAGATGGCGGGGCTGATACATCCCGACCAGACAGGTTTTATTCAGGGTCGAGAGGGAAGAGACAACGGGGTAAGAACCCTCCGCCTGATCCAGGAAATGAGGAGAAGCGGAGTCCCCAGTCTACTCCTGTTGATCGATGCAGAGAAAGCGTTCGATAGGGTAGACTGGGGATTCATGTTACAAACCTTGGAAACTATGGGATTTGGACGTAGGATGATGGGATGGATCGGAACTCTATATAAAGCCCCAACGGCTAGGATTAAAATAAATGGAGGTCTATCTCAATACTTCTTAATGGAAAATGGTACGAGACAAGGGTGCCCCCTTTCACCATTATTATTTGTGCTGTCCCTTGAACCCCTTCTATCTAGAATACGCAAATGCCCTGAAATAAACGGAATTAAGGTGGGAAAAGAAGAGCATAAATTGGCTGCATTTGCAGACGACGTGCTCTTTTACCTGACCAATCCTAAATCCTCTATCCCAAAACTATTAAATGTATGTAGCCAATATGGGGAAATTTCAAACTTTAAATTGAATATTAATAAAACGGAAATATTAAATGCCAGCACACCCAAGAAAGATATGCAAATCCTTAGATCAGAACATAAATTCCCATGAGTAAAAGAGCTCAAATACCTGGGCATCTATTTGGCGAGTACGGAAAAAAGAATCTATGAAATCAACTACATCCCCTTGATAGAAGAAATCAAAAATTAAATAACTAGAATAAAAAATAGACCAATTTCTTGGTTTGGACGAATACATTTTTGTAAAATGGTGTTGATACCAAAGATTCTATATAACAGTGATGGCGAACCTTGGCACGCCAGATGTTTTGGAACTATATTTCCCATGATGCTCAGCTACTTTGCAGAATGCATGAGCATCATGGGAAATGTAGTTCCAAAACATCTGGGGGTGCCAAGGTTCACCATCACTGCTATATAAGTTCCAGATGATCCCGATTAAGCTCCCAAACAATTGATCCGTATTCTCCAAAAAATAATTATGAATTATATATTGGGAAATAAGAAACATAGGATATCATTTCAGACCCTCAGACAGACCAAAAATAAGGGGGGACTGGCCATCCCGGATCTTAAAAAATATTACGATGCAATAATCCTGTCGAGAGCAGTGGAATGGGCCAGAGTAAACACAGAAAAAAAGATGGGTTAGTTTGGAGAATACTCTCGCAAACGCGAAATTAGAAAAAATAATATGGAATCCCCCACAATTCAGAGCACTAGGCACAGCAACACATACAATCACAAAGAATGCACTCAAGGTATGGGATTATACTAAAAAAAAAATTGATAAAAATTTCAACTCTCCCCTCATTTAGAGATATAACACATCAAGGACACTTATTAGCATATAGGCAAAAAGGGGAATAAATATACAATAAATGTGCAAAGAGCAATACATTTCATAATTTATAATAAAGTTAAACTAAGAGGAAAAAAAAAAAAAAAAATTCCACAAATGATGCAAACCTGAAACAGAGACGAAAATTAAGCACTTTCACCATGAGCTGGTCTCTTGTGCGCAGTAAAAGCTGACTGTGGAAGGAAGAAAAAAAAAAAAAAAAGAGCCAGGCCATGATCATATACGGTTGAGCAGAGGCGGAAGGAGCAGAGGGTAGAGACAAACCGGGTTAAGCATAGGAGATCAAGCAGGAGCAAGGTTAAGCAGCAATCCAGGGTCATGATCAGGAGAGAGTCAGAGGGAAATTCAGCAACAAACTAGGTTGGTAACAGGAATTCAGACAACTGGATAACCAGGAAGCACAGAGACTAGGATCACAAAGACCTGAACAATATCCAGCAATAAGCACATGTTAGGACCTCCTTTAAAAAGACAGCTTGGTGCCATCCATAGGACTGGGCTTGCTTAGGCATGCACCAAAGTACAGATGAATGCCAGTGCATGCCAATGTGCTCACAAATGTGCCAACGTGTCTGTGCACACTGGTTATCTATGTCTGTGCACACATGTCTATCTATGTACTGGCACATGCACATGAGCATTAGCTGCACGAGTACTAGTTCACTGACACTAACATTTGTACGTGTTTATAATAGCTTTTAAACTTTCTTCAGGTGAAAGCTTAAAGTGATACTAAAGGTTCAAATAAAAAAAATAAAAACATGTCATACTTACCTCCATGGTGCAGTTAGTTTTGCACAGAGTGGCTCTGATTGTCCTCTTCTGGGGTCCCCCGACGGCTCTCGCAGCTCCTCCCCGCATCAGATAACACCCTGGGAGAAGTGCTCTCCCGGGGGGTTTATCTTGCAGGTGCGCTGTCGTGTCCAGCATTTTGGCATCCATAGCCGCTCAATGCAGGACTCAGCCCTGCCCCCGGGTAGCCAATGGCTGCACTGCTATCAATCAAGAGCTGAGAACCCCGGGCAGAGAGATGGCACATCCTCACTGTCAGACATTTCAGGGCTCAGGTAAGTAAAACTGGGGGGGGGGGGGTGCTGGGTGGCCGGTGACTACCAGAAGTTTTTTGACTAACCACCGCTCGGATGATGGTGTCAAGTTTACTGAGGAAAAACAGGAGGCGTGAAATTCAGACAAAGAAAAAAAAAACATTTAGAAGGGAAATCGAAGGAAAAGGTAAGTGAACCAACAATGCACTAGCTTAAAGGAACCTATTTAGAAAATAAAAACAAACCTTATGAGCCCCTTTAACAAATCAGTTATAATTCCGTTGCATCACTGACAATCTTATATTTATGTGAAGCTTTATGTATCATCGTTCACAAATTAGATTCACATGACAATAGGAGAAACCTTGAGTATACACTGTAGCACTTATGCCGCATACACACGATCATTTTCGGGTTGTAAAAAACAAAGTTTTTCAGGCTCTAGAAAAAACTATGTTTTTCAACTTGATCATTAAAACGACCTTGCCTTCACATGATCGTAAAAAAAAATGCTCTAGCAAAGAACGGTGACGTACAACACGTACGACGGCACTATAAAGGGGAAGTTCCATTAGGATGGCGCCACCCTTCGGGCTGCTTTTTGATTTTGTGTTAGTAAAAGACGATTCACGCTTTTCTGTCTGTTACAGCGTGATGAATGTGCTTACTCCTTTACAGATGGTAGTTTTACCTGAACGAGCGCTCCCGTTTCATAACTTGCTTCTGAGCATGCGCAGATTTTTCACATCGTTAAAGCCCACACACGACCATTTTTTACAACCCAAAAAAATGACAACGTTAAAAACGTTGTTAGAAAAATAGAGCATTTTTAATGACATAACAAAAAATCTTAGGGCCAGATTCACAGAGCGATTACGCCGGCGTTACAGGAGATGCGCGGCGTAAGTCTAAATTTGCGCATGCGTTTCGATGCGCCGCATCCCCAAAATGAGATACGCAAGAAATCAATTTTTTTTTGACCTGCGTAATTTCGATAAACAGACGCATCCATCCACGCAAAACTGCGCTAGACACACCATTGATTTGCTATTCAAATATGCAAATGAGGGAGTTACGGGGATCCACAAAAGAACGTTGGTGCAGAGCAGGCTACGCGCTGTGCGCAACAGCTGCACGTCCTGTCTAAAATTAGACCATATAAAAGGTGGTATAAAATTAGACAATCCGTCTACATGTCAGCTAAAGCAACACTGTTAGTGAGGAGCTGAGCAGTCACACTTGCTGCCCAACAAACTGTATGCCAACATGCCAGTGGCATCCATGCTCATAGCTATACTACTGACTTTAGATGAGCAAAGAAGGAGGAGGGCACGGAGGAGGGCACGGAGGAGGGCACGGGAGAGTTTTTTTTTTTTTTTTTTCAAAAAAAATTTCTTTGCTTTTATAAACATTTTTACAAAAAAAATACATACATACTGTATATACATCAATACATAACATACATACAAATTACAAACACGGTCTCACTAACTTTCAATAGCCCTTTAAAACCTTGATGGATATAATAATCTAATCTGATACAAGCCCCTCACTCTTCACTTGAAATATCACACACGCATAGACATTTTTGGCATGAGTGATTCTGAGGTGTCTCGAATCTTCAGATTCACCCCTCATGCCATCCTGGAATTAACCACAACCCTGCAGGAGGACATCACCAGCCCAACACATGACACCACCCATGACACCCATGACAGCTACATATACAATCCTAGCCCCATCCCCACAGATTTCGAACAGAACTTGTATGGGGACAGCTGGCTGGTTGGTGAGTGACATGGGTGGCATGCATGACTGCCCCCCCCCATGATGCTGAAATCACAAGGGGCACATGCACTAATAACATCCTCCTGTCTTATCCCTTCAGGGTGACTCTGCATATGCACTGGGACCCCATCTCATGACTCCTATACGGAACCCCCCATGGTACCCTGTAGTATTCCCCAAACTTTGTATGCCAGATCATCGGTGCATGTTGCATGCTGCACAACTTCGCAGTGAGAAAGGACCTGGAGATTGACATAAGTGATGACCTGACCCCTGAACCAGACAATCCCCCCCTATCCGAGGCTACCCCGTCTTCTGATGGAAGAGCAGCCAGGAGACAGCTCACATTAGGCATCTTTGCACGTTAAACACACACATTAATCATGGCACAATGAGAATGCATGCATGCACACCACTGTGGTCCCTAGCACAGACACATCACATCCTCATCATATTGGATTGGCACAAGCCCACCATGCAGGACTTGTGAGCAGCAATGCCACGGCTCCAATTATGTCACTGTACATTCATACACCATTCACACAGACCTGGGGATCACTTTTCCACCACAAATGAGGGTGACACCCCTTTTCCGGCAGGAATGTCACACCCACATTCCAAAATCATTCACAAACAGAACCAAAAAAAAAAAATTGTCCAGCAAAAATAAAAAATGCCCACCAAAAATATAATTTAAAAAAAATAACAACAAAGAAAACACATAAAAGACAAAAATCACTCTGCAAAACAGTCCCCAAATATCTCAAAGACACGTCACAAACAAACAAACAAACGCTAATAAACAACAGAACAAAAGCACCTTGCTGTATAGGAAGGGATACAAAGGGATGTACTTTTGCAAAGAAAGTGCGTTTGTGTCTGTCTATTTATGCTGTCTGCGTAGTTTACTAAGTTGCCCGGGTCCACTTCCAATTTCACTGATTGCGCCGTTCCCGAGTTGTGAGCATGCGCACAGAGGTGCTGACCATGGTCTGCTTCATGCGCGCATGCGTGATCCGGCCGGCCCTTCATTTGCATGGGGTCACGGCTCATTTCAATGTAACACGCCCACGTCCTTCCCAATTTGAATTACTCCGCCTTACGCCTCTGAAATTACGTTGCACAGGTGCTAATTTCTGCGCAAATCAAACGAGAATACGTTGATTGCGCCGCTACATTGTGGCGGTCTAACGTGAAGGAGTTAGTCAAAAAATGCGCCGATGTACGTGAATCTGGCCCTTAATTTTTTACAACCCGAAAATTATCCTGTGTACGCGGCATTATGAAATGTAGGGATAACATTGAGTGACAGGGTTTTAAATTGTTTTGTGTCTTCCCCATTTATCACGCTGGAAATATACAGCGCATGAGGAGGAAGACACATATATAATGCAGTTATAATTTTGGGGCTCCTCTTCTCAATACAGATAGTACCCAGAAGAACTCTGAAGTGTAGCATGGGAAATCATGATGGGTAAATCCCTTAGCTACCTTTACTTCCTAGTGGTCCCAGGGGCCATAAATGGTCCAAGGACCCACATAAAGGCAAATTACCCGGGACATAGGCTGCTGTTGGTTGATTATTTTTAAAACTCTAAATTCAAACATACAATACACTATATGAGCAAAAGAATGTGGGCAGTGTTCCATGTTTTTAAGATCAGATCTTTTTCATGTTATAATTATTGAAAATGTATGACATAAAAAGTCATTTTAACCGCTTGCCAACCGCCGCATGACTATTTACATCGACAGAATGGCACTGCAGGGCAAATGGGCATATATATATACGTCCCCTTTAATTTGCCAGTTGTGTGGTCGTGTGTGCGCCGCCAGCACTCTTGCGACCCTGTTGCGAGCTCCATGACCGTGCCCGCAGGACTCACGAACTCGATGTCCACCAGTGTCCTGCAATCAGGTCACAGAGCTGAAGAACAGGGAGATGTCAGTGTAAACACAACATCTCCCCGTTCTTCCTAGTGACATGTCACTGATCGTATGTTCCCCGTCATCGGGAACAGAGATCAGTGACGTGTCATGGAAAGCCACACCCCCTAACAGTTAGAAGCCTTCAGCACCCTGGCACAGCGCATTGAGGCAAGCACTGAATTCAGCAAGTTATTGCTCCCAACTCTGCGCTGGCGTAGCGTAGATTTCGAAGGCGCAGGCCGGCGTAAGTGGAAGTAGGTGGAAGTGGGAGTGACCCCATGCAAATGATGGTCTGAGCATGGTGCAGTGTTTTACGCCCGGCGCATTGCTGGGTTGTGCCTCATCTATGGGGAATAACTTTATGCCGGACGTACAACTTACGCAAACATCGTATAGCATGCGTCGGGCGCGCGTACGTTCGTAAATCGCCATATTTCCCTCATTTGCAAATTTAAATGCCTAATCAATGGGAGAAGCAACATGCGTCCAGACCATATTTGCGCCCATGCTACGCCGGCGTAAGCAAGATACGTCAGGGTAGGATGGCCTGTTTTTAGATGTATGTTGGTTTTGTGGGTCTGGCGCACACATACGCCGGGCGCACATTTGCACCACGTCGGCGTAACGTGATTTACGTTGGCGTAAGTGCTTTGTGAATCTGGGCCAAGATGTTTACTCAAGTACATGTAGCCCTACAGAACACATTTGGGATGAATTGCAACATCAAACGTAAGCCAGGACCACTTTTCCAACATCAGAACACCACACATGCTCATTTGAAGGATGGAAATTATTTTCAGAGGACTGAAGACCTTTATAGTCATAAAGAGGAGAAGGGGGCCAAATCCACAATAATGCCCATAATTTAGCATTTGGGCATTATATTCTGAATATTATATATTTTTTTTTTTATGTAAAATGATTAAGGACTACATAGTTACATAGTAGGTGAGGTTGAAAAAAGACACATCAAGTCCATCAAGTCCAACCTATGTGTGTGATTATATGTAAGTATTACATTGTATATCCCTGTATGTTGTGGTCATTCAGTTGCTTATCTAATAGTTTTTTTTAAACCATCGATGAAGAGAATTCCACATCCTTACCGGTCTTACAGTAAAGAACCCTTTTAAGGTTAAACCGCTTTTCTTCTCATTTTAGTGAATGGCCGAGTGTCTTATTAAATTCCCTTTCGCTGAAAAGTTTTATCCCTATTGTGGGGTCACCAGTACAGTATTTTTACTTTGAAATCATATCCCCTCCCAAGTGCCTCTTCTCCAGAGAGAATAAATTCAGTGCTCATAACCTTTCCTCATAACTAATTCTACCCAGACCCTTTATTCATTTTTTTGTCCTTCTCTGGACTCTCTCCAGTTCCATCACATCCCTCCTGAGGACTGGTGCCCAGAAATGGACAGCATACTCTAGGTCAGGGCTCACAATTTCAAGTCCTGAGCTACTAGCCAGGCCTCAAGACTTACTCGCCACCAGTTGCCCAACCTAATTCATACACTGCCCCACGCCTAATTGCACCTGCAAACACGTCCTCGTAGATTATATCATGGAATGACAATGTTAAATGTTTTATGCAGAATCAAGTTACAAAATTAAATATTGCCAACAACAACTTTAACAAAATGGGATGGGACACTGGGGGCAGACCAGAGGGACATGGCACTAGAACTGGGTCTCTTCCCCATTCTCTTGCTGTCTCCTCTGCAACTCCCATCCATCCATCCTCTCTCTCTCTCTCTCCCATTCATCTTATCAGGAGCCTGTGCGTGCGGCTCCACGCTTGCATGTCCCCACTTCCCCCTTTTATTCAGGCTGGCAGTGAGGAGAGGAGCTGCAGCACAGCGGGAGGGAGTACAATCCAGCGCTGAGATCCACACAACTGCACAGCCATTGACACCATAGCACAGCACACACTGACACCGCACAGCACACATTGAGACCAGTCTGTTCACAGTGCTCAGGCTGAACTGTTGGACACTTACTTAGTGCACAAGGAGAAGAAAACTGCACAAACTGGAAGGCTGCCGCTCTCATGTCAGGGCAACTTTTAGTGAGCGCTGCACCGGAGTGGTAATTTTCGCAATCCTCCACCTCACTCATTACTTTCTGCTCTCCAGCTACATTGGTTGGGGCCCGGGGGGGGGGGGGGGCAGGCTCAGAGAGGTCATACTGTTAGGTCCCATGGCTTAATGAGAATTGTAAGGAGAGCACCTGTGTACTGCTCTGCCTGTGTGCGGCTCAACAGACTACTTTTCCAGAGCATGCACCTTTGCTCTTCGGCCGCCAATCTCATCGGGACTCTAAGTGTAGGCACAGATTGGAGGGAGATTGGTCATGCAGCCCTGGCATTACTCGCCCCCAGCTTAAATCCACTCGCCAAATGCTAGTGGGCGAGTGGGAATTTTGAGGGCTGCTTTAGGTGCGGCCGGACCAGAGTCTTGTAGTGGGAGAATTATGGATTTATCTCTGGAGTTAATCCCCTGTTTAACCACTTCAATACCTAGCCATAGTGAAATGACGTCCTGGGCTTTGTGTGGTGATATCTAAATGATAGGGGCAGCTAGAGGCATCATTCAGATATCATTCTTTAGTGCGGGTGATTCTGTGCATCATAAGAACAATCATAGCGGCAGTTCCGGTGCTTGATCGTTCTTATAGGCGGCGGGAGGGGAAACCTCCTCCTGCCTCCATCTGGTGCTTCTCCGGTCTCTCCCGTGCCATCGGGGGCCCCGGAGAAAGAATAGTCCTGCGCAGGCTAGTAAGCATAGAGATGACTGGTCACCAGTCTTCTCTATGACCGTCGGAGGTGACGCAATGTGATGAAGTCACGCCCGGGTACCCATAAGTAAACAAAGCCGCGATTTCGGCTAGTAAGCAATACTAATCATGAGATCGGTGACATTTTTTTCACAATCTCATGCTTTCCAGCCTGGAGGAGAGATGCGGGGTCAATAAGACTCCATCAATCTCTCCATAAAGAGGACCTGTCACACACATTTCCTATTACAAGGGATGTTTACATTCCTTGTATTAGGAATAAAAGTGTTATTCTTGCAGACCTCTAGACCACTAGACCTCCTCTGTAAATCTAAACTGGTAACCTGTAAACATTTTCAAAGCATCGCCTATGGAGAACTTTAAGTACCGAAGTTTGGCGCCATTCCATGAGTGTGTGCAATTTTAAAGCGTGACATGTTAGGTATCTATTTACTTGGTGTAACATAATCTTTCATATTTTACAAAAAAATTGGGCTAACTTTACTGTTTTGTTCTTTTTTAATTCATGAAAGCATTTTTAAAAAAAAGGCTTTTGAAAAATTATTGTGCAAATACCGTGCAAGATAAAAAGTTGCAATGACCGTCGTTTTATTCCCTAGGGTGTCTGCTAAAAAAACATATATAATGTTTGGGGGTTCTGCGTAATATTCTAGCAAAAGAATGATGATTTGTACATGAAGGAGAGGAGTGCCAGAATAGGCCAGCCAGAGAATCTTCCTACCAATACGGATCTGCCAGGGCTTGGCGTGGTGGATAGAGCCAGGGACTCTGTCGTAAGGCATGCCTCTCACCCCCAGAGATTGGATCCAGATAACCTTGGATGCCAGTCTCCGGGGCTAGGGCACTCACTGCCTTGGCAGGCAGGTCCAAGGCAAATGGAGCAGGAGGGAGACCTTTTTGGAGTTACAGGCAGCATACCTAGTCCTACTGGCATTCAAGAACCTGATCCAGGGAGCTCGGGTCAAGCTTATGTTAGACAACCAAATGGCGGTTGCGTACATAACCAAACAAGGAGGAACCAAGAGCTTGTCGCTACTACAGTTGGCAACCAAGATATTCCAGGCACTCAAAATTACATAGCAGACCATCTGAGTCTAGATTTTCCCAACAACAACAAATGGTAATTCAATAGAGACTATCTGAGAATTATCTTTGGCAGATTGGGTATGCTCTCGGTGGACCTGATGGGACCCCATGGAATGCGTAGGTGCCTCAGTTTGTGTCAAGATTCCCCTGCAACAAAGCACTAGCTCAAGACGCCTTCTCAATTCCTCTGGAATTTCCCCTAGTCTACCTATTCCCACCGGTGCCTCTAATCCTGAAAACCCTACTAAAAATTGCCGGGGAGAACGTCCATACAATTGTAATCCTACCCTTTTGGCCATGAAGGCCATGGTTCCCACTGCTCCTGCTCATTCCCAAGTATGGCTGCTGCTGAAGAGGGAGCTACTACAGCAGGCCCAATCCAGGCAGATTGCAACTGACAGCATGGCTGTTGAATCAACCAGACTGCAGTTTTAAGGCATTTCAGAGGAGGCAATCTCGGCACTATTGAAGTCGAGAAAGGCCACAACCAATGCCACATACACCAGGATTTGGAAGAAGTTTACAGCATTTGCTTCACAACAGAAATTCTCCCTATTCACCGCAAACATTGCGCAGATGCTAGAGTTTCTACAGTCAGCACTAAGGATGGGCTTGGCATATAACACTATAAAGGTACAGGTGTCAGCCTTTTCTTGTTTCACAGGCCGCATGTGGGCAGAGGAGCCACTAATAAAGCAATAGAGCTGCCATAAGAATAAGATCACCAAGGAGGTCCCTGTTCCCAGCCTGGGACTTGGGCACAGTGCCAAGAGCTCTGCTCCAACACCCATTTGTGACTGCTGAAACAAATGGCCCCCTCTGGTTCCTGACAGTCAAGCTGATGTTTCTCACAGCCAATAACGTCAGCAAGGAGAGTTGCTGGCAGTTCTATATTGCACGGATCCTTTTTGCATAATTCTCCCAGACAAAGTAATCCTAAGACCCTAACCAGACTTAATCTCTAAGGTGGTTTCTATGTTTCATGTAAATTTGGCGTCGGTCCTACCTATCTTCACTCAACCGCTGAGACAAGCAGAGGAACTAGATGGTCAACTTGTTCTCAACATACTTACACCGCTCTCTGCAAAATTGATCATTTATTCGTCCTACCATCAGAACCTAGGAGAGGAGAAGCGGCATCAGCTGGAATCATAGCTACCTGGATCACCAAGGTGATAAGCCTTACGTATGAGAAACAGGGACTTATCTAAATACAAAAAAACCTAAGATACCGACTATGTATGATCCTCCAAAAGTGCATAAATCTATGATGAGAATGCCAGTGCTCTGGTGGATAAATATCTCCATCCGCATGTGATGTCTTTGACCTCATACATCAAGGATACAATTGATCTACTACAGACGATTGAAGGCACTTGTGTCCCCCAATACATGGCTAGTTGCCATTGACATTGAAAGTTTATACAATGAGATTCCTCATAATAGAGGCGTTGAGGTTGTGGGTAATCTTCTGAAGGACAGGGGTAGCTCTGCACACCCATATAATATGTTTATTTTGAAACTTCTAAAATTCATTCTGACACGTATGGCTAGATTCACGTAGAGCAGCGTAATTTTCTGTGGGCGTAGTGTATCTCAGATACGCTATGCCGCCGTAAATTAGAGAGGCAAGTGCTGTATTCACAAAGCTAAGTTACGGCAGCGTAGCGTAAATGGGCCAGCGTAAGCCCGCCAAATTCAAATGTGTTTGTGGGCGTGTTTTATTTAAACGAAGTGTGACCCCACATAAATGAAGTTATTTACTAACGGCGCATGCGCCGTCCGTGGACGTATCCCAGTGCGCATGTTCCAAATTACGCCTCTGAGGCCCTGTACACATGATAAGACAAGTCTGATGAAACTGGTCTGCAGACCAGTTTCAACGGACCAGTTTGATGGTGTGTACGGCCCATCAGACCATTGTCCGTCAGACCAAAGTTTTAAAACATGCTTTAAAACCTGTTTGATGGAACCTGTCCATCTTACAGATTCGATGGTTAGTACACAAAAGCATCGGACCAAAAACCCGCGCATGCTCAGAATCAATTTGACGCATGCTTGGAAGCATTGAACTTTGTTTTTTCATTACATCGTTGTGTTCTACGTCACCGCGTTCTGGTCTGATCGGATTTTGGTCCAATGGTGTGTATGCACATCAGACCATCAGACAAGTTCAGAGTTGTCTGATGAAAATGGTCCGTCAGACAAGTCTCATCAGACTGATTGTGTGTACAGGGCAGGTCTGATCGTGTGTACAGGGCCTGAGACTCATTGGTTTCGACGTGAACGTAATTTACGTTCAGCCCCATCCATGGACGAGTTACGCGAACAACGTAAAACGTGAAAAATTTTACGCGGTCCCGACGTCCATACTTAACATTGACTGCGCCATCTTGTTGCAGCTTTATCTTTACGTCTGAAAACGCCTTACGTAAACAGCGTATCTTTACTGCGATGGTCGGGCGTATATTCTCGTAGAGCAGTGTAATTTTGTGTGGGAGTAGCGTATCTCAGATACGCTATGCCGCCGTAAATTAGAGAGGCAAGTGCTGTATTCACAAAGCTAAGTTACGGCAGCGTAGCGTAAATGGGCCAGCGTAAGCCTGCCAAATTCAAATGTGTTTGATGTGGGCGTGTTTTATTTAAACTAAGTGTGACCCCACATAAATGAAGTTATTTACTAACGGCGCATGCGCCGTCCGTGGACGTATCCCAGTGCGCATGCTCCAAATTACGCCTCTGAGGCCCTGTACACATGATAAGACAAGTCTGATGAAACTGGTCTGCAGACCAGTTTCATCGGACCAGTTTGATGGTGTGTACGGCCCATCAGACCATTGTCCGTCAGACCAAAGTTTTAAAACATGCTTTAAAACCTGTTTGATGGAACCTGTCCATCTTACAGATTCGATGGTTAGTACACAAAAGCATCGGACCAAAAACCTGCGCATGCTCAGAATCAATTTGACGCATGCTTGGAAGCATTGAACTTTGTTTTTTCATCACATCGTTGTGTTCTACGTCACCGCGTTCTGGTCTGATCGGATTTTGGTCCAATGGTGTGTATGCACATCAGACCATCAGACAAGTTCAGAGTTGTCTGATGAAAACGGTCCGTCAGACAAGTCTCATCAGACTGATCGTGTGTACAGGGCAGGTCTGATCGTGTGTACAGGGCCTGAGACTCATTGGTTTCGACGTGAACGTAATTTACGTTCAGCCCCATCCATGGAGGAGTTACGCGATCAACGTAAAACGTGAAAAATTTTACGTGGTCCCGACGTCCATACTTAACATTGACTGCGCCATCTTGTTGCAGCTTTATCTTTACGTCTGAAAACGCCTTACGTAAACAGCGTATCTTTACTGCGATGGTCGGGCGTATATTCGTGAATAGGTGTATCTCGCTGATTTACATATAATAGGCGTAAATCAGCGTACACGCCCCTAGAGGCCAGCGTAAATAGGCAGCTAAGATACGACAGCGGCATTTAAGCATATCTCACTTTGAGCATACGCTTAAAGATACGACGGCGCAGATTCTGAGTTACGACGGCGTATCTACTGATACGCCGTTGTAACTCTTTATGAATCTGGCCCGTAATGTTTTTCTGTTTGGACTCTCCCACTACCTCCAGGTGCAGGGGGTTGCGATGGGGACTAAGTGTTTCCATTGTATGCCAACCTGTACCTGGAGGGATACGAGAAAGAATTGTTTTCACAAGATGACATATTGATGTACCTGTCCCACGTCCTATCATGGTACAGGTACATTGATGATGTGCTACTTTTATGGTCCGGTAGCAGGGCTGAACTGACTCAATTCATGACTGTCCTGTCTTCCAATACTTACAACCTCAAATTCACCATGGAATGTAGCCAGCAATGTATCAATTTTTTGGCATAGAACAGACCGCTATTACAAGGGATGCTGTAAAAATAAAAGGTACAGAGTCAAACATGTGTTTTAAATAAATAAAAAAATCTAACGCGAATGCGAACGTGCACATGTCCTGCAAGCATAGACAAAAAGTGACCCTTTTACACATGTTTTTTTTATTATTTAAAACCTGTGGTGTGTGAACACACTCAGACTCCACTTGGTCTACCTTCCTCCACCTCCACCGCTGCATCCTTAAAATGCAAATCCTCTACCATCTCATTTAAGATCTTAGATGTATAATCCACTCCCCCTCTTGTCCAGCACCTTCTCTCTCAGTAGTTTTTCTCACACAATTAAAATCCCCTTCCAGGACAGTACCCACTTTTCCCGGAACGTTTAGCTTCAGAATCCCAAACAACTCTTTTTATCCTCTCTTCTCAGCTGGGTTATAGCAATTCACTATACACACCTTTACACACAAATAATCCACCACCAACACTCTTCCAAAGATCACAACCTCATGGCATATTATCTTAGTATTAGGGTTCTTCAATATCCCCCACTCCTTCACTCCAGGATTCATATGCAGATGACCATACATACATATTTCCACTCATCTACCCTGACCACCTATCCAGCCCACACTCTTGTAAACAAAACACATCAGCATTTACATCACCCAACTTTTGTAATACGGCATCTCTCTGCCACCTGGAATTCACACTCTTCACATTAACAGAACTAATGGTCAAAGCCATTAGTAAGACAAAAATTACGTGTACATCCATCCTAAATAAATTTAGTTTATACTCCATCCTTCTCCAAACTCTTGCATCTTCTCCTCAGGGCAGGACAATCAACAGGATCCTCCTCCACTTCAGCCTCTTCAGCAGGGAACACTCTTCCTTCTTTAGCCTTTTCCAACCGAGTCCTCTTTCCAGATGAGAAGATGTTGCTGTCCTCAGACCCGCTCACCAGGTGCTAAGCACATTCCACACTTGCATGACTGTCAACCTCTTCCATCTCCTTTTCGTCCCCTTCCTCATTCGATGACAAACCACCAAAAATTGATGATGTAGCAACAGGGCTGGATAAGAACTAAATATCCAGGTCTGGTGTACCATCACTCCCCTCTCTGCCTCCTGACGCTTCTTTTCCTACCCTGCCTCCGATCTCCATCTGCTCCTCCTCCTCCGGGCCTCTTGGAACTCCTTCACTCTCCATGTGGGACATTCTTCCACCCATCTTGGCATTACCAGACACCATGCAAGTACTCCCAGATGGCACTTTACGCACAGTGTCCCCACTGGTTTTCTGATGGCCCTTCACACCACTTACCTCCATGGGTGCAGTTTCACTGACCTCATGTACCAGGGGTCCACTAGTTGAGGCCACATCAGGTTGCTCAGAGGGTCCCTTCCTAGTAGTCTCCCCACTGGCATCACTTCCGGGGTCTCTGCAACTTTACTCCCTCCGTATACATCCACATCTCGGCAGCCATTACATATGTCCACCTTGTCTTTAAGAACTAATACTCATCGCACTGTCTAGCCATATGTCCAAATTTCTTGCAGTTGTCACAGACTTTGTGTTCCCCGCACTCTCTGGCCTGGTGTCCAACTTTACCACAAAACCAACATTTCTGTCCCCCCTCACACTCCAAGCTTGTATGGCCACACATAAAGCACTTGCAGTACCTGAGATGCCCAGGATAGAATAAGAATCCACTCTCCCCATCGATGGTAAAAACCGCTGGGGGGGGCGTCTCACTCCCCCCCACAACTTGGATCATTCTTGAATCGGCCCACAAAACGATACTGCCCAGACCAAATTCCAAAGTGATACAGAACCTCCTCTGAGATCTGCACAAAAGCTCTTCAAAAATGCCTGGATAATTGCAAACTGATTATATAAATGTTCAGTTATCACTTTTTCATTCTGCATAAATAATGGGGTAATTTAAAACTTCTTCACCACATCTAGCTCCTTATTTTCCTTAGTGCCTTCAAAAACAATCCAGCAGACCTCGGACGAAATAAGTAACCTCGGATGAAAGGTACAGTAACATCATATAGACCTTGCTGTTAAAAATCTTGCAGACGATGGATATCGCTTATGTTTAAGCCTATAGTTTTCTCATAAGATCCTTGACCACGACCTTCAAGCAGACCATCTCCTTAAATTCTGGCTTCACCAGAAACCTAAGTGAATCCTGTAGTCCACAAGCCATCATCTTGGCACCAGAAGGTACCTCACCTCTCCCTCCCTCCCTCCAAGGGTACCCTAAAAGGGGCCTCTGAAAAACTCACTCCAACTGCCTTTAGAAGGGCGATCACTCCTTGTTGCCTGGGGACTAAGCCTTAGGCCAATAGCAGCAAGGGGACCCTTTCAGCTAATCTACAACACAGAAGAACTACACTTGAAAAAGTTCAGCACCAGACTTCCTGTATAGCTATAAACTGGTAACCTGTAATGGCTTTTAACCACTTCAGCCCCGAGCCTGTTTTTCAGATTCGGTGCTTACGAGACTAAAACTGTTTTTTTTGCTAGAAAATTATTTAAAACCCCCAAACATTATATATTTGTTTTTCTAACACCCTAGAGAATAAAATGGCGGTCATTGCAATACTTTTTCTCACACCGTATTTGCGCAGCGGTCTTACAAGCGCACTTTTTTTGGAAAAAATTCACTTTCTTGAATTAAAAAATAAGACAACAATAAATTTGGCCCAATCTTTTTATATATTGTGAAAGATGATGTTACGCCGAGTAAAATGATACCCAACATGTCACGCTTAAAAATTGCGCCCGCTCGTGGCATGGCGTCAAACTTTTACCCTTAAAAATCTCGATAGGCGACGTTTAAAAAATTCTACAGGTTGCATTTTTTGAGATGCAGAGGAGGTCTAGGGCTAGAATTATTGCTCTCGCTCTAACGATCGTGGCGATACCTCACTTGTGTGGTTTGAACACCGTTTTCATATGCGGGCGCTACTCGCGTATGCGTTTGCTTCTACGCGCGAGCTCGTCGGGACGGGGCACTTTAAAAAAATTTTTTTGGGGTTTTCGTTTTTATTTCTATTTATTTTATAATGTTTAACACTGAAAAAAAAAATTATCACTTTTATTCCTATTACAAGGAATGTAAACATCCCTTGTAATAGAAAAAAGCATGACAGGTCCTCTTATATATGAGATCTGGGGTCAAAAAGACCTCAGATCTCATATTCAGGCTTAAATGCAAAAAAAAAAAAGAAAAAAAAAAAAGTCAAAATGTAAACAAATTAAATGTCTCTTTAAGACGCTGGGCGGAAATGACGTTTTGATGTTACTTCCACCCAGCAGAGGTATGGGGACGGCTGAGGGACATTTTTTCCCTCAGTCGCATCCCCGGACAGCCAGCAAGAGGACCCGATCGCCTCCACCGCTACCGACGGCTACGGTAAGCGGCGGAGGGCGCGGGAGAGCGGCGGGAGGGGGGGGCACCCTCTCCCGCCGCCGGTAACGGCGATCTTGCGGCGAATCCGCCGCGATGACCGCCGTTATCGTTAACAGGACCGCCCCACGAAGAGATGGATATCTCGGTTGTGGCAGCAGCTGCTGCCGTTACCGAGATATCCATCTTCAAAAAAATGACGTCTTTGGACGTGGGGCCGGTCAGAAGTGGTTAAACGTCGCCTATAGAGGTTTTAAGGTACCATCGTTTTTCGCTGTTCCACAGGCATATGCTATTTTAAAGCATGACTTGTTAGGTGTAAGGTATCTATCTACTCAGAGTAACCTCATCTTATATATTTTATCCAAAAAAAAAATAATTATATTGTGTTTGTGTTCTCTAGAATTCATTAAAGTGTTTTTTTTTTATGAAAATTTGATAAATCACTGCACAAGAATAATGAAAAATTGAAAAAAAAACAACCATTTTATTTTACAGGACCTTTGCTTGCTTCTAAGTTTGGGAGGTTCTAAGTAATTTTCTAGCAAAAAAAATGACGTGTTTTACATGTATGAGGGAAATATCAGAATTGGCCTGAAATGAAAGCGGTTAAAGAGTAAGATTTTTTTGTATTTGAAATAAAAAATTAAGATAAAATATATTTTTTTATAATCTGTCTGTTTATAGATAAAATAAGTCAACTACATAACATTCCTTCTGCTATGTGGGTTTTTCAACTTAGTAAATTACAGAGATGTTGGTACACCCCTCAATGAGAATACAGTATATTAAAGAATAAATGCCATATAATATTTATAGAGAAGTTGATATTTTAAACAATTGTAAATTATGCTTTTTCTTTCAGAAAATACTGTTCTGACCTTTATCCTTTGTTACATCTCTCTACTGCCTCTTGCTGTGTACATGTACTCCAGTAATGACTCCATGGCATTCCTCTGGGTTTCTTTCCCCATGGTGTTAAACGTGGACCATGCCTGTGCATTGTACATAGGCACGTCTTCTAGAATTCTCCATTGACAATCTGTGTAACAGGGTGACAACACATTGGAAAACAGGGACAGTACTTTGTCACCCTATAATGAGAATAGATGAACAAAGATCCTTAAAGGGGTTGTAAAGATGAAAATATTTTCCTCTTAAATTAAAGTCTGACAGTAGCTGATAAAGTAAAAAGTAATGTTTTGCATTATAACTAGTTTGATACCTGTTGAAATCGAGCTGTTTTATTCACCTCCGTCACTCCTGAATCGTTATTCTCACTGACTTCCTGGTTTGCAGTGCGCGTTCATTTTTGCTACATTACGGCCTAATGGGAACTACAGTTCCCATTAGGCTTAGCCTCCATGCCTTCGAGGGATAAGAGAGCATCTTCACGTAGGGCTGTAGTCATAGGTAGGGGGTGAGCACATTCTGCTTTCCACCATGCAAAACAGCTCAGGTGCTGATGGAAAGCAACTAGAGGAGAGACAGGAAATGGCATTTTCAAACCTGGATTACTGTATTTTGGAGGTCAAAAGGAAAAACGAGGTAAGTGATATTTAAATGCTCTAGCTTACAGCAATCAATTGATCTAATAAAAAACGAACCTTTAGTGTTCCTTTAAGTTGGTATTACTAGGTATTATTTAAAAAAAAGCCATATATATATATATATATATATATATATATATATATATATATATATATATATATATATATATATAAATAAACTTTTGAAGTTACTTTGTTTTAAAAAAATGTTGACTTTAAAATAGGTAACACATATAAATTGTGGAAAGTAATGGAAAAAATGCCTACCAACGATTCTCTATAACAATATACAAAAAAACTAAACTGAGCTCTCAAATTTAAGGTATAGATATTGGCCTTCCATGACCAGTAATGATTTTTCAGTATCGGTATGCAATAATGAATTTGATAATATGACCAATGAAAACAACAAAAATATAAAATTTAAACCCCCTTAGCGGTATTCCCGAGCGTGACTCGGGGTGGTTTTTCCATGCTAGGATCGGTAACCCCGAGTCACGCTCGGGGTAGATGTGCAGAGCCTGCAGCGGCGCGGCTTACCTTCTTGCAGCATCCAGACAAAGTTAGTTACCTTGTCCCTGGATCCTGCGATGCATCCCCGCTGTGTGAGCGAGCGGGTCCTCGCTCGATTCACACAGTGCCCGTTTGCCGCCGATCACCATTCCCCGCGACGTTACTACGCACGGGGACAGAGAATGGTGCCAAATTCAAAAAAGTAAACAAACACATTACATACAGTACACTGTAATCTGTATGTAAAAAAAATACACACACCCCTGTCCCTAGTGGTCTGCCCAGTGTTCTGCATGTACTTTTATATAATAAAAACTGTTCTTTCTGCCTGCAAACTGTAGATTGTCCATAGCAACCAAAAGTGTCCCTTTATGTCAAAAGTAATTTTAGAGCAGCTCGAAAACAGCGATAATAAATTATAATCACTTGCAGAATTGAGCGATAGTGATTTGTGGGCAAATTCGTCATAAAAAAATAAAAGTAATGACAGCGACAATTCTGCAACTGAGCAAATTTCAGTGATTTTGATTTGATTACATTATTGAATAATTTTTATTATAATTACATTATCATTTGTTATAATAATTTATAGTTATTTATTATATTAAAATGTATGATTTTGTTTTTAAAACTTTATCATACCTGGGATGTCTTCTAGACTCTTGTTTGGACAGATTTAAGCGAGTTATTCTTAAGAATTGTAGGCCTACAGTATAAAACACCAAATTTCCATGCAAAAAATTGTACCGCTTTTGGTACGTAATTCCAGACAGAATCATACCGCCAGGAAAGTTAAGTAAAAAAACAAAAAAGTAAATAAAGTAAATAAAATGTAAGCAAATTCTGATTTAATGTCTGCAAATGAGAGTTATATAGCTCAATATACATTGTTTTTGCAGAAAACTGATGACTTGATCGACTTAAAATAGATTACATTTGTTTTCTAAAAAAAACATTAAGGGAAATTTATCCCATGGAAATATCAACAGTCACTACACATCCCCAGTGCTTCCATGTAATTAACTCTAGGTATCTATAAAAGAAAAGCTGCTATGCATTATAAAATAATCTTCATTCAGTGAACAGCAGGTCCTGCTGATCTGAGCTTCCTTACATTCTATTTAATACATTTTCATCTTTTTCATCTTCTACCACTAAAAGTGCATTATTCTTATTGAATTGCTTATGAAAAGAGAAGAAAAAAAACCTCAGGAAAGGCTCATAAATATACTTGAAATTCAAGAATTTGGAGAGCTTTATCTCTTTATCAATACTTTTTCATTTTTTTATTGCAAATATTTTTGGCTGGCTTATGTTAATGCTTTAATCTTTTTTACCATCAATTTTATGGTGAGTACCTTTGCCCTTGGACGCATCCCAGTGCGCATGCTCACAATCACGTCGAAACAACTGCCTAAGATACGTTGAATCACTGCCTACGACGTGAACGTAACCTATGCCCAGCCCTATTCATGTACAACGTAAACTACATAAAATTTGATGGCGTTCGTTCCCTGGTTCATACCTTTGCATGAGTTGTGCCTCCAATATGGGGAATAGTTTTACGCAAATCGCTTAAATCAAGAACGTGCGTGAATCGGCGTATCTCCCTAATTTGCATATTTGCATCGAAAATCAATGGGAGTGCCAAATGCGTCCAGCGTAAATATGCGCCCACTATACGCCGGAGTAGGCAAGTTACGTCGGTGGACTGAAGCCTGTTTTTAGGCGTATCTTAGTTCTGTGGGCACAGCGCACAGATGCGATGGTGCAAATTTACGTCGACGTAAGTGCTTTGTGAACCTGGGCCGTAGAGTCTACAACTGGATAAAGATGTATGCCAAATTCCCTATTATGGGTTAATACATCTATTGCATTGCAGTTCATGTCAGAGGAATTGTATTGTTTAACCTCCCTGGCGGTATGATTATTTCAGATTTTAGGTGCTTCTTAGGAATAACTCACTTAAAGCTGGCCAAACAAGAGTCTAGTAGACATCCCGGGTATGAAAAAGTTTGAAAAACAAAATCCTAAATGATAATATAATAAATAATTATAAATAATTATAACAAATAATAATATAATTATAATAACAATTATTCCATAATGTAATCAAATCAAAATCACTGAAATTTGCTCAGTTGCTGAATTGTCGCTGTAATTACTATTATTTTTTTATGACAAATGTCCCCACAAATCGCTATCGCTCAATTCTGCAAGTGATTATAATTTATTATCGCTGTTTTCTAGCTGGTCTAAAATTACTTTCGACATAAAAGGACACTTTTTGGTTGCTATGGACAATCTCCAGTTTGCAGGTGGAAAGAGCAGTTTTTATTGTATAAAAGTACATGCAGGACACTGGACAGACCACTAGGGACAAAGGGGGTGTGTATTTTTTACATACAGTACTGTAATCTGTAAGATTACAGTATACTGTATCTATTGTGTTTATTTACTTTTTTGAATTTGGCGCCGTTCTACGCCCCCGTGCGTTGTAACGGCACAGGGAACGGAACATAGCGGCACACAGGGACAATGTGAATCAAGCGAGGAGACACCGCTTAATCACACAGCATGATGACATCACAGGATCCAGGGACAAGGTAAGTAAACAATGCCTTGGCTGCTGTGAGGCGATCCCGAGTCAGGCTTGGGGGGTTACCTCTTTTGGTAATGAAATACCACCCCGAGACAAACTCGGGAATACCGCCAGGGGGGTTAAGGGTGCTTCCTGTTATAGAATATTTGGCACCTTCTACATGTTATATGTCTGCCAGTGTGGGTATTTAAAAACATATATATATTTTTCAAATACATTTTTATTTTTATATAAAGCTGTTTCAGCATTGTAAGTCTATACGGTACCATGAAAGTCCAAAGTTTCCTCAATGTTTTAGTGGTCTCTATTACATATACAGGACAAAGGGACTTTATATTTCCTCTCAATTCCAGTAGCGTGCTAATACTTTTTACCAAAATAAATAATATTTTTTTACCAAGTAAATTGAATTGGATAGCGGTAGATATCTAATCCTAGACAATATGAATTTACTTTGAATCTGTTTTTTTTTTTTTATGTCATGAAACTGATACTGATCAACTAGAATCCATTTTTGACTTTCACTCCAACAAAGGAAAATTCTTTCCTTCCTTCTTTCCTTCCTTCTTTCCTTCCTTCCTTCCTTCCTTCCTTCCTTCCTTCCTTCCTTCCTTCCTTCCTTCCTTCCTTCCTTCCTTCCTTCCTTCCTTCTTTCCTTCCTTCCTTCATTCATTCCTTCCTTCCTTCCTTCCTTCTTTCCTATAATTTGCATCAACTCAACAAGGCAGGTTTACCAATTTATAATCTTCTGCCTTCAGAAAAATGGATCAAACAAATGTGACCAAAATTACAAACATTCACCTCTTAGGATTTCAGATTCATCAAAACGTTACCATTTTAGTGTTTTTCATGTTCCTTTTGATTTATTGTGTGACAATATGTGGAAACCTCCTGATCATCACACTGGTGTCCTACAGCAAATCCCTCCATTCTCCCATGTACTTCTTCCTCTCCCATCTGTCTGTATTAGATATGATACTATCGACTGATATTCTTCCAAACATGATCAGCACTGTTTTAGTAAAAAAGACAATTATGTCATTTTCTGATTGTCTCGCCCAGTTTTATTTTTTTGTTATCACAGAATCTTCAGAGTGTCTTCTTCTGACAGTGATGAGTTGGGACAGATATTTGGCCATCTGTGAACCATTGCATTATACTTTGAAAATGAACTACCAGGTTTGCTGGATGCTGGTCATCCTATGCTGGATTTTAGGTATGTGTACAACTTTGGTTTACATTGTAACCATACCAAAATTACAGTTCTGTGGTCCTGATGTTATTGATCACTTTTTCTGTGATTATGCTCCAATCATAAAACTCTCCTGCTCTGACATCTCCACTTCTGTATTTGAAGCAGAAATGTTGAGCTTTATATTTACTGTCATCCCATTCTCCATTATTATTGTATCATATGCTTATATTATATCTGCTATTTTTAAAATCTCATCTACTACCGGCAGACAGAAAGTTTTCTCAACATGTAGTTCCCACCTGACTGTTGTTTGTGTTTATTATGGTTCTCTAGTTTGTGTATATTTGATACCTAATGGAGGACAGACAAAAACAATTAGTAAACTTGTATCATTACTGTACACTGTACTAACACCAATGATAAATCCAATGATATACAGCCTGAGGAATCAAGAATTGAAAAATGTTGCTGGCAAAATCATCCAAAAATGTTCAAACATATATTGACTAAAATTTGTACCCATTCATAAAAGTTTAACATTTTATGCAGAAAATGTTTATTGTAATAGTAAAGCAATCAGAATGTGTAAAAAAAAAAAATATATAAAAAATCCAGATCACTTTCCCAGAGTAGTATAGTGTTACTATGGTAAACCTGTATTGCTCTGGTCACAGTGTGTTAAAAGAAAAATCGTAAAATAAATAAATACATAAATAAAATGTAATAAAAACTGAAAAGACAAAATTGAAAAAAAAATCTATCACCAGTCAGTGTCCCTGATCACTGCCATACCAGTCATATGATGATGCTGTACTGCATTGGTGAAAGTGTTTTAATTTTTTTAATTTCTTAATTTTCCAAAACGTTGTAACAAAAAGAATAACTTCAAAACTCACTATGCGTCTTACTAAATACCCTGGACTCTCTACTTTCAAAAAAATGGGTCATTTGGGGGATATTTGTACTGTCCTGGCATTGTTGGGCCTCAAGAAATTATATAGGCCCTTAGTACATCTGGAATGATAAATTTTCATATATATATCTATATATATATATATATATATATATATATATATATATATATATATATATATATATATATATATATATATATATATAGATATATATATATATATATATCTATATATATATATATATATATATCTATATATATATATCTATATATATATATATATATATATATATAGATATATATATATATATATATATATGTATATACCTATATATATAGATATCTATCTATCTATCTATCTATCTATCTATCTATCTATCTATCTATCTATATGTATATATACCATAGTTTGTGTGTGGACTCTATATACCTTTCCAACAGACAAAAAAATAAACACTGATTTGGGTTATTTTTACCAAAGAAATGTAGCAGAAAACATTGTGGCCTAAGTTTATGAAGTAAGATTATTTATTTGCAAAATTGTATAACAGAAATAAAGAATATCAATAATTTTTTCAAAATTTTCTGTATTTTTTGTTTGTTTAGCAAAAAAAAAAAAAAAAAAAAACAGTGGTGGTTAAATACCACCAAAACAAAGCTCTATTTGTGTGCAAAAAATGATAAAAATATCTTATGGGTACAGAATTGCATAATCGTGCAATTGTCATTTAAAGTGCAACAGCGCTGAAAACTAAAAATTGGCCTGTGCAGGTAGGGGGTGAAAATGCACTGCATTGAAAACAGTTTTCAAAGCTGCAAAACAGGTATACACATTTATTATATCAACTATGTGTAGGAGTCTCTTGTGTAAGGTTACTTCACTCAACCGAGTCATCTCAACTGCTTGTACGTTGACATCAACTAACCCACCACTGACTTCTAAGTCAAAAATTCATTTCACAAAATTCCCACAACATTCTTCTCCTGGTCAGTGTTCTATATTCACAGCTACTAAGGCTAAACCAATGCCCCAAAGGACCTAATGGGCACTGTTCAGACTTTCTTGAATGCAAAACGCGTAACATCAATTTTCTAGCAAATAAAACAAGTCCCAATTTCTCTAAAAAAAATTGCACTTTAATGCTTATAACCTGATTTATGTCTTATGCCACGTGCACACGACCGTTTTTCGTGATGAGAAAAATGCAGTTTTTTTTAATTGGTCATTAAAAACGATCGTGTGTAGGCTCCAGAGCATTCTTCTTTACGAGAAAAGGGCCATTAAATATTTAGAACCTGCTCTATCGTCGTTTTTTTTTTACGTCATTGTTTTTCTCGTCATGAAAAATGGTCGTGTGTAGGCTTTATCGATGGGCAAAAAAACGTGCATGCTCAAAAGCAAGTTATGAGAAGGAAAATTTGCATAATCAGCCCAAAGGGTACCGCCATTCGATTGGAACTTCCCGTTTATAGTGCCGTTGTATGTGTTGTACGTCACCGCGCTTTGCTTGAGCATTTTTTTCATGATCGTGTGTATGCAAGGCAGGCTTGACAAGAATCACGTCGAAAACTTAGGGCCAGATTCAGGTACACGTACATATGCGCAGCGTATCCGAGATACGCTACGCAGCCGTATTTTACCAGGCTCTACAACGAATTCTGGTAGATTTTTGCCCGTACGATACGGCGGCGTAGTTTGAGTAGCGTCGTTTACGGACATTCCTATTCCCGGACGTTTTACGTCAAAAGTAAAAAAAGACGTCGGAAAACGTTGATATTCGACACGGGAACGACACCATACTTAACATGGGCTGTCTAATATTAGACCAGCAAAAAGCTGGTATAGTTTTACGCAGCAAATAGATGACTAAAGATGGCGTAAGAGATTGTGATAGACGTTCGTAAGTTCGTGGATAGTCGGCAAAAGCTCATTTGCATACCCCGACGCGGAAAACGACGGGAACTCCACCCAGCGGCCGCAATTTTATTGCAGCGTAGATCCGAAGGCGTACGAACACGTAAGCCAGTCAGATTGAAGCGCAAAGCCGTCTTTTCATGGTTTGAGGATTCAAACTAGTGAAAAAATGCGCGTAATTAGAAAGTTCTCCGGTCTAACACCAGTTAGACAGGAGTTACGGCTCTGTGAATCTGGCCCTTCGTTTTTTTCCATGACATGAAAAATGGTCGTGTGTACGTGGCATTACCTTTGTATAATTATCTTTGATTCCGGTATGCTAGAGTGGCTCTTCTTCTGTCACTGTTGCACCTTACTTTCTTCTGACTCTCTGATACCACCTTGTATTACATTACAATTTTGCTTATTTATTGTTTTTTTATGGATTATGTATACATGTTAATCTTTTACATTTTGTATACACGTTGTCATGAATTTAGGGATGGACAAAAGGACATGCCTTTTTAACAAACGAGAGATCTGATAAGATGTTAAAGTAAATTGTGATACATTAATGACTTCCTTGTCCTCTTGTCCACCCTGTAGGTCACGTATCATACTTGTCCATATCATATTGTCTATATCATATCGTCCATATCATATCATACTCGTCCATGTCACAACGTTCATATCATATCGTACTTGTCCATATCATATTTCTTGGGGAGTGGTCTACGTATCTTATAGTTCAGATGTGGCATGAATCCCCCCCTCTACTTGAGCTCCTAAAGTCATTGCCCTTTGTACAAATATTGAGTGTGCTTTCTTTGTCGTTGAAGCTTTTCAGTGCCAAGCCCTGTGGTGGAGTTTGCTTGATACTGATCACATGTTAAATGGTGGATCACCAGCAGATGCACCTGCAACATTCTTCTTGCATCATGATATAAAATGGCAAGCAGTCTTGGTGTTCTTACTTAATGATTGATGAGACAAATGTGATGTTATATCTCATTATGTGATTTTGGTTAGATGCAATGGGACTTTATAGGCATTTGGGGCACACATGTGATTTGGATAGTCCTTTATAAAGATGTAGGACCCATTTTGGTTACCTTTAACTACTTCCCACCCGGCCACTGTATGTATACGGCCGAGTGGGTGCATCCTCCTTCTGAGTGGATGTTCAGGAACGCTCCTCAGAAGGATGGGTATCGCATGTGCGTGTGCCAGCACATCGGCGCAATCCCGATGCACTTGTTTCACCCAGACACGGCGCATCTCCAATCGGGCTCTGTGATTGGCCCTCCTGATCACATGACGGCTGTGTCCAATCACAGCCATCATGAGAAATAAATACAGAGCCGGTTGCTAGGCGATCCGCTCTTCTCTCCTCACACAAAAGTTGTCGTGAGGAGAGGAGAGCGGATCGCTGCAGTCGGCCAGTGATCAGTGAGTATGAGCTGTTTTTTACAGCTTTTTACACACTGATCACCATCCTCGTGTCCCCACACATTTCCCCACACAATGTTAACACACAAGTCCCCAAAATGTTGTCCCCACACAAATGTCACCAACAGATTTTTTTGTTTACCAAAAACATGTATCAGTATAAATTGTGGCTTAAATGTATGCTAAAATTCAATTTTATTGGATTTCTTTTAAAATAGAAAGATTTATTTTTTCAAAATTTCTGATATTTTTTCATTTACCGTATTTATCGGGGTATACCGCGTGCCGGTGTATAGCGCGCACCCCAAGTTTAGCCAGGTAGTTTGAGAAAAAAAAGGTAGTCCGTCTGCGGTCTTGCGCGGGGTCCGTCCATCCTTGTGGGTGTCCGGGTGTCCATCCACACCTTGCCCGGGGTTGCAGTGGTGTTTGGATTTGGCTCCTTGCCGTGCAGAGCCGGTTTCCTGTTTGTTTGGCTCCGTTTGACTCCTCTCGGCTCCTCTTTTCCTGTTTGTTTGGCTCCTCTCGGCTTCTCTCGGCCACGCTCGGCTTCTCTCGCATGGCTGCGGGCGTGCCGAGTGGAGCCGAGCATGGCCGAGTGGAGCCGAGCATGGCCGAGTGGAGCCGAGCATGGCCGAGCCTAGCCGAGTGCGCAGTACACTCGGCTCAGCTCTAGTCAGAGACAGCGGGGATCGACGTACAACACGCACCCACAATTTTCCCCTGATTTTAAGGGGGAAAAAGTGTGCGTTATACGCCGATAAATATGGTATATTTCAAATTTTTTAAAACTAAGTCATGAATATATACCACCAAAAGAAAGCTCTATTTGTGTGAATAAAATGATAAAAAATTCATTTGGGTCCAGCGTTGTGTGACCGCACAATTGTCATTGAAATGAGAGAGTCTGGGAAGGAAGGGGGCAAAAGTGCCCAGTTATGATGTGGTTAAATGCCTGAAGGGAAAAAGAGGGGGTCACGTCTAGTGTTTTTATACTGGCCAATGGTGCATTTTATTATCTCATCATGGTCACATGGTGGTGCTAGACTGTTTCTGGAACCTAGCATTTTTTGGTTGTTTTTGGCTTCTATATTATTGTCGATAGTATAGAGTAGAGTCTGAGTCAGGTTTTTATTGGATCGCTGAATATAGGTCTGTAAAATTGCTTTGATACCTTATACTGGAATGTTTGTGGTTGCAAGGGTTAATTGTTCCTGTCAGTTCAATCATACAATGTTCCATTTTTTTTTAGCTAATTTTTTTTTTTTTTTTCAATCTAAGGATATTTTTGATGCAGCAAAATACAAAAAAGTAAACTATGAACTTATAATTATAATTATTTATAATTTACTGTATATAGCACCAACAGTTTACGCAGTGCTTTACAATATAAAAGGGAGACAATACAGTTATAATACAATCAAAAAAATACAGGATTAAGAGGGCCCGGCTCAGAAGAGCTTACAATCTAATAGGGTGAACTTTCAACATTGTGAGAACCCTTTTTTTTCATTTTTTTGTTCCAGCATGACTGTTTCCCTATGTACAAATCCAGTGCCATAAAGACATGGTTTGATGAGAATTTTGTGTAGGAAGTCTGGTGGTCTGCAGAGAGCCCTGACCACAATGCCTTTGGAATAAATTACAACACCAAATAGGAATCTTGTCCACCACAAGAACCTCATAAATACTTTTTTGCTAAATGGGCAGAGATTCCTTCATACACAATTCAATATCATGTGGAAATCCTTTCTTGAAGAGTGGAGGCTGGTTTAGCCACAAAGAGGAGAAAAGGGGGGGGCATTCATATGAATGTCTATGGTTCTGCATTTAGATATCCAAAAATTGTATACAGGTTTGATAGTCAGGTGTCCACAAAGTTGTGCAGATATGCTACATATGCATATACAGTACCTATAGTATTAACCACATGCTAACCGCCCTATAGGGAAAGTACGTCCTATTTTTAAGCTGCTGCCACAACCGAGGTATCCATCTTTGCAGTGGGCGGTCCTGTACACGGTCCTGTACACGATAACGGCGGTCTCTGCGGCGGATTCGCCGTGAGATTGCCGTTATCGGTGGCGGGAGAGGGCCCTCCCTCCCGTCGCTCTCCCGCGCCCTCCGCCGCTTACTGTAGCGGTCGGTAGCGGCGGAGGCGATCGGGTCTGTTCAGCTCCTCAGCTGGGATACGAGTGAGGGAAAAATCGCCCCCACCTGTCCCCATAGCTCTGCTGGGCGGAAGTGACGTCAAAACGTAAGTCCCGCCCAGCGTCTTAAAGAAACATTTTTTTTTCTGTTATTTGAAAAAATTACAGTTTATTTTATTTTTTATTTTTTTTGCATTTAAGTCTAAATATGAGATCTGAGGTCTTTTTGACCCCAGATCTCATATTTAAGAGGACCTGTCATGCTTTTTTATATTACAAGGGATGTTTACATTCCTTGTAATAGGAATAAAAGAGATCATTTTTTTTTATTTATTTCAGTGTAAAAAATTATAAACTAAATTAAAACCAATTTTTTTTTTAAACGCCCCGTCCTGACAAGCTCGCGCACAGAAGTGAACGCATACGCGAGTAGCGTCCACATATGAAAACTGTGTTCAAACCACACAAGTGAGGTATCGCCACGATCGTTAGAGTGAGAGCAATAATTCTAGTCCTAGACGTCCTCTGTATCTAAAAAAATGCAGCCTGTAGAATTTTTTTAAACGTCGCCTATCAAGATTTTTAAGGGTAATAGTTTGACGCCATGCCACGAGCGGCCACAATTTTTAAGGGTGACATGTTGGGTATCATTTTACTCGGCGTAACATTATCTTTCATAATATATAAAAAAATTGGGCCAAATTTATTGTTGTCTTATTTTTTAATTCAAAAAAGTGTTTTTTTTCCAAAAAAAGTGTGCTTCTAAGACCGCTGCGCAAATACGGTGTGACAAAAAGTATTGCAATGACTGCCATTTTATTCTCTAGGGTGTTAGAAAAAAATATATAATGTTTGGAGGTTTTAAGTAATTTTCTAGCAAAAAAACTGTTTTAGTCTCGTAAACACCGAATCTGAAAAACAGGCTCGATGGTCAAGTGGTTAATATTCACATTGAATGGTTATTTTTAAGCTCTGGCAATTTTACCAGCATGTAGGTAAAAGTGGTTGTACAGGGTGTAGTTAACCCTAATTATACCTATTTAACTCCTCTCCTACTTCTTCCCCAATTCTTCTCCATTTTTTTTAATTTCTGCTTGTTTTATTTGTATTATTTTAAACAGTTAATATACAAACCTTTTACATTTTTTATTAATTTTAGACATTAGTTTACTTTTTTATGTGGCAATAAAAATGTGCAAAATGTATTTGCAATGATTTTGCATAAACTTGGCAAATTACGAAATAAAACTTTTACTTTTTATCTAAAGTATCACAAATGTTTAAAGTAGAAAAATATGTGTGTTCATGTTTAACATTAATTGTCTGTAAATTCCATACACAAAAAATAAATTCTACAAGACAAAATCACCAAAAATCAATATATGTATTGTGTTGTTATCATAAGTAATGACAAGGTTATCACCAAATAAATGGCATAGCATGTAAACATTTCTATGGTCCATAAAGGATATACAAGTGCAAAGCTAAAGAGGTTAACATTTTAATGTGGTTTGTTATGTGCTGGAAAAATCTAGAAATGTATGCTATTAAATTGGGGGTATACTATTAGGCAGGGCTGGTTATACAAATGTGAAAACTCAGTGCAGCCACATCCATTAGACTAGAGCAAATAAAGTGATCAATTCCAGATGCATAAATAATTAATGTTATTTTCTATACAAATGGGGGTTCTTAGAGATGTTCTTAAGATATTTCAGGAAAGCAAATTTTAATTACTTCCATTAACTTTGTAACATGATTTATGCCCTGAGAGTTATTGATGTCGCATGATGTATGAAAATCAATGTTTCCCTATGAGAGCCGTCTTAACTGGTCCGACATTGAAAAAAGTTCCTGCACCACTTTGGTCTGACTTTGGTCCTACTTCAGCCCATTGAATATCATTAAAGTCGGATCAAAGTAGGATCCTTGTCCTAACCATCCGACATGTGGCATCCGACATTGTGATTACAGCAGCAGTAAAAGGAATTTATCTCACACTGGGATTGTTTTGATTGGTCAAAGAACAAGTCAGACTATCACAAAGTTGGATCAAAGTAGTATCCTGTTCATGAAAGTCGGATGGATGTAGGATCAATGTAGGATCAATGTAGGACAGATGTCGCAGAGCAAAATAGGATGAAAGTTGTATGAATGTCATGTAGTATCAGTGTGAACCCAGCCTCAGACTGGGTTCACACTATACGACACGACAGCAGTACGAGTTTCATCCTACTTTGCTCTGCGACATCTGTCCTACATTCATCCTACATTGGTCCTACATTGATCCTACATCCATCCGACTTTCATGAACAGGATACTACTTTCATCAGACTTTGTGATAGTCTGACTTGTCAGTGATCACCATGTCTCCTACTTCGGTCCGACTTCAATGATATTCAATGGGCTGAAGTAGGATCAATGTCGGACCAAAGTAACACAGGGAGCATTTTTAAATTTAAACCGACTTGTGTCGGACCAGTTAAGACGGCTCTCATAGGGAAACAATGTGACATGAGCTCCCAATGTCTGAGCATTTGTCGGACAAGTGTGAAACCAGCCTAAAGCTGCAATCTCTGACTTCTGGTGGACCCATGCTGAACACTGCCCAATTAGTTTCACCTGGGAGTCTTCTAAAGCCTTCCTTTGTGGGCTGTTTATTACTGAAATCCAGGCCATTAAAAGAGCCATTTCTGCCCAGGGAGAACAGGTGGCCCAGCTGTTTATCAACTTAGTTTATCAACTGGAGGCTAAGTTTAAGTTTAAAACACATCACTGAAACCTAAATGCTGCAGCCTGCTTGATTCATGTTAAAGAGGAAGTAAACCCTCTTGTTTTCAAAAACACCCTGCAAGGCAAAGGCATAATGAGCTAGTATGCATAACATACTAGCTCATTATAAAGTACTGTACTTACCTGAGATCCGACTGTGCCATCTCTTCTCAAGTGACTTCCGCATATTGTGGCTCCGGTGCTGTGACTAGCCGGAGCCGCGATGACGTCCCTTCTGCGCAATGAGCGTGGGTGCCGCCACTAACGGCATGATCACCATTAGTAATGGCATGCTCAGTGCGCCTGTGCGCCGTTGTCTATGGCGCATGTGCCATAGACATTGGTGCCTTTCTTTTGCAAATATCTCCTAAACAGTGTAGGTTTAGGAGATATTTGTTGCACCTACAGGTAAGCCTTAATCTAGAGTTACCTGTAGGTTAAAGTGGTCTGTAAGGGTTTACAACCACTTTAACTCTTATGCCGCGTACACGCGATGAGACATGTCCGCTCAAACATGTCCGACGGACGGTTTGCAGTGGACATGTCTCATCGGATTTTGGTCCGATGGCGTGTACACACCATCGAACGAAAATCCCCTCAATCTGAGGATGCGGTGACGTGGCGGTGCCACGTCACCACTTCAGGAAGTAAATTACATCCACGCATGCGTCGAATCCATTCGACGCATGCGCAGAGATTTCTGTCTGCTGGTTAGTGTACTAACCAGCGGACATATCCGACGGACATGTCTCCGGTGGACAAATTTCAAAGCATGTCCACTAGCCCCTACACACAATCGGAGATGTCTGCTGAAACGGTCCGTCCGACCAGTTTCAGCAGATAAATTTGATCGTGTGTACGCGGCCTTACACACTTAGTAAGTACAAATGAACCCTTACCAGGGAGCTCTTAGATGCAGCCAAGACCCTAATTCCCCTGCACTGGAAATCCACCCACATTCCACGACTCTAGGATTTGTTAATTACAAAGTTAATTATTCCTAAAAAATGGAAGAAATCCTAGCAATGAAAAAAGAAAACAGTTCCAGCTTTGATAAGATTTGGCAAAACTGGAGGTTATTCACACAATCAGAGGAGTTTAAAACAGCAAACATATAGCCCCAACATCCCCTTGTATTATCAGTTGAGAGCTATAATACTGTAGTCCTAAAACTATTAACATATACTATATAACCATTCAAAAACTATACATATCTCTTAACTGACATATTGAATGATTTAAGTTAATTATCTCCTAAAAATGTAGGCCCAGATTCAGGTACATCTGCGCATTATTGGACCGGCGTAGCGCACCGCCTTTACGTTAGACTTGCGCAATTTTGCCGCGTAATCACCCTATTCTCGTAGCTTTTGCGCAGGAAATTGCGCATGCGTAACGTTTTTTCAGAGACGTAAGGAGGAGTAATACAAATTGGGAAGGACGTGGGCGTGTTACATTGAAATGAGCCGTGACCCCATGCAAATGAAGGGCCGGGCGGCTCGCGCATGCGCGCTTGAAGCATACCATGTCAGCTCCGCTGTGCGCATGCTCACAACTCGGGAGCGGCGCAATCAGTAAAATTGGAAATGGACTAGGGCAACGTTGTGAACTACGCAAACAGCATAAATAGACACACACAAACGCACTTGCATTGCAAAAGTACATCCCTTTGTCCCTTCCCATTTAACCAAGTGCTTTTGTCCTGTTGTTCGTTGCGGTGTGTTTTGTAGTTGTCAGATTAGTGTTCTGTGTGATCAAGTGTTTGTTAGTAGATCTTTGAAAGTGTTTTTTGATAAGTGTTTGAGAGACTGTTTGTTTGATTGATATATTTGTGTTTGTTTGTTTTCCTGCTGTATTTTTGTTTTGTTTTTTTGTGACTGTTTATTGCTGAGTAGTTTTCTCTCTGTGTGTGTTTTTGCTTGGTTGGTTGGGCTTGTTTGTGTGAGTGAATTTTGTTGACTGGGAGTGAGTTTTTTTGGAAGGATGACTGAGAGAAAACGAAAGCTGAATTTTACAGTTGTGGAAAAACAAATTCTTGCCCGGGCCATTAGTGAGTATGGGCGTTACCTCCACGGCCCAGAGAGTGCCAACACCACCCCGGCCAGGAGGAGGGAGATTTTGGATAGGATCACTGAGCAGGTCAATTCAGCGGGGCAGGGGGAGACACGGACCCGGTCTGGGATTGACAAAAAAATCAATGACCTCCGGCGTCTGGTCAAACAGAAGCTGGCCAGAATGCATGCCCATGCCAGGGGCACAGGAGGGGGTCCACCGTGCCGTATTAGGCTGACAGTGGAGGAGCGTGCGGTGGCCCTGACCTTTCATCGGCATGAAGTTGAGGGCCTGCCCGGCTTTGACTCAAGTCCGGAGCCCATGGTGCCAGGTAAGTTTTTTTTTTTTAATATCAGGTGTGTAGCATGTGTGGGGGAGGGGGTGAAAGAGAATATGTGGCAGGTGTGTGGATCCTCCAACCTGTGAATGTTTTGTGTCATCCACAGATGTGCAGGAGGGTGCAGGTCCATCTGGCCGGACCACACCAACCCCAGGACAGCAGCCTAATGAGGCCCCCCCAACAAGGCCGGAGTCCGCAGAGGAGGTTCAAGAGGAGCAGGAGAATCATGAGGAGGCACTGGACGTTTGGTTTTTGAGGACTCTTCCCCTCTGGCTGGCAGCAGACAGGCCTCCCTAAGGGGGAGCCCTCCCCCTCCTCCCCCAACATGGCTCCCCTCACAAGGGCCTCCCCTTCTCCCCGGCCACAAGCATCAGCTGGAGGCAGGATGTCATCCAAGACCACCAGGGGGGTGGCCGATCTCCTGCCCGCCACTCTGAGAAGGGACCAGTTCCTCCAGACCCGCCATCTGGGACAGGTCAGCCAGACATTGGTGCGGATGGAGGAGAGCCTGTCCTCCATCAAGGATACGCTGGGGAACCTGGACTCCCACTCCTGGGCTTTCACAACCTGCCTAAACGAACTGCAGACAACATCAGCAGGCGTTGGGCAGGATGTGAGGGCCCTTACCCTGGCTATCCAGGCCAACACGGTTACACTTGGTGCTGCCCTGGACAGAATAGCCGTGGCCTTGGAGGGCAGGCCGCCAGGTGGGCAGAGATCAGGGGCTGCTCCTCCTTCCCCGGTTTTACCCCTCCCCATGAGTCTCCCCTGAGAAGCCGGGGCCGTGGCCGGGGGCTCCCCAGGCGTGGCTCACGCAAAGGGCAATAATTTGTTTTTCCCCTTTTTTTTTGCTGGAAATTTTTTGCTTTTGCAGGTAATTTTTTATTTTTTTTGGGTTGTGAATGCTGTGTGAATGTGGGGGTGACATTCCTGCCGGAAAAGGGGTGTCCCCCCAATTTTAGTGGAGAAGGGTTCCCCAGGACCAGGGAGAAGTGATCCCCAGGTCCGTGTGAATGGTGTATGAATGTACAGTGACATAATTAGAGCCTTGGCGTGGCGTTGCTGCTCACAAGTCCTGCATGGTGGACTGGTGCCAATCCAATTTGATGTGGATGTGGGGTGTGTGTGCTAGGGACCACAGTGTTGTGCATGCATGCATTCTCATTGTGCCATGATTAATGTGTATGTTTAACGTGCAAAGATGCCCAATGTGAGCTGGCTCCTGGCTGCTCTTCCCTCAGAAGACGGGGTAGCCTCGGTTAGGGGAGGATTGTCTGGTTCAGGGGTCAGGTCATCACGTAGGCCAATCTGCAGGCCCTTTCTTTCTGCGAAGTTGTGCAGCATGCAACATGCACCGATGATCTGGCACACAAAGTTTGGGGAATACAAGAGGGTACCCCCAGACTTATCCAGGCATCGAAAACGTGACTTTAGGAGGCCAAAGGTGCGCTCCACCACTGCTCGTGTTTGTGCATGTGCTTGATTGTATCTTTCCTCTCCTGGGGTTTGGGGGTTCCGGATAGGAGTCATGAGATGGGGTCCCAGTGGATATGCAGAGTCACCTGTAAGGGAAAAGACAGGAGGATGTTAGTCATGCATGTGCCCCTTGTGATGTGCATCATGGGAGGGGATAGTCATGCCTGACTCCCATGTCACTCACCAACCAGCCAGGTGTCCCCATACACGTTCTGATCGAATTCCATTCGGATGTGGCATTGATTGTATATGTAGCTGTCATGGCTGGACCCTGGGTGTTTGGCACGGACGTGCCATATGAGGCCTTGGGCATCGACTATCACCTGTAAATTGATGGAATGCCAATGCTTCCGATTGCGGTACATGTGCTCTGTCTCCTGGGGGGGCTGGAGTGCCACATGTGTGCAATCAATGGCCCCCACAGTGCGTGGGAATCTGGCAATTCTGTAGAAATCTGTCATTGCCTTCAGCCGCAGCTCCTCAGTGGTGGGTTTGATGATTTGGTTGGCCATGCGTCTGAGAATTGCAGGGACAACCTGGTGCACACATCTGCTCATGGAGGATTGTGACATCCCAGCCACCACTCCACTTGTATGCTGAAAAGAGCCACTGGCAAGGACATGGAGTGTTGCCAGTACCTTGACCAGTGGCTGCACTGCATGTGAGCGGTGTGTTGGGCTGGTGATGTCCTCCTGCAGGGTTGTGGTTAATTCCAGGATGGCATGAGGGGTGAATCTGAAGATGCGAAACACCTCAGAATCACTCATGCCAAACAGGTCTATGCGGGTGCGGTATATCCTCTCCCGTGCCATCCTCCGTGCCATCCTCCGTGCCCTCATCCTTCTTTGTTCATCTAAAGTCAGTAGTATAGCTATGTGCGATGATGCCCCTGGCATGTTGGCATACAGATTGTTGTGCAACACGTGTGACTGCTGAGCTCCTCACTAACAGTGTTGCTTTATCTAACAAGTAGACTTTTTTTCTCTTTTTAGACCAGCTTTTATATGCTCTAATTTTAGACAGGACATTTTGCTGTTGCGCACACTGCGTCGCCTGCGCTGCCCCAACGTTGTTTTGTGGATCCCCATAAGTCCCTCATTAGCATATTTGACTAGCAAATCAATGGTGTGTCTAGCGCACTTTTGCGCGGACGGATGCGCCAGTCTAACGAAATTACGCAGGACAAAAAAAAGGAGATTTTTTGCGTATCTCGTTCTGGGGATGCCGCGCATCGAAACGCACGCGCACATTTCGACTTACGCACGCACATCTCCTGTTGCGCAGGCGTAATCGCTCTGTGAATCTGGGCCGTAATTTGTAATACTATGTTTATCTTATTTAAAAATGTATTTTACCATTACCCACCTCTTACATCCCCCTTTTTCCAAAAAGCAAAATTACCTCCATCTAATGCATTATTATTATATTACCTATTGTAAACTGAGCAATGTTAAACTATCAATTTACATTTCTTTCTATGTGCACTACTTGAAAAATGTTATTAGTCAACTGTATGCTATGTAAATTTTCAATAAACTTGTATTGTGAAAAAAAAAGTGTATTGCTGATCTGAGGAGAACAAAGAGGTCTGGTTGTCTGCCGATGAAGCGCTCTCCCACATTACCACTTCAGTAGCTAAGGAAACGTTTCTTTAACATACTGGCATTTTATGAGGAAGGAGAGCAGACGGGTTGCCTTTTAGCTAAGCTAGCACAAGCTCACCAGATGTCCCCCTTGATTGGAGCTTTGAAAAGGCTGGACGGACAAATAGTTAATTCCCCAGAACTTGTCCTGGCCGAAAGCGTTACCTACTACTCTACTCTATATCAATCTAAGCACAATTACTCAAAAGATTCACTGAGTGACTATATCAGAGATGTTTCATTACCTTGCCTCTCTATTACCTCCAAAAGACTATTATACACCCCTGTAACAATAGAGTAGTTACAGTTGGTGACCATTTTTTTTTCCCGAACTCAAAAGCAGCAGGTGCAGATGGGTTACCCATTGAAGTCTGAAAATTGTGTGCTGCAGACTATTTGCCACACTTACTCAAGGTATTCAATACATCTAGGACTTTTCAGTGTCTTCCTTCATCCATGTCTAGGACCACTTAAGTCCTACTGAACACATAAGGGTCAATTCTGCTTCTTCAATGTGGTATTAAAGTATTGGCCAAAGTTTTAGCACATAAGTTGAATAAGGTTGTAGCCTCCATTATTTACTCTGACCCCGGCCATAAACCTGCATTGATTGTTGCTTAATTTACAATCTCAGCCAGATAATCCTGGAGACAATGCAGTGCTTTCACCTGATGCCCATAAGACATTCAATAGCATTAAATGTTGCTACTTATGGGTTGAAATGTGTAAGTTTTGATTTGGTGAGGCCCTTTTTCCCTGGGTTCTTATACCATTCTCCAAAAGTGGTTATCAGGGAGGCAGGCAGGTTATTCCCTAGCTTTGTCTTGCGCAGGGGCACTAGGCAGGGCTGCCCCCTCTCTCCGCTCTTATCTACCATATCCATCAAGCCCATGGCAGCACTTATTCCGGCTAACACAAAAATATGTGGACTTCAGTACGGGGGGACTCAAAAGAAGCTCAAGATGTATGTGGATAAAATACGTGCTTAACCCTGCATTTACGTTGTTGAGCCTGGGCATTGAGAATTTTCCACCACTAATGAGAAAGGTAGTTGTGCACATACTATTTGCGGCCCGCATTTCCATAGCAAAAGAATGGCGCACTCAACAAGCTCCAAGTATTACAGAGGTGATCTCTAGGGTGAACTCACAGTACACTATGGAAAAAATGTTAGCTTACACAGAAAGAAGATCCCACACCTTCTATAAACATTGGGAAATATGGAAGTCATCTAAATATGCCCCCTCACACCTGTGATCCTGTGATCTACATGAAGTATATAAAATGTAAATGTGATGCCATCTAGTGGTAGGACCCAGTACCTAGGTATGTTTTTGAACGCTCGATTTAGATTTCTGACGGTCGTTGTTGAACTGTTTCTTAGTTAGTTCTTATTTGAGTTTAAATGCGTTTAGGAACACTTATAGGATGGTTACGCACCATGGACCCTCGTTAAGGTCCTGGACAGGCTACATACTGTCAATTATGCATCTAGCCTGCTCACAGTAGTACCCAAAGGGGTGACAGGCCTAACCTCCTCAGGAGGTCAACCTTTAGAGAGAGTATGTAACCCATGTTGTACAATGTCTATATACCCCTGTAAGATGTACTCCTTTATACTGCTTTATACATCTTGAAATGATCTCATTGTACCAGCTTTGTATAATATGTTAATAATTTAATAAAAATCTATGTTTAAAAAAAAAAAGATGTATGTGGATGATACAATACTATTGCTGGGGAACACTACCTCTTCCCCTGTAGAAGCTATGGTGGTGATCACTAATTTTGGTACTTACTCCAGCTTAGTAATACATTGGTCTGAATCTTCTTTTATGCCTTTAGATCAAACACCGGATGCCTCTACCCTATCTTTAACCAACATCCCTTTCTTCACCTCCTATATAAGTATTTGGGCATTCAGGTCACCCCCTGTCCATTAGACTATATTTGCCTCAATCTCATGCCAATCTCTTGCCCATTTTCAAGACAGGATCAAGGTGTGGTCTAGGCTCAAAATTTCCTTAGTTGGATGGACAAACCTTATCAAGAGGATTCTTGTGCCCCTATTATAATATGTACTTCATAACTTCCTTGTGGTCATTCCCCTGAAAATGTTCCACATCATTAACTCAATTTATAAAATAGATCCCTTCTCTGGCAGTCTAAGAATTCTGGTATAAATTTGGAGCAATTACAGAGGCCTAAAGATGTTGGAGAGCTGGCATTGCCTTATCCATGGCTGTATTATTTGGCCTCAAAGCTGCAACATTTAGCATGGGACATACGCCCAGTAATGGAAGTGGAGACGTATAACCTGGACCCTTCAACTAGACTCCATTATAAAATGAGTAGGGAGGAGATAATTAGTGGTTTAAAGGGACTGACTTTTAAGAACAAACTATACCCTACTTATGTTCTTATGCAAAAACATGGGAAAAAAAGCTAGACAGTTACAACAGGTTACATGATTTACACGGTTTAGCCCTATCTGGAATAATGCTCATTACCATATGCTAGCACTGCTATAATATGGGGTAAAATGGACACATTATGGTATGTAGCACCCTGCTTCTGATGAACAGGCGCTGCCTCAAATACATTGGGGGACTGAGCTGTTATTTGGCTCTGACCAGAGTGATTAAAGGCAATTTAGCCTCTGTCCCAACCATGGTTGAGCTGAGAGTGATCCACCATTGATTGCCTGGGGTTGTTATTACCACCCCAGGCCAATGGTGGCAGCAGCCAGGTCATGGTACATTGAGTGTCCCCCACAGCAAATTAGTGGGAGTGGTTACCGTGCTGTACATGCTGGGGAGGAGTACTTAAGGGACAGATGCCATTGGTGCTGGGTGCGTTCGTGCCTCCTGGCCCACCTGGACGGAGATGCGTGTTGTGAATCCTGGTTCCGGGACCACGTTGGCCTGGGTCTAAGGCTTCATCTGATGGGCACAGTTGCTTGGGCCCGTACCGCATAGGTGATCCTGTGCTGTCTGTCCTGAGGGAGGAAGCCACTCGATGAAGGAGACCAGGGGAGGACCTATCCTGGTAAGGACCATGTTAGAGGCTGGTACCTTAGGAGAAGGCCTGGAAATTTCATCCAAGTATACACCATACACCGAGAGGCCTGACAGTGTCGACTGTTGGGACTAAATCTTCTAGTGAAAAAAGCTAAAGAGATCCGGGTGCTAAATCCTGGGGCAGAGGATTCCGGACCAAAGTATCTCACCGAGAAGGGAAGGTCTGTGGCAGCCAGCGGAATGGCACCCACCGACTAAAAGACACCCCGATGGACTACTACTCCCAGCGAACCTGTGAGTATACACTCTGTTACTCACATTTCCTGTAGAATATTCTTTTAAGTTTATTTTTTGAGCTGGCTCCTCCACCCCCTCCTTTCTCTTAAAGTCTGTGGCAGAGAGTGTACTTTATTTTGTGTGTCATCTCGGCTGCCAGGCCTGTAAAACGAACCTATCCGGGTAAGCAATACCCACTCTGTCTAGAGTGGTGACGAGAACTGTTTGCTGGAAACAGGAGTGTTTCCTTACTTTGTGACTGTGCACCTGAACCTACCTACCCTTCCACCCCTCACTCCTTTTGTCTACTAAAGTTGTTCAAAATAAACTCAAAGAGAAAAGAGATACATTGTGTGTGGACATTGAAATTCTTCTGTCTCTCCTTTCACCCTGGACAGCGATAATAGTGGTAACGTGACACCCAAAATCTAACCAGAAGCTCCTCCGGGGGTAGTGCTACAGATATCACTTATTTGCACCACATTTCCTCCTATGGAGCGCTGTGCTTTTTTCTCTGAATTGCAGACCATATTTTGCTTTCCCCGCTCTATGCAGTTTTTTTATCTACAGCTGTGTCATGCGGTCAAGATACAACAGGGGGTGGACCTCTGGACACAATCACCCACTCCAATATTTAACTACATATGTGAGATGACCTCTTATAAAGGATTTATATCACAATGCTATTCAATGCTATGATATTTAACAGTTTCCTTTGAGATGGGACTTTGAAATAAAAATACATCTATGAATAATTTCTATATACAATGGAAATGATTCCCATGAAAATACCAATACACACTTGAGATTCCCCATAGTGTAAAATCTAATTCTGCTTATCTATAAAAGCTCTGATGCTCTGCATAATCAGACAATTCTACATTTGGTGGAAACACATCACATGGCTATAGAACATTTCTTATTATTGCATTATCTCACTATGAACTGATTGTTCAAATGCTACAAGTATGTTTTCAAATCTGGCAACCTTGGGTAGATCATTTCCTACCACCTGGTTTTGATGAGTCCCTCCTGGAGCCCTGATCCCTTACCTCCTATAATTGCTCTGGTTTGAGTCCTTGGTCTGCTTGGCGTGGTCAACCTCCCTCTCTTTCTCTCTTCTACTCTCTCTAATTTCTTTTATTCATTTCTACTTGTCCTTGCTATTCTTTTTCATCAACCACTAGATTTCCAATTGTATAAAGTTTTGTTCTAGTTTCCCTCATATCCTTCATTATGGATTGTTTGTACCCGTTGTAATGTTGGTTCTACTGCAGTCTATTCCATTATGTTTTGAAGGCCTTGCATCTTTTTCTTCATCTTTTTCTTTGTCGTTTTCTTTTTCTTCATCATGTTGCTTATCTACCATGACTCTGAACTGACAACTTTTAAATAACACAATCTTAATGTATACTTTGTGTTTTTGTACTTGTGTATAACCTATGATCAGTTCCACAACACTAAAAAAGATTGCAAAGGGAACAGAAATGTGGTGAATATTAGAGTAGTGATATAAAATAACAAATACAATAGAAGTGTATTTTAGCTTTTGATAAACAAAGTACAGACTGCAGTACTTCATAGAATAGAGGCTTTCTTTATTAATTGGATTCCAGTAAATCTAATCGGTTGGCTATGGCTATGCGTATAATTATTACTTCATTGCTTTATTAAATAATGAAAAAATATGAAGGATTTCTATGTATTGGTTTAAACTGAGTCTTCTTGCATCAAGCTATTTATAGTGGATGGGCAACGATACTTCATGCAATGCTTTCCAAGTTATGGATGTGAAAAGTGTGTCTGGAATTTCAGACTCCTAAAAGTAAAAAAACAAACAAAAAACAAATGACCACTCCTTCCCTCCTTCCTCCCTCCCTCACATTTTAATGTTCTTTACATATTATTTTTTTTAAATATGGATGAGAAAAATATGACCAGAATTACCACAATCCACCTCTCCAGGATTTCAAATGCCTCAAAATATAAAATATTAGATCTTCTTTATTTTCCTTTTGATTTACTGTGTGTCGGTCTGTGGAAACCTCCTGATCATCACACTGGTGTCCTACAGCAAATCCCTTCATTCCCCCATGTACTTCTTCCTCTCCCAACTGTCTGCATCTGATCTCTTACTAATAGTGTTGCTCACGAATATTCGCATTGCGAATATTCGCTACGAATATTGCATATTCGAGTATTCGCGAATATCTCGAATATCGCGGCGAATATTCGCTATTTCGAATATTCGATATTTTTCAAATTTCGCAAAAAAATTCGCAATAAAATTCGCAATTTTTTTTTTTATCAAATATCACGAATATTCGATATTAACGAATATTCGCAACCGCATATGTGAAATTTCGCTTTTTTTTTATATAAAATATACAGAATATTCGTAAATATCGAATATTCGTGATATTTTATAAAAAAAAAAAAAAAAAAAAAAAAATCGCGAAATTTCACATTAGCGAAAATTCGCATTAGCGAAAATTCGCATTGGCGAAAATTCGCAATTTTTTTTTTTTTTTTTTTTTTATAAAATATCACAAATATTCGATATTAACGAATATTCGCGAATATTCTTCGAAATATTCGCGAAATATCGCGAAATCGAATATGGCGTATTCCGCTCATCACTACTTACTAATAACTGACATCCTTCCTAACATGCTGCATGATATTTTAATGAAAGAGGCAAGAATATCATTTTCTGATTGCTTCTCCCAGCTGTATTTCTTTGCTGTTGCTTCAACATTGGAGTGTCTTCTTCTGACTGCAATGTCCTATGACAGATATTTGGCCATCTGTAAACCGTTACATTATGCTTTGATAATGAACCACAAATGCTGTTGGGTCACAATTATCACATGTTGGATTTTAAGCATATCTATAACATTTATTAATGTTTTAACTGTATCACAGTTACAATTTTGTGGTCCCAATATGATTGACAACTTTTTCTGTGACCTTGAACCAATCCTAAAACGTTCATGCTCTAATACTATCATTCTTCAAATAGTTTTTAAATTGATGATTGCTGTTGTGGTTGTCATTCCATTCTGTATTGTCATTGTATTGTATATTTATATTTTAGTCACTATTTTTGAAATTCCATCCATCAATGGGAGAAAGAGAGCTTTTTCAACATGCAGTTCCCACTTGACTGTTGTTTCCATCTATTATGGTACTTTATTTGGTGTTTACATAGTACCCAATAGAGGACAGTCATGGAACATGGCTAAATTCATGTCATTACTGTACACTATAGTCACCCCACTAATGAATCCAATTAAATACAGTCTGAGGAATAATGACTTTAAACAAGCTCTAGGAAAACTCATCAGCTTTTCTTCTAGTTTAGCACTACAGTGATGTCAAATTCCTTGTACAAAAAAAAGTTGTAGATAAAAACGATCTCCTCCTACAAATTCAAGCGCCTATGGATTAGGGGAACTTCATATAATAGCTAAATGTAAAAATACAAATCCAATTTAAGGAAAAAAAAAATTCTAATGCCGTACACACGATCATTTTTTGGGTTGTAAAAAAAAATGGGCCAGATTCAGAGAGCCGTAACTCCTGTCTAACTGGTGTTAGACTGGAGTACTTTCAAATTACGTGCGTGTTTTAGCTAGTCTAAAACCTCAAACCATGAACGGCTGCGGGCTTCAATTCCACTGGATTACGTGTTCGTACGCCTTCGGATCTACGCTGCAATAAAATTGCGGCCACTGGGTGGACTTCCCATCGTTTTCTGCATCGGGGTATGCTAATGAGCTTTTGCCGGCGATCCCCGAAATTACGATCTTCAATCGCAATCTCTTACGGCATCTTTAGTCATCTTTTTTTTGCGTAACACTATACCAGCTTTTTGCTGGTCTAATATTAGACAGCCCATGTTAAGTATGGCCGTCGTTCCCGCGTTGATTTTCAACGTTTGTTTTTATTTTTTACGTAAGTCGTCCGGGAATAGGAATGTCCGTAAACGACGCTACTCAAACAACAAATTACGTATCGACGTTAGTTCGCGCAATGCACGGCGGGAAATTTCTGAACGGAGCATGCACAGTTCGATCGCCGCGGGGACGCACCTAATTTAAATGCTTCACGCCCCCTTATTGCGTATTTCGATTACGCGGCGAGAAATAGACTACGCCGCAGTATCTTACGGGCAAAAATCTACCAGAATTCGATGTAGAGCCTGGTAAAATACGGCAGCGTAGAGTATTTCGAATACGCTGCGCAAATTTACGTGTACCTGAATCTGGCCCAATGTTTTTTTTAAAAATGTCTTTTAAAACGATCGTGTGTGGGCTTCAGATCATTTTTCGGGTTCTAAATAATGACAAAAAAAAATCGAACATGCTCTATTTTTTCACAACGTTTTAAACAATGTAGTTTTTCGGGTTGTAAAAAACTATCGTGTGTGGGCTTTAACGACGTCAAAAACCCGTGCATGCTCAGAAGCAAGTTATGAGATGGGAGCGATCACTCTGGTAAAACTAGCGATTGTAATGGAGTTAGCACATTCATCATGCTGTAACAGACAGAAAAGCGCAAATCGTTTTTTAATAACACAAAATCAGCTAAAGCAGCCCCAAGGGTGTTGTACGTCACTGCGCTTTGCTAGAGCATTTTCTTTCTCACGATCGTGTGTGGGCAACGTCTTTTTAATGATGAAGTTGAAAAAAAACGTTGTTTTTTCTAGAGGCTGAACATTTTTGTTTTTTACAACCCGAAAAATGATTGTGTGTACGCAGCATTATTCCCATTTATAAATTCCCCTAAACTGTTGTATTGGATGGTGTAGGGTGAAATTATGACATTGAATATAGAAGTGCATTGTATTTTATTTTTTACTCATTATTTTTAGCAGCAAACAAATACTCTTGCCCAAATCTAAAGTTCAGGGTGGATAATGTCTCAGGCCTTGCTACCCTCCGGGGTAGGGGTATCTTAGCAGTCAAAAAAAGAATAAAGAAAAGAGGGCGCACCAGCCCTGTGCATTATTCTTTGATACGTTTATTAAAAGAAGAAATTAAAAACTACTCACAAGCATGTGAAAGAAAACCGCAATGTAAATGCCTTAAATGGTGGCAATCGGTGTGATAGCATCAGTCTCCAGGTGATGAAGGAGAGGACATGAGGACCTGTGCTGGCTGACACGTTTCAAAGAGATACCTTCTTCCCCAGAGGCTCTGAGGAAGAATGTATCCCTTCAAAGTGCATCAGCCAGCAGTGATCCTTATGTCCGCTCCTTCATCACATGGGGACTGATGCTATCAGACCGATTGCCACCATTTAAGGCGTTTACATTGCGGTTTTCTTTCACATGCTTGTGAATAGTTTTTAATTCATAATTTTAATAAACATATCAAAGGATAATGCACAAGTCTGGTGCGCCATCTTTTCTTTATTCTTTTTTTTTATATATATTTTTAGGACCTTCATCCTGGCAGGCCAGCATATTTCTTTGAAGACAGAGCACAACACCGATGTTTAGCTTTCGATTTCTTGAAATGTGTAACTTTACACCTTTACCGGTTGCCGACCGCCCACAGTACATATACTGCAGCAGGGCGGCATGGGAAGGCTAGATCAAATACATGTACATTATCCAACTGAGGGCACACTTTGAGTGGCTGGGGATCATACGATCGCTATGTGATCACATGATCACAATGTGAACAAAGCTGTTATGAATGAAGTTTAGTCATAACAGTTGTGATTCCTATAGTGATGCTGTGATTAACACACAGCTATCACATGGTACCTGGGACAATCACAGTACTCTGTACCATGTGATAGCTGTGGGACAGTCACAGCACACAATAGTAATCGCAGCTGTCATATATGTAACCCATTCATGATAGTTTAAAATGTTGCTCTTATAACTTTGCCTATACACCCATTGGCATCTTTGTCAACTTTACATGTTTGTTTTGCATATACTTACAATAGTTATTTTTCCATGTTCATTGTTAATGCCTTTTGGAACCACAGCTCACAAAGTTCCTAACTGGTATTCTATTGTATTACAATAATACTGTATATTCATTGGTTTAGTTTGTTAACTCGTGTCTGCTTGATGATGCTTAATTAACTGTACTTATTTTAATTATATTGCTGCTTTTGTATGAATGTATGAATTGTCTTGTACCTTGTAAAACTCAATAAAACGATTTGAAAATAAAATGTTGCTGTTACAGTAATCATCATTGTAACAGCAATCAAAGTAAAAAAACATCCCTGAGTACCCATGGCAGTCTATGATCACTATGGTGACATTGAACTACTCCTGTGAAAGTATGAAAGAAAAAAAAAAAGGAAAAAAGGAAAAAAAAAGTATGTACTGTATTTATTTATTTATTCTAAACATACTGTGACCAGTAAGTTTCTATTATGTACCTGGTAGAAGAGCCTGATATAATGAGGAAGGCCTCTTTTACACCTCTAACTAGACATGTGCATGATGAAAAAATATGTTGTGTTTGGTTTTGTTTTGAATCATTAATCTAGTTATTTTATTTAGTTCAATTTGGTTGATTCGTTCAATTCGTATTTGCAATTTGTATTTGGAATTTTCAAATTTTCTTTTTCCGTTTATTTTTTTCAATTTGAAATGTTCAAATCGATACATTTTTGATTCGGTCAAAACGAAAATCTTCATCAAATGATTACAATGAACCCCCGTACACACGGCCGAGGTTCTTGGCAGAAACCAGCGAGAACCTCACTGGGAGCCGCATTCTGTCGAGAATCTCGGCCGTGTGTACGCTCTCGGCGAGCCCCGCCCGTCGGGAAATCCGCCGAGCAATAGAGAGCAGGTTCTCTATTTGCTCGACGGCCCGTCGGGATGAATGGCTGGTCATCTTTCCCGACGGGCTGGTCGCCGAATCTGACGGCCGGCAGAGAACCTCGACGGGCAGAACGATGTGTTCCGCCCGTCGAGGTTCTCTGCCGTGTGTACGCGGCCTTACTCTTTAAATCACCTTTGGCTTAACAAAAACAACATTATTTCAAATTGGTACTCTAATAACACACACCATCTTTTATTTCAGCAATATGTTTAGTTACTGTATAATTTGACTGGAGTTCAATGCAAAAATTCAATTTGAATTTCAGTCTGAATTTCCAAAATTCATACCAATTTCGTTATGTAAATTAGAGCATTCAGTAAAATGAATTTATATTGTAATCCAGGTTTCAGATATATCCGAATCTCCAAATAACAACAAATTTGTCAGAATTTGTCAGAACCGCACATGTCCACCTCTAACTTGGGGCCCCTGATAGATTAGACAGGTAGTGCAGAGTGATATGAGTTCTTGATGGTCTTGCTAGCCTCAGGGCTGGACAGGATCACCCAGTCAAGCAGCAGATGGTTGTCATCAAGCAGCACCTGATGAACAGTAAACAGGAGCAGCCTAACACTGGAGGCAGTAAGCAGGCAGATGGAGAACAGGCACCAGTGTGCAACAGAGAGATGCTTGCAGCTTGGAAATTCAGTAATAATTGGAACATAAACAGGGTCAGACAAGCCAGGTCATACATATGCAGACAGATCAGGTAAGCAAAAATAAAGTCACGGTACAGGCCAGGTCAGTAACAAATCAGCAGAGTTAGGCGGCGTACACACGATCGGATATATCCGATGAAAACGGTCCGCGGACCATTTCCATCGGATATGTCCGATCGGGAGTTTGATCCGATGGCGTGTACACACCATCGGATCAAATTCCCCGCCGCCGGAAGGCGCGGTGACGTGGCGGTGACGCGGCGGTGACGTTGACGCCGCCGCGTCACCGCAACGTCACCGCACCAGGAAGTAAAACACTTCCGCGCATGCGCCGAATCCATTCGGCAGCGGCGCGGCGGCGGTGGGGGCCGACATGTCTGCTGGTAAGTGTACTAACCAGCAGACATGTCGGGCGGACAGATCCCCACCGGATAGATTTCAAAGCATGCTTTGAAATCTGTCGGGTGGACAAATCTGTCCGCTAGCCCATACACACGAGCGGAGATGTCTGCTGAAACGGTCCATCGGACCGTTTTCAGCGGACATATCCCCTCGTGTGTACGAGGCCTAACAGAAATGGGCACAGGCAGAGGCAATGTCAGGGAAAAGCCATGGTTGGTGCAGGCAGGGTTCAGGAGTAGTCAAGGCAAACCGGGTCAATAACTGGAGACAGATGCAAAGTAATAGGTTGCAAGTTAGCACAGGAACACTGTCAACAAGACAACACTAATGGATTTTGCTTGTCTTTGAAATGAACTTTAGAATATACCACTGGATTATGAAAAGTGTAAACCTTCTAGTGTACATGCCTTCCTCTCAGCTGCGGTGGCAGTTGCATGGATTTACTGGGTATGAACATGACTCGGATATAGGCTCTGTGTTTGTTGGTTATCCAGTCTTTGTTTGCATCACTATTATTTTTTCAGGGCAATAAAAAAGATTGATGACACCACAGCTGCAATTTAGTCTTTGTCTTGAAGATTTAACAATATTTTGTGAGATTTATTTGTTATATTTTGATAAATAGTCTGTATGTTGTATTTAAAAATAAATATTCTAATGATTTCCCTTGTAGTGGAACTAAAGCCCCCCTATAAAATATTGCTAGGAATTAGAATTTTATTGGTGAATGTGACATGCAAATGGATTGGTTTACTAAAGACAAATAGGCTGTTAATGCTCAAAGGGTAGTTGCAACTTCCAAGGGAATGTAAACCTAGCATAGTAAATAGGTTAAAGCTCCATTGACTTCCACCATCCAAAAATGTGGCACCATTTTTTTTTTTACTTTGACGTGATTGTGTATTTTATGCAAATCAAATTGTTATTACATTCACCAAACTAAGGAAAATTCCCTTTTAAACTGAACTGCCTTATTACCTTTTGTAAATTGGCCCTACAGAATCGATAGCTGTTGTAGTAAAAGCATAGGTAAATCTGACACACTACAAAGGGAGAAATTAAAGTCAGTTAGGAAACTGTGCTTTAATTCTGATTGTTAGCCCTTTGGACAATTAAACTCTTTGCTGACTTCTTTGTTCTTATTATTGGGGGATTTTTTGCCTTATACTTTATTGTATAATTGATTTGAGGTCAACTGTCACTTTAAGCTGCTGTTCTGTCAATAGCAACAATTTTTTGCTTCAAGGCGTCCTTTTTTTTTAACCACATGACCTCAAGAAGGTTTTACTCTCTTCATGACCAGGGCTTTTTTTTTTTTTTTTTGCCATTTAAGCACTGTGCTAATTTAACTGCCAATTGCTTAGTCATGCAACACTGTACCCAAATTAAATTTGTATAAACACATTTTAAAAAAGACCCAATATTTTCAATTCTCCGCTATAAAACATTGCAAAAAAGGAGGGGGAAAATTAAAACTAAAGCAGCCACACTACAATATGACAAATATTGAACAGTGATGTGAGGAAAAAAATGTAGCGCTGTGAAACCACAGAGACAATGGTTTCACTATGAGTGTAGTAAATCAATAATCACTATACTAAGACAGTGATGAAGTAACAACAAACAATGGTGAGATAAGTGAATAAACTGGTGCTGTAAAAAACACAACCAAAATGATAAAATAATATGACACTAGAAAGTTCATCCAACACTAGTGAGATGAATAGATGGTAAGATGACCACGTGGATCCTCAAAGACAAAATTACACTTTCTAAATGGAGATAGATTTGCGATTACCAGAAAGGGTGGATCTGCCTGTCAGCGACAGCAGATCAATAAGGCATGAACACTCACGGGGCATAGTCTGTTCGGCCTCCTCGGACTGGATCCCGATGAATGGAGCTTCAGTAGAGGGCCATGGATGCACAGTATCCCGGATTGATGTCCTGATTATCCCAAGGTGTCTGCTCACAGAAGTAGAAGTGGGGGGGATAATGATGGACCCCTTGAGGGGTAAGATGAAATGGTAAAGGAAGGCTCCAGACAACATGCTATAAAACATATCCCAAGGGGCACCGTTTAGCAAAAGAGGTACTCTTCTGAGCCTACACTAAAGGGGGACTGGGATTGCCTAACCTTCTCTGGTATTTCCAAGTCGTCCAGTTGGGCCAGATATCAATAACCAACTCCATGCGGCCAAATCTGATTGGGTGATCAAAGAAAGAAAGGCAGTGCCACATTTCACACTCACACTAGACCACCTGATGTGGTGTCACCCTAGAAAACACCCTGCAATACTTGCTTCCACACTTTCTCACTCTTTAGCTTTTTAGGATGCCCTTAAGGATCATTCAGAGTTAGTCTCCCCTATTCGCCCTCTAGCCCACCTATTCCATAATCCCCAATCTCCCCCTGCTATGAACATCAAAGCTTTTCAAAGGTGTCTGAACAAGGGGTTGTACATGATTGGACACTACTTACTTCAATTCCTCAGGACCACTCACTCTAAACTATTGTACCAATAAACTTGAAATGCAAATGACTGAAACATTTTGATTTCAACAAATTTCACACTTCTTACACTCCCTGTGGCAGTCTAAACCCGTACCACCGAGTATCACGCCTTATGAACAATGGTGTGACCAGGTTACGGAGCAAAGGGGAGGGATCAAGATGATCCATAGGTTAGTTGCCACAGTACGCTCTGAACTTAGTTATATGCTAGCCTGGGAGAAGGACCTTTCTCAGGAATGGATGAATGGCAGGCAGCAGTCTAATTAGAAAGGTTACAGGACTCTCTGGGAGCAAAACTGACTACAGCAAAAGCCTGGAAAAAGGCTTCTATCTCCTGCACTAGGGCAAAACAAAACATTTCATGGATCATGACCCAGGATAAGATTGTCAGTATCCTCCAAGACACAGTCCAGAAGTTCTAAGCCATCTGGGAACCGTGAGCTGTCTATATGCACATCTCCCTGTTACCCACATAGAACTTTGTTAACCTCAATGGCGGTATAATTCTTTCAGATTTTTGGTGCTGAAAGCGGTACCATTATATTGCATGGAAATTTGGCGTTTTACATTGTAGGCTTGTAATTCTTAGGAATAACTCACTTAAATTTGTCCAAACAAGAGTCTAATAGAAATCCCAGGTATGATAAAGTTTGAAACACAAAATTTAATAAATTATAATATAATAAATTACTATAAATAATTATAACAAATAATAATATAATAATATTAATAATAAAAAATATTCAATAATGTAATCAAATCAAAAATACTAAAATGTTCTCAGTTGCAGAATTGTCGCTGTCATTACTTTCAGTGTTTGATGACGAATTTCCTCAAAAATCAATATCGCTCAGTTCTGCAACTGATACTAATTTATTTATAATCGCTGTTTTCTAGCTGGTCTAAAAGCACTTTTGACATAAAGGGACACTTTTGGTTGCTATGGACAATCTCCAGTTTCCAGACAGTAAGAACAGTTTTTATAATATAAAAGCGCATGCAGGATACTGGACAGATCACTAGGGACAACAGGGATGTGTAATTATTTGATACAGCACTGTAATCTTACAGATTACAGTATACTGTATCTATACTGTGTTTTAAAAAATTTTAATTTGTCGCCGAACACCGCCCCAATGCGTCACGCCGCTTGGGGACTGAGCTCGGCAGTCACCAGTATGTGAATTGAGCGAAGGGACAGCTCGCACACACACAGCGGGGACACATCGCAGGATCCAGGGACAAGGTAAGTAACTTCCCCTGTATCCTGCAAAGTGAACCTGAGTTTGGCTCGGGGTTACCACTTTTGGTATGTAAAATTCACCCTGGGCCTGACTCAGGAATATCGCCAGGGAGGTTAAGCTCTGTTTTCTCAGACACCCCGCTAAGACATCAACCTTCCTTTTACTCTTTGATGGGAGGCCCCCTTCTGGTCACCTCTCCTTGCTCTGTTTGCCTCCTTGTTTGCCTATTTTTGAAGGATGTCTGTAGGGATACCTGTGATCGTCTCACGGAGAGGAAGAACAGGGAAATTCTTATATAAACAAGCATTTTCACAGTCTTCCTGTAATTGGAAGCGGTGATAACTGTCATGTCACACATAGCCCATCCCCCCCACAGTTAGAAGAACTCCCTAGGGCACACGTAACCCCTTCAGCACCACCTAGTGGTTAACCCCTTCACTGCCAGTGTGATTTTCACAGTAATCAGGGCATTTTTATAGCTCTGATCGCTGTAAAAATGACAATGGTCCCAAAAATGCATCAAAAGTGTCTGATGTGTCCGCCATAAAGTCGCAGTCACGATAAAAATTGCAGATTGCACACGGTACCACAGTTTGAAACCGTCTGGGAACCTTGGTCACTACATGTGGGGGTTCCGCTTCACACAGGTTTGTAGTTCCAGCAGGAAACTACTGTGGTCGGATGATTGGCCCCCTCCCAGTAAGATCGGCTCTCTCTCTCTCCTTTTCTTTCTCCACGATACTCTTCTTTCTCCTGCCTCTTTTTATTTTCTCTCCTTTCAGGTACTTTCTGATTCCCTATGGTATGTGGTCAGGTTTATTTCTAAAATGTTTGTATGACAGATGGAGTGTTCCTAAAAGCACACTGTTGCAATGTTACTACTGGTCTTCCGTCCTCTTGACCAATAGCTACCTTCGTGTTTGAGGGGAGAACCCTCCAGGCACAGTTTGTGACCAAATAGGGGTGACTGGCGTTTTCTCCCCGTGATCATGCACCACCGTTCGACATGCTAGACAGAGTAGCTAGAACAAAATTGCTAGTCAGTGGTCAATTTATATGTACTGCTTAGACTATACTTGTCCATCATCTTCACATGTTGCGGTTGAATGTCTAAACGGAATGTACCGATTGTTGTATTTCTTTTGGTTGTATAAAATCAATAAAATTCTTTGAAAGCAAAAATTGCAGATCGCCGGCATTACTAGTAAAAAAATAAAATAAAAATGCCATAATTCTATCCCCTATTTTTTTTTTAGACGCTATACCTTTTGCACAAACCAATCAATATACACTTATTGCGTTTTTTTTATCAAAAATATGTAGAAGAATACATATCGGCCTAAACTGAGGAAAAAAAATATATATAATTTGTCGGGATAATTATCATAGCAAATAGTGAAAAATATTGTTTTTTTTTCAAAATTTACACTAACAGTAACTGTTACAATATTTTAGTTTATAGCACAAAAAATAAAAACTGCAGTGGTGATCAAATACCACCAAAAGAAAGCTCTATTTGTGGGAAAAAAGGATGTCAATTTTGTTTGGGAGCCACGTCACACGACCGCACAATTGTCAGTTAAGGCAATGCTTTATAGTGCTCAATTGCAAAAAGTGGCCTGGTCTTTGGCCAGCAAAATGGTCCAGGGGTTAAGTAGTTATAGGAGTGATATTTCTATATACAAAAGTATGCAGGGCAATAACTTCACATCAGGATATAGAAATTTTACAGAAAAACCTGACCAAAAGAATGGGTTGGCAACTACATGGAAAATTTGATCTAATGTGGAGAAATGTAAGGTAATGCACTTAGGGTCTAAAAATACATGGAAAATTTGATCTAATGTGGAGAAATGTAAGGTAATGCACTTAGGGTCTGAAAACATGTGGTGTGGCTCTTTCAAGATGCACAATAAGGAAGCACTTGAAGAAAGATGGACTGCATGGTTGAATCACCAGAAGAAAGTCATTACTATTTAAATGCCACAAAGTATCCTGTTACAATACGCCAAACAGCACGGCGACACGCCTCAAACCTTCTGGCACAGAGTCATTTAGAGTAATGAGACCAAAATGTAGCTTTTTGGCCACAACAATAAACACTACATTTGGAGAGGAGTCAACAATGCCTATGATGAAAGGTACACCATTCCTACTGTGAAACACGGAGGTGGGTCGCTAATGTTTTGGGGATGTGTGAGCTACAAAGGCACAGAATACTTGTTCGAAAATGGTAAGATGAATACAGTATGTTATCAAAAAATACTGGAGAAACATTTGCATTTATCAGCCAGGAAGCTGCACAAGGTACGTACTTGGACATTGCAAAATGACAATGATCCAAAACACAAGGCCAAGTTGACAGAATAAAGTGAAGGTTCTGGAGTGGCCATCTCAGTCTCCTGACCTCAATATCATTTTGCCCCTCTGGGGAGATCTAAAATTTGCAGTTCATGCAAGACAGCCCAAAAATTTAGAGGAACTGGAGGCCTTTTGCCAAGAGGAATGGGCAGCTTTACCATCTGAGAAGATAAAGAGCCTCATCCACAAATATCACAAAAGACTTCAAGCTGTCATTGATGTTAAAGGGGGCAATACACAGTATTAAAAACGGGGGTATGTAAACACGTTTCACTGCTCCTGGCTTTCTCACAAAGATATGCATTTGAAGGTGAAAAAATAGGTGCACATTGGAAGACAAGCAAAGGGCTCTGTCATCCTATAAAAGCAATTGATGTACAAATACCCTCAAGCCAGTGTTACTAGTTATTATTTTTATAAAAAATGAGAATTAAAAAATATAAAAAATATTTTTGAAGTTACTTTGCAAAGTTAAAGTGTATATGATTTTTGTGACACAGGCTTTTTGCAAGCTTTTTTTGACAACAAAATATGTAACACATATAAATTGTAGCAAGTAATGAAAAATTCCCTACAAATAATTCTCTACAACAGTAACACTCCACTAAGAAAATCAGTCAGAACAAATACCCTGAGTTCCCAAATTGAAGGCATACAAATTGGACTTTTGTGTTCAGTACTGATTAATGGCCAGATTTTTCAGCATGCCATAAATAATTTGATAATATGTCCAATGAAAACAACAAGTAAGTAGATTCAGAATTAACATCTGCAAATGAGAAATAAATAACTCAATAAAAATAGTTTTTACAGCACACCGTTGACAATTAATTAAGTTTGTTTAAAAAAAGCATTCAAAAATAATTCCCTTCTGTGAAAAAAAAAAATATATCAACAGTCACTACACATCCCTAAGTGCTTCCATGTAATTAATTCTAGGTATATATAAAAGAAGAGCTGCTATGTATTAGAAAAAAAAAATATCTTCATTCTATGAAAAGCATCTCCTACTGATCTGAACTTTCTGGAATATTAAATTCTCTTTAAAGACATTTTCATGTTTTTCCACAGAACCAAAAGTTCATTACATTTCTGGTGAGATGATCAGGGTTTGTATTCCATGGGAATATGCAATTTTAAGGAGCAAAGTGACTACTTTTATAGAATTGCATATGAAAAGGGAAGAAACAAATAAATTCTACCTAGGACAGGCTGATAAATAAACATGAACTTTTTAAGTACTATACCCATTTATCACTAATGCAAATGCCAATATTTTGGACTGCCATTTGATAATGTATTGAACCTTTTTACTATCAAAGTGAATTGAATTAGATATCTAATCCTAGAAATTAAGATGCAACTTGTTTTGAATCTGTTCAATGTTCAATACCCAATGTGATGTAACTAATACTGACCATCAGTTTGATTTGCACCCACTCCAATAAAGTGAAATGACCACCTTTCTTCCTTCCTTTCATATTTGAATTCAATAATTTACATTAACTAGACAAGTCAGGTTTTATCATTTGTGATCTTCTATCTTCAGCAAAATGGATCAAACAAATGTGACCAGAATTACAACAATTCACCTCCTAGGATTGCAGATTCCTCAAAGTATTACATTTTTGGTATTTTTTATTTTCCTTTTGCTTTATTGTGTGACAATATGTGGAAACCTCCTGATCATCACACTGGTGTCCTACAGCAAATCCCTCCATTCTCCCATGTACTTCTTCCTCTCCCAGCTCTCTGTATTAGATATAATACTAGCGACTGATATTCTTCCCAACATTATCTGCAATGTTTTAACAAAAAAGACCGCCATGTCATTTTCTGATTGCCTTGCTCAGTTTTATTTTTTTGTTATCACAGAATCTTCAGAGTGTCTTCTTCTGACAGTGATGAGTTGGGACAGATATTTGGCCATCTGTAAACCATTGCATTATCCATTGAAAATGAACCACCAGGTTTGCTGGGTACTGGTCATCCTATGCTGGATCTTAAGTGTGTTTGGAGCTTTGGTGTACACTGTAACCATATCAATGTTCCAATTTTGTGGTCCCGATATTATTGATCACTTTTTCTGTGACTTCAATCCAATCTTACAGCTCTCCTGCTCCGATACCATGGCTGCTCAATTTGAAGGGACATTTTTTAGTGTTCTTTGTATTGTCATTCCATTCTTCATTATTATTGTATCATATTCTTATATTATATCTACTATTTTTAAAATACCATCTATTACTGGCAGACAAAAAGTTTTCTCAACATGCAGTTCTCACCTGACTGTGGTTTGTATCTATTATGGTACCCTGGTTTGTGTATATTTGATACCTAATAGAGGACAGACAAGGGACATTACTAAACTCCTATCATTGCTGTACACTGTAGTCACTCCAATGATAAATCCACTTATATATAGTCTGAGGAATAAAGAATTGAAAAAAGCTGTTGAAAAACTCATCCAAAACGTTTTGAATAGGCATTTAATTAAAAAGATTTGAACTAATTTATAATAATGTTAACCACTTCCCATCCAGGCCAATGCTGGCACTTTTTGGGGGAAAATTACTCAAACATTAAATATGTTTTTTTTGTTTTTTTAGCAGATAACCTAGGTAATAAAATGTCAGTTGTTTTAACTTTTTTTTTTGTTTCAAAAAAGACTTTTATTGGGAGAAATTCCATCATGCATATACACACAAACAAATATGTATATTTAGCATAACATATCATCCATTTATGCAACCATAGCAGAGAAACTTACATAGGTAACATGCATTGTTTAGACATTAGTAAACATAAATAGTAGAACAGCGCAATGTTATACACATTACCAAATAAAATTCAATAAGCCTAAAGACACCCTATTGTTAGCCGACACTCAGGTATCTTAATAACGGAGCCTATATAGAGCTAAGAACATTGTGAGTGATCACAGTACCCCGGGGGCCAAAACTCGCAGACTTAATCACGACTGCAGCTGAAACCTAAACTTTGAAGCCCCATTAGGTCAGGGAGGTAAGGGGTTATTAAAGTGTAGCGCCTAAATAAGCTTAGCCGGTTATATCGCTATATGGGTAAGGAATGGTTAGAGGGGGAAGGAAAGCGGGTAGGGGGAATAAAAAAAAAGAAGAAAGAGAAAAAATATAGAGGGGGGGGAGGAGGGAAGAAGGGGTCCAGGTCGCAAAGTTCTCTTTTCTGGCGAAAAGTTTGCTATCAAGGAAATAAGGACTTGTAGTAGTCCGAAGTCTTGAAATGCGTCCAGCAGGCCCAGGTCACTGTGAATTTTTGTATACGGTCTTGAGCGATATGGATTAATTCCTCGATCTCCTCTATTTTGCACACTCTGTTTAGCCACTCTCTAATGATCAGGATATCTGTTGAACGCCAATGCGTGGGAATGCAGTGTCTGGCCGCATTGACCATATGCATGGCCAATGATTTCTGGTATGTTTGTTTGGGCAGGGTTGTCTGATGCAGCAGGTATTGAGCCGGATTGTAGTCTAGGGTATAGGTGGTGACTCAGGAAATTATGTCGTGGACATCTTTCCAGAATGATTGGAGCAAGGCACACTCCCACCAAATATGGATCATGGAGCCCACTGCTCTTTTGCATCTCCAACATATATTTGGAACTGAAGGTAAGAACTTGTGTAAGCGTGCTGGGGTCCTATACCATTTGGTTATAATTTTTCAACCATTTTCCTGAATCGCAACATTCAATGACCCCTTGTGAGCAAATGTATAGATAGATTCCCAGTCCTCCTCTGTGAGTGCTAGTTGTAGATCCGTTTCCCAGGAGGTATGTAGGGTCTGCTTCGTGGAGGGGCTAGAATCATTTTGGAGTAGGGCATAAATGTATGAGATGTCTTTGTGGTGTATTGCATGAGCAAAGTGCTTCAAAAGGTGTGAGTTGTCTGCTCCACTTTGCGTTTGCATCTGCGGAAGTACGAAAGTGTGTCAGCTGTCTATATGACCAGAATGGAAAAGTGCTAGTGCGTGATTCGGCAGTCATCTCTCCTTTGTGAAAGAAGTGGTGAGCTAAGACCTCATCATGAGGCCATTACATTTGCAGAAAAGTGCTAGAATCTCCCTATGGGAACTCAGGATTCCCCCTCACTGGGGACAGTGGTCCTGGTTGTGAGGACAGCTTAAGGAGGGAGACTGCATTCCCAAAGGCCAGTAGAGAGGGGAAGATAAGTGGGTGCTCCCTAATGGACTGGCGCCAATGTCGGGGTCCTAACCAAGGAAGAGAGTGCATCTCGGTTCTAGTGCAATAGTTTTATAGTGTCACCCATGTTTTCCCCATTTTGTGGACTTTCCAGTCCACTACCCTGGTCAAATCGCAGGCTAGGTAGCACTTATAAAGGCCAGGTAAGCCTATTCCACCAGTGGCTTAGGTGCAGGTCAGGCGTGAATATTTAATACGCAGGGCCATATTCTTCCATATGAAAGTTGTGCAGACCCTCTTGTATTCCCGCAAAAAATGAGGGGGGCAATCGAATTGGGATCGTCTGCATTATGTATAAGAGTCGGGGGAGAATAACCATCTTAATGAGCGCTGATTGGCCATACCATGAAACGTTTAGATTGGCCCAGTCCTTCAAGTCCATTTGGATTTTCGAGAGGGAGGATAGAAAGTTTTGGTTATACAGGTCTGCTAATTTTTTGGTAATTTGAATACCCAGGTAAGTTCCTGACAATGAAAGACATCTTGCAGGGTCAGTGTTATGTTCAGCACATGAGACTTAGAATAGCTAATTTTAAGGTTAGATAGCTCACCAAAATGATTTATATCTTTCAGCAGGTTAGGTAGGGACACTAGGGGTGCTTGTAAGGATAACAGAATATCATCTGCAAATGCGGCTACCTTAAATTCCCTATGAGCAAAAGGAATTCCTTTGATATCCGAGTTGCTGCGTAATCTATTTAATAACGGTTTTAGTGTCTAAACAAAGATCACGGAGGACAGCGGGCAGCCCTGACATGGTCCATTGCTGATAGAGAAGGCGCTTGACAGGAGGCCATTAGCTTTAACCCTAGCTTAGGGATTAGTTTACAGAGAATTGATGTGTGCGAACATGCGTGGGTCTGATCCTTTGGGGTGTCAGGAACGAATCCGCATCTCTCCACAGATTAGATGGTAGAATCCACAGCTCCTCATGGGGTTAACCACTGCTTCCAAATGGAACTTGCATAGATGTATGTGAGCGTGTGTTTATCAAACACCATGTGGGGAAAAAGAAAGGGACAATCCCATAGTGTAGGCGTAAAAAACTAGAGGGTTTATTTAAAAACTAAAAAAATGTAAACAGCTTAAAATACTCTCATTCATAGAGAGTGATACAAAAGTCCTTGCAAGAATAAAAAGCTCCGTATGAATATCAGACCGCCTAAGGCCGTTAGCATATGCGCAATGCGAGTGTGTCTGCCCGACGATCGTTTCGTCGTAATGACATCATCAGGGGCATCCTGCATCACGCTCTTGTTTCCATGTTCATAGAAGATCCTCTGTTTGAGAACATATCGCCTTCTGGCGTGTTTCCCCAACTCGTCCAGCAAGGTGGAGCGCGCATGCAGCAGGTCCTGCAATGTAGATTGCAGAGTCGATCGTTTGTGGGCAGCCTCTAACCGGTTAATGGTTTCAATAAGTGATTTAATCTGCTCCTGGTGTCTTTTTCTAGCAATTGTTGCTAACAAAATCAGTTTTCTCTTAAAACACATTTATGTGCTTCCCAAAGCGTAGTAGGTGAAACTTCAGGGGTAGAGTTTTCTTTGAAGTATAAGTGAATTTGGTCGCGTATCTGTCTAAGGTTATCAGGGTCTTTCAGCAAAGAAGGATTTAGTCTCCATGTCTTCGTCGTAGTGTTTGAGTCTGGAAATGTGAGGGTCATTGTGATGGGATGGTGGTCTGAAAGAAACATTGGCTCTATGGTGGACTGTGTGAGAAGTGAGAGGTCTGCTTGAGAGAGAAATAGATATTAGATCCTGGAGAACTTTTCATGTGGAGAGAAAAATGTATAATCTCTATCATTAGGGAACATAGCGCCATGAATCATGGATCCCTAAGCTTTGCAACTGTAATTTGATTTGGCGCAGTGCTCGGTAGGGGAGCGCAGAAGTACCTGTGGATGTATCAATGGTCGGATTGAGAGGTACATTAAAGTCCCCCCAGTATTACAATCCCTTATAGAAACGTGGAGAGCAGATCACACATTTTCCTGAAAAATGAAATTTGGTGTTCGTTAGGGCAGTAAATATTCGCTAACGTGATCGGTTTGGAGGCGTATTTACCCTTAACAAAAAATATATCTACCCTCAGGGTCAACCATTGTGTCTGCAAGTTGAAAATCAGCATGCTTGGAAATAAGAATTGAAACCCCTTTTGTCTTAGGCCGAGTACACACGATCAGACCAGTCCGATGAAACTGGCCTTAAGGCCAGTTTCATCGGACCAAATCGATCGTGTGTAAGGCCCATCGGACTGTTGTCCATCGGACCAAAGTTTTAAAACTTGCTTTAAAATCGGTCCGATTGACGCCTGACCATCAGACCAAAACGATGGTTAGTATGCAAAAGCATCGGACAAAAAACCCACGCATGCTCAGAATCAAGTCGACGCATGCTTGGAAGCATTGAACTTTGTTTTTCAGCATGTCGTTGTGTTCTACGTGACCACGTTCTGACCCGATCTGATTTTGGACTAATGGTGTGTACGCACATCAGACCATCAGGCCACTTTAGCAGTGACCCGATGAAAACGGTCCGTCCGACCATTCTCATTGGACCGGTCTCATTGTGTGTATGCGGCCTTAGAGTCCAGATTTGTGTATTGCACGTTTGTACACATGATTCTCTAGTTTAGGGATTGCATCAGATCGAAAATGCATTTTCTGCAGCATGAGAAAGTGGGCTTTATGTTTGGTCAGGGTCGTTAGAACCTGTGATCTTTTTTCTGGGAGGTTTAATCCTTTGACATTCAGCGAGAGGCATTTTACAACGGGAAGCGAGATATTTATGCAGAAGTTCCACGTGGGCAGCCTTAGCGTCTGGTGATACCCGGAGATCACTCTCTGGACCCAATAGAGGGGGGGAGGGAGGGGTGAGGAAAAAAAAAGAAGAAAAAAATAAAAGGGGGGGGGGGGGTCAGAAGGGAGGAAGCTAGGTAAGGGAGAAGGAGAGGATAGGTCCAGAGAGACCAAGTCGTATAGGGGGACAAGGTTAAGCGAGACAATTTTACGGGGTAAATCTACCCCTGGTGCGAGAGTCTACCGGAGGCGGTTATAAGAATATACAACCACCTGAAGGGGGGATTCCGGAGTGTCAGCTTCAGTCCGTTATTTTCCTAAAGCTAACCGTTTAGTTTCTATCTCAGGATAACTTGTAGACCCAGGAACTCACGTTCAATGATCACGAACAGTTACTGGGTAAGTAGTCACTGGGCCTGTCAAGCCATAAAACGTAGTCACAAAGCCTGCATACAGTTTGGTTTCCCTTCCTGGATTATGAGCAGCAACTCTAAGGTAAAAAATAAAATAAAAAATACAACAAGAGGCAGATGGAGCTTCCCAAGTGTCACTGAGAGAGCTAAGAAAGGTGAGCCCGCTTGGCTCACCTAGCAGGTTACCACAGTACCTGTACAGTAGAGTTCAAAGGCACAGAACAGCTGGATCCCAAGCAGCGATATTGATGTCAGGTTATGATGAAGTATTTACAGTCATCCAGACTCTGAGTGGAGAGGGAGAACAAGCAGAGAATTAAACAAACAAAAAACCCCAAACAGGGAACAACCCCTTTGGCCATAATTGAGCCAAGGGGTGAGGCCGTAAGGTGTTAAACATCTTGGTGACCCCTGGAAGGGATATCAGCCATTCCGGATCCTGTGGGGGAAGATCTCGACGTGCCTGGCTGTTATTGGAAGCAATGGGGTCCAGTCTACGGCATCTGGAGCGTTGTCTTTGTGTTTTCGGTGATGAGGCGTGAAACACTGGTTTCCAAGGTTCTGCAGGAAAGAAGAAGGGCTACCACTCCGGCAGGTCAACAGGTGGGATGTCAAGCTGTTCACAGAAGGAGGGCAGGTCCTCTGGGGTAGTTGTTGTAACTTATTATGTCAAATGGTATTTGTGCAGCAATTTTTCTAACACATTTAAAAAAAATGATGAATAAAAACTAAAAAACTAAAGTTAGCCCAACTTTTTTGTATAATATGAAAGATGATGTTACGCAGACTAAATAGATACCCAACATGTCATGCTTGAAAATGTTGCTCGCTTGTGGAATGGCACCAAACCTTGGTACTCAAAAATCTCCATTGGCAAAGCTTAAATGTTTATTAGATGTTACATGTTTAGAGTTACAGAGGAGGTCTTGTAAACATCGCTTATAATAGGACTAGGTCCTCTTTATGGAGAGATGTGGTGTCAATAAGACCCCCACATCTCTCCTTTAGGCTGGAAAGATGGAGAAAAAAACACAGAATGATCTCAGCTTTCCAGCTGAAGTATATGGCAGTATTTACAACTGCCGGGCTGGGCGTGACGTCATGATATCGCGCCAAGATCTTCAAGAGTCATAGAGATGACTGGAAACCATCTGTTCCCCGGAAATCACTATGGTCAACTTCTGCTGATGGTGGATTTCTTTTCTGGCTCGACGATCGCAAGCAAGGCCGGAAAAGCACCCTCCAGCCACCTTTAAGATTGATCAAGCCACTATGATTGTTCTAACATTGAAGGGAATCACAGGCTGAAGATAATGATACATGTAGGTGCAGGCAAAAGCCCTGAAAAATAATGAACAATTATGACGTCCATGTACACCCTCCCGGCTGGAAGTGGTGAAACTATTTTCAAAATAGTAATAGACCAACTTTTTCACTTAACAAATGCTAATCCTGTAAAATCACAATGCTTATTGTTTGAACATGCATTTTAGGAGAGACTAACATTTGTCCTTGTTTTGTAAAAGTTGCACAAATTAAGAATAATAGACCATTCTTTCCACCTATCAAATGTCATTGCTTAAACATTTCAGTAGCTATTGATTCAAGTCTTAAATAATGGTGACAATTTTTGAGAAATATGTTGTGTAGTCAACATAATAGAGCAACATGTGCAAACAAATCTCCTGGAACATACTGTATTTGTTTGGAATCATTTTGCATAGAAACTTTGGCCCAGATTCATAAAGCAATTACGCCTGTCTAGTGTTAGACAGGAGTAATTTCAAATTTTGCGCGCCGTATCACTAGTTTGAATCCTCAAACCATGATACGGCGGCTTCGGGCTTCGATCCGAGAGGCTTACGTCTTCGTAAGCCTTCGGATCTACGCTGCGATATTTTTGCGGCCGCTGGGAGGAGTTTGCGTCGTTTTCATGCGTCGGGATATGCAAATGTGTTTTTACGGCGATCCACGAAGATACGAGCGGTCTTCGCAATCGCTTACGTCTGGTTTTTTTTACGTACTGTTAGACCAGCTTTTTGCTGGTCTAACGGTGCGTAGCCCATGTTAAGTATGGCCGTCGTTCCCGCGTCAAATTTAATTTTTATTTTATTTTTTTTGCGTAACTCGTTCGGGAATAGAAATGTCCGTAAACTACGCTACTCAAACAACGAATGACGTAACGACGGGATTTCGCGCAATGCACGGCGGGAAATTTGCGAACGGAGCATGCGCAGTTCGATCGCCGCGGGAACGCGCCTATTTTAAATCCTTTACGCCCCCTACTCGTCTAGATGGATTGCGACGGGAGAAATACACTACGCCGCCGTCGTTTACTGGACAAAATCTACCTGGATTCCACGTAGAGCCAGGTAAAAAACGGCGGCGTAGTGTATTTCTGATACGCTACGAGAATCCAATTCTCTCTGAATCTGGGCCTTTGAGTTGAAAGGCAGACTTTTACTAAAGTAGGTGTGTGAAAAGCTTTAGTACTTTATACTGGTATGTGGGTTGGTTGATATGGTTAATTAGTTCTAAAATGCTAAATTCAATCATGCAATATATTATATGACCAACATTATGTGCCCACTGACACATATTTTTGAGATTAGATTTGTTTTATATGAAAAGATAATGCAAGACATAAAAATAAATGTTAGACAACTGTGTACTTCCAACAGTTGAAACAGTTTGGAGAATGTTCCTTTCTGTAATGACATGATGGTGCCCCTCTGTACAAAATCAGCTTTATAAAGGTTATATACGGGGTTTGATAAGTTTGGTCTGTATGGAAACATGTGGGCTGCAGAACCCTGACCTCAACCCTACTGAACACCTTTGCAACACTGCATGTAAGCCAGGACTTATTTTCCAACATCAGAACCTGACCTAACAAATACCAATTTAAACCATGGACCCAGGTCACACAATCCACAAAATTGTGGAAAATCTTCTAAGGAGAGTGGAGGCCATTATAGCTAGACATGTGCACTGCCAATAAATATGTTTGTTTTAGTTTCATTATTTTTTTTGTGTAGCGCCTGTGTACTTAATGGTACCGGTGCTAGTTAAATTTAAGGATAGATCAGAGTGTAGTTAAACTCTGATCCAGATTGTTAAGTGCAAAACAGGGTCTCTGTCTCAGCTTGGCTGTGCTGTGGGCTTATTCTGTTGTACTGGGATGTTCTTCCAGCCCTGGTGCTGCAGGTGGCAGCAGTGGGGTCAATGTTTGGGTGCTCTTTCCCAGCATCCAATCAGGAGGGTTTGTCCTCGCTGTGCATGCTTCGGAAGGGCTATTTATGGGGCAGACGCCATTAGTTCTGGGTCTTCTTTGTCCAGTGTGGCACCCACCTTTAGGATGACCACATCACGTCGCCCCGTCGTTATGGCCTACCTGGCCGGGGCATGCGTGCCACGCGTTGTTCCTGGTTCCAGGACCATGCTGGCCCAGAGCATCTGGACAGCGACGGGGACCCAGTGAGTGACTGGGTTCCCATTTTAAGATCCCAAGCTGTACTGCTGTTCAGTGGGGAGTCAGTCTGAGTAGCGCCATTGAGAGGCTGATGGTCCAAAAGGGCCTGGACAAACCACCGGAGATCAAGGTAGCCACACACTGAGAATTGATCACCTGTCAGTCGTTACCTGGGCGACAAGTGGAAGGAGATCCAGGCGTAACTTATCCAAGGAGGGATATCTACAAGAATTCCATCCAGAGAAGACCTGTGGCAGAGGTGTCTTTCTGAGGCTCACTGAGGGAGGTCTGTGGCAGAGACTATTTCCTCAAGTTCAAGTTCACCAAGGAGGGTCTGTGGCAGAGACTTTATCCTACAATTGTCTGAGTGATACTCCGGCTGCCAGGTCAGTGAGAGAGGCCTGTCCAGGTACACTAAACCCACTCTGGCGGGAGTGGCGCAGAAAAGTGTTACGCTTGGGTGCAGGACTGTTTCCCTATTATCATGCCTGAATCTGCTATTCTCCCTTCTTCTTCAACTTTACTTTCCTCACCACAAGTTTATTGTTTTTACCCGGCTGGGAAATTTAGAGCACAGCAAAGAGCACCTGTCGTGGAAATTGCTTTATTTCTACTATATGCAATACGCGTCATTCACCCCTAGGAATTCGGAGGAGCCATGAGGTAATGTGCCACCCAAAAATCCAGCAGCTCCACTAGGGGTAATGCTACCTTTTGACTATAGCAAAAGCCTAGAAAAAAACTCCTGTCTCCTGCAGTAGGGCAAAACAAAACATTTTATGGATCATGGCCCAGGAGAAGATGGTCAGTATCCTCCAAGACCCAGTCCAGAAATTTGAAGCCACCTGGGAACCATGGGCCGACTATATGCACATCTCCCTGTTACCCTGTTACCCTCATAGAACTTTGATAAGCTCTAACCTTCCATTTACTCTTTGATGGGAGGCTCCCTTCTGTTCACCTCTCCTTGCTCTGTTTGCCTGCATTTTGCCTATTTTTGAAGGATGGTGATGTAGTCTCTGATCTGAGTGTAGTTTTAAAGATTTTATGAATGAACATAAAGTGCTACTGGATCTACTGATTACCAACAATACAGACCTGATCACGGACGTGGAAATATGGGGAACTTTATTTAGGTAACAGCGATCACAGGTCAATTGGCTGCAGTATAAATCACACAAATAGGAAACATAAAGGGAAATACAAAGAGACTGAATTTCAAAAGAGCCAAGTTCCCTAAACTACGAACCTTGCTAGAAGGCATAAATTTGTATAAAATCTTAGGAACAAAGAACACGGAGGAGAGATGGGTTCACTCTAAGAGCAGATTAAATAAGGGCATTAGCCAGTGCATTCCATTGATTAATACATTTAAAAGAGCGAAAAGTCCTGGATGGCTTAACTCCAATGTAAAAATGCATATAAAAGCAAAAGAGAAGGCATTCAAAAAATAAGGCTGAGGGATCATCATCAGCATTCCAGAATTTATAAATAATGCAACAAGAAATGTAAGGATGCAATCAGGGTGCAATGCTAGGATAGAACATGAAAGACACATAGCGGAGGAAAGCAAAAAAATTCAAGAAATTCTTTAAGTATGTAAACAGTAAAAAAGGGAGGACAAACCATATTGGCCCCATAAAGAATGAGGAAGGACATCTGGTTGCAAAAGTTGGGGGATAGCAAAGGTATTGAATTTATTCTTCCCCTCAGTCTTCCCAGTATCATTAGCAGTAATCAGCATGGATTTATGAAGAATCACTCTTGCCTGTAGATGTGGTGTATCTGAATTTTGAAAAAGCATTTGACACAGTTCCCCAAAAACGCTTACTGTACAAAATAAGGTCCGTTGTCATGGACCATAGGAGAAGTACATGGATTAAAAACTGGCTTCAAGGGTGAGTTCAGAGGGTGGTGATAAATGGGGAGTACTCGGAATGGTTGGGGTGGGTAGTGGGGTTCCAAAGAGTTCTGTACTGGGACCAGTCCTATTTAATTTGTTCATAAATGACCTGGAGGATGGGGTAAGCAGTGCAATCTCTGTATTTGCGGACGATACTAAGCTAAGCAGGGTAATAACTTCTTCGTAGGATGTGGAAACCTTGCAAGAAAAATGTTACGGAGTCCTGTAGACAGTCAGTAGGCACATTGGTCTAGCAGACGAACGTGTGTCTAAGAGCTCCTCTCATCTGACCTCCAGTGACTCCATCCAGCAGGTCGCTCTCACGCGAGTCGGCTCTCCCCCCAGGATTAGTTCAGCTAGGCAGTGTCCTCCCACCGGCTCTCCGGCTTCCCCTGGCTCCCTTCTTCACTCCAGGGAAGCTAATCAGGTAAGAGCCATCCACTGGGATCACGGACAGCCGTCCTTTTCAGGACAAGCCGCAGCAACTACTCATCCCCTACGGCTCTTCCCTGCTCCTTTTCTCCATTCCCTGTGCCCCCATACCACCATCGCCACTCGAGGCATCCCTTCGCCACCTCCCTGCTGCAATTTCCGCCATGCCCGCCATCTCTAGTGCGGTTTTTGACACCCGCGCCAGCCTGCACTGAATCGCGGCTGCTGCGATCTAAGAAAGACCGCAGCTTCACCCGCGGCCTAACGCCGCTCCCCACACCCTGGAAACCCCACCAAACAATCCAGGAAACCCCCCCTTACCCCAGAAGGACAGCCACTCTCCCCGATTACCGACACAGCCCCCCAGGCATCACCGATCCACCCAATTGCTAGCCCCTAGGCTGGATCCTGTTGCCTGACCGGCAGCCATCTTACTGCACCCAGCAATAAGGACACCTCTCATCCAGCTTTCCCTTCCATCTCAACACTAAGAGCTTGATCCAGGGGTCATCAGCCTCTCAAGGGGTCAGGAAGGATTTTTTTTGCCCTTGCCTGAGCTTATTGGCCCAGCACGGTCAGGGTCTTTTTTTGCCTTCCTCTGGACCAAGCTAGGAGAGAGAATTCAGCTAATTCCTCTCTCTCCGTCGCCCTTGGAACCCCCCGGTGTCTGGCTACCATGGCAAAGCTGCAATATTCTGCAGTAACCATTTGGGGTCTGATGCGATTCGCCGCAATACTGCCAGCCATCACCAAAAAAGCCCTAAGAATTGAGCAACTACTGAGATTCGATCAACGATCGACTGTCAGATATTTCAACCATTTACCCCAGCCTAAGCACATATCATGTGCTTTGATCAACACAAGATCAGCAGTAAAACACCGACTGGAAATCCGTGACTTCATCCTACAATGCGAACTAGACTGCCTCTTCATTACAGAAAGCTGGCTTACAGCCGACTGTAACACCATTCTAGGAGAATTGGTGCCAGAAAACTACCGTATTATAACGGAAAACAGAATAGGGCAAAGAGGAGGAGGACTGGCGGTGATCACTAAACCTTGCGATCACTAAACCAGCCCTTCAAAACCCTCTTGCATTCATGGAAACCCTTACTCTGCAACTGCAAAGAAATTCAAAGGAGACCGTCCACATTCTTCTCTGCTATAGGCCACCTGGCCCAAAATCGCAGATGCTACCATCATTGACGGAGTTCATCTCCACTTACACCCTCAACAGCAAACACTATTTGCTGCTCGGGGATTTCAACCTTTGGGCCAACTCCTCACAAGACCCCATTGCCGAAGCCTGTATTGACCACCTGGAAGGTTTAGGGCTACAGCAACTAGTATGTGGGCCCACACATAGTTCAGGTCACACGCTTGATCTTATTTTCAGACAAGATCTGGAAATACACATTTTGGAAAATTAACTGCTGCCATGGACAGATCACCATGCAATTAAATTCATTATTTCCAATATCCCCCCTTAACAAAAACATCAAAACCAGTGACAACACACTGGACTAGATGTCAGAAGAAGCTCCATTCGGAACTCTTCAAAACCACGTTAAGGGAAAAAATAAAAACAATCCAGCTGCATCATACGACCACTAGATGCCATAAACTCAGCCCTACTACAGTCAGCGGACTTAGTAGCGCCGAAACATAAAACCCGCATCCGGAAAAACAACTCCAGCTGGTTTAACAACCAGCTGTCGTTACTGAAGCCAGAGCGCAGAAGGGCGGAAGCCATCTGGAAAAGAAGCACTTCAAAGGAAAATCTTTCCACCTACAAGGCAATAACAAGAAAATACCACCAAGAAATCTTCAAAGCCAAGAAAAATTATTTTTCCGAGGCTATCAACAGCGCCCTGAACCGCCCACACTAACTCTTCAAGCTGGTCACTCAGACCATGAAACCAGGATGTCTTGAAGTCCCCAACGCGGATTCACAAGAATTTTGCAATGAATTATCGGATAACTTCATTAATAAAATCGAGGGAATCCGGGAAAGCATTCAGCAAAACAATTCCCCCCTCAACCCCCCCCGCAATCTTTCACACAATACCCACTGTAATTCTCCACCATCAGGTAAGTTCACTCTGGAGCCCATCACTATCTATGCCACGAAAAATATCATTAGTGCTTTGCGTAATGGGACAGCACCAAATGATATCATCCCCACCAAACTGCTGAAGGAATGCGCCGACATCCTGGCTCCTCCTATCACGCAGCTTATCAACCAGTATTTCAAGGAAGGCATAGTCTCCTCCCAGCTAAAGGGGGCACAATCCAACCCATCCTGAAGAAACCCACCCTAGACCCCAAGGACCCACTCCACAGCTGTCCCATAACAGGCCTAAACGTACTCTCAAGGGTAATGGAAAAAGTAGTGGTACAACAGCTGCAACAGCATCTAGATACCCACAAGCTACTTGATCCATTTCAATCGGGGTTCTGTCCCGGACATATAGGACAACGCTCTTGAGGCTGCAGACGAAGGAGAATCTTGTCTTCTGGTTCTGTTGGACCTAAGTGCAGCCTTTGACACTAAAGTAGCCAGAGTCGCAGAAGGCGATTTATCTTGGTTCTCCTCTTTTTTGGAAAACCGATCGCAAACAGTGAAGTTAGGAACTTTCACTTCTGAAAAACGCACAGTATCGTGCAGAGTCCCTCAAGGATCGCCTCTATCGCCGGTGTTGTTCAACATCTATCTTCATCCTCTTTTTGAAATTATCAGCAGCCAAAAACTGCTTTACCACTCATATGCAGATGTGAGTATTTCCGCATTGGCAATAAAAAGGATCACCACCTCAATCTAGAGACTTGTCTCTCTTTGATAGAGAATTGGATGTCAAAGAGTTATCTTAAACTCAATGGAGCGAAAACAGAACTTCTCCTGTTTCACGCCAAGCGGATGAATCAACCTGTAACAACTTGGATACCCCCGCCCATTCTGGGCAAAATCATCACCCCTAGCGCTAAAGTCAAAAGTCTCGGGGTCATCTTTGACTCCTACATGACAATGGACACACAAATAGGGTCAGTAGTCAGCGGATCTCACCATCTGCTGCACCTACTACGCAGACTTACTCCTTTTATCCCCAAAGAACTTGGTCGTGGTAGGAGCAATTGTAAACTCAAGATTGGACTATGCAAATGCCCTCTACCTCGGACTCCCGAAGTACTAAATCGCTCGTCTGTAAGTCGTTCAAAACATGGCCGCCAGACTTGTGACTGGGAAAAAACCCTGGGAATCAATCTCACCTTCTCTGAAATCCCTTCATTGGTTGCCAGTAAAATACCAAATTGCTTTTTAAAGTCTAACGCATAGATGTTTCCATGGGAATGCTCCCCATTATCTATAATGTTTTATATCAGACTCCTCATTCAACTGTATTGTAAACCTTTTTCTGTTTACCAATAAAAGTCATTATGAAAAAAAAAAAAAAAAGCTTATAATCCCAATCACGTTCTGCGATCCACCAATCAAAATCTACTCCAGATACCGAAAGCCAACTACAAGTCCAAAGGAGAAAGAAGATTTGCGATCCAAGGTCCCAGACTTTGGAACGCTTTACCAACCAGCCTTCGGTTGGAGGAGAACCACTTAGCATTCAGGAGAAAGATCAAGACACATCTCTTTTGATATCAAAGGAGACAGGAACAACAAGCGCCCAGAGGCAATTTAGTTTGCATGTGCTGCGCTATATAAGTCTTCATTCATTCATTCAAGAAGATCTGAACAAATTAATGGTTTGGGAAACTACATGGCAAATGAGGTTCAATGTAGAAAAATGTAAAACAATGCATTTGGGTGGCAAAAATACAAATGCAATCTATACACTGGGGGGAGAACCTCTGGGGGAATCTAGGATATAAAAGGACCTGGGGGTCCCAATAGATGATAGGTTAAGCAATGGCATGCAATGCCAAGCTACTGCAAAAAAAGCAAACAGAAAATAGGCATTAAAAAGGTGATAAACTCCAGAGATAAAACTATAATTCTTCTGCTCTACAAGACTCTGGTCCGTCCGCACCTAGCGTATGCTGTACTGTTCTGGGCACCAGTCCTCAGGAAGGATGTACTGGAAATGGAGAGAATACAAAGAAGAGCAACAAAGCTAATAAAGAGACTGAAGGATATTAGTTATGAGCAAAGGTTGCAAGCACTAAACGTATTCTCTCTGGAGAAGAGACACTTGAGAGGGGATATGATTTAAATTTACAAATACCATACTGGTGACTAGGGATGACCTGAACACCCCTGGGTTCGGTTCGCACCAGAACCTGCGAACAGACCAAATGTTCATGTGAACTTTAGAACCCTGTTAAAGTCTATGGGACTCGAAACGTTTGAAATCTAAAGTACTAATTTTAAAGGCTAATATGTAAGTTAATGTCCTAAAAAGTGTTTGGGGACCCGGGTCCTGCCCCAGGGGACATGTATCAATGCAAAAAAGTTTTAAAAAACGGTTGTTTTTTCAGGAGCAGTGATTTTAATAATGCTTAAAGTGAAACAATAAAACTGAAATATTCCTTTAAATTTCGTACCAAGGGGGGTGTATAGTATGCCTGTAAAGTAGCGCTTGTTTCCTGTGCTTAGAACTGTCCCTGTACAAAGTGTAATTTCTGAAGGGAAAAAAGTCATTTAAAATCACTCACCTTATGGTCTGATATGGATATTGAGGGGAACCCTGCGTCAAATTAAAAAAAAAATATGTGGGGTTCCCCCCAAATATCTATTCCAGACCCTTCAGGTCTGGTATGGATTTTAAGGGGAACTCCACCCCAAATTTTAAAAAAAAATGCCGTGGACCCACACACATTTTTTTTATGAATGACTTTTCTCTGTATTGCCGGGAGCCGACAATTCATTATAGCCGCGAGTGATTTTAAATTACTTTCCTGACGCATTCATGGCAGCACACACTGGGTTGTGACTCCGCCCCCACAACCTGACAGGATTGGTTAGCTATAAATTTGAAGGGGAGACGCCCCGCACCATTCTCTTTTTTTATCCTCACCTGACAGATTGGACGAAGAAGCAAGAAGCATGCCTCTTACCACAAATCGCCCCAGCAGGTTCAGCCTCTCCTGTTTGGAAGTCCCTCATGTACAGTCTCTAAATGAGCTTTATGGTGGGAACCCCGTTCTGGTGGTCTCAGGGGCTCTGGAATTATACTGGTATCTGTAGCAAGCTTTAAAGAAGCTTCAAATCTCACAGTGGCCCCTACTTTCGCTCTGTCTTTCCTTCCAGTGCAGTGTGTGCTTCCACAAAGGTATTTGTATCATTACATTTACCACCTAAGGTTAATCCGTTTTGTACCTTTGTCTGCCTGTTGTTTTTTTCTCAGCTCTGGTGAGCCCTGTGGTTCCTCTGACACCCCATACTCTTGGGGTCACCGCTGCGTACCCCTCGGAGCTCTGCGCATGCGCGCAGCTCAGTGATGACGCCACCTGTCTCCTCTGCCGTTTAAAAAAAAAAAGAAAAGGAACAGTCCTATCGCTCTGTAGTTCTGGCTGCTGCCCTGCTGCTCTGCTCTACTCTGCTCTGCTTTAGAGTGAAGATTGCACCAGGTGTGTGCAGGCACGTCCCAGATCAGCCTGGGCTAATTGATTACACAAAAAAAAAGGAACAGATAGGATAGAAGATATAATACATTTATATATTAATTTATAACATACCATAGGAGAAAGTATATTCATAATTAAACAATTAATATAATCCAAAAAAAAAAGGATAGATATATGTATATAAAATTATTATATTAATTTAATAAATAGAAATGTTGGGGGGGGGGGACATATTGTAATGTTTTCCCTTCTCTCTTTTTTTCCCACCTTTTCGGGCTGTCTCTCTGCTATCCTCATGGGGGCCACTGCCTTTGCAGACCACCATCAGCTGACCAGGTATAGAGGCCGTCCAGAAGGTGGTAAGTAGAGAAGAGACAAAAAAGAGAGCCTGGCCACTGACGCTACAGTTTTGGTAGCCCTATTGGGTCAAGAGACGCAAGTTTTCGGCACAGAGGGAGATTCTATCCATGCTTCCGGCAGAAGGCGCAAGAAGTCGCTCAAGGTTACCCTCTTGCTTTCTTCAATCAAGGCATAGCCGCTCGCGTCACAGCCACTCCCGTCATAGTCGGTCCCACCGCAGATGATTACCTTCATCCCAGACGGAGCTATCTTACCCGCACCACGGCAAATGTTTGCCAAATATGCGGGGCGCCAGCCTTGCCAGGGGAATTGGCCTGCTGCTCGTGCTTCATTGAAGTAACCAAGGATTCGGAGGCCAGAGTAGATACTGAGCTTCTAGGAGAATCGCCACAGGGATCAATTGTGGGCGATCCTTCCCCAAGCACATCGCCCTGCACCCAGCCGTTACGCCAGGCTGCAGAAACCCTCTCTATGAATGAGGAGTGTGAGCAGGCGTCGGACTGTCTCTTCTTTTAGTTGAACCATTTGCCCATTCAGTCGAGGAAGCGATCGGCTGGGAGGAGGTTATGGCAGAACTTCAGAAGGTTCAGAAATATTTCCCGGTGCTGAAAAGGGGGTCCTGAATCATTTCCCTTTATCGAAGAGCTGGAAAACCTCATAAAGGATGAGTGGGGGAGATCGCATAAGCGGCCCAGTATGAGCAACAAGTTTGCAGATTGTCCCCCTTGTGGGAGTCTAAGATCAATTCTTTGATCAACGCAACTACGGTCAATTCATCTTTAATGCGACTCGCTAGAGACGTTTCTCTACCGATTGAAGACGCAGTTACCTTCCAGGACGTTCTTGATCGTAAAATCAATATAGAACTGAAGAAAGCCTGCTCCACGACAGGAGATGCTTGTAGGCCGGCTATCACCACGGCGGCAGTCGCTAAAACTATCGCTGCATGGGCAGCTAATGTTAAGAATTCCATTCTAGAAGGAGCCGATCAGGGGAAGATATTCTCCTCCCTGCAGGAAAATAAAGTTGGCTTACGGCTCCTGAGGGGGGACTTCATGGCTGGGAAGAGCCTTATGGTTGAGACCCTGGATAGCGGAGGCAGCATCAAAATCAACTTGTGCAAAATTCCATATGGCGGCTCTAGTGTATGGCACAAAGATGGACTCGGCCATCTCCAAGGTTACCAGGGGAAATTCCGGGCTGATTCCCTCCCATAGGAAACCATAGCCCCAGAGGGGCCCCGCTTACAGGCATGATCTTCCTGTCAAGTACAGGGATGTTAGATCCTACCGTCCCGGCAGGGAATTTAGGAGGGACTGGAAGACTGGACCCTCCTTCATGTAGGTACAGTAAGCCAAGGCTATCACAGCTGGGGAACAGCAGAAGTCCTTTTTGAGAGTTCGTCTGCTCACCCAGCTCAGGTGAGCACCAGACTCAAGAGATTCGCTCGGATATGGGCAACTCGTAGTAGGGACCGAGTAGCCCAAGGACAGTGGCACTTTCGGGCTTAGGGCATAGTGTCAAATATTTTAGAGCTCAGAGCAGCCTTTTAGGCCCTCCTGGCTATTGCGCCTCTTCTAGAGGGGAAGAGTGTCCTGATCAGGATGGACAACAAGTAGCGGTGTCATGTATCCAGAGAGAGGGGGGCATCAGGGGTCGCACGCTTCAGGAGGAAGTTCGCCCATAATGGAAGGGGGATAAATGGAGAAAAAATTGCGCATACCAAATAAACAGAAGAGAATAGATAAAAGCTGCGACTCAAAAATGTTATACAACATAAAATAGACTATAAACAGGGAGGGGAGTCGCGCTAGACGTGAGATATTGCTTACTGATAGCACAATGTAATGTCAAAAAATATAGTAAAGTACAAAACCACAATTGCTAATGGTGAAGTCCACCCAATATCCTGATAGGTGAACAGGAAAACCTGATAGGTCAAACGTGATCAAAAGGGGTTAAATTCTTGATGTTGGTCAGAAGTCCATCTCTATAACCAATGGTATTGAATCTTGATACACAAAAAACGTGAAAAAAACAGTGTCCCGTTACATTCATGAAGGTCTTGCACTTGTAGAATTTCCATAAGAAATGACAACACCGGGAAGAAAAAAGAAAAAAACTTTCATAGTGTGATACTGTTATATAAAAAAAATATGCACCCGTGAAAAGTAGCTATTTACTAGAAAAAACAGTGACAACCCTTCACCATAGGGCACAGTTCACACTGACCCTTACCAGATCGTAAGACCCTCTTGAGGTCAAATGCAGCCTTAAAGATGGTGAAAATGGGCTTCGTTTTATAACTTCATGTTTTCCTCAGATGAAACAAAAAGAGAGAAACTTCTCATAGTGTGGATTGAATGGAAATGAATCACAATCACCCGTGAGGAGAATCAACAAATACTGTGTGGGAGAGGAGTGCTGGTACCACCACCGGACGCACACACTGACCCTTACCAGATAATAAGATCCACTCTAGGATCAATAAAGGCAGCAAGGAGGTGAATATACTGTGTGTGTTGTATCAGAGACCAGTCCTCGATGAATCACAGCATAAAAACAAAAGGAAAACTGGAGATAGTGTGAAATCCTTAAAATATTTATTCTAAAAGAAGCCAAAAATGCGCACTTACAAACAGATGCAAATTCAAGGCGATGTATAAAAGATGCCGGCCGGCTTGTGGAACGCGGATGTCCCTCGTGTTGTTGCGATGACGTGGGAACGTCTCCTCCCAACGTTTCGTCTTACAAAAGACTTGGTCACGGGATCCCGTGACCAAGTCTTTTGTAAGACGAAACGTTGGGAGGAGACGTTCCCACGTCATCGCAACAACACGAGGGACATCCGCGTTCCACAAGCCGGCCGGCATCTTTTATACATCGCCTTGAATTTGCATCTGTTTGTAAGTGCGCATTTTTGGCTTCTTTTAGAATAAATATTTTAAGGATTTCACACTATCTCCAGTTTTCCTTTTGTTTTTATGCTGTGATTCATCGAGGACTGGTCTCTGATACAACACACACAGTATATTCACCTCCTTGCTGCCTTTATTGATCCTAGAGTGGATCTTATTATCTGGTAAGGGTCAGTGTGTGCGTCCGGTGGTGGTACCAGCACTCCTCTCCCACACAGTATTTGTTGATTCTCCTCACGGGTGATTGTGATTCATTTCCATTCAATCCACACTATGAGAAGTTTCTCTCTTTTTGTTTCATCTGAGGAAAACATGAAGTTATAAAACGAAGCCCATTTTCACCATCTTTAAGGCTGCATTTGACCTCAAGAGGGTCTTACGATCTGGTAAGGGTCAGTGTGAACTGTGCCCTATGGTGAAGGGTTGTCACTGTTTTTTCTAGTAAATAGCTACTTTTCACGGGTGCATATTTTTTTTATATAACAGTATCACACTATGAAAGTTTTTTTCTTTTTTCTTCCCGGTGTTGTCATTTCTTATGGAAATTCTACAAGTGCAAGACCTTCATGAATGTAACGGGACACTGTTTTTTTCACGTTTTTTGTGTATCAAGATTCAATACCATTGGTTATAGAGATGGACTTCTGACCAACATCAAGAATTTAACCCCTTTTGATCACGTTTGACCTATCAGGTTTTCCTGTTCACCTATCAGGATATTGGGTGGACTTCACCATTAGCAATTGTGGTTTTGTACTTTACTATATTTTTTGACATTATATTGTGCTATCAGTAAGCAATATCTCACGTCTAGCGCGACTCCCCTCCCTGTTTATATATCATAATGGAAGGGGCACAAGTGCACCTGTTAGATCTGTGGGCAGTATACGTCCCGGCAACCCAGAATTCGTTGGCCAACTACCTAAGCCGAGAGACACTTTCAAACAACGAATGGTCCCTGAACCAACGAAAACTTGTGGAGTACCAGAAGTCGACCTAGCGGCCACGCCAAAGAACTCCAAGTGTCAGAGGTTCCTGTCCAGAGCCCACTTTCCATCAGCCGAAAGGACAAACTGCCTAGTTCTTCCATGGAGCTTCGAGCTGGGGTACATTTTTCTTCCAACTTCTCGGATTACAAGATTCCTGTCCCGACTTCGGAAGTCCTCAGCCATGGTTATTGTACTAATATCGTTCCGGCTGAGGAGGCCATGGTTTACGACCCTGCTACAACTAGGTATGCGGTCTCCAATACATCTTCCAGTAACCTGGGATCTCATACATTAGAGGCAATTCTTCCATCCAGCCCAGAAAAGCTGCATTTGGCAGCTTGGAAGTTGAGAGGGCTAGGTTAGGGGAACTAGGATACTCTCAGGAGGTAATATCAACCTTAGTACAAGCTCTAAGGAGCTCCACTGATGTCATCTATACTAGGATCTGGGAGAGGTTTGTGTCATCGCAGCAAAGAGATTGGAATCCCATCTCAAATTCTTGAATTTCTTCAGTCAGGGCTTAACAAGGGCCCGGGCTCGGGTACCCTAAAGGTGCAAGTATCTGCCATTTCAGCCATGACGGGTACTAGATGGGCTCTTCATCATCCAGTCACTCTGTTCCTCAGGACCTACGTAAGGTCAGACCAACTAGGAGGCCAGCCTTTCCAACACTAAAGTGGTCAGAGAGGCTAAATGTACTAATTTAATGGATGTTTTTTCCAAATGTCTTGAAAGGAAAGAAGAATATGAGAATTTGTGCCCAATAGTCGATGGTTTTAAAGAAACAAATACTAAAACATTTTTGGGAGACTATGAGGCAAAGATAGTTGAACAACTAGCCATAAACATAATTTCAAAAGTGATGGTAGCTGCTAGACAAGAAATTTTGTCTAGCTCAGTTAATGATGTGTCCGATAGCAGTTGTCAAGTTCTTGGTGAGAATAGGGATGTCCGAACAAGTGATGCACAGAGTAAGCAGTTGGTTCAAGAAAGTAACGAGCATTCAGTTTCTGAAAACCTTACATTGGGTTTGATAGATTTTCACCATACTTGTGAGTCTGAACTATCACCAAGTAAGAAACTTGGAAATACAGAATTGACAAATAATGATTTAAGTCTAGAGCACCAAAGGGAAGAAAAACCGCCTAGTACATCGGTTTATCAGATGTCTTCTGTGTCAGACTTTAGTCCAGTTCATGAAAGAACAGATTTTTTTGAGTGTCACCATGCCTTGGAGGATTCCAGTCTTAGTGTGTTTACATCTGAAGAAGGCGTCCACATGTATGATCCATTGCAGAGCACAGTGTTATCAGCTCTTGGTATTGGTTATGACTCGCTGAGTTCTTCAGGGATTGAGCTATCGAGGGAAATCTTTGTGTCCATTAAAAAACCAATTAAGGTTTTGCATGGTTTACAACTGAAAATGAGTATATTACAGAGCAAGGAACACCCTCTTATGTACCTCAGCCGAAATTTGAAGACCAATAGGAGAATAAATAGGTGGTTCCTGGCCCTTCAGGAATTTAGTTTTGTCGTAACACATCGCCCCGGTGTTAAAATGGGGAATGCAGAGGGTTTGTCCCGAGTGCATGCGTGCCTGGCAACCTGTGTCCCAACCCTAGGGTTGAAACAAGAGGGGGGGGGGGTATGTGACAGTAAGTCGGGTAAATATGTGTGTGTTGTGCCAGATGGGAGATGCTTTTTAGCCTTGTTTAGACAATACACCAATTACTATTGGGCGTCGGCTGCAGAGATGGCCAGAGAGTTTTGGGGCGTTAAAAGGTTTCAGCTGTTCAGAATTAAGCAATTAAAGCCCCAATAAAGACAGCCTAGGGATGACAACTGATTGCTGCATCCTGGGGCTTTGGGAGTGAAGGAGCAGTCACGAGCACTTCTGAAGAGGTGAGGTGCTGATGAATATTTCTGTGTGAGAAATATCAAAGAGACTTTTTTTTGTTGTTTTCTGCTGTAGGACCAGCAGTGTCTGCCCAGCAGTAGGCTGTGCCAGACTCCATAGGTAGGTTCCTGTGTTGGGAAGGTAGACGCCCCAAGTGGCAAGGGTTTATTTTATGATTTGTTTTGGTTATGCTGTTTTCATGCTTGCACAAGTATCCAGCAATATGGAAAAATAAACCATATCATTTGTTTTCAAGCATCCTCAACTGCCTTTTTTGTACAGTTCAGCGTGTAGTGAACCCATCCAGGGGGTCACACACACCCACTACCGAGTTAATCCCTCACAATATATACACACCACTTGACAGCACGGTTTTCCTTTTTTTTCTTTTTTATACTATGATGAAAGGTACACTATTACTACTGTAAAACATAGAGGTGGATCACTGATGTTTTGGGATGTGTGAGCTACAAAGGCACAGAAAATTTGGTCAAAATTTATGGCAAGATGAATGCAGTATGTTATCAAAAAATACTGGTGCCGTTCATACAAGACAGCCCAAGAATTTACAGGAACTGGAGGCTTTTTGCCAAGAGGAATGGGCAGCTTTACCATCTGAGAAGATAAAGAGCCTCATCCACAAATACCACAAAAGACTTCAAACTGTTATTGATTTTAAAGGGGGCAATACACAGTATAAAGAACTGGGGTATGTAAACGTGTTTCACCACTCCTGGCTTCTCACAAAGATATGCATCTGAAGATGACAACATAAGTGCACATTGGAAGACAAGCAAAGGGCTCTGTCATCCTATAAAAGGAATTGATGAACAAAGACCCTCAAGTCAGGATTCCTAGTTATTACATTTTATAAAAAATTAGCATTAAAAACTATAGAAAAATACTTTTGAAGTTACTTTGCAATGTTAAAGTTTATATGATTGTTGTGACACAGGCTTTTTGCAAACTTAGTGCTTTTTTGACTAAAAAAATATGTAACACATGTAAATTGTTAAAAGTAATGGAAAATTGCCTACAAATGATTTTCTACAACAGTAAGGCCTCGTACACACGAGCGGTTTCCTCGACAGAATCCATCAAGAAACTTGGTGGCAGCGCTTTTTTTGCCGAGGAAAACGGTCGTGTGTATGCTTTTCATCAAGAGAACTGTCAAGGAACTCGACGAGGAAAAAAGAGACCAAGTTCTCTTTTTGCACGACGGGAGTCTCAATTTCCTCATCGTGTTCCTTGTCGGACTGGTTTTCGACGAGAAACACCTTGGTGTGTATGCTTAGAAACCCACGTACCTTCAGTAAAAGTAGCTTTTGGAATGGAAATAGCACATGTGTCTCTTACCAAACTTTTACCTAACACGCAGTAACATGAGATTAGTAAAAGCAGCCCCAATGGTTGTGCCAGTGGAATCGAACTTCCCCTGCTGTCGTTTGTGTTGAAGTCACCGTGTTTGAGAACAAGGAGATTTGGTCTTGACAGTGTGTACGCAAAGACAGCTTGTCAAGTTTCTCGACAAGCCTAACAAGGAACTCGTCGAGAAAAACGATGTGTCTTTTCCGACGAGTTCCTCGGTCGTGTGTACGAGGCCTAACACTCCACTAAGAAAAACAGTCAGAACAAATACCCTGAGTTCTCAAATTGAAGGTATACAAATTGGCCTTTAGTGTTGAGCATTGATTAATGGCCAGATTTTGCAGCATCAGCATGCCATAAATAATTTGATATGTCCAATGAAAACAACAAAAAGTCAAGTAAGTAGATTCAGAATTAACGTCTGCAAATTAGAAATATATAGCGCAATAAAAATAGTTTTTACAGCACACTGATGACTTGACCTATTGACAATTAATTATGTTTGTTTAAAAAAAAGCATTAAAAAATAATTCCCTGCTGTGAAAAAATAAATAAAATATCAACAGTCACTACACATCCCCAAGTGCTTCCACGTAATTAATTCTAGGTATATATAAAAGAAGAGCTACTATGTATTAGAAAAACATATCTTTATTCTGTAAACAGCATCTCCTGAACTTTCTGGAATATTACATTACCTTTAAAGACATTTTCACGTTTTTCCACAGCACCAAAATGTCATTACATTTCTGGTGAGATGATCGGGGTTTTTATTCCATGGTAATATGTGATTTGAAGAAGGAAAGTGACTACTTTTATAGAATTGCATATGAAAAGGAAAGAAAAAAAATATTACCTAGGAAATGCTGATAAATATACTTGAACTTCAAGAATTTAGAGTACTATATCTATCTATCACTAATGCAAATTCAAATATGTAACTAATACTGACCAATGAGAATCTTTGTTTGATTTGCACTCACTCCAACAAAGTGCAATGAGCACCTTCCTTCCTTCCTTTCACATTTGAATTCAATAATTTACATTAATTAGACAAGTCAGGTTTTATAATTTGTGATCTTCTGCCTTCAGCAAATGGATCAAAGAAATGTGACCAGAATTACAACAATTCACCTCCTAGGATTTCAGATTCCTCAAAGTATTACATTTTTGGTATTTTTTATTTTCCTTTTGATTTATTGTGTGACAATATGTGGAAACCTCCTGATCATCACACTGGTGTCCTACAGCAAAACCCTCCATTCTCCCATGTACTTCTTCCTCTCCCAGCTCTCTGTATTAGATATAATACTAGCAACTGATATTCTTCCCAACATTATCTGCACTGCTTTAACAAAAAACACTGCCATGTCATTTTCTGATTGTCTCGCTCAGTTTTATTTTTTTGTTATCACAGAATCTTCAGAGTGTCTTCTTCTGACAGTGATGAGTTGGGATAGATATTTGGCCATCTGTAAACCATTGCATTATCCATTGAAAATGAACCACCGGGTTTGCTGGGTACTGGTCATCCTATGCTGGATCTTAAGTGTGTTTGTAGCTTTGGTGTACACTGTAACCATATCAATGTTACAATTCTGTGGTCCCGATATTATTGATCACTTTTTCTGTGACTTGAATCCAATCTTACAGCTCTCCTGCTCCGATACCATGGCTGCTCAATTTGAAGAGACATTCCTGTGTGTTCTTTTTATTGTCATTCCATTCTTCATTATTATTGTATCATATGCTTATATCATATCTACTATTTTTAAAATCCCATCTATTACTGGCAGACAAAAAGTTTTCTCAACATGCAGTTCTCACCTAACTGTGGTTTGTATCTATTACGGCACCCTGGTTTGTGTATATTTAATACCTAATAGAGGACAAACAAGGGACATTACTAAACTTCTATCATTGTTGTACACTGTATTCACTCCAATATTAAATCCACTTATATATAGTCTGAGGAATAAAGAATTAAAAAAAGCTGTCAGAAAACTCATCCAAAACTTTTTGGACAGGCATTTAATTAAAAAGATTTGAACCCCTGCGTAAAACACGCAGGCACAGTTTACACTCTATTTTCAGGGTAAAAAAGTGAGTGTTGTACGCCAATAAATACAGTAATTTATCATAATTTAAACCACTTCCCATCCAGGCACTTTGCTCCTACATGTAAAAATCATATTTTTTTGTGCAGAAAATTACTCCCAAACATTAAGTTTTAAGAATAAAAATTTGAAAACTAAAGTTAGCCCAACTTTTTTGTATAATATGAAAGATGATGTTACACAGAGTAAATAGATACCCAACATGTCATGCTTGAAAATTGCGCTCACTTGTGGAATGGCACCAAACCTTGGTACTCAAAAATCTCTATAGGCAACACTTAAATTCTTTTTAGATGTCACATGTTTAAAGTTACAGAGGAGGTCTTGGTATAGAATTGTTGCTCTCGCTCTAACGTTCACGGCAAAACCTCACATGTGTGATTTGAATGCTGCTTACATATGTGGCGTACATATGTGTTTGCTTCTGTGTGCAAGCTCGCGTGGACAGGGGCGCTTTCAAATTGTTTTGTATTGTTCATTTTATTTAAATTTTTGGATTTTTGCACTTTTCCTTTAAAAAAAAATGTTAACTACTTTTATTCCTATTACAAGGAATGTAAACATCCCTTGTAATAGGACCAGTGCGTGACAGGTCCTCTTTATGGAGAGATGTGGGGTCAATAAGACCCCCACATCTCTCCCCCAGGCTGGAAAGCCAGAGATCACTATGGTCAACTTCTACTGATGATGGATTCCTTTTCTGGCTCATCGATCACAAGCAAGGCCGGAGAAGCACCCTCCAGCCACCTGTAAGAACAATCAAGCCACTATGATTGTTCTTACGGTGAAGGAAATCACTGTCTGAAGATAATGATACATGTAGGTGCAGGCATAATAGTAGGTGCCGGTATAATAATAATGAAACGGGAGAATGTCCATGTACGCCGTCCCAACAGGAAGTGGTGAAACTATTTGCAAAATAGTAACAGACCAACTTTTTCACCTAACAAATGCTAATCCTGTAAAATCGCAATGTTTATTGATTGAACATGAATTTTAGGAGAGACTAACATTTGTCCTTGTTTGGTAAAAGTTGCAAAAATTAAGAATAATAGACAATTCTTTCCATCTATCAAATGTCATTGCTTGAACATTGCAGTAGCTATTGATTCAAATTAAGTGTTAACCACTTAAGACCCGGACCAAAATGCAGAACCAGGCCCCTTTTTGCAATTTGGCACTGTGTCGATTTAACTGACAATTGCGCAGTCGTGCGGCATGGCTCCCAAACAAAGTTGGCGTCCTTTTTTTCCCACAAATAGAGCTTTCTTTTGTTGGTATTTGATCATCTCTGCAGTTTTTATTTTTTGCGCTATAAACAAAAATGTATATAAAAAACGTTTTTTTTCCTCAGTTTAGGCCGATACGTATTCTTCTACCTATTTTTGGTAAAAAAAAATTGCAATAAACTTTTATCGATTGGTTTGTGAAAAATTTATAGTGTTTACAAAATAATAGTTTTAATGCATTTTCTATTTTTTTTTACTACTAATGGCAGCAATCAGTGATTTTTTTCATGACTGCGACATTATGGTGGACACAACGGACAATTTTGACACATTTTTGGGACCATTGTCATTTTCACAGCAAAACATGCTATACAAATGCACTGATTACTGTGAAAATGATAATTGGAGTTTGGGAGTTAACCACTAGGGGGCATTAAAGGGTTAAGTGTGACCTCATATGTGTTTCTAACTGTAGGGGATGGGGCTGGACGTGTGTAGGGAACAGACGATCAATGACAGCGCCACAATGAAGAACAGGGAAGGTGTGTTTTCACACACCTCTCCCCATTATTCAGCTCCTGTGACCGATCGCAGGACTTTGGCGGCGATCGGGTCTGCGGGTCCTGTGGTCGTGGTCACGGAGCTTCAGACTGAGTCTTGTACATGCTTGTGCCCAGCCGTGCTATTCTGCCGACATATATGAGCAGGAGGCGGTCCTTAAGTGGTTAAATACTGGTGAAAGTTTTTGAAAAATATGTTGTGTAGTCATGCAGAGCTAAAAAAAACATAATAGAGCAAAATGTGCAAACAAATCTCCTGGAACATACTGTATTTGTTTGGAATAATTTTGTATAGAAACTTTGGGTCAGATTCAGAGAGCGATTACGCCGGCGTAACAGGAGATGCACGGCGTAAGTCTAATTGTGCGCGTGCGTTTCGATGCACGGCATCCCCAAAACGAGATACGCAAGAAATCTACTTTTTTTTGTCCAGCGTAATTTCGTTAGACAGGCGCATCCGTCCGCGCAAAACTGCGCTAGGCACATCATTGATTTGTTATTCAAATATGCTAATGAGGGAGTTACGGGGATCCACAAAAGAACGTTGGTGCACTGCACGTCCTGTCTAAAATTAGACCATAGAAAAGCTGGTCTAAAATTACAAAATTTGTCTACATGTCAGATAAAGCAACAATGTTAGTGAGGAGCTGAGCAGTCACACATGTTGCCCAACAAACTGTATGCCAACATGCCAGTGTCATCAATGCTCATAGCTATACTACTGACTTTAGATGAGCAAAGAAGGAGGAGGGCACTGAGGAGGGCACAGGAATTTTTTTTTTTCAAATTTTTTTTTGGCTTATATCAACTTTTCAATTTAATCTAATCTAATACAATATTCTTAGCTGATACAAGCCACTCAATCTTCACTCTTCACTCTTCACGGGAGAGGATATATCACACATGCATAGACATCTATGGCATGAGTGATTCTGAGGTGTATCGCATCTTCAGATTCACCCCTCATATGCCATCATGGAATTAACCACAACCCTGCAGGAGGACATCACCAACCCAACACATGACACCACCCATGACACCCATGACAGCTACATATACAATCAGAGCCCCATCCCCACAGATTTCGAACAGAACATGTATGGGGACAGCTGGCCGGTTGGTGAGTGACATGGGTGGCAGGCATGACTGTCCCCCCCCCATGATGCACAAATCACAAGGGGCACATGCACTACTAACATCCTCCTGTCTTTTCCCTTCAAGGTGACTCTGCATATGCACTGGGACCCCATCTTATGACCCCATCTCATGCCAGCTCACATTATGCATCTTTGCACGTTAAACACACACATTAATCATGGCACAATGAGAATGCATGCATGCACACCAGTGTGGTCCCTAGCACAGACACATCACATCCTCATCACATTGGATTGGCACCAGTCCACCATGCAGGACTTGTGAGCTGCAACGCCACGCCAAGGCTCCAATTATGTCACTGTACATTCATACACCATTCACACGGACCTGGGGATCACTTCTCCATCACAAATGAGGGTGACACCCCTTTTCTGGCAGGAATGTCACCCCCACATTCCCAAACAGAACCAAAAAAAAAATGCCCAGCAAAAATATACAAAATAACAACAATAAACAAAAAAATAATACAACAACAATAATAAACAAAATAACAACAAAGAAAACACAAAAAAGACAAAAATCACTCTGCAAAACCATCCCCAAATATCTCAAAGACATGTCACAAACAAACAAACAAACGCTAATAAACAACAGAACAAAAGCACCTTGCTGTATAGGGAGGGATACAAAGGGATGTACTTTTGCAAAGGAAGTGCGTTTGTGTCTGTCTATTTATGCTGTTTGCGTAGTTCACTAATTTGCCCTAGTCCACTTCCAATTTCACTGATTGTGCCGTTCCCGAGTTGTGAGCATGCGCACAAAGGTGCTGACCATGGTCTGCTTCAAGCGCGCATGCGCGAGCCGGCCGGCCCTTCATTTGCATGGGGTCACGGCTCATTTCCATGTAACACGCCCACGTCCTTCCCAATTTGTATTACTCCGCCTTGCGCCTCTGAAAGAACGTTGCGCAGGCGCAAATTTTTGCGTAAAACCGACGAGAATAGGGTGATTGCGCCGCTACATTGCGCCAGTCTAACGTAAAGGCTGTGCGCTACGCCGGTCCAATAATGCGCAGATGTACCTGAATCTGGCCCTTTGAGTTGAAAGGCAGACTTTTACTAAAATAGGTGTGTGAAAAGCTTTAGTACTTTATACTGGTATGTGGGTTCGTTGATATGGTTATTTTTTCTAAAATGCTAAATTCAATCATGCAATATATTATATGACCAAAATGATGTGCCCACTGACCCATATTTTTGAGATTAGATTTGTTTTATATAATATTATATACACTTATATAATATTATATAAAGATAATGCAAGACATAAAAATACATTTTAGACAACTGTGTACTTCCAACAGTTGGAACAGTTTGGGAAATGTTCTTTTCTGTAATGACATGATGGTGCCCCTCTGTACAAAATCAGCTTTATAAAGACGGGGTTTGATAAGTTTGGTCTGTATGGAAACATGTGGGCTGCAGGACCCTGACCTCAACCCTACTGAACACCTTTGCAACACTGCGTGTAAGCCAGGACTCCTTTTCCCACATAAGAAACTGACCTAACAGATACCCATTTAAACCATGGACCCAGGTCACACAATCCACAAAATTGTGGAAAATCTTCTAAGGAGAGTTGAGGCCTTTATAGCTAGACATGTGCACTGCCAATACATTTGTTTGTTTTAGTTTCATTCTTTTTTTTTCTGTAGTGCCTGTGTACTTTATGGTACCAATGCTAGTTAAATTTAAGGGAAGATCAGAGTGTAGTTAAACTCTGATCCAGATTGTTAAGTGCAAAACAGTGTCTCTGTCTCAGCTTGGATGTGCTGTAGGCTTATTCTGTTGTACTGGGGTGTTCTTCCAGCCCCGTTGCTTCAGGTGGCAGCAGTGGAGTCAAGGTTTGGGTGCTCTTTACCAGCAGCCAATCAGAAGGGCTTGTCATCGCTGTGCTTGCTGGGGGAAGTATTTATGGGGCAGACGCCATTAGTTCTGGGTCTTCTTCATCCAGTGTGGCACCCACCTTTAGGGTGACCACATCACGGCGCCCCGGCGTTATGGCCTACCTGGCCAGGGTGTGCGTGCCACGCAGTGTTCCTGGTTCCGGGACCATGCTGTCCCGGAGTATCTGAACAGCGACGGGGACCCAGAGAGTGACTGGGTTCCCATTTGAAGATCCCAAGCTGTACTGCTGTTCGGTGGGGAGTCAGTCTGAGGAGCGCCATTGAGAGGCTAGCAGTCCAATAGGGCCTGGACAAACCTCCGGGGGTCAACGTAGCCACTAGGGATGAGCCAAACACCCCCGCATTCGGTTCACACCAGAACCGTCGAATAGACCGACCGTTCGCGCGAACATTTAGAACCCCATTGAAGTGTATGGGACTCGAACGTTCGAATTCAAAAACGATAATTTTAAGGAACCAATATTCAAGTTATTGTTGGAAAACGTCTTTGAGAACCCGGGTCTTGTCTGAGGGAACATGTATCAATGCAAAAAAGTAAAAAGAAACGGTCGTTTTTTCAGGAGCAGGACTCCTGAAAAAATTACCGTTTTTTAAAACTTTTTTTTCCATTGATACATGTTCCCCCGAGCAAGACCCGGGTTCTCAAAGACGTTTTCACAGGCAAATTATAGACACCCAGCAGGTACAATATTTAAAGGAATTTTTCATTTTTTTTTTTTAAGTTAAGCATCATTAAAATCACTGCTCCAGGAGCAGTGATTTTATTGATGCTTAACCACTTAAGCCCCGGACCAATATGCTGCTAAATGCCCAAAGGCATTTTTACAATTCGGCACTGCGTTGCTTTAACAGTCAATTGCGCGGTCGTGCGGCATGGCTCCCAAACAAAATTGGTGTCCTTTTTTTCCCCACAAATAGAGCTTTCTTTTGGTGGTATTTGATTACCTCTGCGGTTTTTATTTGTTGCGCTATAAACAAAAATAGAGCATCAATTTTGAAAATAAAATAAATATATTTTACTTTTTGCTATAATAAATATCCCCGAAAAACATATATAATTATTTTTTCCTCAGTTTACAACTGTAGGGGGGTGTGGCTGTAGGTCTGACGTCATCGATCGAGTCTCCCTATAAAAGGGATCACTCGATCGATGCAGCCGCCACAGTGAAACACGGGGAAGCCGTTTTTACATTCGGCTCTCCCCGTTCTTCACCTCCGGTGGAGCGATCGCGAGCGGGCGGCTAGAAACTAATAGCTGCGTCCTCGTCCCGGATCGCTCCCCACAGGTTTCCGACCGCCGCATGTAGCGGGGGGGTCCCGATCGGACCCCCGACCCGCGCAAAGGTCGCAGTGAATTATGGGCCATTTTGCGTCACTCGAATTTGGCGCGAATCACCGCTTTTGTTCGAATTTCGTCGAACGTACGAACAGATAATGTTCGAGTCGAACATACGTTCATATCGAACGCAAAGCTCATCCCTAGTAGCCGCACACTGAGGGATTGATCACCTGTTAGTTGGTACCTGGGCGACAAGTTGAAGGAGATCCAGACATAACTTATCCAAGGAGGGATATCTACAAGAATTTAATCCAGAAAGGGCTGTGGCAGAAGTGTCTTTCTGAGGCTCACTGAGGAAGGTCTGTGGCAGAGACTATTTCCTCAAGTTCATGTTTACCAAGGAGGGTCTGTGGCAGAGACTTTATCCTACAATTGTCCGAGTGATACTCCGGCTGCCAGGTCAGTGAGAGAGGCCTGTCCGGATACACTAAACCCACTCTGGCGGGAGTGGCACAGAGCAGTGTTACGCGTGGGAGCAGGACTGTTTCCCTATTATCACGCCGGATGCTGCCATTCTCCCTTCTTCTTCAACTTTCCTGACCACAAGTTTATTGTTTTTACCCGGCTGGAAATTAAAAATGTCGTAAATCAGAAAATCTGGAAATGTGAAAATTTGAAAAATTGAAAATCCAAAAATAAGAAAGAAAATCAGAAAAATTGAAATAATAGCTAACTAATAATAACTAACTATTAAATTATAGGTATTGAAATTTGCTTTCAAATCTGGCTGTTAGTAAATACAAATCTATCTGAAGTTACGAATTCATAGGAAATTCCGTTGGAGTTCCGATGTGATTTTGGTCGGACAAAGGTCTGATCATGTGTACGGGACATACGTCTTGAAGATTTAACAATATTTTGTGAGATTTATTTGTTATCTTTTGATAAATAGTCTGTACTTTGTATTTAAAAATAAATATTTTAATTACCGTATTTATCAGCTTATAACACGCACCCCAAGTTTAGGAGGGAAGTTCGAAGAACCAAAACTTTTATGAGGGAAGTTTAAGGAAACAAAACTTAAATTTTAAATGCCCATCAATGCAGCCTTATCAGTGTCCATCTGAAGCCTTGCCCAAAATTGCAGCATGATCAGTTTCCATCTTCGGAGTTTAGAAGGAAACTTGCGCCGTAACTTAATAATAATAGAGTGTTTTCCTAATAGTGTTGAGCAGAATATGCCATATTCGATTTCGCGATATATCTCGAATATATAGTCGAATATTCGAGATATATTCGCTAAATATGAATATTCGTGATATTTTTTGGAAATGAAATGATTGCGAATTTTCGCTATTGCGAATGCGAATGCGAATGCGAAATTTCGAGAAATGCAGAATGGAGCACTCTGATTGGCTCAGAATATTCGTGATATTTTATAATACCAAATAATTGCGAAATTTCGAGAAAGGCGGAATGGAGCACTCTGATTGGCTCAGAATATTCGTGATTTTTTTTTAATACCAAATAATTGCGAAATTTCAAGAAATGCGGAATGGAGCACTCTGATTGGCTCAGAATATTCGTGATATATTACAATACAAAATAATTGCGAATATTCGGCAAATGCGCAAGGAGCACTCTGATTGGCTCAGAATATTCGTGATATATTACAATACAAAATAATTGCGAATATTCGGCAAATGCGGAAGGAGCACTCTGATTGGCTCAGAATATTCTTGATATATTACAATACAAAATAATTGCGAATATTCGGCAAATGCGGAAGGAGCACTCTGATTGGTTCAGAATATTCTTGATATATTACAATACAAAATAATTGCGAATATTCGGCAAATGCGGAAGGAGCACTCTGATTGGCTCAGAATATTCTTGATATATTACAATACAAAATAATTGCGAATATTCGGCAAATGGCTCAGAATATTCTTGATATTTTATCGTAATTTCGCAAAAATGCGAATGAGAAATTGATTGCGGAATTTCGACAGTAACACTCTGAAATCGAATATATGTGTTATTTTAGCTAAAAACAATATTGCGAATTTCTCGAAAATAATCGCACGATATCGCTATTGCCGAATAATTGCATTGCGATTTTTCGGCAATATAAAATGATCGCTGCAGCTACTCGGCCCAAGGTCTCTAATCATACCAGCAATGCTTTTAGACGTCGATGGGGATCTCTAGGATGTGATCTGTTCTAAAAAAAATTTGAAAAAATAAGAATATTCGAAATAGCGAATATTCACCGCGAAATTCGGAATATATCGCGAACACTCGAATATGCCATATTCGAGCCGAATATTCGCAATACGAATATTCGTGAGCAACACTATTTCTTAACCACTTCATGTCCGCGTTATTGTTGAAAGACGTCAACAGTGCGGACCTGAGGCGCCGGGGTCACGTCTTTGGACGTCAATGTTTTTGTAATTCTCCACGCGCGCCACTGGGTGGCGCGCAGCGGGGAAAAACATTGCCGTTGCATCGCTGAGGATTCGATGCGTGTACTCGGCGGCCACGGTGTCCGTCAGGTACATGCGATCGGCGGTGACAGAGCAGGGACGTGGAGCTCTGTGTGTAAACACAGAGCTCCACGTCCTGTCAGGGAGAGAGGAGACCGATCTGTGTCTCTTGTGCATAGGGACACAGCATCGGTCACCTCCCCCAGTCACCCCCTCCCCCCACACAGTTAGAACACACCCAGGATATACATTTAACCCCTTCCTCACCCCCTAGTGTTAACCCCTTCAATGCCAGTCACATTTATACAGTAATTAGTGCATATTTATAGCACTGGTCGCTGTATAAATGTGAATGGCGCCAAAAATGTGTCAAAAGTGTCCGATGTGTCCGCCGTAATGTCACAGTCCCAATAAAAATCGCAGATCGCCGCCATTACTAGTAAAAAAAAATATATAAAAAAAAAATCATAATTCTGTCCCCTATTTTGTAGGCGCTATAACTTTTGCGCAAAGCAGTCGCTTATTGTGATCAAATACCACCAAAAGAAAGCTCTATTTGTGGGGAAAAAAGGACACCAATTTTGTCTGGGAGCCACGTCGCACGACCGCGCAAATGTCAGTTAAAGTGACGCAGTGCCGGAAGCTGAAATTTCGACTGGGCACGAAGAGGGTTTATGTGCCCAGTAAGGAAGTGGTTAATTGTTCAATAAAGTGGAATCAAACCACCCTGAATTACCTCCCACCATCCCTCTTTTGCTCTGCCATTGAGCCGAGGAAGGAACGAGCGCCACCAAGATACACAGAGCCGGATGTCCGCTGTACTCCGCTCCTCTCGGGTTATCTCACAGTCCAGCCCAGCCCCTTGGCCCGGCTCTTATGATGGACATAACAGTTGTCCAATGTCGGGAGGTGGAACTGGGCGAAATGAGCCGAGCTGAGCGGAGCCGAGTACACAGTACACTCGGCTCTGTCTATTTTTGCAGCACTCGACTCCCTCCGAGGCAGCCATTTGGCGAATAACATGCACCCACGATTTTCCCCTGATTCTAAGGGGAAGAAAGTTCATGTTATGCGCCAAAAAATACGGTATTTCCTTTACAGTGGAACTAAAGTCCCCCTGTAACATAATGCTAGGGATTAGAGTTGTGTTGGTAAAAGTGACATGCAAATGTATTGATTTACTAAAGACAAATAGGCTCTCACTCTCACTCTCAAGGGGTATTTGCAACTTGCAAGGGAAATTAAACCCTTCTTGGTGAATAGGATGAAGCACCACCATCCAAATATGTGTTTTTTATTATTATTTTTTACTTTGCCGTTATTGTGTGTTTTTTGCTAAATCAAATTTTCATTACATTCACAAAACTAAGGAAAATTATCTTTTAAACTGAACTGCGTTATTTCCTTTAGTAAATTGGCCCCACAAAATCGATAGCTGTTGTAGTAAAAGCATAGGGAAATCTGACAAACTACAAAGGGAGAGATTAAGACCCAATATTTTTGACTTTCTGCTATAAAACATATCCAAGGGGGGAACCGTTTAGCAAAAGAGTTCCAATTCTGAGCCCGCACCAAAGGTGGACAAGGATTGCCTAACCTTCTCTGATATTTCCAAGCCACCCAATTGGGCCAGATTTCAGTAATTTACTCCCATGCGGCCAAACCTGATTGGGTGATCATGGACAGACAGGCAGTGCCACATTTCACACTGGACCACCTGATGTGGTGTCACCCTAGAAAACACCCTGTGATACTTGCTTCCACACCTTCTCACTCTTTAGCCTTTTGGGATGACCTTAAGGCCAACATTTTTTGACGATTTTACAGCAGCTGTTTTTGGCATTAGATGTTTTTTTCTACTGTCATTAAACTCTCCATCATGTTATTCTATGTGTCCATGCACACATAGATTGTTATCAGAAGTTTTGGGCAGTAGCGTTTTTGAGCAGTAAAAAAAACAACAAAAATAGTGGGTTCTGAGAGATGTTTTTCAGTTGTAAAATCGCTCTAATGCTGATTAAGGCTGATAAGCACGGACAAACACTGATAAATGCTCAAAAACGTCACTCATCAGTGTTTAACCTTTTTGATCCATTCAAAATACATATATATATATATATATATATATATTTTTTTTTTTTTAAACGCTAAAAACCGCTATTGCGGAAAGACACTAAAAAAGCAAATAAACACTAGAAATACTATTGCAAAAACTTTGAAAAAATACGAAAAAAGTTGAAAAACTCACTGCAATGCTACTGCCATTTTATAACATTATTTTGAGGTCCAGTGTGCATGAGGCCTAAAGATCACTCCGAGCTAGTCTCTCCTATTCACCCTCTAGCCTATCTATTCCATAATCCCCAATTTCCCCCTGATATGAACATCAAAGCCTTTCAACGGTGGTTGGACAAGGGGTTATACATGATTGGACACTACTTACTTCAATTCCTCAGGAGCACTCACCCTTAGCTATTGTACCAATAAACTTGAAATGCCAACAACTGAAACATTTTTATTTCAACAAATGTCATACTTCTTACACTCCCTGTGGCAGACTAAACCCTTACCACCCAGTACCACGCCATATGAACAATGGTGTGACCAGGTTACAGAGCAAGGGGGAGGGATCATGATGATCTATAGGTCACTTTCCACAGTACACTCTAAACTTAGTTATATGTTAGCCTGGGAGAAGGAGCTTTCTTAGGAATTGGAATGATTTGCATGCAGCAGTCTAATTTTCATACCTTAATATTTCACTAATGAAGGCAGACCTGAAAGTCCTAGCACAATGGTACCTAGTCCCTACCAGACTAGCAAAATTATACCCATCAACCTCTCCTCTCTGCTTCAGAGGATGCTCTCATTTGGGCTCGATGTTACACATATGGTGCGACTGCCCCCAAAATAAGAGGGTACTGGAATAGGCTATTCACGATAATTAGAAAGGTTATAGGACTCTCGATACCCAAAACTCCTCACATGACGTTACTGAACTTCCCAATAGAAAATACCTCTAAAAATAAGAGGCGCCTAATTAATTTTATCCTCCTGGGAGCAAAACTAACTATAGCTGCAGTATAAATCACACAAATAGGAAACATAAAGGGAAATACAAAGACACTGAATTTCAAAAGAGCCAACTTCCCAAAACAACGAACCTTGCTAGAAGGCATAAATTTGTATAAAATCTTAGGAACAAAGAACACGGAGGAGAGATGGGTTCACTCTAAGAGCAGATTAAATAAGAGCATTAGCCAGTGCATTCCATTGATTAATACATTTAAAAGAGCGAAAAGTCCTGGATGGCTTAACTCCAATGTAAAAATGCATATAAAAGCAAAAGAGAAGGCATTCAAAAAATAAGGCTGAGGGATCATCATCAGCATTCCAGAATTTATAAATAATGCAACAAGAAATGTAAGGATGCAATCAGGGTGCAATGCTTAGGAACACGGAGGAAAGATGGGTTCGCTTTAAGAGCATATTAAAAAAGAGCATTAGCCAGTGCATCCCACTGATTAATACATTTAAAAGAGCGAAAAGTCCTGGATGGCTTAATGTAATGCAATGTAAAAATGCATATAAAAGCAAAAGAGAAGGCATGAGGGATCATTATTAGCATTCAAGACTTTATAAAGAATGCAAAAAGAAATGTAAGGGTGCAAGATAGAACATGAAAGACACATAGCGGAGGAGAGCAAAAAAAAAAGAAAATTCTTTAAACACTTGCTCACCTTAGGATGTCATATGACGTCCTCCACTTTGTGCGGTGATATCTAAATGATGGGTGCAGCTACAGGCATCATTCAGATATCGCCGTCTTCAGCCGGCGATTCTGTGCACCATAAGAATGATCAAAGCGGCGCTTCCACCGCTTGATCGTTCTTATAGGGACGTCCCCCCTCCCGCCACCATCCGGTGCTTCTCCGGGCTCTCCCATGTCATCAGGGGCCCGGATGAAACGGTCACAGTCACAGTCATCTCTATGACCGTCGGAGGACCGGGTGCGACGTTATGACGTCACGCCCGGTACCCGGAATGTAAACACAGCCGCAATCGCGGTTGAATGCATTAGATTGGTAAAAAAAAAAATCATGATCTAATGCTTTCTAACCTGGAGGAGAGATGTGGGGTCTTATTGGACCTGTTGCACACATTTCCTATTACAAGGGATGTTTACATTCCTTGTAATAGGAATAAAAGTGATAATGTTCTATTTATATATATATATATATATATATATATATATATATATATATATATATATATATATTTAAAACGCCCCTGTCCAGGTCGCTTGCATGCAAAGTGATAATGTTCTATTTATATATATATATATATATATATATATATATATATATATATTTAAAACGCCCCTGTCCAGGTCGCTTGCATGCAGAATGAAACACGCATGCAAGCCCTGCCCACATATTTCAGCACCGTTCAAACCCCCACACGTGCGTTAGAGTGTCAGCAACAATTCTAGCACTAGATCTCCTCTGTAACTCAAAAATAGTAACCTGTAAAAAAAATTAAAACGTCGCCTATGGAGATTTTTAAGTACCCAAGTTTGGCGCCATTCCATGAGTGTGCGCAATTTTAAAGCGTGACACTTTAGGTATCTATTTACTCGGCGTAATATCATCTTTCACATTATACAAAAAAAATGGGCTAACTTTACTGTTTTGATATTTTTTAATTCATGAAACAGTTTATATACATGCAAGAAAAAAAGTTGCAATGACCGCCATTTTGTTCCCTAGGGCGTCTGCTAAAAAAATATATATATAATGTTTGGGGGTTCTGATACATTTTTTAGCAAACATTTTTTGATTTTTACATGAAGGAGAAAAGTGCCAGAATAGGCCCGGTGATTAAGTGGTTAAGTATGTAAAAAGTAAAAAAGGGAGGACAGACCATATTGGCCCCATAAGATTGTGGAAGGACATCCGGTTACAAAAGATGGGGGGATGGCAAAGGTATTGAATTTATTCTTCCCCTCAGTCTTCACAGTATTATTAGCAGTAATCAGCATGGATTCATGAAGAATCACTCTTGCCTGTAGACGTGGTGTATCTGGATTTTGAAAAAGCATTTGACACAGTTCCCCAAAAACGTTTACTGTACAAAATAAGGTCCGTTGTCAGGGACTAAAGGAGGAGTACATGGATTGAAAACTGGCTTCAAGGGAGAGTTCAGAGGGTGGTGATAAATGGGGAGTACTCGGAATAATCAGGGGTGGGTAATGGGGTCCCACAGGGTTCTGTTCTGGGACCAGTCCTATTTAATTTGTTCATAAATGAACTGGAGGATGGGGTAAGCAGTGCAATCTCTGCATTTGCGGACGATACTAAGCTAAGCAGGGCAATAACTTCTCCGCAGGATGTGGAAACCTTGCAAGAAGATCTGAACAAATTAATGGGTTGGGCAACTACATGGCAAATGAGGTTCAATGTAGAAAATGTAAAATAATGCATTTGGGTGGCAAAAATATGAATGCAATATAAACACTGGGGGGAGAACCTCTGGGGGAATCTAGGATAAAAGTAAATGATGGCATGCAATGCCAAGCTTCTGCTAACAACGCAAGCATTAAAAGGGGGATAAACTCCAGAGATAAAACAATAATTTTTCCATTCTACAAGACTCTGGTCTGGCCGCACCTAGCGTATGCTGTACAGTTCTGGGCACCAGTCCTCAGGAAGGATGTACTGGAAATTGTGGGAGCGAATACAAAGAAGGGCAACAAAGGGACTGAAGGATATTAGTTATGAGCAAAGGTTGCAAGCACTAAACGTATTCTCTCTGGAGAAGAGACGCTTAAGAGGGGATATGATTTAAATTTACAAATACCGTACTGGAGACCCCACATTAGGGACAAAACTTTTTCATTTAAGGAAGTTTAACAAGACACGTGGCCACTCACTAAAATTAGAAGAAAAGAGGTTTAACCTTAAACTACCCAGAGGGTTCTTTACTGTAAGAGCGGCAAAGTTGTGAAATTCCCTTCCACAGGCGGTGGTCTCAGTGGGGGGCATTAATAGTTTCAAAAAACGATTAGATAAGCACCTGAAGGACCGCAACATACAGGGATATACAATGTAATACTGACATATAATCACACACATAGGTTGGACTTGATGGCCTTTTTTTTTTTTTTCAACCTCACCTACTATGTAACTATGTAACACCATTTATGTTGTTCAGATACTTACCTTATCTTGTACTCCTGAAGAAGAGGGTGTTTGAGGCTAAGACATGCATGGAGAAAGTCCTTCTTGTGTACCTTATGTATGTTGTCACACTATATTGTTACATCATAGTTGAAGGCTAACAAAGGTTTAAGTACTATGTTATGTATGGGCTTATAAAAACTGTAGATATGTATTGCAACACAAATGCACCAAGTGTTATTAAAGGAGGGAGATTTATATACACAAAAGTATGCAGGGTAATAACTTTACATCAGGATATATACATTTTACAGAAAGACCTTAACACAATAATGGGGTGCGCAACTACATGCCAAATGAGGTTTTATGTGGAGAAATGTAAGGTAATGCACTTGGGGGCTAAAAATATAAACACAAACTACTCACTAGGGGAATCAAGGATGGAGAAAGTTCTGAGGATCCTAGCAGATGACAGACTGAGCAATAGCATGCAATGTCAAGCTGCAGCTACCAAAGCCGGCAGAGGTTTTGCATGCATAAAAAAGGGGATATACTCCAGAGATAAAACTATGATCCTGACACTTTATACAACTCAGGCCAGGCCAGAAGGGTTGAACTGGAGAAAGTCCAAAGAAGGGAAAATAAATGAATGGGGGACTGGAAGACTTCACCTACAAGGAACAATTACAAGTACTCAGTTTATTTTGGAGAAGAGACAATAGAGAAGGGACATGATAGTGATTTACAAATACAGTTGTGCTCATAAGTTTATCAGTTATGATTTCTTGCCCACTTATCAGAGAATATGAATAATAACACAAAAAAAATCACTCATGATTAGTGTTTGGCTGAAGCAATTTATTAGCAATCAACTGTGTTTACATTATTTAATCATAATGGCAACAGAAACTTCCAAAAATTACCCTGACCAAAAGTTTACATACCCTCGTGATTTTGGCCTGATAAGTTGACACAAAGGGGTTTTAATGGCTATTTAAGGTAACCATCCTCGCCTGTGATCTGTTTGCTTGTAATTAGTGTGTGTGCATAAAAGGCCAGTGAGTTTATGGACTCCTGACAGACCCTTGTAGCTTTCATCCAGTGTTGCAATGACATTTCTGAATTCTGAGTCATGAAAGCAAAATAATTGTCAAAGGATCTGCCGGAAAAGGTAGTTGAACTTTATAAAACAGGAAAGGGATATAAAAAAGATATCCAAGGAATTGAGAATGCCAATCAGCAGTGTTCAAACTCTAATCAAGAAGTGGAAAATGAGGGGTTCTGTTGAAACCAAACCACGGTCAGGTAGACTACCTAAAATGTCAACCTCAACTGCCAGGAAAATTGTTTGGGATGCAAAGAAAAACCCACAACTAACTTCAGGCGAAATACAGGACTCTCTGAAAACATGTGGTGTGGCTCTTTCAAGATGCAGAATAAGGAGGCACTTGAAAAAAGATGGACTGCATGGTCGAGTCGCCAGAAGAAAGTCCTTATTATGCAAATGCCACAAATTATTCCTCTTACAATACGCCAAACAGCACAAAAACAAAAACCACCACACTTGCACGCACACGAAATTGGTTTAAAACACACGCACTTTGGCCATGCGGTCTCTTAAAATAAAGAGAGGCGAAGGACCTACGGGGCTGGCTGGGTGGGCTAGGCCCCCTCACTCCCTCATAGGGGGAGTCCCTCTGCCCCATTGGGGTCCCGTTGGGCCCCAGTTGGGCTCCCAAGAGGAGCAGGTAGGGCGGGGTGAGTGGGAGGCCCCCCTTCACACCCGCCATTGCCACCAGGGGCATGGAGAAGGATGGTGAATGCCTCCGGGGGGAGGGTCTGCCTACTCCCAACTCCTGCAGTCCGGCTCCTCTCTCTCGAGTTCACGCATCAAAAATACACTTTAAAAAAAAAAAAAAAAACAAGCCTCAAACTTTCTGGCATAAAGTCATTTGGAGAGATAAGACCAAAATTGAGCTTTTTGGCCACATCCATAAACACTACATTTGGAGAGGAGACAACAAGGCCTATGATTTGTGAATGTATAATACAATTACTCTACCAATCATCTATTTAGATTCTATATTTCATTCAACACAAAATTATTATTATTTAAATTTTATTATTTCATTTTGTATCCATTTTTTCAGTGTATGTTAATTTCTATATGTACATCTCTTTGTAATATAATACCCTGAGATGGGGGTCAGCAATACTAAATTATGTTCATCTTCACCTGACCCGGTGATCAAAATTTGTGTACACTGAGTCTAGTGGAGGATATGTAGAGGGGGACTTATACACTCAGGTGTTTCAATACATACATTCTCATTTATATGGTTGGGGAATATGTGGCTTACCAAATTAAAATCAGCATTTTGGTTTTGTCAGTTTTAATTAAATTTGCTCCGAGTGCGCTTATTGTTACGTTTATTTTCTTTTTTCCGTCCTGTCACTGCACTTGCGGCTTTCGGTCTGGAAGTTGTGTTTAGAGCCAGGATTAGGCTTGGTTCCTCTAGTTCCACCAACCATCAGATTGATCACAATCACTAGAGGATTACGTTTCCGATTTCAGGCATCATTTTTTTGTAGCCCCGCGGCCAGCCGTCTTTCTGGGCTGATTTGGTGCATGGTTTTTGCAGTCCCTTGTGCCAATTTGTGCCTTTCTGATATAGTTAGATGACACTTAATTAGAATGTGCTCGTGAGTTGGGAGGTGTTGTACTTCTGAGTTGGGGGCCATTTTGTTGTGGATTTCTGCCATTACAATATTGAATCACATTTGTTTTATATTTATCTAGGCTTAGCAATACTTGTATTAGTTTGCAGCCTTATAATACACCTTCTATACACATTTCAGCTGTAAGGATCAGACCATGTGGCTTATTTGTAAATGATATTCATATATTAATTAAATAAAAAAATACTTTTGGAGTGAGGCTTGAGCCACAATCCAGAGTAAGGCTTGAAGTGCAGGCCACAATTCAGAGTGTAGCTTAAAGTGCAGGCCACAATTAAGGGTGAGGCTTGAAGTGCAAGCCATGGGTGCCATCTTTACAAACAGGAAGTAGTTAATTTCCTGCTTTTGGCAATTGTAGAGGTGGTCCTCATTTGGGGGATTCTCCATACCTATATGGACGGGTCTCGTTCAAAGTGGGCTGCATCGTCCACAAAGCTATCCATAAGATAGGCCCAGGGTATTTGCAATTTTTTTTTACCTGTTACGTTCCCAGCAGACAGTTAAGATCTGCTGATCAGGTTAATTTGACGTTCCCTAAATGTAGAAAAACTAAATGTGGTGGGAGGACTCTTGATGTACGAGGCTCATTATTCTGGAACTCTCTACCTCTATACTTAAGACGGGAGAAGGATTTGTTAAAGTTCAGGAAGTTTTTAAAAACTTTTTTATTCTCTCAGGTGTATGGCCCTAATTAGGGTTAGATATTAGCAGTTTTATCAGTTTTAGTTTTTAATGTTATTATGTGGTTTTATATTGTTATTATACTGTATTGTGAAATGTGTATGTACATGTATCTGTCACGTACCTGGTAGGAGTCTGATGTGAAGAGGTCGGCCTCCCTTGTATCTCCAACCCGGAACCCCTCTGAGGGTGAAACAGATGGCGTTCAGGTAGGAGGAACACGGGTGCCCGATGATGTTTGCTTGAAGTACCGCTGGATGCAGGGAGGGCAGCAGACCCTAGATGAGCAGCAGGCACAGGGCTAGGTGGTGTGGAGCGAAGAGCCTGAATAAAGGGCAACTCCAACCCCTAGCAAGTCCGGTCAGGCGCCTAGGAAGCAGAGGTCCAGGATGGCCGGGTTGGCAGCAGGCAGGCAGCGAGGTACAAGGATAGAGCAGAGGCAAGGTCAAAGGTCACAGGCCGGGTCGTTAACAGGCAGGCAGCGGAGTACACAAGGGTTTAGCAGGAGCAGGGTCAAGGTCACAAGCCAGGTGGTCAAACAGGAATCTTAGTGATAGATACGGGCGTCAGGAATACAGGAACCACTGAAGACCGGTCAGCACCGCCCGGTCATCAGAGCGCACTTTAAATAGGCAGGAAGGGTCAGGAACGCCCCGTGCGTGTGTGCGCCGTCGGCCGCACCCGCGCATGCGTGGAAGTGCGCCGTTGCGGTTGGTGGATGCGCGCATGTGCGCGCAAATGCGCGCCATTGGTCAAAAACGTATTCTGCGTTCCAGGTATGCGCGCATGCGCGCGTGTGCGTGCCAACGGCGTCTCTGTCCTTTCCTTACAGTATCTGTGGTTCTATGAGCGCATCGAGGCCTTTGGGTAATGACTGCGCTCCCAAAAAGCATTTTTATAAACAAATAAATAAATAATATATATGCAGTGGACAAGCATCCCAGATGATGCCTTATTAGGAGAAACGCATTGGGCAGAGCTCTGCTTATGCCACTGCAGTACTTTGATTTTATTCGCTTTATATGTCTTCTCAAATGTGAGTGACCATTTCAAATTTTTATTAAATGTTCTAATTGTGAAACAGAATTACACTATGTGGCCCTATCTTGGGAGTATTTATATGTGAAGTACTGCTGCTCCATCCATGGTCTATATTCATTGATGTCAACTCTGTGATATATCTCTACTTGGTTCCATTGGAAGTCGTACTTGTGTGAGATACACCAACAAGCCTGTTTGACTCATCAGGCGTAAGCCTCACTGAGTCCAACTCATTTGGTAAGCCTTCAATCTTCACAGTGGTGGATTACTACAGAAAACTGATTATATAGTCATTTTCATTTCAGTGGAATTTTTTGGACTTTATACTCACTTGTTTAACAACACATTTGGTTTATTGTCACTTTGGTGTTTATTTACACAATTACCTTGATGTTCAATATAGATATGTATCTATCTCTTTGTACATCTATTCACTTTGTTTGTCAGGATTTTTGTTTTTTTATGTATTAATGCACCATTAATTTTGGTTGTTTTATTAATATTCATGTATTACCTTCTGTGTGTATATTGAAATTAGCACATTAGTGCAGTCTAATGGTTTAATTCATATAGATAGCACCCTTTTATTCACCTATTTATATATTTTTTGATCACATCAAAATCATATTTTTCAGTGTCACACTTTACCATTTAGACTTTGCCTACATACAGTAAACCTGTTGTGCAGGCAGCTATTATATATATGTATTATATTCACTTGACACACCGGTTTTCCTTCTTTTCTTTTTTTATACAATTATGAAAGGTCCAACATCCCTACTGTGAAACGCGGAGGTGGATCGCTGATGTTTTGGGATGTGTGAGCTACAAAGGCACAGGAAATTTGGTCAAAATGTATGGCAAGATGATTGCAGAATGTTATCATAAAATACTGGAGGAACATTTGCTTTCATCAGCCAGTAAGCTGCGCATGAGACGTACTTGGCCATTCCAACATGACAATGATCCAAAACATAAGACAAAGTCGACCTGTCATTGTCTACATCAGAATAAAGTGAAGGTTCTGGAGTGGCCATCACAGTCTCCTGACCTCAATATCATTGAACCACTCTGGGGAGATCTCAAACGTGCCATTCATACAAAACAGCCCACGAATTTACAGGAACTGGAGGCTTTTTGCCAAGAGGAATGGGTGGCTTTACCATCTGAGCCTCATCCACAAATACCACAAAAGACTTCAAGCTGTTATTGATGTTAAAAGGGGCAATAAACAGTATTAGGAACTGGGGTATGTAAAAGTGTTTCATCACTCATGGCTTCTCACAAAGATATGCATCTGAAGATGACAACATAGGTGCACATTGGAAGACAAGCAAAGGGCTCTGTCATCCTATAATAGGAATTGATGAACAAATACCCTCTAGTCATGATTACTAGTTATTATTTTTCTAAAAAATTAGAATTAAAAAATCTGGAAAAAAAAATTGAAGGTACTTTGCAATATTAAAGTGTATATGATTTTTGTGACACAGGCTTTTTGTAAACTTAGTTCTTTTTTTACTACAAAATATTTAACACATGTAAATTGTAGAAAGTAGTAAACAAATTGCCTACAAATAATTCTCTACAACAGTAACACTCCACTAAGAAAATCAGTCAGAACAAATACCCTGAGTTCTCAAATTGAAGGTATACAAATTGGTCTTTTGTGCTCAGTGTTGATGAATGGTCAGATTTTTGCAGCATCAGCAAGCCATAAATAAATTGATAATATGTCCAATGAAAACAACAGATTCGGAATTAACATATGCAAATGAGAAATACATAACACAATAAAAAATTGTTTTTACAGCACACTGATGACTTGACCTATTGACAATTAATTAAGTTTGTTTAAAAAAAAGCATTACAAATAATTCCCTTCTGTGAGAAAAAAAAATGAATATATCAACAGTCACTACACATCCCCAAGTGCTTCCATGTAATTAATTCTAGGTATATATAAAAGAAGAGCTACTATGTATTAGAAACAAATATATATCTTCATTCTGTGAACAGCATCTCGTGCTAATCTGAACTTTCTGGAATATTACATTCTCTTTTAAGACATTTTCATGGTTTTCCACAGCACCAAAAGTCCATGACATTTCTGGTGAGATGATCAGGATTTTTATTCCAATGGAATAGGTCATTTGGAGAAGGAAAGTGACTACTTTTATAGAATTGCATATGAAATGGAAAGAAAAAAATACTACCTAGGAAATGATGATAAATATACTTGAACTTCAATAATTTTGAGTACTATATCCATTTATCACTAATGCAAATGCAAACATTTTGGATTGCCATTTGATAATGCTTTGAACCTTTTTACTATCAAAGTGAATTGAATTCAATATAATTAGATATCTAATCCTAGAAATTAAGATGCAACTTTGTTTGAATCTGTTCAATGTTCAATACCCAATGTGATGTAACTAATACTGATATAACTAATCCAACAAAGTGACCACCTTCCTTCCTTCCTTTCATATTTGAATTCAATAATTTACATTAACTAGACAAGTCAGGTTTTACCATTTGTGATCTTCTGCCTTCAGCAAATGGATCAAAGAAATGTGACCAGAATTACAACAATTCACCTCCTAGGATTTCAGATTCCTCAAAGTATTACATTTTTGGTATTCTTTATTTTCCTTTTGCTTTATTGTGTGACAATATGTGGAAACCTCCTGATCATCACACTGGTGTCCTACAGCAAATCTCTCCATTCTCCCATGTACTTCTTTCTCTCCCAGCTCTCTGTATTAGATATAATACTAGCAACTGATATTCTTCCCAACATTATCTGCAATGTTTTAACAAAAAAGACTGCCATGTCATTTTCTGATTGCCTTGCTCAGTTTTATTTCTTTGTTATTACAGAAACTTCGGAGTGTCTTCTTCTGACAGTGATGAGTTGGGATAGATATTTGGCCATCTGTAAACCATTGCATTATCCATTGAAAATGAGTTACCAGGTTTGCTGGACACTGGTCATCCTATGTTGGATCTTAAGTGTGTTAGTAGCTTTGGTTTACACTGTAACCATATCAGTTTTACAATTTTGTGGTCCTGATATTATTGATCACTTTTTCTGTGACTTCAATCCAATCTTACAGCTCTCCTGCTCCGATACCACGGTTGCTCAATTTGAAGGGACATTTTTGGGTGTTCTCTTTGTTGTCATTCCATTCTTCATTATTATTGTATCATATGCTTATATTATATCTACTATTTTTAAAATACCATCTATTACTGGCAGACAAAAAGTTTTCTCAACATGCAGTTCTCATCTGACTGTGGTTTGTATCTATTACGGCACCCTGGTTTGTGTATATTTGATACCAAATAGAGGACAGACAAGGGACATTACTAAACTCCTATCATTGCTGTACACTGTAGTCACTCCAATGATAAATCCACTTATATATAGTCTGAGAAACAAGGAATTGAAAAAAGCTGTCGGAAAACTCATCCAAAACTTTTTGGAAATGCATTTAAGTAAAAATATTTGAACTAATTTATAATAATTTTAGGGGGCGAGACCTAGCTTCGGACCAAGATGGATGCCTGAGCTGAGTCCTCTGGCACAAGGCAGCCGCAATCTCCAGCCATTGGCCGCAATACTAGCCATCAGGGCATAAATAAAGGTGAGAGTAACTCCCCTGAACCCCGGCAACAGATGTAATCAAGCCATCAACCCACAGCCACCATTCCGGTGATGTTCCGGACTCAGCTGGGAGAAGGCCCAAAAGCCACGGCCTTGCCTAAAATGTCTGGCCTGCACAGCAGACCAGGCCTCAGCACGAGCGGCATGATTGCCGCCAGCGGCACCCAGAGCCTCCCTCATCCTCCCTTGCAGCCCCCACAAGCCCTCAGCCTAGCCGACCTGCAAGCGAATCTGCAGGCCATGGAAGTGGACATTAAGGCCTCATTCTCTGCAGCCATTACAGAGAACAAGACACAATAAGACATGCTGAGGCCATAACACAGATACACAAACATACTGACATGCATCTGCCTCACTTGATTGAATTTAACTGCCATTTGGAAGATTTGGACAATAGGGGGAGATGCCATAATATAAAAATTAGAGGGGTCCCTGAAATGACAGATTAGAATCCTGTGGAACAAACAGCTACAGCAATATTTAATGATGTGCTTGACAGACCCCTAGAATCCCCCATTGAATATAAGAGGATCCACAGAGCCCTCAGACCCAGGGGAAGTGACAATGACCCACCGAGAGACATAATATGCTGTCTAGTGAACCTTCCTCTGAAGGAAGCTATCCTTAAATAAGCAAGAAAAATAGTTATCTTCAATGGAATGGAGATAAAAACTATTCCAGGACTTGTCAAACATCACTCTGCGGCAATGTAGAGCTCTGCGTCCAATCACAGAACAACTACGCTCCAGGGGAATTCCCTACAGATGGAAATTCCCTTTCTGTCTCTCAGCTACATGGAGGGGGCACCCCACAATTCTGTTGAATATCCCTATAATTGAGGTTCCAGAATGGTACAACTCCTTCATGATGAACGACTACTGGGTTGCAGTTTCCAGCAATAACACTCAGCTCATTTGTAAGATGGTTAATTCAAAGGTTTTTGTCAAGGACCCAGTTCGCTATTCAAAACATGTTCATGCCAACACCAAGTCTTGGCACCTCGCCCAGTTTTATAAGCCTCCTCTGCTGCCCCACTCCTGTCTCAGGTAGTTTTGTTTAGTGTTTTTATTGTTTCAATTGAAAGGGGAAATATGCACTGCACCTAAAGGAGTGAGAGGAGGAAAAATGGAAAAATGGAGGAAAGGACAGAAAATATGTGAAAATTCATCTCCAGCAGGACTCCTAGTTTGACTACCAAGACAAGCGAGAGGACTCTATTGCATACAGTAGGTATGATATTAATTCTGTTCCGAATGATAGGACTTCAAATATAATATATGCAAGATGTCTCTTAAAGGCTATACTGATTCATGTGGAGAACTTTCCAGCACCTCTACATGAAACAATGAAGGACAGATATAAACTGTTAATATATTTTCGATCTTGTAGGGAATCTATGCCTAGCTTTTGTAACTGTGACCGACACAAATTGAGAACCCTACTATGGCAAACATTGGAACTAGTTCCTTTGAGCTCGGTCCTAGGTGCGCTCTCCTTTCCTCCTGACTGCATAGTTTGGAAGAGAACAAGAGGGACCAATTTCTTATCGCAAGACTTGGCGTTATACACATTATTATGCATTAACTACAGCCTTATTTTTATATGGTATGGTTGTTCACCATTAGCTTAATTTGTTTGTCTAATTTTATTATTTACATATAGATTAAGTTGGGAGAATGTTGTACAGCTTCACTGGCTTAGAAACTTAACATACAGGTTGTTTCATGGTCAGATAAGGGCTTCACCATATCATCATACTACATTGGCGCTGCCTAGTTAGGGCATTAAAAAAACTAATTTCCTACTGAAAAGTTTGTCAGGGGTTAACATCACAATCTATGCCAATCTGTACCCAAGGTGTCGCTCTACAAACAGTCCAAGGTAATTTTGAGTAGTAAACAGTTCTGATCCAACATGTGTTGTATATGTCATTTATATTGTCTGAGGCTGCATTACTGATATGAGAAAAGTTAATATATCTTGCTTTCATAGGATAAGCTTTGGTATTCACTTCTTAATAGACAAGTTCATCGTTTATGGTACAATATTGCCCTCTGGTGGCATGAATTAATTATTTCCTAAACAATTTAACTCTGTTAACTCTCCAGTTACCAAATTCTACACATAATATTTGATGCATGTGTATATCAAAAGTTCGATCACGAGTATCTGTCAAGACTCACATTAAAAACATAAAGAAATAACAAAAATAGAATTCAGGGAGAATTGCTAGAATATTTCCTGCTTTAAACGTTTAATTAACGGTCAATCTCATTTATTTTTGCTTGCAGCTCCAGTGTGCCAGCAATTACAGTTAGGCTAAACAGGAGTTAAAGAAAGGGAAAGAAAGATAGGGTTAGGGAAAAAAAATTAAAATAAACAATCCTTCATATAGCTCCATCAGGTTCTATTTGGTCCTCGCACCCACACAAGGGGTGATCACCCCATCACCCTTTGATCCAACCGGACCCTCAACAATAGGGTAGATTATTGAGACTACATATACCCCTGGTTCTTTTCCCCCACAAATGTCACCCTCAATTCTATCCCCTCCCCCCCTTTTTTCTTTGACAGATAGCCAAGCTATATATACATAAGTTGACAGAATGCTTCCTGACAAGTCACATTCTGTTCCACTGTCGCTAAAACTGCTATCCATAAGCACAAAAGGACTCAACATACCTGAAAAAAAGAACAAAACTTTTCAATAAAATTTCTAAACAAAAAAGCTAATATCATTATTATTTAGGAAACCCACTTTAAGTCTGATAAAATTCCAAAAATAAAAGACATAAGGTTTCCAACTTCATTTAATGCTACCAATCCAATAGACAAGACAAAAGGTGTTTTGATACTGATATTCAGACAGACACCATTCAAAGTTGCAGATTCTATGTTAGACCCCGAAGGTTGATATATTTTCCTGAAAGGGAAGCTAGGTCAGCAACCTATTACTATCGCCAATATTCACGCCCCAAACGTGAGGCATGTAGCCATCTTCCACAAAATCAAAGACCTATTGACAACTTTTGCCTCAGGAACCCTGATTTTTGGAGGGGACTTTAACACTCCTTTAAACCCTCTTATAGATACTTCAAATGGTTCATCGAGTGTACCGTTTAGGGCTCTGAAACAAATCAAGATTCAACTCCAGGAACTTATGCTACATGACACCTGGAAGAATTCTGAACACTCAGACTAAAGACTACACATACTTCTCCAGCATCCATCAAAAGAATTCTAATATTAATTATTTCCTTCTCTCGCAAACTGACCTTCCACTTTTGACATACTCAAAAATTGAATCTATGACTCTCTTGGACCATCATCCGATAACCGTGACACTGACTTTCCCTGAAAAAAACATCATAACTAAAACTTGGATACTCAATACACGTTAAACGTCTACTTTCTGGGTAACGAAAATGAGGAAACTTCACTGATTACACAATGGGAGGCCCACAAATGCGTCATTAGAGGAGAGTTTATTAAAACATTGACCAACATAAAAAAGAGCAACAATCCAAAATAAGATCTCTACTGGAACACATTCACAAGTTAGAACGTACACACAAATGAACTCAGGAGATCTGAGCATTCGAGGAGCTAACAAATACTAGAACACTCCTGTCTGATGAACTTAACATTAAAATTAAAATGCAATTTATATTGAGAAACAGAATATATTATGAGCAAGGAAATAAATGTGTCAGATTGCTTGCAAAAGCCGTTCAAAATAAGAAAACTGCCCGCACTATCCATCAGATTGGGGACAAACAAGATGAGTTGCGTTCTTCGAATGATTGCAAAGCAGATTGCAAAGCAGTTTGAACTCTATTACCAAAGTCTATATTACATTCCTTCAAACCCTAAATGCCCGCAGGATTCTGATAAGAGAGCAAAGTTCATAGGCCCTGTACACACGAGGAGACATGTGCGATGAACCGGTCCTTTAACCGTTTTCATCGGACATGTCTCCTGCAGGATTTTGGTCCGGCGGTGTGTACACACCATCGGGCGAAAATCCCCTCGGACAGAGAACGCGGTGACATATACGTCACCGACGTACTCAATCCAGGAAGTTAAATGCTTCCACACATGCATCGAATCCATTCGACGCATGCGGGGGATTTCTGTCCGCTGGTTAGTCGTACTAACCAGCGGACATGTTCGACGGACATGTTTCCAGTGGACAAGTTTTAAAGCATGTTTTAAAACTTTTGTCTGCTGGAAACCTGTCTGCTAGGCCATACACACGATCGGATATGTCCGCCAAAAATGGTCTGCGGACCAGTTTCGGCAGACATGTTCGATCGTGTGTAAGCGGCCATACAGGACTTCTTAGAAAAATATGGCCCACCCCAAATTTCAGAGAATATTGCAAAAGAACTAGAAAACCCCATCTCAGGCCCAAAATTCAATAGAGCCATTAAAGAGATGAAGATAGGTAAGGTCCCAGTCCCGGATGGCCTACTCTTACAATATTACAAGACTTTCACTGATATACTAAAGCCAAGGTTCTTAAAAACATTGTTGAAGTGAAACGATATGCTAAAATACTTGCAAACAGGATCCTCCCCTTGTTAACTTCCTTGGTAGCCTTAGATCAAATGGGATTTATCCCGGGTAGAGTAGGTCCAGATAATACAATAAAAGCTCTTAACATAAACCATTGGCTGACCTCTAAACAGAAACAGGGCTTCTTTCTGTCCCTAGATGCCGACAAGGCTTTCAATAGAGTGGCCTGGGATTTTATCGACGCAATACTAAAACACATAGATTTTTTGCCCCAAAAAATTATTAAGGTCTTATATTCTTATTCAACAGCAAGTGTCAGAGTCAATGGCCACCTATGGAGTGCCTTCAACCTTCATAATGCAACCAGACAGGGATGTCCCTTATATCTGCTTTTATTTGTTTTAACCCTTGAACCCCTGCTTAATAAAATTAGATTTAATAGTGATATTAAAGGGATTGAGATCCATAACAACACATATAAAATAGCAGCCTTGGAAAACATCCATTTACTTTCAAATTTATAAAATAATCATTCCAAATCCAATGCCCTCAAGATCTCATTGCCTACCAACAAAGTAGAGTTATGTAAAAAAAAATCCCATTTAAATGGGCTAATCATAGTATCACATATTTGGGAATTGAAATCTCTTCAAACCTGAAGGACCTCTTCCATCTTAATTTCGAACCTGTACTAAGAGAAACGCAGGAGGATTTGAAGAGATGGAACTCCTTAAATGTGTGCTGGTTTGGGCGAGCTTCCCTAATCAAAATGACTATCCTGCCGAGGTTCCTCTATATCATGCAGACAATCCCTATCAAAATTCCCTTATGATTTTTTGCCACCTTCCGAAAAGTTTGCTCCTAGAATAAAATTATCTAGACTAAACCTACCCAAGAGTAGAGGAGGTATAGCCTTACCCAACCTTAGGAAATATCACCAAGCTGCCCTATTAACGAGAATTGTAGATTGGAATATACACCATACAGTGAAAGATTGGGTTACTCTTGAACAAGCACAATTCCCTCACAAAATAAAATATCTACCATGGATTAATCCTAAGTTTCACTCAAATCTTATCAAAACGCATCCCCGTATTGGACCTACACTCAAAATTTTCCGTAGTACTTTTAAAGTCAAAAAACCCTTCCCCTTGGCTCAGCCCTCTTACACCGCTACAATATAACCCTGAGTTTCCCCCAGGAATGGAAAAGTCGTTTCCAACACATCAGTGGCCATATAGAGTCATCTTGTCAAAACACTTCTTTAAAAACTGTAAATTTCTCTCTAGAGAGGACATACTCAAAGATATCAAACCCTCCCTCCTATCTCAATGGAACTATATCCAAATTAGACATTTCTTAATCAAAAGAGACAATATCCACCACTGGACAAGACCCCTTACATCGCTAGAAAATCTTTGTACTAAAAAGGCCCCACACAGACATATTATCTCAACCATTTACAATTCACTATTTGAAGACAACACTGACTTCTGCAGCTCATCCTGTAAATCCTGGGAAAGAGATCTTGACATAAACCTGAATAAGGAAGATTGGGAAAAAAATCTATCTTTACGCACATAAAGGGTCACTAAATGTGGCCACACAAGAAAGTGGTTTCAAGATCATCACTAGATGGTACAGAATCCCTACAACTCTTTATGAAATTTCACCTACAGTTTCTGATAGATCAAAAAAAGGAAAAAACGCGCTATTAGTCCCTCCCAACCTAAGGCAGCAGCTGGCGTGCGATACACAAGTGAAAACAAAGGAAAAAACAAACTGCGCCAAAATAAACCCAATGAATAAATAAAGTCAGACTCTGAAATATGATGACCACAGTCAATGAAACAATAAATTTCAGTAAAAGTCCATAACAGTAGCTTGGTCCAATTGGGAGCTTTCTACGATTCACACCACAAAGTGACTTGTATGCAAAGAGTGCACCCACCACCAAATAAATGAGCAGCTTACCAGATGGCAACCCAGCCACAGCCTTTAGATTCCTTAGGATCCTATGGGTGTTGTGATGATGACCCGTTCGATCGGGGATAAGTGGCTGTAGGCTCCAATCGTTCAGGATAAATGAAAGAAGGAAGCGCACATAGCGTAACTCCGTATAGGGAATTTAATAAAATATAAAACTGATACTTACAAGCATAAGATAAAATACAGCATATAACAAATGTTTGCCGGCCGGCATGTAGGAGCCCTCCTCCTAAGCGTGGTGACGTCACTGCGTGGCTACCCACGCGTTTCGTCACTATAGGACGTTGTCAATGGGGGTAGGGCTACACAGTGGATCACCGTATAAATGGACCCGCCGTCTGTTGTGATAAGCAGCACATTGGACCCGAGGGCGCCATTTTGGATATGGTAAAATTTCCCTTACTTGAACAGCGCAGCTACCGCCATAGAACAATCGTTCAGGTATCGAAAAATTATATGACTTAAAACTCTTTAGAGATAAAACACTCACCCACAAGTAGAATAACAACAGGGGGCGAGAACGAATCAAATTCTTTAGACTCAAAGAAAAAGAAACTAAAACAAACGAACCGAAGGACGGAGAAACCGGAAAAGGAGGAAATGTCTGGCACTAGACTTCAATCCTAATACATTCTCATGGCAGAGAGAGCTCTATCGCCATCTACCGTCTCAATTGGAAACTACGATAATAATCTAAAAATTCACAGTTCAGAAAGAGAACAATATCGTCCTGAGCTAGTCATTATTATCCTACAACTGCCTCTAGACCAATGTTGTATATCGAAACTAGGGGCTCATAAAAAATGGAACATCCAAAAAAGGGGAAGAAAAAGAAAAAAACGTCTTTCAACATTTCAAATTAATATATTAAAGAATCACCACTATATGAAAAGTGAAGTGAATTTGTATTTAATAAAGTCAAATATTGAGATGGACAGTAGGAACAGTCCATCACTCATAAATAATCTTCACAGCTGAAAATTACTCTATCCTTATCTAAACCAAGTGTGTAGACACTAACTTACCCTACATACTGTGTGTACACAAAATCTCTAAATAGATTTAATGTATATTATTTAATCTTATGTGAATAATATTAAATATTTAAGAAGGACAAAGCCCAATAGTGAATTTGAAAAGAAAGAAATATAGGTGATGTCTCAAATATTTTTTTTTTTTTTTAAATATTAGAGATAAAAATAAAAATAAATTTCCAACATCCGCCTCCATGTGTGCTTATCACAATAGGCGTGCCCTAGGCATTATTTATGAACACATTCACATCTGTCTAAATATTCAAACTGAAAGGTGTATAAGTCTTCAGGCAAAATATCCAGCCCATCTCCATTTGTGATATTTCCCGCAACAGATTACCTCCTCTTCAATGGGCTTTGTATTTATCAATCCCTAGAAACAGGGTATTGGAGGGGTCCTTATTATGTCTAAGTCGGTAATGATTAGAAACAGAATGGTCCCTAAAACCTGACAGAATGTTCGTAATGTGTTCATTTACCCGCACCTGGAATGCCCTCTTTGTCCTACCCACATATTGCATACCGCATGAGCATTGCACCAGGTACACTACGCCCAAAGAAGAGCAAGTGATACAAGGTACAATGTTATATTCCCTATTGGTAGCAGTGGAGGTAAATGTTCTCACACACCTCTGTTTGTTGGAATTTAAAGTACAAACCCGACATCTGCCACATCTATAGTAGCCCTTAAGATGGTCAAATAGGAGGCCAGACCCCTTCCGAGGAGGTTCTATAACATTGGCAGATATTTTGTTCCTTAAGGATTGTACTCCTTTAAAGATTACCTGGGGTTTTTGGGGCAAAACTGTTTTCAATACAGGATCGGTCATAGCTATATGCCAATGTTTTTTCAAAAGGTGGGAGATGGCCCTGTGTTGGGTTGAGTAAGTGGTAATAAAAGGTTCCTCCTCCAGGAATTTTTTGTCCTCCTTAGTCCCTTTATCTCGCAAAAGGTTGTTTCTATCCATTGCGAGAACTTGGTCCAAAGACCCCTGTAGGAATTCTCTACAATATCCCTTTTCCAAAAACCTTTCTGTAAGCACCCTAGCTTGATGTTGAAATTCCTGTGGATCGGAACAATTCCGTCTTAATCTAAGGTATTGGCCTTTAGGGACACCTCTGAGCCAAGGATCATGATGGCAGCTGTCTACAGGAATGTACGAGTTCTGGTCCGTGTCTTTAAAGTACGTGGAGGTGATAAATCTATTATCCCTAATTTCAACTACTAAGTCCAAATAATGGACTTTGGTTTGACTGGCATCGTACTTCAATTGTATCCCCCTATCATTGGAGTTGAGACATCGAATGAAATTGGTCAGATCTCCATGTTCACCAGCCCATAGGAGGAGGATGTCATCTATGTATCTTGCCCAAAGGACCACCTGAGGGGTGTCCCCCGGGTAGATGACATCCTCCTCCCACTTGGCCATAAACAGGTTGGCCAAACTGGGGGCATATTTGGCCCCCATCGCCACCCCTGTGTTCTGTTTATAAAAATTGTTTTCAAACCAAAAATAATTTGATGCTGCTGCAAACTTCAGCAGAGACATGATGAAGTCTGTCTGTTTGGAATGGAGGCCTGAATCTCTGTCTAAAAAGAATTGGTCAGCTTCAAATCCTAGCGTATGAGGTATGATGGTGTATAATGATGTTACATCTATAGTAGCCATCCACATATTGGGGGTGACTGGGAGATCTGATAATATGTTAATGATGTGTTTAGAATCCTTAACATAAGAGGGGATCTTTTAAACTAAAGGTTGCAAATAAAAATCTATATATCTGCCCACCCGGGAAGTAATTGAATCAATGCCACTATAGGGCGTCCCGGGGGGCAGACAGGATCCTTGTGTAGCTTGGGAAGGTAATAAATAGTTGGAGTACGAGGGGCCTTGGGAACAAGAAACAATTTCTCCTTAAGAGACAGAATCCCTTCAAAGACACCTCTCTCAACCAATTTTTCTAGTTCACGTTTATACAGTAATTTAGGATCACTGGGGAGTATGGAATACGTGTTGGTATCATCCACAATATTGTGCATCTCTTTAAGGTAATCCACCTTATCTAGGACCACAATACCCCCCCCCCCCCCTTTGTCCGCTGGTCTAATGACTAGATCCTTATTCCTACAAAGGGAATCAAGTCCCTGTTGTAAAGTTTTGTTAAGTTTTGCTTTTTTTATTTCAATCTTCTCCAAGTCCCTAATTAGAACATCCCTGAATGTTTTCAGGGATGGTGCCAGTCCCCCTGGAGGGTTGAACAAAGAAGCATTTGTTAGTCCCGAATGGACATAGTTGGTAGTAAGACATCGATTGGAGGATGGAATGCCCTTCATGTACCGTTTGATGTTGATTTTTCTTATAAATTTATGTATGTCCATAAATGTTCTGAATTTATCCAAACTTTGGGGGGGGGGGGTGCAAATTTAAGGCCCTTATCAAGCAAAGATTTTTCAGAATCCGTTAAGGTTTTAGAGCTAAGATTAAAAATGCCTTGACCCGTTACGTTTTGGTGCGCTTGGGCTGCCCTGTGTTTCCTCCCCCCTCTGTTACCGCTCCTCTTTCTCCCTGCCTTTTGGTACCTTGGCCGGGCCTGTGAAAACCCCAACCATTAGAGCTGTTGGGTCCCAAATTAGGTCCAGGAAGATTAGTTATACCCGGAGGTGGAAAAGTGGGTGGAGCAAACCAAGCCCCTCCATGATTGGGTAGGCTTTGGGCTTGATTACCATCAATGCCATCTCTATCCCCTAATGGGAAGAAGGCATTTGAGGTGATCTGACCAATTTCATTGGATGTCTCAACTCCAATGATAGGGGGATACAATTGAAGTATGATGCCAGTCAAACCAAAGTCCATTATTTGGACTTAGTAGTTGAAATTAGGGATAATAGATTTATCACCTCCACGTACTTTAAAGACACGGACCGGAACTCGTACATTCCTGTAGACAGCTGCCATCATGATCCTTGGCTCAGAGGTGTCCCTAAAGGCCAATACCTTAGATTAAGACGGAATTGTTCCGATCCACAGGAATTTCAACATCAAGCTAGGGTGCTTACAAAAACGTTTTTTGAAAAGGGGTATTGTAGCGAATCCCTACAGGGGTCTTTGGACCAAGTTCTCGCAATGGATAGAAACGACCTTTTGCGAGATAAAGGGACTAAGGAGGACAAAAAATTCCTGGAGGAGGTACCTTTTATTACCACTTACTCAACCCAACACAGGGCCATCTCCCACCTTTTAAAAAAACATTGGCATATAGCTATGACCGATCCTGTATTGAAAACTGTTTTGCCCCAAAAACTCTGGGTAATCTTTAAAGGAGTACAATCCTTAAGGCACAAAATATCTGCCAATGTTATAGACCCTCCTCGGAAGGGGTCTGGCCTCCTATTTGACCATCTTAAGGGCTACTATAGATGTGGCAGATGTCGGGTTTGTACTTTAAATTTCAACAAACAGAGGTGTGTGAGAACATTTACCTCCACTGCTACCAATAGGGAATATAACATTGTACCTTGTATCACTTGCTCTTCTTTGGGCGTAGTGTACCTGGTGCAATGCCCATGTGGTATGCAATATGTGGGTAGGACAAAGAGGGCATTCCAGGTGCGGGTAAATGAACACATTACGAAAATTCTGTCAGGTTTTAGGGACCATTCTGTTTCTAATCATTACCGACTTAGACATAATAAGGACCCCTCCAATACCCTGTTTCTAGGGATTGATAAATACAAAGCCCATTGGAGAGGAGGTAATCTGGTGCAGGAAATATCACAAATGGAGATTGGCTGGATATTTCGCCTGAAGACTTATACACCTTTCGGTTTCAATATTGAGACAGATGTTAATGCGTTCATAAATAATGCCTAGGGCACGCCTATTGTGATAAGCACACATGGAGGCGGATGTTGGAAATGTATTTTTATTTTTATCTCTAATATTTTTTAATTTTTTTAATTTGAGACATCACCTATATTTCTTTCTTTTCAAATTCACTGTTAGGCTTTGACCTTCTTAAATATTTAATATTATTCACCAAAGATTAAATAATATACATTAAATCTATTTAGAGATTTTGTGTACACACAGTATGTAGGGTAAGTTAGTGTCTACACACTTGATTTAGATAAGGATAGAGTAATTTTCAGCGATGAAGATTATTTATGAGTGATGGACTGTTCCTACTGTCCATCTTAATATTTGACTTTATTAAATACAAATTCACTTCACTTTTCATATAGTGGTGATTCTTTAATATATTAATTTGAAATGTTGAAAGACGTTTTTTCTTTTTCTTCCCCTTTTTTTTGGATGTTCCATTTTTTATGAGCCCCTAGTTTCGATATAAAACATTGGTCTAGAGGCAGTTGTAGGATAATAATGACTAGCTCAGGACGATATTGTTCTCTTTCTGAACTGTGAATTTTTAGATTATTATCGTAGTTTCCAATTGAGACGGTAGATAGCAATAGAGCTCTCTCTGCCATGAGAATGTATTAGGATTGAAGTCTAGTGCCAGACATTTCCTCCTTTTCCGGTTTCTCCGTCCTTCGGTTAGTTTGTTTTAGTTTCTTTTTCTTTGAGTGTAAAGAATTTGATTCGTTCTCGCCCCCTGTTGTTATTCTACTTGTGGGTGAGTGTTTTATCTCTAAAGAGTTATAACTCATATAATTTTTCGATACCTGAACGGTTGCTCTATGGCGGTAGCTGCGCCGTTCAAGTAAGGGCAATTTTACCATATCCAAAATGGCGCCCTTGGGTCCATTGTGCTGCTTATCACAACAGACGGCGGGTCCATTTTTACGGTGATCCACTGTGTAGCCCTACCCCCATTGACAACGCCCTATAGTGACGAAACGCTTCTGGGTAGCCACGCAGTGAGGTCACCACGCTTAGAAGGAGGGCTCCTACATGTCGGCCGGCAAACATTTGTTATATGCTGTATTTTATCTTATGCTTGTAAGTATCAGTTTTATATTTTATTAAATTCCCTATACAGAGTTACACTATGTGCGCTTCCTTCTTTCATTTATCCTGAGAGATTGGAGCCTACAGCCACTTATCCCCGATCGAACGGGTCATCATCACAACACCCATAGGATCCTAAGGAATCTAAAGGCCGTGGCTGGGTTATAGCCAACTGTCTGCAAAGCTTGCCATCTGGTAAGCTGCTCATTTATTTGGTGGTGGGTGCACTCTTTGCATACAAGTCACTTTGTGGTGTGAATCGTAGAAGGCTCCCAATTGGACCAAGCTACTCTTATGGACTTTTACTGAAATTTATTGTTTCATTGACTGTGGTCATCATATTTCAGAGTCTGACTTTATTTATTCATTGGGTTTATTTTGGCGCAGTTTGTTTTTTCCTTTAGTTTCTGATAGATGTTGGAGATGTAAACGAGAGGAGGGCTCGATGCTGCACATCTGGTGGTCATGCCCTTCAATTCAGTATTTCTGGATATCAGTACACAAAACTTTTAAACTAGTTACATCGGTAAACCGAAGTTTTACCCCGGCTCAATATCTATTACATTTTAGTTTTATTCCTAAAAATCATTATTTTAAATCAATCCCCATGTTTATGATTACTGCAGCACGGCATTGTATCCCTTCTCACTGGCGATCTACTAATACTCCAACGAAAACAGAATGGTTCAGGAGAATAAACAATATGGAAAGAGTTGAAGAACTCATCAGTGTTTCCCAAGAGGGAATTACAAAATTTTCGGCAACCTGGTCTAACTGGACAACATTTAAGGAATCTCAACACTATAAATCAGTTATAAAATACAGCTAGAGCTAAGAGTAGACACTGTGGGCCAGATTCTCGTAGATGTGCGCATAATTATGCAGGCGTAGCGCATCTCAGATGCACTACGCCGACGTAACGCGGAGTGGCAAGTACCGTATTCCCTAAGCAAATGCACTCCAAGATGCGCCTGCGTAGTGGAAATTCATCGGCGTAATCCGGCGCAACTCCAAAGTAGGAGGGAAGTGGGCGTGTTGCATTATAATGAAGCGTGACCCCATGCAAATGAAGGCCGGGACGAACGGAGCATGCGCTGTGACATGGATGCCTTCTGCGCATGCGCAAAGCCTCCCTACGATTCGCCGGCACTGTGTATATAATGCGCCCACACATGCGCCCGTGCAGTGCAAAAGTCTCCCATTTTTTGGATTGTCACGGGAAATCTTTTGCATGACCATGGCTTCTATTGGGAAGGAGAGGAGAAAGAAAAATGTCTCCCCAGGGGAGAGGGCCATTGTCATTGCGGCAATGGAAAGTACGATTCCAGGCTCCATGGTGCTGACAGTGCCCGGACCAGCAAGTCCCGGAGGGATGAAATTTTGATGAAGGTGGCTTGCCAGGTTAATGCCCTCTCACACGAGATCCGGACACCGCAGGACATTCAAAAAAAGATGTCTTCTCTCTCCTCTGGTTTGGGGATTTTGGAAAGGAGTCATGAGATGGGGTCCAAGTACATATGCCGCATCACCTGGAAGTGTAAAGACAGGAGGATGTTAGTAGTGCATGTGCCCCTTGTGATGTGTGCATCATGGGGGGGGACAGTCATGCCTGCCACCCATGTCACTCACCAACCAGCCAGCTGTCCCCATACATGTTCTGCTCAAAATCTGCTGGGATGGTGCTTTGACGGTATATGTAGCTGTCATGGCTGGATCCGGGGTCTTTGGCACGGACGTGCCATATGAGGTATTTGGCATCAGCTATCACCTGTATGTTGATGGAATGCCAGTGCTTCCGATTGTGGTAAATGTGCTCTGTGGCACTGGGGGGCTGTAGTGCCACATGTGTGCAATCAATGGCCCCGATGGTGCGTGGGAATCTGGCAAGTCTGTAGAAATCTGTCATTGCCTTCAGCCGCAGGTCCTCAGTGGTGGGTCTGGTGATGTGGTGGGACATGCGTCTAAGGATTGCGGGGATAACCTGGTGCACACATCTGCTCATGGTGGTTTGTGACATCCCAGCCACAACTCTACTTGTACACTGGAATGATCCACTGGCCAGGAAATGGAGTGTTGCCAGTACCTTCACCAGTGGCTGCAGTGCATGTGAGCGGTGTGTTGGGCTGGTGATGTCATCCTGCAGGGCTGTGGTTATTTCCAGGATGGCAGCAGGGGTGAATCTGAAGATGCGATACACCTCCTCCTCACCCATGCCAAAGAGGCTCATGCGCGCTCGGTAGATCCTCTCACGTGCCCCCCTCCTCCTCCTACTTCTATGCACCTCTTCCTCTGCATACATTAGTAGTGATAAGACCATGGCTGCCCCTGGCATGTTGGCATATGAATGTGTTGTCCAGTAAGTGTGATTGCTCAGCTCGTCCGTTATGGTGCTGCTAGAGCAATCTCCAGCTGACTTGCACACGGTCTTGAGCAAAGTTACCCGTGCTTTCATGAGGGGTATGTTTACTCAAGGCTTTCGTGTTACGCGCACCATGCGTAGCCTACGCCGAACGCGCGTAGTTTCGGGAATCCGCGCATCTCCCTCATTTGCATATTTGCATGCTAATTCAATGGGAGCTGAATATGCGCGATTCGTAACTATGCGCCTACGCCGCGCTAGCTTAAAGCATTTTCGCCGCTCAGACGAAAAAAATATTTCAGGCGTATGTGGTTCTGTGTTTACGGCGCATCGATACGCCGGCGCACATTTACAATTATGCCGCGCATATCCATTTACGCAGGCGTAGCGCCTCTGAGAATCTGGCCCTGTGATTTCTCATGGCTTCTGAATATTTTTTTTTCTTTTTTTTTTCATTCATTTAATTTTTCATTCATTTAATTTTTCCCTTCCTCCCCTCCCCCTTCTTTTTCCTTCCCCCTCAAAAAAATGCTTGATTAATCACCTATATTGATCTCTCATTTTAGTTTAAAAATTGTATCAGTTTTGCTATTTGTATGCTTATACAAAAGTTATTGTTTGTAACTACTATATGATTGTATATTTCTAATGAAGACAATTCTCCATTGTTATCGTGTTTTTGAAAGTATACACTGTATTATGCTTTATTGTTCACCCAATAAAGATTTGCGGAACATAAATTAAATAATAATAATTTTAACCACTTCCCATCTGGGCAAATTATGGCACCTTGCTCCTACATATAAAAATCATATTTTTTTGTTAGAAACTTACTCATAACCCCCAAAAATGTTATATGTTTTTCTAGAAGAGACCCTAGGGAATAAAATGGCTGTTGTTGCAACTTTTTATGTCACATGGTATTTGCGCTGCAATTTTTCAAACACATTTTTTTAAAACAGTTGTATGAATATTAATTAAATAAAAAAATAAAGTTAGCCTGACTTTTTTGTATAATATGAAAGAGGATGTTACACCAAGTAAATAAATACCTAACATGTCATGCTTGCAAATTGCACTCGCTCGTGGAATGGCGCCAAATTTTTGTACTCAAAAATCTCCATAGGCAATGCTTTAATTTTTTTAGATGTTTTTTTTTTAGAAGATCTTGGTATAGAATTGTTTCTCTCACTCTAATATTTGCAGAAATACCACACATGTGTGATTTGAATGCCTTTTGCATACCTGGTATACATATGTGTTTGCTTCTGTGTGCAAGCTCGCAGGGACAGGGGCACTTTCAATTTTTATATTTGTTGTTTCTTTTCTTTTAATTTTTTAGTTTTTTGCACTTTTCAAATGAAAAAAAAAATAACTTTACCACTTTTATTCCTATTACAAGAAATGTAGACATCCCTTGTAATAGGACTACTGTGTGACAGGTCCTCTTTATGGAGCGATGTTGGGTCAATAAGACCCTATATCTCTTCTTCAGGCTGGAAAGTCAGAGATAAAAAAAAGAAAAAAACACAGAACAATCTCGCCTTTCCAGCCAAGTATATGGTAATATTTACAACTGCCAGGCAGGGCGTGACGTCATGAAATCATGCCAGGACCTTGAAGAGTCAGAGAGATGAACGGGAACCATCTACCGATGGTGGATTCCTGCTCTGGCTCGATGATCGCAAGCAATCTTGGAGAAGCACCCTCCAGCCACCTTTAAGAATGATCAAGCCACTATGATTGTTCTTACGATGAAGGGAATCACTGGCTGAACATGTAGGTGCAGGCATAAGCCTGGTATAAAAATGAAACGGGAGGACGTCCATGTACGCCCTCCCGGCAGGAAGTGGTAAATCTATTTGAAAAACAGTAATAGACCAACATTTTCACCTAACAAATGCTAATCCTGTAAAATCGCAATGTTTATTGATTAAACATGCATTTTAGGAGAGACTAACATTTGTCCTCATTTTGTAAAAGTTGCAAAAATTAACAATAATAGACCATCCTTTCCACCTATCAAATGTCATTGCTTGAACATTTCAGTAGCTATTTATTCAAATTAAGTCTTAAATACTGGTGACATTTTTTGAGAAATATGTTGTGTAGTTATGCAAAGCTAAAAAACATAATAGAGCAAAATGTGCAAGCAAATCTCCTGGAACATACTGTATTTCTTTGGAATGATTTTGCATAGGAACTTTGAGTTGAAAGGCAGACTTTTACATAGGTAGGTGTGTGAAAAGCTTAAGTACTTTATACTGGTATGTGGGTTGGTTGATATGATTAATTATTTCTAAAATGCTAAATTCAATCATGCAATATATTATATGACCAAAAGTATGTGCCCGCTGACCCATATTTTTGAGATTAGATTTGTTTTATATGAAAAGATAATACAAGACATAAAAATACAACTGTGTACTTCCAACAGTTTATGTAATGAGACAAACCCAGCTTTATAAAGACTGGGTTTGATAAGATTGGTCTGTAGGAACTCATGTGGGCTGCAGAACCCTGACCTCAGCCTTACTGAACACCTTTGCAACACTGCATGTAAGCCAGGCGTCCTTTTCCAAGATCAGAACCTGACCTTACAAATACCCTTTTAAACAATGGTCCCAGGTTGTGGAAAATCTTCTCAGGAGAGCGGAGGTGATTATAGCACTGCCAATAATTTTTTTTAGTTTATTTATTTTTTGTTTTCGGGTCATCAGTTAAAATCGATAATTTGTAAACTCCAAAATTTTGAAAATCCAGAAATTCTAAATTTCTTAAATCCGATAATCCGAAAATACAAAAATCTGAAAATTAGAGGAATTGAAAATTCCAAAAATAAGAAAGAAAATCAGAAAAATTTAAATAATAGCTAACTTATATTAACTAACTATTAAATTATAGGTATTGGAATTTACTTTGAAATCTGGATGTTAGGAAATGTAACAAAAATTAATTTATCCAAAGTTACGAATTATCAGAAATAATGAATGTTTCATCTAAACAAATAGAATGGAACATATTAATAAAAAAATAATAATACAACGTTTTTATTATGCTCTTATTCATTATCTTGAGTAATGCCAAAGTAATTTTAAAAATCTCTCTATTTTCAATAAAAATATATTTGAGAATATTTACAGAAATTTTGTCCAGTGCCCTGACTGCACTTGTATATTATATATACAGTACTGTTCTTTCTGCCTGTTAATTGGAGAATGTCCATAGCAACCAAAAAAGTGTCCCTTTATATCAAAAATGGTTTTAGACCAGCTAATAAACAGCGATAGTAAAATCACTTGCAGAATTGAGTGATAGTGATTTGTGGGGAAATTTGTCATCAAACACTGAAAGTGACAACAGCCACAATTCTGCAACTGTGCACATTTTTGTGTTTTAATTTGATTACATTATTGAATACATTTTATTATTTATATTATATTAAGATTTGTTATAATTATTTGTAGCTATTTATTATATAATTAATTAGGGATGGGTACTAAGGGTTCGGCCCGATCCTAAATTTGGGCCGAACTTTCATTGTTCGGGAAACAGACACATTTTCGGGTTGTAGCAAAACCAGTGAGTTGCCTGGTCTGATGAGTCCCAATTTCAGCTGCAACATTCAGATGGTAGGGTCAGAATTTGGTATAAACAACATGAAAGCATGGATCCATCCTGCCTTGTATCAACGGTTCAGTCTGGTGGTGTTGGTGTAATGGTGTGGGGGATATATTCTTAATACACTTTGGGTCCTTTAGTACCAAATGAATATTGTTTAAACCCCACAGCTTACCTGAGTATTGTTGCTGACCATCTCCATCCCTTTATGACTACAGTGTCCCCATCTTATGATTAGGGATGAGCTTCGAGTTCGAGTCAAATTCATGTTCGACTCAAACATTGCCTGTTCGCCGAACAGCGAACAATTTGGGGTGTTCGCGGCAAATTAGAAAAGCCGCAGAACACCCTGGAAAAGTCTATGGAAGAAATCTAAATGCTAATTTTAAAGACTTATATGCAAGTTATTGTCATAAAAACTGTTTGGGGACCGGGTCCTGCACCTGGGGACATGTATCAATGCAAAAAAAGTTTTAAAAAGACGTCAGTTTTTCCGGGAGCAGTGATTTTAATAATGCTTAAAGTGAAACAATAAAAGTGAAATATTCCTTTAAATTTTGTACCTAGGGGGTGTATAAAGTATGCCTGTAAAGCAGCACTTGTTTCCCATGCTTAAAACTGTCCATGCACAAAGTGTAATTTCTGAAGGATAAAAAGTCATTTAAAATCACTGCTCCTGAAAAAAAAATTCAAAACGTTTAAACTTTTCTTTGCATTGATACAAGTCCACAGGGGCAGGACCCAGGCCCCCAAACATGTTTTAGGACAATAACTTGCATATTAGGTGTTCGGCTCATCCCTTCTTCTGATGGCTACTTCCAGCATGATGATGATCTCAAACTATTGGACATGACAAGGAGGCCACTGTACTCCAATGGCCTCCACAGTCACCAGATCTTAATCCAATAGAGCACTTTTGGAATGTGGTGGTATGAGAGATTCTCATCATGGATGTGCAGCCTACAAATCTGCAGCAACTGCGTGGAGCTATCATGTCACTATGCACCAGATCTCTGAGGAATGTTTCCAACACCTTGTTGAATCTATTCCATGAATAGGGATGAGCCAAACACCCCCCTGGTTCAGTTCGCACCAGAACATGCAAACAGGCAAAAATATGTGTTCGAACACACGAATACCGTTAAAGTCTATGGGACACGAACATGACAAATCAAAAGTGTTAATTTTAAAGGTTAATATGCAAGTTATTGTCATAAAAAGTATTTCGGGACCTGGGACCTGCCAATGCAAAAAAAGTTTTAAAAACGGATGATTTTTCGAGAGCAGTGATTTTAATAATGCTTAAAGTGAAACAATAAAAGTGAAATATTCATTTACATTTTGTACCTGGGGGATGTGTATAGTATGCCTGTGAGGTAGCACATGTTTCCTGTGTTTAGAACTGTCCCTGCACAAAGTGTCATTTCTAAAGGAAAAAAAAAGTAATTTAAAACTTTTCGCGGCTTTTCATAAATTGTCAGGTCCCGGCAATACAGATCAAAGTAATTGAAAAACATGGCAGGAGTCCCCCCACAGTCCATTACCAGGCCCTTTTGGTCTGGTATAAATATTTAGGGGAACCCCGAACCAAAAAAAAAGCATGGAGGTGCCCCCAAATTCCATATCAGGCCCTTTAGGTCTGGTATGGATTTTAAGGGGAACCCTGCACCAAAATTAAAAAAAAAAAATGGTGCCGGTCCCGCCAAAAATCCATACCAGCACTTTTGATTTCTCCCATAGACTTTTAAAGGGTGTTTCGCGGCTTTTCGAATTTGCAGCGAACACCCCAAATTTTTCGCTGTTCACCGAACAGATGAACAGCAAATGTTCGAGTCGAACTCATGTTCGACTCGAACATAAAGCTCATCCCTAGCCATGAAGGTCCAACCCAGTACTAATGTGTTCCTTATAAAGTGGCCGATGTGTGTATATTTATACTGTATATATTTTATGTTTATATAAATTCTGTTTTTTTTTATTATATTACCAATTTTTAGGTGTTTATGCACTGCATTGGTTTCACATATGAAGTGATATTTGTGGTATCATCAGAATACATCTATATTTTCACCATATATGCACTTTAGTGTGTTTAGTTTTAAGAGCTGCACAGTTGAGTGTTTAAATATATTGATACACATGTAGGTTTGGGTTTAGGGTCAGCAGCTTTTTAGGCTTTTCAATATCATGTTCTAGGAGTGGTGCGTAAGTTTCCTTTTGATTAATAAACAGAAACTATTTGAGTGAACATGGGAGCCCTGGGCAAGTTATGTTAAGATACCCCTGTCCCGTTTACTTGGTTAAATGTATTGCATCACAGTCCACCAAGCGTTCTAGGTCTTTCTTTCCTTTTTTCTCCTCATTTTTTTAATTTGCTTCTTATTTCTCTTATTTCTCTATGGAGCTGGTTTATTCTCTTCTTCTTTGGGGCAGTGCTGTTCAGAATTCCAGTCCATTGTGTACACTGTGGATCTTTCTTGATAGTATCAGATATATATTTTAACTGCCTCTGACTCCTTGGCATTATGATCCTCTATAACTTGTTAAGTCTGGCACTACTTGTATGCTACTATGTGATTTTGCTGACATGTATATTGGTTTGCTTGTTTTGTAGACATGTGCATTCATTTTTGTCCAAATTTCTGGGATTTTCGCGTTTGTTTTAACAAATGATAACGAACGCACAGAATCTGAAATCCAAAATATCCGACATAAAAAACGCTTTATTTTTGTTTCGTTGTGACAACAGTTCGATATAGATAGAAGATTCAAAATGACGGTGACAATAGCAATCTAAGCTAAATAGCTTAATCGAAGCAGCTAAAAACATACGACCACCTCGAGTGGACATTTATGGTCAAATGCTCGGCCCATAGGCTATAGAAGAATTTGAATGTTCGTTGACTAGTAATAATAATTAATAAATATAATAAATATAATAAATACTAGTCATACAATATTAGAATTCTACTATAGCTTGTGGGCGGAGCATTCGACCAGAAAATGTACAATTGCAGTGTCATACAATTTAGCTGCTTTGTCGAATCTTCTTAGAACATTCGACAGAGACCATAAGCCTTCAATTGACAGATTTGACCTTAATTAATTCGGATTTTACAAATGCATTTTTTAACAAAACAAAATAAATAAAAACAAATTTTGGGAGTAACTAAATAAAAAAAAATTTGGACGAAAGAGAAATTCTGAAACAAAATATATTTCATTGTGCACATGTCTATTGTTTTCTTTTTTGCTCATTTAGGCTCAGTTCACATATGAGTCTCATGTGGCTCACAGCAGGGATCCGGTGTGTGCTGGTTCAACACTTCAGGTACAATTTCAGCCTGAATGTTTGCTTAATTCGGTCTTGAAACAGACCTAAAAGATGCACAGCATTTTTTCTGAAAAACGCACCTGACCTGCTGTGGAGATATATGAACCGGATCCATAGAGAGCTTGCATCCGATTCACAATGGTGTGAATCCAGTGTAAAGTGCTAATAGTAAAAAATCTTTGAACGTAAAAATAATATCTAACACCTACAGATTGTGGAAACTAATAGGGAAATAGCCTACAAATGATTCTCCACTCAGAAAAAGGGTCAGAACTACCCTGAGCTCTCAAATTGAAGGTGCACAAATTGGCCTTTTATCACCAGTAATGATTAATGCTCAGATTTGTGCAGATTCAGCATGGGGGGGGGGGTACAGAGGTAGAGATAGTCAGCACTGAACATATTCTAGAGGGTAGTATTGGGGGCAGGCCAGGACTGGCCATAGGACACACCGGGCATATGTCTGGTGGGCCGGGGTTCCGGGCCACTGCTGCCAGGCCACATGTAAATTTCGGGCCTGACTCTGACTTCCTGCTCACCTGCTGCTGGATTCTCAGCGGCTGTGTTTGTGGAGAGGGCCACATCCATGTCCCCAGTCCCCACCGCCCACTCCCAAGGCAGCTGGGCTGCACTGTGGGTCGCTCACCCGGCCTCACCATGGCCAGCCCCGCGGCCATCCGACTATTCAGCGCAAATTAAGGGGGCCAGTGACCATGAAGGGGGAGGAGCTGCCGCAAGAAATTCCCTTCTGCCTGATGTTGGAAAGGTTGCAGCCACAGACACCAGGGCCTAGACAAGACTGCTAAAATGTAAGTGATGCCAGTCTGCCTGTTTGCAAAAAACATTGTAAAGAGTGATGCTGAACTAAGGTAGAAGGACATTGTGTGAGAAAGGGACAGTTATTGGGCCCAAATTAATTAATTTATTCAGATTTTAGGTGCTGAAAGCGGTACCATTATTTTGCATGGACATTTGGCATTTTATATTGTAGGTCTGTAATTCTTAGAAGTAACTCACTTAAATCTGTCCAAACAAGAGTCTAGTAGACATCCCAGGTATAATACAATTTGAAACACAAAATCATAAATTATAATACAATAAATAAATATAAATAATTATAACAAATAATATAATAATATTAAAAACAATTAATTTTACATTTTTGATGACAAATTTCCCTACAAATCACTATCGCTCAATTCTGCAAGTGATTCTAATTTATTATCGCTGTTTTCTAGCTGGTCTAAAACCACTTTTGACATAAAAGGACACTTTCTGGACAATCTCCAGTTTCCAGGCAGAAAGAACAGTTTTTATTATATAAAAGTGCATGCAGGACACTGGACAGACCACTAGGGACAAGGGGGTGTGTATTTTTGCATACAGTATTGTAATCTATTGTGTTTATTTACTTTTTTAAATTTGGCACCGATCTCCGCCCCTGTGCGTTGTAACGTCACAGAGAATGGAGCTCGGCAGCACTCGGCACTGTGAATCGAGCGAGGAGGACACCGCTTGATCACACAGCGGGGAGGCAAGGCAGGATACAGGGACAAGGTAAGTAACTTGTGCCTGTGGACTTTGCGAGGCGGTCCAGAGTCTAGCTCTGCGTTAATGCTTTTGAAATTCCACCCTGAGCCAGACTCTGTAATACCCCCAGGGGGGTTAAAGTGTATATATGATTTTTTTTCTTTTGTGTTTGTAATTGTGGTATATTTAATACTGGCTGGCTGGATAAGTGCAGTGCAGTGCAGTGTTTAAATAAAATAAAAACATATATACACTTTAAATGCAGGACACCTTTGGGATTATATTATATATATAATTTTGGGTAAAATATTTTTTAATGTGCCCTAAAATGAACTGTTATCTCTTAGGGTTCACACTAGATGTGGTGTAAATTCACAGCAAATTTTCTGCAGTTTCAGCACTGCATCGTAATTGTAACCTGTTCATTTGAACCAATTACAGAGTGTATGTTAAGTTAACGACACCCCGCAATCGGTTTGCAAAATGCAATGCCGTTTGCGGAATCGAGTTCACACCCATCAAGGTCACACCCTGATTCTGGTGCGGTCCTGCACCAGTTTGCTGTGAATGCAGTGCGATTTAAGCCATACAAATCCATGGCTACAATCACACCCCAGAGACACCACATTTAATTCACACAGGAATGTGCTGCAATTCCTGTGTGAATTACATGTAATGTCTCACAGTGCAGTAGTGTGAACCCGTCTGAGGCCTTAAAGCCAGCTGCAGCATCCCCCTTGGTAGGGATGAGCTCAGGTGTGTTTGGATTCTAGCCTGAACTATCCTGAGCTTTCCATCCAGAAATATACACTCCTCTTGTATATGTGCAGCTGTAGACAATGAAAGGTTTTAGCTGCTTACGATTGGCAGTGCACAGAAGGGTACTTCCCTTATCTGTATATAAAAATAAATGGGCTGCTCAGCCTAAAATGCTTAGGCCTATTTTTTGTCCCAGTCCGGGCCTGGTTGGGGCATTAGTGGTAGGTTGACTAAAGCACATAAACCCATTTGCAATCTCGGAACATCCAATAAAAGGACAGTTTGCGACTGGTCTAAACTACGTGGCATGTTCATCAATGCCAGGAGCCTGGCGGACAGAATGGGATAACTAGAGATACTGTTGAACAAGGAGGAATTTAGATTTTGTGGGGATTTCAGAGATCTGGTTCAACAACTCTCATGATTGGCTGGCAACCATTTAAGGGTATTCCCTTTATCGCAGGGGAAGAGAGGGTAAAAAGGGGGAGGGGTATGCCTATATACAAAGAATAATGTCAAGTGCATGTGAGAGATGACATCAGTAAGGGAGCTAGGGAGGAGGTGGAATCCTTATGGGTAGAGCTCCAAAGGGATGAAGCTAAGGGGAAAATACTGGGAGTATGCTATAAGCCCCCTAACCTGAGGGAGTCAATCACAAGTTGGATTAGCAGCAAGGATGGGAAGTGTTATCATCATGGGGGATTTTAATTATCCAGACATAGACTGGGCATAGGCAACCACACATTTGTCTAAGGCTCGCCAGTTCCTAAATGTCTTGCAGGACAATTTCATGGGTTAGATGATTGACGCACCAACCATAAACAAGGCGTTACTAGATCTACTGATTACCAACAATACAGAGCTGATCACGGATGTGGAAATATGGGGCAATTTAGGACACAGCGATCTCAGGTCAATTGGCTTCTCACACAAATCACACAAATAGGAAACACAAGGGGAAAACAAAGACACTGGATTTCAAAAGAGCCAACTTCCCTAAACTACAAACCTTGCTAGAAGATATAAATTGGGATAATATCTTAGAAACAAAGAACAAGGAGGAGAGATGGGTTTGCTTTAAGGGCATTATAAATAAGGGCATTAGCCAGTGCATCCCATTGGGAAATACATTTAAAAGCACACACAAAATGGCTGGATGGCCTAACTCTAATATAAAAATGCATATAAAATCAAGAAGAAGGCCTTCAAAAAATACAAGGCTGTGGGATCATCATCAGCATTCAGACTTTATAAAGAATGCAACAAGATATTTAAGGGTGCATTTAGGGTGGCTAAGATAGAATACGAAAGACACATAGTGAAGGAGAGCAAAACAAATCCCAAGAAATTCTTTAAGTATATAAAAAGTAAAAAAAGGGAGGACAGACCATATTGGCCCTATAAAGAATGAGGAAGGACATCTGGTTACAAAGGATGGGGAGATGGCGAAGGTATTGAATTTATTCTTCTACTCAGTGTTCACAAGGGAATTGGGGGGCTTCAGTAACCAAAACTGCAGTGTTTGTCCTCATGAAAAAGGACACAGAGCACTCTCATGGCTAACAGAGGACAGAATTAGAAATAGACTTGGGAAATTTAACATTAATAAATCACCGGGACCAGATGGCTTGCACCAGAGGGTACTTAGGGAACTCAGTCAAGTAAATGCCAGACCATTGTTCATAATTTTTACTGATAGTCTACTGACCGGAATGGTACCAGCTGATTTGAGAAAAGCCAATGTACCACCAATATTAAAAAAAAGGGACAAAATACATCCCTGGGGATTACAGACCAGTTAGCCTAACATCAATAGTATGCAAGCTCTCGGAGGGGATGATAAGGGACTATATACAAGATTTTAGTCATGAAAACTGTATCATTAGCAGCAATCAGCATGGATTAATGAAGAATTGTTCTTGCCAAACCATCTATTAGCCTTCCATGAGGAGGTGAGCTGCCATCTAGAAAAAGGAAGGGCCATAGACATGGTGTATCTGGACTTTGCAAAAGCACTTCACACAGTTCCCCATAAACGTTTACTGTACAAAGTAAGGTCCGTTGGCATGGACCATAGGGTGAGTACATGGATTGAAAACTGGCTACAAGAGTAAGTTCAGAGGATGGTGATAAATGGGGAATACTCAGAATGGTCAGGGTTCTGTCCTGTTTAATTTGTTCATAAACGACCTGGAGGATGGTGTAAACAGCTCAATCTCTGTATTTGCAGATGACACTAAGCTTAGCAGGGCAAAAAGTTTGCAGGATGTGGAAACCTTGCAAGAAGATCTGAACAAATTAATAGGGTGGGCAACTACATGGCAAATGAGGTTTAATGTAGAAAAATTTTAAATAATGCATTTGAGTGTCAAAAAATATAAATGATATCTACACACTAGGGGATAAACCTCTCGGGCAATCTAGTATGGAAAAGGACTTGAGGGTCCTAGTAGATTATAGGCTCAGCAATGGCATGCAATGTCAAGCTGCTGCTAACAAAGCAAACAGAATATTGACATGCCTTAAAAAGGGGATCAACGATAAAACGATAATTCTCCCTCTCTACAAGACTCTGGTCCGGCCTCACCTGAAATATGCTGTCCAGTTCTGGGCACCAGTCCTCAGAAAGGATGAACTGGAAATGGAGCAAGTACAAAGAAGGGCAACAACGCTACTAAAATATATACAATATATACAAATACCGTACTGTTGACCCCACAATAAGGATAAAACTTTTTTGCAGAAGGGAGTTTAATAAGACACATGGCCACACACTAAAATCAGAAGAAAAGAGGTTTAACCTTAAACTGCGTAGAGGAATCTTTACCTTAAGGCCGCGTACACACGAGGAGACATGTCTGATGAAAACGGTCCACGGACCGTTTTCATCGGACATGTCTCCTGGGATATTTTGGTCTGATGTGTGTACACATGATCAGACCAAAATCCCTGTGGACAGACAACGCGGTGACATGGCGGTGACGTGGCGCTGACGTGGCGGTGACGGTGACGCCGCGACGTCCTCAAACCAGGAAGTAAAATGCTTCCACGCATGCGTCGAATCCATTCGACGCATGTGGTGGATTTTGGTCCGCTGGTTAGGCGTACTAACCAGCGGATATGTCCGACGGACAGGTTTCCAGCGGACAAGGTTCTTAGCATGCTAAGAAACTTTTGTCCGCTGGAAACCTGTCCGCTAGGCCGTACACACGATCGAACATGTCCGCGGAAACTGGTCTGCGGACCAGTTTCAGTGAACATGTTCGATCGTGTGTACACGGCCTAAGAGTGGCAAGGAGGTATCAGTGGGGGAGCATCGATATTTAAAAAAAACTATTAGATAAGCACCTGAACGACCACAACATACAGGGTTATACAGTGTAATACTGACATATAATCACACACATAGGTTGGACTTAATGGACTTGTGTTTTTTTTCAATCTCACCTACTATGTAACTATATAACTATGTAGCATACAATAATTATTTTGAAAATATGTCCAATGAAAATAGCAAACATTTTTTTTTTACCTGAATTCTAAATTAATGTCTGCTAATGGGAAATATATAACTCAATGTACATTGTTTTTTACAGCACACTTATGACTTGGCCTACTGACAATACATTACGTTTTATTTTTTATTTCTTTTGTAATCATATAATTCAAAAAAATTTCCTTAAGTTAAAAAAACTAATCCCATGAAAATATCATCAGTCACTGCATATCCCCAGTGCTTCCATGTGATTGATTTTAGAGATCTATAAAAGAAGAGCTACTATCTATTAGAAAAATAAGTCTTCAGTCTTCAAACTTTAAGTTTTTTACAAGCACTATAAGTTCATTGTTTTTAATGTATATGAAACAAAATAAATCCTACCTTGGAAAGGCTGATAAATATACTTGAAACACAATAATTTGGAGTACTATATCTCTTTATCAATGTTTTTTTTTTTCAGTTTTATATTGCAAATATTTTTTGCTGGCTTTCGATAATGTGTTGATCCTTTTTGCCATCAAAGTCATTTGAATAAGATAGAATTGGACATCAAATCCTAGCTAATATTATAGTATTTGTGGTGTAACTCATATTGACCAATCAGAATCAGTTTTTGACTTGCATTCTTTCCTTCCTTCCACTCTTCCCTGCCTATTTTCTTCCCTTCTTTTTTCCTTCCATCCTTCCTTCCTCCTTCCATATTTTAATAAAATGGTTTGTATCAACTAGACAAGGCAGGTTTGACAATTTGTAATCTTCTGTCTTCAGCAAATGGATGCAACCAATGTGACCAGAATTACAAACATTCACCTCTTAGGATTTGACATTCCTCAAAGTGTAACCTTGTTGGTGTTTTTTCTTTTAATTTTACTTTATTGTCTGACAATATGTGGAAACCTCCTGATCATCACACTGGTGTCCTACAGCAAAACCCTCCGTTCTCCTATGTACTTCTTCCTCTTACATCTTTCTGTATTAGATATAATACTAGTAACTGATATTCTTCCAAACGTCATCAGCACTGTTTTGGTCAAAAAGACTATCATGTTATTTTCTGGCTGCCTCACCCAGTTTTATTTCTTTGTTATGGCAGAACCTTCAGAGTGTCTTCTTCTGACAGTGATGAGTTGGGACATATATTTGACCATCTGTAAACCATTGCATTATTCATTGAAAATGAACTACAAGGTTTTTTGGACACTGGTTATACTTTGCTGGATTTTAGGTACGTTTGTAGCTGTGGTTTACATCGTAACTATATCAAATTTACAATTTTGTGGTCCTAATGTTATTGATCACTTTTTCTGTGACTTTGATCCACTCTTACAGCTTTCCTGCTCTGACTTTACCCCTGCTCTATTTGAAGCACAAATTTGGGGTTTTATATTTATTGTCACCTCATTCTCCATTATTATTGTATCATATGCTTATATTATATCTGCTATTTTTAAAATGTCATCTATTACTAGACACAAAGGGCCAGATTCAGAAAGAATTAGATTCCCGCAGAGTATCAGAGATACTCTATGCCGCCGTACTTTACCTGGCTCTAGGAGGAATTTAGAGAGATTTTGGCCCGTAAGGTACGGCGGCGTAGTGTATTTCTCCCGGCGGAATCAAACTACGTGATTAGGGGGCGTGAGGCATTTAAATTAAGCGCGTCCCCGCAGTGATCGAACTGCGCATGCTCCGTTCAGAAATTTCCCGCCGTGCATTGCGCGAAATCACGTCGTTACGTCATTTTTTTTGAGTAGCGTCGTTTACAGACATTCCTATTCCCGGACGACTTACGCAAAAAATAAAAAATAAATTGAAAGTCGACGCGGGAACGACGGCCATACTTAACATGGGCCACGTAACGTTAGACCAGCTAATAGCTGGTTTAACTTTACGTAGCGAAAAAATGACGTACGCGATTGCGAACAACGCTCGTAACTTCGTGGATCGCCGGAAAAAGCTCATTTGCATACCCCGACGCTGAAAACGACGCAAACTCCACCCAGCGGCCGCAAAAAGATTGCAGCGTAGATCCGAAGGCGTACGAAGACGTAAGCCTGTCAGATCGAAGCCCAACGCCGCCGTATCATGGTTTGAGGATTCAAACTAGTGATACGGCGCGCGTAATTTGAAAGTACTCCTGTCTAACACCAGTTAGACAGGCGTAATGGCTCTCTGAATCTGGGCCAAAGTTTTCTCAACATGCAGTTCCCACCTGACTGTGGTTTGCATTTATTATGGTACCCTGGTTTGTGTATATTTGATTCCTAATATAGGACAGACAAAAACAATCTTATCATTACTGTACACTGTATTCACACCAATGATAAATCCACTTATATACAGCCTGAGGAATCAAGAATTAAAAAAAGTTGCTGGCAAAATCCTCCAAAACTTTTTAAAAATGTATTGACTTAAATTTGTACTTATTATAATAATTTTACATTTTATGCAGAATATGTTAGGCCCTGTACACACGATCAGTCCAAACTGATGAAAACGGACTGAAGTTCAGTTTCCTCGGTTCACAGACTGATGGTCTGATGTGCGTACACACCATCAGTTCAAAAACCGATTGTGTCAGAACGTGGTGATGTGAAACACAACGACGTGCAGAAAAAAATGAAGTTGAATGCTTCCAAGCATGCATCGTCTTGATTTTAAGCATGCGCAGGTTTTGAACCAATGCTTTTGCGTACTAACCATCGGTTTTGACTGATCGGTAGGCATCCATCGGTCCGATTTTAAAGCTAGTTCTAAATTTTTGGACTGAAGGACAACAGACTGATGGGGCGTACACACGGTCGGTTTGGACGGATGAAACTGAACTTCAGTCCGTTTTCATCGGTTTGGACAAATGGGGGCAGATTCACAGAGAAATGGATTATCGTAGCGTATCAGAAATACACTACGCCGCCGTTTTTTACCTTGCTCTACGTGGAATTCAGGTAGATTTTCTACGGTAAACGACGGCGGCGTAGTGTATTTCTCCCGTCGCAATCCATCTGCGCGAGTAGGGGGCGTGAAACATTTAAATTAGGCGCGTTCCCGCGGCGATCGATCTGCGCATGCTCTGTTCGCAAATTTCCCGCCGTGCATTGCGCGAAATCACGTCGTGACGTCATTCGTTGTTTATGTAGCGTACTTTACGGCCGATCCACGTCCCGACGAGTTACGTAAACAAAATAAAATTTTAAATAAATTCGAAGCGGGAACGACGGCCATACTTAACATGGGCTACGTAAAGTTAGAGCAGCAAAAAGCTGCTCTAACATTACGTATAAAAAAATAGACGAAAACGATTGCGACGCCCGCTCGTATGTTCGTGAATCCCCGTAAAAACACATTTGCATATCCCGACGCACCAAAACGACGCGAACTCCTCCCAGCGGCCGCAAATAGATGGCAGCGTAGATCCGAAGGCTTACGAAGACGTAAGCCTCTCGGATCGAAGCCCGAAGCCGGCGTATCATGGTTTGAGGATTCAAACTAGTGATACGCCGCGCGAAATTTGAAATTACTCCTGTCTAACCCCAGTTAGACAGGCGTAATTGTTTTGTGAATCTGCCCCATGGTGTTTACATGGCCTAAGAATAATAGACAAACATGTCCACCTAAAAAATGTCATTGCTTGAAAATGTCTGAATTTATAGAATCAGATAAAGGGACACATGTTAAATAATATAAATGAGTATATTAATCCTGTCAATGAATGATGCATTATGCCACATCCTTAATTAGTCATATAGATTTGAGGATTGGGAAAGATGGACCTTTTGGGCATACTTTAAAAAATATATATATATTTTACAAATCAATAACAAAAAACTAGGACAAGAATAAAAAAAATATTTACATCAGTGAGTGTGGTTTAAAACATATCTCAGTGACCAACCAATCAATTCAGAGTTCAATCAAACTCAATGGACTGAGCTGGTGAGCCAGGAAATTCCTAGGCTTCACAATAACCCCAATATAATAATTATTGCAATTATTATTATGACAAATATTATATCTTTGCATATTTTCTGTACATTTGTTCTGTTTTTCTCTTTTTTTAATATTGATAACATTATTTTGTATTTTACTAGTGCTGGAGCTATGTGAATATCTGGTAGTCTTAAATAATCTCCCGAGGATTTTTGAAAGCCTACTGTCTATTAATTGGTTTTATTGAACCCTGCTAAAATCCCATCCTCCCAATTTCCATTTACTCCATATATATATATATATATATATATATATATATATATATATATAACAAATTTCATGCTGAGATGATATATAAGGTGTTAACAAAGGCCAAACCAGGATGTATCAGGTCATCAAATAAAAATATGCTATACAGATACTCCTTGTTTTATGACTTACCTGTTTAACGACCACTCGGACTTACGACCAGCTCTCCCCAACCTAACGATCCGCTATACATCATTGTATTGTACAGTACAGAATTTTTGTTTATGTTCTGTACTTCTGCAAATTAAAACAACGTTATTGAGCTGGAGTTTTGTGTATAGAACCTTTTTTCACAATACAGTGCAGCAGTTAAAAATGCTTAAAGTATTGATTACTTGTGGTTCCTCGTTTAACGAACAATTTGTTTAACAACCTGGTCCTTGGAACGGAACCTGGTCGTTAAGTAAGGAAAGCCTGTACAGTTAGGCTACACTACAAAAAACAGCAGAGCATAATGTATAAAAAATTTCAAGAACGATATTGTGAGAAAATTTGGGTTGGAAACTTTGAGCTATTTTTTTTTTCTTATAAGTGCATTTTTTAAAACATACTGTACAATAGTAGATATGTGGGTGGTTGCTAAGATAATATTAATGATGTTTTAATCTCTAATGACAATCAAACAATACTAAATACTATTGTCAGGACCTGGGCTTGAACCTGGGACCTCTTCTGTGTCTGGCATTGACTCTTCCCACTGAGCTATCTGATCTGCCTGATCTTGTGATTGTCATTGAACCTTGAACCCCTTGCTCCTCCCATGAACTTCCTTGAAAAAAAAGCCTTGTCTCAGCACTTCCTCTTTGCCAGGTTATGGTGCCTTCCCTGCCAGTGCCTTGCTGTTGTCCTTCCTGCTGCCTGATCCCAATCTGCAACCACCTGTGGTTGACCCTTAGCCTGTTCCTGGACTACTCTACTGCCTGAACCCAATCTGCAACCACCTGTGTTTGACCATCAGCCTGTTCTTTGGCTACTCTTCTGCCTGATCCCAACCTGAAGCCACTTGTGATTGATCTCTTGGCTACTGACCACGCTGCTGTTTCCTCCTTGGTTGTTTATCCGCTATTGGACCCTGGCTTGCTCACACCCTGTTGGGGCAAACTTGAGGGCCGCGACCTGGTACTAGCTTGCAGCTAAATCCATCTCCACCATCAGGAGCTATGGGGAAAACCTGCTAGTGCTTAGACTCTGCACCTCAGGGGAGCCTGTGTCATCTGCCAGAAGTGATTGCATGTATGCCTTTCCTGCCACTGCTATTGCAATTGGTCTTCAAGTCCGATGCCTGATCGTGAAAATTATATGGTCAAACCTAATTTGACACTGCTCCAGTTTTTTTAGATTTCCCCCCCCCCCCCCCCCGTGAAGACTATTACTAAATCATGTGAGATTATACAACATTTTGGAAAATTAGATGTACATTCTAACATTTTTAGAACAGTTTGGAGAGGTACATTTTCTGTTCCAGCATGATCATACCCCTGTGAACAAAGCCAGCTCTTTAAAGATATGGTTTGATGAGTTTGGTATGTAGGGACACAAGTAACCTGCACAAAACACTGAACCTCAATACAAAACTGAACACCAATTAAGTAAATTGAAACACAAAATATGAGGTCTTCTTATCATGCTCTTTTGTATGGGTACATATTTCCAGAGACACACTCCAAAATCTTGTGAAGCACAGTATAGCCACAAAGAGAAGAAAGGGGGTAATTCCATAATAATTCCAACAGTTTTGTAAAGGGATGTCCAACAAGCTTAGAAAAGTGTAATACCATATATTAGGAAGAAAGAAAAAAACATCCCCATAACTCTGTTGAATGTTAAAAATGTAATGTAGCAAGAACACTTACATTTAGATGTACATTCGCATGTACAAGCGCTTTGTGCAAATTAGTAGCAACAGTGGGGTCCGCCCGATGCGTTTGCCCCATCTGATGTCCAAATGATGTCCTTGGGACGAAACGCATTGGGGGTACCCGACTGTTGCTACTACTTTGAACAAAGCACCTGCAAATCCATCTAAATGTAAGTGTTTTGGCTACATTACATTTTCAACATTCAACACAGAGTTATGCTATGTGGATGTTTTTTTTCGTCTTAATCTATGGTACACACCCTTCCATACACATCTGAGATTTTTTTTGGACCATCATGTCCTGTGAGGCGTTTGGTCACTCTTGCTACAGCCATTGGAGACATATACAGGATTGCCCAGGTTCCATTGTGGTTTTACCACACAAAGCTCTGTTTGACCCATCTGAACGTAGGTTCTCTGGTAAGCCCCTTACCTATCAGTGGTGGTATCTCTCCACTTTAATTCATTTCAATGCTCCTTCAACTCTAGCACCTCTTTGAAGTTATCACCAGGCTTTGGAATTCACCATTATTATTGCTGGGCTATTCTAAAGTCAGATTTGTATTTTTACACTATTCATGTTTTTCACCTATGGACATTTATTTATATATTTATGTATTTATGTGGACATTTTCACTTCACTTTTATTGTCATATTTGTAATTTAACGTTTTATGCCAACCTAACTTAATTAGCGCTACACTTTTTTGTTTTCAATTTTTTTTTTGCTATTTGTCTAATTGCAGTGTTACCTATAGGGCAGCTCGGTATTATTCGGTATATTTTTCCTGTGGAATGGCCTGCCAGCAAACTTTTATTCCAAAATGTATACCTCTGTGGCTTCTCTCTGCTTCTTATTGCTAACTGCCTGATTGCTTGTAAGACTTTACTGTGTATTAGGGTTCAGCCAGATCTCTACTACATCAGCTATAACAATTGTTTTTGCAACGTACAGTATTTGTTGAAAAGGAAAGTGCATTATTGAGTTTTGTTGTGTGCTTGGGGAAAGAAAATATGCTTTAATAACCTGGAGGTATTATATCGCTACACCGCTGTGAAAAATCAATACAGCAACACCCATCACACTGGAGCAGGGGTCTCCAAACATTCTAAACAAAGGGCCGGTTTATTGTCCTTCAGACTCTTGGGGGGTCAGACTTTGGCCAGCAGAGTGGAAATTTTTCTGGCATCATTGTTAGTAAACATCTGGAATTAGGGGGAGGAATAGTGCCCCATTGCTGGTATCATAGGGAGGAATAGTGCTCTATTAGTTGTGTCAGTGGGAGAAATGATCCTCCATTGTCTGTGTCAGATGGCAGAATAGTTTTTTGTATCAGTGGGAGGGATAGTGCCCCAAGGGCCGGATAAAGGCAAGCAAAAATAATAATATAGTGATGTAGTCCTATCAATTCAAGAAAAAATAAAACAGAAAATTTGAGGCAACTTTGGACTTTCATGGTGTGGTAAAAACTTACATATAAGCAAATATATAAAGAAAATATATAATTTATTAAGACAAGACATAATTAAAATAGTTTTATAAAGCAAAGATTCAATACACACAAGCTTCAATCTCTGAAAAAGAACTGCAAGAGTAGATGTATATCCACCCATGGAGGATATTCGTCCCTTGTCAGTTCAACATCTACATGTTTTGCGGTACAACCGCTTCATCAGGAGTATCCTTCAGAGTTTATGTGTGGATATACCAGCACAGGACTAACACAAACCCAATGGATATCTCAAGCCCTGAGGGGCAATTTATTTCTGGGCGAGTGTGGGAGCCAAGTCACAGTACAAAAAACAATTAGATGCCTATCATAGGATAAGATGAATGGCGATGAGGCCTGAGGAGCAGGGATCTCGGAAGATGGGACTTAAGAACTTGAGGCTGGTGAGGGGGTAACTTCTAAGATAGTGAAAGTATAAACAGACATTTCATCATTTAGTCCAAAAGTCCAATCAAAAATAGGTAAGGTAGATTCAAATTGATCAGGTTTAACCATGGGCAGAAATCCTTCAATCCAGTCTTTAAATAGATTAAATCGCCAACATCAGCACCATCATTTAAAAGTATAAATACATGTCAGTATCTTTTAGAGATGTTGAGTTTATTACTATTTTAAGTGATAAAAGTTTCTGCGATCTTTATGAAACACACGAATGTTATAATGTAATTGTAATGTTAGTTTTTGTAGGTTATTGTCATAGTACAGAGAAAAGTCATGTGCTGTATGCAACTTCTATTTTGAGGTACTATGTCAGGACAATGGGTGGAGTCATGTTACTTAATATACACAAGTGGGTGTTACGTCTGTGAACAGTAGCATCACCTTCCTTGGAGCGATGCTAAATGTAAAAAAAAATGCTTAGGTTAGCTTTACAAACAGTATAATAATGCATCACAAGTGAACATGAGTTAGGACGATGGAGAGGAAGTGACCTTACTCTATGACAATGTACCATATGACAACCTTTTCCTCCTTCTGAAGCTAACACCTTACCATATGTTATCAGCTGTCATTATGTAAGTCTTATCTTTTGCTTGTCATTCTGAAGAATAAACGCAACTTGTTGAAGACTGATCTTGCATATTGGACTTTTGGAAAAATATGCCTTGAAAGAAGACACTAATAGATTTAACACATGTCTAGCCAACTCTTGCATTGCCGAAGCCAGCCACATTGGTAATTTTTTTTCCTACTCCTTGTCAAAGGAGGGGAGACAACAATTTCATGATTGAACAAGTCTCAGGAAAAAACAATCAAAGAACCTAGAAACAAAGAAGTGTTTGTTTTCCTGTGAAAGATGAGATTTGCCGCCCTGGAACAAAGATCTGTGTTTCGGGTTCAGCTGCCGAGGGGTGAGTTTTGTCACCTGCAAATAGCTTGTAAACTTGCAAGCAGAAGAAAAAAAAAAGTCTCAGTTTACGAGGTTGATTGACAAAGCCTTTTGGACAGTATGCTTCAAGATATCGTGGAAATCCAGTGAGGGTTTTCAGGTTGTGAAAAGCGTAAACATTTACGTACGTGGAGATTTTTGCCAAGGTTAGTTCCTAAGAAAGTGAGAGTGTCTCACAGAAGAAGTGTTGAAACAGGAACTAAAACTTCATGTTATTTATAAAGGCCACCATTGTAGATACAACAGGCAGATGTACACTTTGGGTGAGCTAAAATGAAAGTCGAATTTTGATGTTTGAAGGTTATCCAAGGATAAAGGCAAAGAAAAACACACTATACACTATACATTCCTTCACATACACAGAAGGAGAAAGACATTTCTATTACACAGACATTCTTACACTGGAGAAAACATGTTGTTTACTTTAACACTATCGAAAACACTACATAAATACGAGTTAAGGAACAAGGCAAAAGCTACAAGAAAACTATTCTTCAAAGAAAAAAGATAAGGACAATATTCTTCCAAGAAAAAGCAATGAACAACGAGAAAGCAATGTATAAAAGCAACAAACAAAGACAAAGCAACAAATGAAAGAAACAAACAACAAAGTTAAAGGACATTATTCATCTCTTGGTTTTTTTTTAAGTGTACACATGACTATCATTCTAAACAAGGGGTGAGTGAGCTTGTTTATATAAGTGGATAACATGGGACAGTTAACATCTCAAAGCTCAGAAATTATCAAAAATTGTAAAAAATAAATAAACGTTTTTGTAATTGAGTATCTGAAAAAAATAAAGACTTTGGTTGGAGGAGAAACTTTTCTGGGGGAAATGGCCAATCGCAGTTCATTGGTCAGAAACCAATCTGTGAGTTTCACAAGATTGTCCTCTAAACTATTTTTGACATTACTATAATCAGGAACATCATATTATAACGTAGTGTGCATTATTTTTGGCAGATTTACAAACAAAATATGTTTTAAAAAAGGTTAAAAATTATAAAAAATTATAAACGAGTTTGTTACCAAATTGTACAATGAAGGGGATACAAAGCATGGTAGCTAAGACTGATAGTAACAGATTATTCTCTGAAGAGTTTGTGACATATACAGAAATGTACCAACAGAGAAATGCAGATCAAGTTGCACATACTTATCAGACATGCTATGACAGTTTTTCACTTCTATGGATCAGAATACAATACATTTTTTTTGTGTTAAATTTTCTAGAAAATTGGAAGAGGGTTCATGGATGAGGAAAAATATATTTAAAATGTAGTATTACTTACTAAAGTAATTGTTTTGGTCCTAAATAACTTTTCTTGAGAGTTCATTGAGATTTTTGCAGACACAGTATCTGTCTGAGTAAATTTGAATGCATTATACAGGCTTACTATAGGGCATGTTTTTAATAATAAAAGATAACTAGTATACAATAATTTGAAGATCTAAAGAAAGCCCTTATTAATTTAGTATTTTTGATTAATATAGAGATCTCTCTCATACATTGTACACATGTATGTGGGTGATAAGACAATTCCATTGGTATTTAAAAATAAATAAATAAAAATGTGTTAGAAGTGCATAGTCCAATACTATAGGTAAGACACATGGGTTTTGCACCATTTGTTTTAAAAAAACATCTTATGTTACACTAAAGGTGTTATTTCAAACAAAACAGGAGGTGTCCATACATACAGCCTTGTTTAGTGACAACTGGGTGTTACAAAGAAAGGTCAGTTGAAGTGGGATATAAATACATCATCACTAAAATGATGCAGTGTGACCAAATGGGACCTTTTTGCAACCACTTACACCAGCCTGTCGGTTCTTCCCCTATATGGTCTTACTGACTGTGACTCTGGTTTTGAATTTTTTGCTAAGAGAGGCCACATTTTGGCTGTTAGGGGTCTTGAAGTTGTAGATTCGGCAAAGAGGTCCTTCATGGCAGAATAGCATTCCACCAGCTCAACCAGTTAATTGGTGGACTTTTGATCAGCTTGGCTTATCCACCTCCAAAGCTGTGGAGGAAGAATTTTCATAAATTGGTCCATGGTGATTCTGCCACCATTTTAGGCCCGGTAAGCACATCAGGCTGAAGCCATTGTTTTAGAAGTTGAATAGGTCATACATTTGGGATCAGAGAGATCCACCTGCCATGTTGCTCTGGCTGTGTACCCATTGCACTCTCATCGAGATTTTGACTCCCAGATTATACAAGATCTTAGCTTTTAATTAGAGATGGGCCAAACACCCCCTTGTTTAGGTGTTCTGCTGAACTCTATTGAAGTCAATGGTAGCTAAACAGGAAAAATCAAAAGTGCTTATTTTGAAGGCTTATGTGCAAGTAATTGGTCATAAAAGGGATATTCGGTTCTGGGTACTACATTGGGGAACATGTATCAATGCAATTTTTTTTAACTATTGTTTTTTACCACTTGCCCACAGGGCACTTATACCCCCTTCCTGCCCAGAGCAATTTTCAGCATTCAGTGCTCTCACAATTTGATTGACAATTTGATAATTTCCCAGTCATGCAACACTATTGGATTCCTGAATAACATCTAGCTCCAACACCTTTTAACTTCATCACTGGTGTCCTATCTTCTAGTTTCGAGAATTATGTAAGGTTTGCGCTTGACATGGACTAAAGGTTCAGTAACAATATCATGCTAAACCATTTAAGTCCTACCAGGTAACTCTGAAAATTTCACTCTATTCCTTATCAGGAACTCTCTAGCTTCCTGTTTTTGGGAATAAGACAGGGTGTCTGGAGTCGTAACTCTGAAAATGTCACTCTATTCCTTATCATGAACTCTCTAGCTTTCTGTTTTTGGGAATAAGACAGGGTGTCTGGAGTCATGACCTCAGGGACCAGATGGCACTCAGACTTTACAGGAAGGGACCTCGCAGTCAATGCCAGTCTATCTTTCCGGGGCTTTAACAGTTTTATATGGTGTATTTGCTTGGGCTTCCTGTTACCTGGTTGATAAATGTTGTAATTGACCTCTCCAACTCTTTCAATTACTTCAAAAGGGACCCTGCCACTTAGCCAGGAACTTGCTTTCCTCAGTGGGAACTAATACCAGGACCCTGTCACCAGGTGAGAAAGCACAGAGACAGGCCCCCCTATTGTATATTCTCTGTTGAGATGCTTGGGCCTGCAGTAGGTGTTCTTTTTCCATAGGCATGATTACCCCAATCCTGTCCTGCATTTGAGCAATATGCTCAATGATACTTTTGTGGGGTGTCTGCTCCCCCTTCCAGGTTTCCTTCCCAATGTCTAAGAGCCCCTTAAAGTGTCTCCCATAAAGCAACTGAAATGGAGAGTACCCATAGAGGACTAGGGTACCTCCCTGATGGCAAAAATCAAGTACGGAATCAGGAAGTCCCAGTCTTTCCCATCCTTGTCAACAACCTTTTTTAACATTCTCTTTAATGTTCTACTGAAGCGTTCCACCAAGCCATCAGTTTGAGGTTGGTATACGGAGGTTCGCAACTGCGTCACCTTAAATTACTTGCACAATTCCCTAGTTATTTGTGACATAAATGGGGTGCCCTGGTCTGTAAGGACTTCCTTAGGGATCCCAACATGACTGAACACCATGAACAGCTCTTTGGCAATGTTCTTAGCAGATGGTTCGGGGTTCAGGGAACTGGTTCTGGCTAACGGGTAGCATAATCCATGAATACAAGAATACACTGATGACCCGCTGGCAGATTTAGGGAGTGGACCCACAAGGCCCATGGCGATCCTCTCAAAGGGCACATAAATAATGGGTAAGGGCACTAAAGGACTTCGGAGGTGGGGTAGTGGGGCTGACATTTGACACACAGGACAAGATTGACAATAATTCTCAATATCTTTCTGCATCCCGGGCCAGTAAAACCTGCACAACAACCTTTTAGTGTTATTCTCAACCCCTAAATGACCTCCTAGCAAGTGCTCATGGGAAAGTTCCAACACCACCCATCTGTATGGCTTAGGGACCACCAACTGTTCAACAACTTCATCATTCTTTTTAAATACACAATACAGTAAATCTTCATTGCTGCTGAAATAAGGAAAACTGTGCCTATGCCCTGCTTTAACAGGTACATCATTAATCACTACTTCATTTCCCCAGGCCCTGGCAATGGGGTATTTTCTCTGCTCGGTACTAAAGTTTTCCATGTTTACATTAAAGTCAGCAAACTCCAATGTAGTTCTGTAGTAGAAGTTCATTTACCGTGACCGGGTCGGGATGATCCCACAGTTCCCAAAAACTTATGGAAGTCCCTATTGATGATGGCCCCATGCACCAAGTGAATAATATGGGAAGGTTCGCCCAGGGGGTTTTAATGCAGCAAAAAAGGTCAATCAGAGTATGAAAATTATATAAAAAAAAGTATTTATTTGAATAAATTACAGATACATGTCAGTGTTAAAATATAGACGCGGCGCGGCGCTGCACTGATTTAAAAAAGTAATTCCTGTACTACTTTTTGAAACCTGCACAGATGTCTCTTAAATCGGGACTGCCAGCGGGAGTGAAATCGTGCGTGTTCAGCTGAACTTGCATGATGCCACTCCCGCAGCCCAGTGTGAACCTGGGCTAAATCAAAGTAACTAGACTTCCAAATTTCAGCAAGGCCATAATAGGCTTATTATTAACAGTCATTTGGCACATGCATTTTCCTACATTTGGCGCTGCAGCGCATGGAACAGCAGCAAACATAGACTGCCTTCTAAAAGATCGGTCACACTTCATGGGTTCATCTGTCAAAGGACAGTTTGCTGCAACATGTCCCATTTAATGGCAACGAAAACACCTGATGTGGCCCCAGTTTGGTTTACTGACAGGAAGTGGCTTACCTTGTTTGGGACTCCAAATTTCAGTTCTGGCACCAACAATCCTCCCCCCTATCTTCTTGCCATTCTTACCACCCAGCTTCCCTGGATCAGTCTTACCGGTTGCCTGGGGAGACTGTGGCTTTGGGTAGAAAGTCTGTGCAGCTGTAGGGGTGGTGGCCAGGCTCTCTGCAGCAAAATACCTTTCAACGAGCCAGGTTGTCCGTCGACTTGGGTCTCCTTGACTCACCCACTTCGGCAGGGAAATTGGTAGTGACCTCAGGAATCGGTCCATGACTACACGCTCCACTATTTGTGGCCCAGACAGGGACCATGGTCGACCATGGCAAGGCCTGTTCTGAGTGGAACCCGTACTGTTAAACAGCTGTATGGTCTAAACCACCAAGCCACAGCTAATTTTCAGGGTCTTGGCAATCTTCTTGTAGCCTATGCAATCTTTATGTAGAGAAAAGATTTTTTTTTTTTCAGATCCTCAAAGAGTTCTTTGCCATGACGTGCCATGTTGAACTTCCAGTGACCCTTATATAAGCTTGAGAGCGATAAGACCAAATTTAACACATCTGCTCCCCATTCACACCTGAGACCTTGTAACACTAACGAGCCACATGATGCCAGGGAGGGAAAATGGCTAATTGGGTCCAGTTTGGACATTTTCACATAGGGGTGTACTGTTGTGAGATACTGTATATATATATCTAACACCTAAAGATTGTGGAAACTAATGGAGCAATAGCCTACAAATGAAAACAACAAACAATTCAAATTTAAGTGGATTCTAAATTAATGGCTACAAATGGGAAATATATATAACTCAATATACATTGTTTTTACAGCACACTTATGACTTGGCCTACTGACAATAAATTATGTTTGTTTTGTAATGATCTAAATAAAAATAATTTCCTTCTGTAAAAAAAAAAAAAAAATCTTATGAAAATTTCATGAGTCACTACATATCCCCAGTGCTTCCATGTGATTAATTTTTAGAGATCTATAAAAGAAGAGCTACTATCTATTAGAAAAAATAATCTTTATTTGAGGAACTGCATCGCCTGCTGATCTGAGCTTTCTTCAGTATTACATTCTCTTTAAAGACGTCTTCACGTTTATAACAAGCACTAGAAGTTTATTGTTTTACTCTATATGAAAAGTGAAGAAGTAAATAAATCCTTCCTAGGAAAGGCTGATAAATATACTTGAAACACAATAATTTGGAGTACTATATCTCTTGATCAATGTTTTTTTTTTTTTTTTCAGTTTTGTATTGCAAATATTTTTGGCTGGCTTTCGATAATGTATTGATCTTTTTTGCAATTAAAGTCATTTTAATAAGATAGAATTGGATATCTAATCCTAGCTAATATTATGGAATTTGTTTTGAATCTGTTCAACGTTCAATAAACAATGTGGTGTAACTCATACTGACCAATCAGAATCTGTTTTTTTACTTGCATTCCCACCTTCCTTCCTTTCTTCCGCTCTTCCTTGCCTATTTTCTTCTCTTCCTTCCTCCTTCCATAATTTAATAAACTGTATCAACTAGACAAGGCAGGTTTGACAATTTGTAATCTTCTGCCTTCAGCAAATGGATGCAACCAATGTGACCAGAATTACAAACATTCACCTCTTAGGATTTGACATTCCTCAAAGTGTAACCTTGTTGGTGTTTTTTCTTTTAATTTTACTTTATTGCATGACAATATGTGGAAACCTCCTGATCATCACACTGGTGTCCTACAGCAAAACCCTCCGTTCTCCCATGTACTTCTTCCTCTCCCATCTTTCTGTATTAGATATATTACTAGTAACTGATATTCTTCCCAACACGATCAGCACTGTTTTGGTCAAAAATACTATCATGTCATTTTCTGGCTGCCTCACCCAGTTTTATTTCTTTGTTCTGGCAGCACCTTCAGAGTGTCTTCTTCTGACAGTGATGAGTTGGGACAGATATTTGGCCATCTGTAAACCATTGCATTATACTTTGAAAATGAACTACCAGGTTTGTTGGACACTGGTTATACTTTGCTGGATTGTAGGTACTTTTGTAGCTTCGGTTTACACTGTAACTATATCAAATTTACAATTTTGTGGTCCTAATGTTATTGATCACTTTTTCTGTGACTTCGATCCAATCTTACAGCTTTCCTGCTCTGATTTTACCCCTGCTCTATATGAAGTACAATTTTTTGGTTTTATATTTATTGTCACCCCATTCTCCATTGTTATTGTATCATATGCTTATATTATATCTGCTATTTTTAAAATGTCATTGATTACTAGACACAAAGTTTTCTCAACATGCAGTTCCCACCTGACTGTGGTTTGCATTTATTATGGTACCCTGGTTTGTGTTTATTTGATTCCTAATAGAGGACAAACAAAAACAGTTACTAAACTCTTATCATTACTGTACACTGTATTCACACCAATGATCAATCCAATTATATATAGTCTGAGGAATCAAGAATTAAAAAAGGTTGCTGGCAAAATCCTCCAAAACTTTTTAAAAATGTATTGACTTAAAATTGTACTTATTATAATAGTTTTACACTTTATGCAGAATATGTAATGCCCTGTACACACGATCGGTTTATCCGATGAAAACGGTCCGATGGGCTGTTTTCATCGGACAAACCGATCGTGCGTGGGCCCCATCGTTTTTTTTTCCCATCGGTGAAAAAAAAAATGTTTTAAAATGTTCTATCGGTAAAAAAAAAAACGATTGAAAAAATGATCGCCTGTGGGAAAATCCATCGGTCAAAAATCCACGCATGCTCAGAATCAAGTCGACACATGCTCGGAAGCAATGAACTTAATTTTTCTCTGTGCACGTCGTTGTGTTTTACATGACCATGTTGGACACGATCAGATTTTTAACTGATGGTGTGTAGGCAAGACTGATGAAAGTCAGCTTCATCAGATATCTGATGAAAAAATCCATTGGTCTGTTTTCTTTGGAAGAACCGATTGTGTGTTCGCGGCCTAAGAGTAATAGACAAACATGTCCACCTAAAAAACGCTATTGCTTGAAAATGTCTGAATTAATAGAAATAATGTTGAATAATATAAATGAGTATATTAATTCTGTCAATGAATGATGCATTATGCCACATCCTTAATTATGGTAGATAGAAAGGAAAATGTATCAACACGCAGAGTGGTACTGCGGATACATGAAAAAAATAAGTACATAATAGATTGAGAAATGAGGAACAAGGGGCCAGTCATGGACCTTTGAGGCACAATAATAAGGTAGGGATATAGTCAGACAATGTATTTATTCATTACAAACATTTCATGTAAAAATAAGTTCTATAAGAACTAGACATAATAGTAAACTTATACAGCATTTACAAGTCTACAAAGAAACAAAAATTAGTCATAGAGATTGGAGGATTGGGAAAGATGGACCTTTTGGGCATACGTTAAAAAAAAAAAAAACTTGTATTTTATTTTACAAATCAATAACAAAAAACTAGGACAAGAATAAAAAAAAAATATTTACATCAGTGACCAACCAATCAGTCCAGAGTTCAATCAAACTCAATGGACTGAGCTGGTGAGCCAGGAAATTCCTAGGCTTGACAATAACCCCAATATAATAATCATTTAATTATTATAATGACAAATATTACTTTTTGGATATTTTCTGTATATTTGCTCTATTTTTTCCTTTTTTTTTATATTGATACAATTATTTTGTATTTTACTAGTGCTAGAGCTTTATAAATAACTGGTGGTCCTAAACAATCCCCTGAGGAAGCCAATGCCGGCGAAACCTTTTAGGATGTTTAGGATTATTAATTGGTTTTACTGAACCCTTTGCTCTTTTTTTCTATGTAACAATAAAGAATCATAAATGTTACTATATATGTATTATTCTTTATCTAAAGCACAGCTATAATTCCATCATCCCAATTTCCATTTACTCTATCTATCTATCTATCTATCTATCTATCTATCTATCTATCTATCTATCTATCTATCTATCTATCTATCTATCTATATATATATATATATATATATATATAGTGACCTAGACACATATCATGCTAAGACGATATATAAGGGGTTTACAAAGATCAAACCATAATGTCAATAAATGTTGAAAAACATTTAACAAACAAAGCATATACAGCAGAGGTGTGAGCAACCTATAGCATTAGGGTGTGCACTCCAAAGCTCAAACACATGTGCGTGTGTGTTTGTGTTTATATATGGCTCTGGCACATTGAAAGAGAAGTGCGTAAACACTTCTCTAATGGCAGAGCTGGTAGAAGGGAGATATTTCCCAACTCCCCACTGTTACACAGAGTGATAATGCTAATGGCACACTAAGTGATTAGGGTGTGCCCAGGCACACCTGACACACCCTGTGTGCACACCTATGCTATAAAGATACTCCATTTTTAATGACTTACCTGTTTAGTGACCACTCAGACTTACGACCAGATCTCCCTACCCTAACAACCTGCTATACATCATTGTATTATACAATACAGTACAGAATTTTTGTTTGTGTTCTGTACTTATGCAAATTAACCACTTAAGGACCACCGCATGACGATATACGTCGACAGAATGGCACGGCTGGGCACAAGGGCGTACATGTATGTCCCCTTTAAGAACCCAGCCATGGGTCCAAAGCTCCATGACCACGCCCGCGGGACCCGTGGACCCGATCGGCGCTGGTGTCCCGCATTTGGGTCACAGGAGCTGAAGAACGGGGAGAGGTAAGTGTAAACAAACCTTCCCTGTTCTTCTATGTGGCTTGTCACTGATCGTCTGACGATCAGTGACGTCACACATCCAGCCACGTCCCCCTACAGTAAGAAACACACAATAGGATGCACTTAACCCCTTAGCGCCCCCTAGTGGTTAACCCCTTCACTGCCATTGGCATTTTCACAGTAAGCAGTGCATTTTTATAGCACTTTTCCCTGTGAAAATGACAATGGTCCCAAAAATGTGTCAAAAGTATCTGCCATAATCTCGCAGTCATGAAAAAAATCACTGATCACCGCCATTAGTAGTAAAAAAATATATTAATAAAAATGCCATAAAACTATCCCCTATTTTGTAAACACTATAAATTTTGCGCAAACCAATTGAAACGGTTATTGCGGTTTTTTTTACCAAAAATATGTAGAAGAATTCATATCAGCCTAATCTGAGGGAAACAAATGTATATATCTTTTTGGGGATATTTAAAAATGTAAAAAATATTGATTTTTTTTTAAATTGTCGCTCTATTTTTGTTTATAGCGCAAAAAAACGCAGATGTGATCAAATACTACCAAAAGAAAGCTCTATTTGTGGGAAAAAAAGGACGTCAATTTTGTTTGGAAAAAACGTTGCACGACCGTGCAATTGTCAGTTAAAGCGATGCAGTGCCGTATCGCAAAAAGGGGCCAGGTCCTTTACCTGCATAATGGTCCGGGTCTTAAGTGGTTAAAACATTATTGAGCTGGAGATTTGTGTTTAGACCTTTTTTTTCACAATACAGTACAGTAGTTAAGAATGCTTAAAATAATGTTTACTTGTGGTTCCTTGTTTATCAACCAATTAGTTTAACGACCTGGTCATTAGAAAGGAACCTGGTCATTAAGTGAAGAGAGCCTGGACAGTTATGCTGCTGTTAGGATTAAGTTCACTTGCTGGTGGCACTAGCTGCTCTGGGCTGTTTGCTGCAGCGTCAGTGTTCACCAGCAGGTGTCCTCCAGGAGCCAGCAGGCTGGTGTAATCAGGCAAATGTGTGTTTAGATCCCGGGGGGCTTCTTAAGGCTTTTCCTCCCTTCCCCCCGGAGCGTCGCGATTCTGGTCCCTTCCTTGCTGCCTGTTCCTGATGCCTAGCCTGATCCAGACTGTACCCCTCTGCTTGTTCCTTCCCCCCTGCTTTGCTTCTGTTCGAGTACCCTGTTGAGATCCCCCTTCCTTGCAACCTTGCATTCCCTGTACCCTTGTCCCTTAGATGTTTTTTTGGATATAGATAGTAGTTAGGTTCATTTGCTATTTGTCTTTTGGGTTTTTTGGTTCTAGTTTATGTTTACTGTGTGTTGTGTTTGCTGTTTTCATTGTTTTCTATTTTTCACTGTAGATAAATATCACTTTAATATATATATATATATCCTTGTTTGGTCTCAATTGCCTTGTGTAGCTACATGTCTGGTCTCCTTAGACGCTGATCCCTGACAGCTGCACTACAAAAAATAGCAGAGCAAAATGTACAAACAATTTTATGAAAGATATTGTGAGAACATTTTGGTTGGAAACGTTGACTTAAAATATATATATTTTTTTTATAAGCTGCATTTTTTTAACTCACACTTTACAATAGTAGAAATGTGGATGGTTGGGGAGGATGGTTGTGTGAGTGTGTGATGTGATGGGCGGGTCCATCACATCACACAGCTGAATCCTCTCAGCTGTGTAATACACTGTGAAGCACTGTACACACGATCGGTCCATCCGATGAGAACGGTCTGATGGACCGTTTTTACCGGTTAACCGATGAAGCTGACTGATGGTCAGTGGTGCCTACACACCATTGGTTAAAAAAACGATTGTGTCAGAATGCGGTGACGTAAAACACAACGAAATGCAGAACAAAATGAAGTTCAATGCTTCCAAGCATGCGTCGACTTAATTCTGAGCATGCATGGATTTTTAACCGATGCCCGTGCCTACAATCGATCGTTTTTTTGCTATCGGTTAGGTATCCATCGGTTAAATTTAAAACAAGTTTGCTTTTTTAAACCAATAGATAAATAACCGATGGCACCCATACACGATTGGTTTGGATGATGAAAACGGTCCATCAGACCGTTCTCATCAGTTTAACCGATCATGTGTACGCGGCCTTAGTCCTGTTGTTGAATGACCCTTCCTCTCCTGTGAAGCTCTATGGTTCCTGTCTCCTTAAGTGTATGATTTCCAACGCTCTGGATTTGCAGTTTTGTGGGACTCTTGGCCTCTGGCTCTTGGATCCCCCTGCTCTTCTCCCTGCCCTTAGTTCCTGTCAACTCCTGGGTGATATTTACCAGATACATCAGAGTGCTGCAAGGAGAAGCTACAACAGCAGGTCTGGCATTTTTTACTGTATTTCCTTCTCTGTTCCTGGAAGTAGCAGCAACAAGCAGGTGGGGGGAGGGAAAAACGGGATTGGAGCAGTATAGAGCAAGGGCAGAGACTACTAATTATTAACAATATTAAACATTAAACTGTAAGTGACTACATTACAAAGGGGGAAACATCGCAAAAAAGAGTTGAAGGAAGTTGTGGAAGTTGTGGAATCAGCTCTTTGCTAGACTGCACGGAAGCTGTGGCGTCAACTTTTTTTGTTAAATTAGCAGAGATACCTGCTAATCTCCCCCCCTCACTCTAAACTGTGAAGCCCCTTAAACAGTGGACTTTGAATGGCCCTTAACAGACCTCGCGGCAAGGCACAGAGTGTTACCCCGTGCTCTTCCCCCACATCAATGGCAGCCAAAGCTACTGGAAAATGTTATACGCAGGGGGCTGTGGACATTTTTTTCCTGAAACTTCCCTCTTAAAGTTAGGGTGCATGTTATACGCCTGTGCGTGTTATACACCGATAAATACGGTAAGTACCGAGGCTCTTACAACAAAAATTGATGCCGTAGCGATAGATGTCAGTATAACGAGACACAAATTTGAGAAGATACAGCAAAAAATATCAGCAATAGAAGTTCGGTCCCAAAAGTGAAAAAAAAACAAAAAACAAAAAATGCTTAATGAAGAGTGGCATATAATGAAAAAACTAATTATGACATTACAAGATTGATACAGAAAGTCAACTGAGAAGTAGGGATGAGCTCCGCGTTTGATTCGAACGTATGGTCAACTCGAATATCATCTGTTCGACCATTCGTCGAAATTCAAACGTTATGGGCCATTCAGGCCAAATTCGAGTGGCGCGTCACGGCCCATAAATCACTGTGGCATTGTGCGCTGATGATTGGCCAAGCATGCTTGGCCAATAACAGCACGCAAAAAACTGAGAGCGATAATTGGCCAAAGCCAGGGTGGCTTTGGCCAATTATGGCTCAGGGGATTTAGTACACGCCCCACACTATAAAAGAGACAGAGAGAGTGTCATTTTTTCAGGTAGATAGAGCAGGCAGGCTAGTCAGTTAATGTTACAGTGTGTAGAGGATATATATACATCCCAGGTGTTGTACATATATTTATACACTGTATAGTTTAGCTAGATCAGTTCTTCCTAATTTACTGCCAGGCTGGTGATTGTGCTATTTAAAGATGTTATCACAGGCATACTATAGACATCCAGCAGGTACAATATTTAAAGGAATTTTTTTTTTTTAAGCATCATTAAAGTCAGTGATTTTAATGATGCTAAAATGAAAAAAAAATCCTTTAAATATTGTACCTGCTGGGTGTCTATAGTTTGCCTGTATAAATGTCTTTGAAAACCCGGGTCTTGCCCGAGGGAACATGTATCAATGAATTTTTTTTTAAAAATGGTAGTTTTTTCAGGAGTCCTGCTCCTAAAAAAACAAACAATTTTTTTTTAAACTTTTTACCATTGATACATATTCCCTGGGGCAAGACCCGGGTTCTCAAAGACGTTTTATAACTTGCATATTTTATTAGGCTTTTTGAATTCGAACGTTCGAGTCCCATAGACGTCAATGGGGTTCTAAATGTCCGCACAAACGTTCGGTCCGTTCGAAGGTTCTGGTGCGAACCGAACGGGGGGGGGGTGTTCCTACTGAGAAGAAATAACATCTGGATTTTGGGCCTACTAGAGTGGTCAGAGGGAGATAATCCTGCAGATTTTACAGAAAATCTTCTAACAGAGACCCTTGGTCTTACAAGAAGAACTGTAATAGAAAGAGAACATACAGTAGGATCGCTTTCTATATCCATATCCCAAATCCAGGGACATTCCCTCGTCCATTTTTGCTATGTTTACTAAACTACAGAGATCAAATTCTATCAGCCATTAGGATAAAAGGAGATATACAATTTAAAAACACAAAGTTATTATTTTTTCCAGACTATTCCCCGGAAATACAGGAGCAGAGAAGAGCATACACGGAAGCACGGAAAAGACTCAGAAAGAAGGGGTTAAAATTTTGCCTATTATATCCCAGTAAATTAAGGGTGATAGACGGGACACAGACACGGTGCTTTAAAACACCAGCTGTGGTGTCAGAGTGGTTGGACATTAGATAATTATAAACTAACAAACTTTTTTTTTCTGCCTCTGTTTATGTCTTTGTTTGTGCTCAGTTTTTTTTTGAGGGGTTAGACCCCCTGCAAAATGTTCTTTTATTTTTTTGTGCTGAGTTCTCTCTTTTCTCCAAATGTTCTCATTTTGAGATAGGAGATTATCGAATAATATTAAGAGAATACGGAAAAATATGGGAAAGACTTGCTTGTTTTCTTTTTTTGTTTCTGCTACCTCCATTATAAATGCTATGTTAACTTGGTGTAACAAATGATCTGAATAGGGTATGGGGGGGAGATTTGCTAAGGAATGACACTGAGGCCGCGTACACACGAGGGGATATGTCCGCTGAAAACGGTCCGATGGACCGTTTCAGCAGACATCTCCGCTCGTGTGTATGGGCTAGCGGACAGATTTCTCCACCCGACAGATTTCAAAGCATGCTTTGAAATCTATCCGGTGGGAATCTGTCCGCCCGACATGTCTGCTGGTTAGTACACTTACCAGCAGACATGTCGGCCCCCACCGCCGCCGCGCCGCTGCCGAATGGATTCAGCGCATGCGCGGAAGTGTTTTACTTCCTGGTGCGGTGACGTGGCGGTGACGCGGCGGCGTCAACGTCACCGCCGCGTCACCGCCACGTCACCGCGCCGTCCGGCGGCGGGGAATTTGATCCGATGGTGTGTACACGCCATCGGATCAAACTCCCGATCGGACATATCCGATGGAAATGGTCCGCGGACCGTTTTCATCGGATATGTCCGATCGTGTGTACGCCGCCTGACACGATAGCACGGAGGGACGGGGGGAGGGAAGGGGAATATTCTATCTTTCTATTTTCGTAAAGTTGTGTTAATAAATTAATGAATGCGGTACTTAGGGAAATTATTATAGCACTAGGTAAATATTAACCACTTAACCCCCGGACCATATTGTTGGTCAAAGACCAACCTGGCTACAAGGGCGAGGTCAGAGGGTGGTGAAAAATGGGGAATAATTGGAATGGACAGGCAAATGAGGTTTAATGTGGAAAAATTTAAAATAATGAATTTAGGTGGCAAAAAAAACTTAATGAAATCTACTCACTGGGAGGAGGACCTCTGAGGGAATCTAAGATGGAAAAGGACCTGGGGGTCCTAGTAGATGATAGGCTCAGCAATGGCATGCAGTGCCATGCTGCTGCTAACAAAGCAAACAGAATATTGTCATGCATTAAATAGGGGTTTAACTCCAGGGATAGAGTGATAATTCGCCCGCTCTACAAGACACGTGGCCACACACTAAAATTAGAAGGAAAGTGTTTTAACCTTAAACTGTGTAAAGGGTTCTTTACTGTAAGAGCGGCAAGGAGGTCTCAGCGGGGGGCATTGATAGTTTAAAAAAAACAATTCAATAATAAACATGTGCATTAGTTTTCGCCCAAATGCATTTTTGTCTGAATTTTGGGTATTTTTGTTATCGTTTTAACAAACTAAAACAAATGCGCTGAATACAAAATCCGAACGATCCGACATAAAAAAATGCTTTATTTTCGTTTTCGTTGCTACAACAGTTCGATATAGATAGGAGATTCGACATGACGCTGACAATAGCAATTGTGTCTTTAGAATCTGCGTCGAATGGGCCTAACCTTAACTCTATTAGTCCGAGATTATTCTACATTGAGGGGAAAGATTCAACATTATAGAGAGAAAAGATTTGACATTATAGAGACAGTGTTGGGGTAGACCATTCGCCATGAATGACAGAGGTTCGACAAAGCAGCGAAAAACATACACGCGTTGAATCTGTCATTGAAGGCTTATGGTGTCTGTCGAAAGTCCTAAGAAGATTCGACAAGCAGCTAAACTGTACGACGCCGCAATTGTACATTTCCTGTCAAATGCTCGGCCCATCGGCTATGTAACAATGTGAATGTTGGTTGACTAGTAATAATAATTTCTAAATATAATTATTACTAGTATCATACAACATTAGAATTCTTCTATAGCTTGTAGGTGGAAATGTACGATTGTGATGTCGTACAGTTTAGCTGCTCCGTCAAATCTTCTTAGAATATTCGACAGACACCATAAGCCTTCAATGACAAATTCAACCTTAATTCATTCGGATTTTCAGACGAATGCATTTTTTATCTAAATAAAATAAATAAAAAGAAATTTCGAGAGTAACGAAATTCCGAAACAAAATTTTTCAGTGTGTACATGTCTATTAGACTATGTAACTATGTAGCATACAATAATTATTTTGAAAATATGTCCAATGAATAAGCAAAAAATAATTTTTGAATGAATTCTAAATCAATGTTTGCTAATTGGAAATATATGTAGCGGCCTGCTCCTGTTGAGCTGGCGCTGCTTTAAATTTAGTGGGAGGTCTGAGAGTTAGTTGACATGTATTATTTTGAGCAAATTGGGCCTCTGTTCCAGCAATGGCTGTGCTGTGAGTGACCTCTATTGTTCGCCTGGGGTGTTGTCACCACCCCAGGCCAAGGGTGGCAGCAGCTAGGTCAAGGTGATTTGGGTGTCTCCCCTCGGCAGCCAATCAGTGGGGGTTGATCATCCAGCTGTGCATGCTGGGGAGGGCTACTTAAGGGACAGACGTCATTGGACCGGGGTCGTCGGTCGCTGGTCTGTTGTCCCACCACCCCGTGTGTGGCCCTCCTGGACGGGGGTGTGTGCTCCTGTAATTCTGGCTCCTGATGACATTGGTCCAGAGCTGTGACCTGTAGGACCAGTAGTCAGATTGGGTCTACGCTTTCAAGGGTGATCCTGTGCTGTACATCCTGGAGGGAGGAAGCCGCTTGATGAAGGACCTATCTTGGAGAGGACCTAGCACGAGGCTGGTATCTCAGGAGAGGCCTTGAACTTCATCGAAGGATGCATCATTTACTGAAAGGCTTGATTTTGATCGTCTGTCAGTTCTAAATGCAAGACGTTAATCTGGAGAGATCCGGGTGCTGAATCCTGTGCTACGAGGATTTTGGACCCAAAATGTCTCCATCTGTGGGAAGGTCTATGGCAGAGACTGCATCCTATTCCGTGCGCCATTCCGACTGCTAGGCTAGTGAGAGAAACCTATCCGGGTGCGCAATACCCACTCTGGCTGGAGTGACGACGAGAACTATCTTGCTGGAAGCAGGAGTGTTTCCTGATTGAAATAATGCACCTGAACCTATTTACTTGTTACCATTCAACCTCTTCAAACACGTCTTTTATTTCTTTTCCAAGTTCTACATATAAATCGTAGAAAAAGAAGTGTAAGGTGTGGAAATATAACTTATTCAACTCTCATCCATTACCCTGGACGGCGAGGAAATAGAGGTAACATGCCGCCCGAAAATATCCAGCAGCTCCTTCGGGGGTATTGCTACATATATAACTCAATATACATTTTTTTTACAGCACACTTATGACTTGGCCTACTGACAATAAATTACGTATTTATTGTCATTTTTTAATCATATAAATAAAAATCATTTCCTTCTGTGAAAAAAAAAAATGAATCCCATGAAAATATCATCAGTCACTACATATTCCCAATGCTTCCATGTGATTCATTTTAAAGATCTATAAAAGAAGAGCTACTATCTATTAGAAAAATAAACCTTCATTCGGGGAACGGCATCGCCTGCTGATCTGAGCTTTCTTTAATATTACATTCTCTTTAAAGACATTTTCACATTTTTCACAAGCACTAAAAGTTCATTGTTTTTACTCCATATCAAAAGGGAGGAAGAAAATAAATCCTACCTGGGAAAGGCTGATAAATATACTTAAAGCGCAATAATTTGGAGTACTATATCTCTTGATCAATTTTTATTTTTTCAGTTTTGTATTGCAAATATTTTTGTCTGGCTTTTGATAATGTATTGATCCTTTTTACCATAAAAGTCAATTGAATTAGATATCCAATCCTAGCCAATTTGATTTACCATGTTTTAAATCTGGTCAAAGTTCAATAAACAAAGTGGTGTATATTATTAGATAAGCACCTAAACAACCACAACATACAGGGGTATACAATGTAATATTGACATAAAAGCACACATACATAGGTTGGACTTGATGGACTTTTTTCAACCTCATCAACTATGTAACTTTAACTATGTGTAACTCTTACTGACCAATCAGAATCAGCTTTTGACTTGCACTCCTTCCTTTCTTCCATCCTTCCTTGCCTCTTTTCTTCCCTTCTTTTTTCCTTCCATCCTTCCTTCCTCTTTCCATAATTTAACTAGACAAGGCAGGTTTGAAAATTTGTAATCGTCTGCATTCAGCAAATGGATGCAACCAATGTGACCAGAATTACAAACATTCACCTCTTAGGGTTTCAGATTCCTCAAAGTGTAACCTTGTTGGTGTTTTTTATTTTAATTTTCCTTTATTGTTTCACAATATGTGAAAACCTCCTGATCATCACACTGGTGTCCTACAGCAAATCCCTCCATTCTCCCATGTACTTCTTCCTCTCCCATCTGTCTTTAATAGATATATTACTAGTAACTGATATTCTTCCCAACACGATCAGCACTGTTATAGTCAAAAAGACTATCATGCCATTTTCTGATTGTCTCGCCCAGTTTTATTTTTTTGTTATGGCAGAACCTTCAGAGTGTTGTATTCTGACAGTGATGAGTTGGGACAGATATTTGGCCATCTGTGAACCATTGCATTATTCATTGAAAATGAACTACAAGGTTTGCTGGATACTGGTCATCCTATGTTGGATTTTAAGTGTGTTTGTAGCTTTGGTTTACAATGTAACTTTATCAAAATTACAATTTTGTGGTCCTAATGTTATTGATCACTATTTCTGTGACTTTGATCCAATCTTACAGCTCTCCTGCTCCGATACCACCACTGCTCTATTTGAAGTACAAATTTTTGGTGTTATATTTGTTTTCATTCCATTCTCTATTATTATTGTATCATATGCTTATATTATATCTGCTATTTTTAAAATGTCATCGATTACTAGACAGAAAGTTTTCTCAACATGCAGTTCCCACCTGACTGTGGTTTGCATTTATTATGGTACCATAGTTTGTGTTTATTTGATTCCTAATATAGGGCAGACAAAAACAATTACTAAACTCTTATCATTACTGTACACTGTATTCACACCAATGATAAATCCAATGATATACAGCCTGAGCAATCAAGAATTAAAAAATGTTGCTGGCAAAATCATCCAAAACTTTTTAACGACTTAAGCCCCAGATTCAGGTACAATTACATTGGCCCAGAGTATCAGAGATACACTACGCCGCCGTATTTTACCTGGCTCTACGACGAATTCAGGTAGATTACGGCCCATAAGGTACGGCGGCGTAGTGTATTTCTCACGGCAGAATCTAGGGGGCGTGAAGCATTTAAATTAGGTGCGTCCCCACGGCGATCGAACTGTGCATGCTCCGCGCAGAAATTTCCCGCCGTGCATTGCGCGAAATAACAACGTTACGTCATTTTTTGTTTGAGTAGCGTCGTTTACGTACATTCCTATTCCCGGACGACTTACGTAAAAAATAAAAAAACACGTTGAAATTCGACGCGGGAACGAGGGCCAAGGGGAGATGTGTTCACACTGACATCTCCCTGTTCTTCAGCTCTGTGACGCGATCACGGGAAACCGTCAGACATCGAGTCTGCGGGTCCTACGGGCACAGTCACAGAGCTTGTGACAGGCGTGCGGCGTGCACGCTACCACACGGCAGGAAATTAAAGGGGACGTACCCGTATGCCCATTTGCCTGTCTGTGCCATTCTGTCAACGTAAATCTGCGTGCAGCGGTCCTTAAGTAATTAAATATGTATTGACTTGTACTGTAAAATATCAGGGTGATTTAACTCAAGTAGTGCATGCTTTTTCCAGAAACATGCTATTCCAGACTGAGTTTTTAGGGCATGGGAGCCCACTTTTAATTAAAGGAAACCACATTTTTTAAACAAACAGTAATCTTCCCTCATGGGGGTTTCCATCATCCCTGTATAAACACACACTTCTGCCTCCTGGCTTACTCACTGTCAGCTTTGTGCTGTTTGGTCTGCCTGCTACAGACATGCACACACAGGCTGCTACCTGAAGCCTTAGACTCCGAGACCCAGGGGCGATCCTAGGCAGGGTGCACAGGGTGCATTGCACCCAGGCGCCTGCAGAGGTGGGGGCGCTGAACATTTAACAGACTCTCTAACAGAAGCCCTCACTGTGTCCATCACAGAGGCCCCCCTCCAGGTCCCAATAAAGTACTCTGCTTCTCTTCCTGTATTTTGTTTATTGTTAAGAGATCATGTAAGGATCCCAGGGTAATTAAGACTTTGTGGAGGAGCATATCTGTGGTTGAGTCATTGCCATAGAAACATTTGTAAAGGGGAGGAGTTAGTAAAATGATGACGCCTGTATGGTGGCGCCAGAAATATTTCTGCACCCAGGCACCTATAACCCTAGGATCGTCCCTGCCAAGACCTCCTGTCTCTTTCTCCTGGAGCCATCTCCTACTGGAACCCTCCCGACCTCCTAGGACAGACTTCCTGTCTGCCAGGCGGAGCTGTCTCCAAGTCTGAACCCTGAGCTCTATCCCTGGGATCCATATGAACCCAGCCCACTGGGGTGTAATTAGCATGCCTGCTTCTGCCAGAATTAGGCGTATATTGCTAATCCACAGCATGGCAGGGGGTCAGCCCTCTCCAGTACTCATTTTAGTCATTTTACATTTCATGAAGAATATGTAAGTGTTATAGACAAACCAAAATACAAGAGAAAGCACTCACATAGCCGCATACGTAAATAATATAAGTGGAACAAGGAAACAGGGGTACCAAAATGGTTACCCAAAGTTCAGAATTTAAAGGCATGATAAACAATGAAGAATATACAAAAAAATACAATATTTATTGAAAATAGTACATGGTACATATAAAGCATTAAGAGGAACTAAAAAACATATATATAAGATACATGATATAGAGTGAGCAACTGTGCGTTAACGCGCTTCGCTGTTAAGCTTCATCGGGACACATTCAGGGTTTGTTGGTAGAAAGAAAGAAACAGATCTCACTTATGGGAGGACAGCAGCCTTGTCCACAAGATTCCATAAAAAACATATCCAATGATGTAACAGAGGATGATCATGAGAGCCAGTGGCTTGTATTCCATGGGACCATTAAGAATGACAGATGATCAACATAACCCCCTGGAGAGAAGCCTAATGCTAATCACGTGATTTGCATGTGGCTTCTCTCCATTATGTTAATCATCTGCCATTCTTAATGGTCCTATGGGGATTGACTTGTTTGGACTCTATTTTGCCATCCTGTTTATATACAGTTGAGCCTTTCTTGTTCAATAGTTACATATGTTTAAACATGACCTGAATTTAAGGGATATAATAACCTTCATATTGGTCGTCTGTCCAAACACATCTCCTTCTCTCTTTGCTTGATTTCTCTCTACAATCTGTTGGATTGAATTCAGCCAGAATATTTCCTGTATGGAATACATGAGCCACTGGCTCTCATGATCATCCTCTGTTACATCATTGGATATGATTTTTTGGAATCTTGTGGATAAGGCTGAGGCCACGTACACACAATCAGACCGGTCCGATGAGACTGGTCCGATGAGACTGGTCTGAAGGACCGTTTTCATCGGACCACGCTGAAGTGGTCTGATGGTCTGATGTGCGTACACACCATCAGACCAACATCCCATCGGGCCAGAATGCAGTGATGTAGAACACAACGACGTGCTGAAAAAACAAAGTTCAATGCTTCCAAGCATGCGTCGACTTGATTCTGAGAATGCCCGGGTGTTTGGTCCGATGCTTTTGTGTACTAACCATCGTTTGGTGCGACGGACAGGTGTCCATCGGACAGATTTTAAAGCAAGTTTTAAAACTTTGGTCCAATGGACAATGGTCCAATGGGACGTATACACGATCAATTTGGTCCGATGAAACTGGTCTTCACGCCAGTTTCATCGGACCAGTTTGATCGTGTGTACGCGGCCTGATATCCTCCCATAAGTGAGAGGCTGCGTACACATGATGTCCAGCCCGGTGACATAGAACACAACGACATGCTGAAAAAACAAAGTTCAATGCTTCCAAGCATGCGTCTACTTGATTCTGAGCATGTGCAGGTTTTTGGTCTGATGCTTTTGCGTACTAACCATCATTTTGGTCCGATGGTCAGGCGTCCATCGGACCGATTTTAAAGCAAGTTTCAAAACTTTGGTCCGACGGACAACGGTCCGATGGGCCGTACACATGTTCAGTTTGGTCCGATGAAACTGGCCTTAAGGCCAGTTTCATCGGACTAAACCGATCGTGTGTACAAGGCCAAAACTGTTTCTTTCTTTCTTCTAATGAACCCTGAATGTGTCCTGATGAAGCTTAACAGCGAAACACGTTGACGCACAGGGACTTACTCTATATCATGTATCTTATACATATGTTTTTTTTTTTATTCTTCTTAAACCTTTATATGTACCATGCACTATTTTTAATAAATATTGAAATTTTCTGTATATTTTCCATTGTTTATTGATATAGACAAACATTTCCACCTAAAAGCTGTCATTGCTTAAAAAATTCTGAATTTATAAATTCAAATAAAGTGTCAAATGTTGAGAAATATAAATGATTGATTATATTAATTTTGTAATATAATACTAAAGCTCTGCTATGTGTATAATGTGAACAGTGTAAAAACCAAATACGGAAAACGGAACAGCTGCACCATCTTGAATATCAAATAAAGTAATCGATTGAAAAATGGTGTTCTTATTCCAACATACAACATACTATAATAAACATAATTGCACAAAGTCCCCATGATCAATAAATCAATACTGACTTCTTAAAGTGTCCATACAGTGCTCCTCAAATACAGAAACTATATTGTGATACGTGTCACCACTTCCACCACCGGGTGCAATACCCGCCCACCTTAAGAATCGACCCTACTGGGTCAAATCGTGCCTTCGGAATATATACAGTGCCTTGAAAAAGTATTCATACCCCTTTAAATTTGTTCACATTTTGTCATGTTACAGCCAAAAACATAAATGTGTTTTATTGGGATTTTATGTGATAGACCAACACAAAGTGGCACATAATTGTGAAGTAGAAGGAAAATTATAAATGTTTTTTAACTATTTTTATAAATAAATATGTGAAAAGTGTGGTGTGCATTTGTATTCATCCCCCCTGAGTCAATACTTTGTAGAACCACTTTTCTCTGCAATTACAGCTGCAAGTCTATTTGGGGATGTCTCTACCAGCTTTGCACATCTAGAGAGTGAAATGTTTGCCCATTCTTCTTTGCAAAATATCTCAAGCTCTGTCAGATTGGAGAATGTCTGTGATCAGCAATTTTCAAGTCTTTCCACAGATTGTCAGTGGGATTTAGGTCTGGACTTTGACTGGGCCATTCTAACACATGAATATGCTTTGACCTAAACCATTCCATTGTAGCTCCGACTGTATGTTTAGGGTCGTTGTCCTGCTGGAAAGTGAACCTCAACCACAATCTCCAGTATTTTGCAGACTCTAACAGGTTTTCTTCTAAGATTTCCCTGTATTTTGCTCCATCCAACTTCTTCTCAACTCTGACCAGCTTCCCTGTCCCTGCTGAAGGTAATAAATCCCACATGATGCTGCCACCACCATGTTTCATGGTAGGGATGGTGTGCTCAGGGTGATGTGCAGTGTTAGTTTTCTGCCACACATAGCATCTTGCTTTTATGCCAAAAAGTTATATTTTAGTCTTATCTGACCAGCACACCTTCTTCCACATATTTTCTGTGTCCCCCCACATGGCTTCTCGCAAAAATGGGACTTCTTATTTCTTTATTTCATCAATGTCTTTCTTCTTGTCACTCTTCCATAAAGGTCAGATTTCTGGGGTGCACAACTAATAGTTGTCCTGTGGACAGATTCTCCCACCTGAGCTGTGAATCTCTGCAGCTCCTCCAGAGTTACCATGGGCCTCTTGGCTGCTTCTCTGATGAATGCTCTCTTTGTCCGGCCTGTCAGTTTAGGCGGGGCTGTCTTGGTAGGTTTGTAGTTGTGCAATGTGCTTTTCATTTTTGGATAATGGATTGAACAGTGATGTTTAAAGCTTGGGATATTTATTTTTTAGAACCTAACCCTGCTTTAAACTTTTCCACAACTGTATCCCTGTCCCCCCCCCCTTCCCCTATTTTTCCTTATACCGGACTCTTCTAATGGTGAGCCCGGTATAATGAACACTAGGCATATTAAATTGTTTGCACTTAGGGAATCACTTATCTTTTTTAACATTTTCCACACCTTATTTTTAACATTTCCCACACTTGTTCGAGAAAATGTTAGTAATTAAAATTAAAAATTAATATTAAATCCTTTTCGAGGATTATGTTTTTTAATTTTACTAGAGGCTCATTAACAACGAGTCCTCTTAATACTTTTTCTAATCACCAACACTTCACTAGTATATAGTATTTGGTGTTCACACTTGCACAGTAGTGTCTAATCGAAACTACGATGCATGGTCACTTAAATGTGACTATATATAGACTTTCAATCAAAACCCCGAGGGTTCACAATCACATTAATACTAATGTCTAGTTTTTTTTTTTTGCACTCCTGTTCACTGTAGGTATAATGTTCACCCAAGTTGGGGGACTTTTGGGCTCATATCCCCCTTTATTTCGTATTTTCACTTTACAGTTTTTTTCCCTTATATTCCATCAAATACGCTTGATCGGCAGCTATCGATCATTATCAGTATCATATGGTTTAGGTCAGGCCAAGTCATAACTATCTGTCTTGGCTGGCTTCCTTCCGTTGTCCCCTTTCTTTTCCAATGCGATGACATCGCTGTATTTCTTTAAAAGATCCACTAGATGTTGCCGCAACGAGGAATAGGTATAGACAATGTGAATGATGTGTTAGGCACTTGCCATTAACTTCCTGTATCTATGACATCAAAGTAAAGTTTTTTCTGCTTCTTCTTTTTTTCTTTTCTTTTCTCCTGTGGGATTACAAGATAAGGACTTTGCCTGCTGTATCTCCTAGGAAATGTCTTTTAAGTTTTTTATATTAGCAATAGTTTTGGATTGGGTCAAGTACTGGCATCTTGCCCCTTTCCAAGATGGCGTCTGCAGCTCTGGATCTACACCTCACGGCAAGGTCCAGGCCTATTTAAGTGATGACTCACCGCAACGCCCTATCCCATTGACAACGTCCTACGACGAAACGCGTCTGGGTAGACGTGCGGTGACGTCATTACGCTCTGGAGGAGGGTCCTTGCTGATCTGTTTGCCGGCCGGCAACTTTGTATTTTATATGCCTGTCTAACTCATCTCCCATGTGAGTATTCTGGTTTTTACTATTTTAAATAAATGTCCCAGCGGGATTACGCTATGTCTGCCTTTATTTATCATTTACATATGATCTAATTGGTGGAGTTGCTGAGTGGAGCCCCGGTGTAAACACTGCCCTAGGATTTGGGATTCGTCCTGGTTCTCTAAAGGCCGCGGCTGGGTCACAGCCGACTGTTGATTACAGCCATTCCTCTGGTAAGCTGCTTATACTTCTGGTGGTGGGCCACATTGAAAAGCCAAGTTCGAGCACAGTGGTGTTTATTATATGTCCATCCTGATTAAAGACCAGCGGAGATTTGTCTTGGAGCCAACCTACTACTTCTCTCATGTCTGAAGGATTGTTTATCTCCACATGACTGATATATGGACTCTTTCGATTATATCTAGTCCGGGTGACAAGGCGCAGCTCTAAATCTTTGTTTTTGTTGTATTTCCCCTTGTGTTTCGGCACAAGAGCTGCCGCCTCCCCCTTTTATTTTTTATTTTTTATTTTCTAATGTTAGTAACTGATCACACCGGTACTAATTGATTATTTATCTGTGATAAGCGCAATTTTTCTCTGTATTGTATCCCTGTCCTGTCTGGTGTGTTCCTTGTCCTTCATGATGCTGTGTGTTCACTAAGGTGAAAAAAAACTCTGAACAGCTGTATTCATACTGAGATTAAATTACACATAGGAGGACTAAAAATACAAATTAGGTGACTCCTCAAGGCAATTAGTTCTGTTAAAGGAGTTGTATACAGGGTATAGCGACATAATAGTTAACTGATTCCTTTTAAAAATTATTAAAAATAGATAAGAACATCAATCATATAATGTGCCTGCGGTTTTAGTTTCATTTTTCATCTAGTTTCATGCTTCTGTGAAGGACAGAGACACAGACACAATGCACACATTTTTTAGATATTTATTTGGAAAAAAATAGGAAAACCATTTATCATTGTCCTTCCACTTCACAATTATGTGTCACGTTGTGTTGGTCTATTACATAAAATCCCAATAAAATACATTTACATTTTTTATTGTAACATGACAAAATGTGGAAATTTCAATTTCAAGGGGTATGAATACTTTTTCAAAGCACTGTATCTTAGACAGTCCAGCTAGGAGTATGCTGTTGTTAGAGGTAAGTATCCAGGAAGTCTTGCAATGCATAGAAAACCACTGTTCTCAGGAGTGACTGATATCATGTAGATGTATGCCAGGTGACAGTGATGAGATGAGCCGTGCAGTGCAGCCTATGGATGGGCTGAGAGTGGTGAAGTGGTCCTAACACTCTGTCATTTTTCAAGATAGACCAATTCTTATTGATGATTCTCTCAAACGCCTTGAATTGAACGTTATAATTAAGAATCATCCTGAAATTATTAACATCTGGGTTAGGTTTACCGACATGGTCGGCAACCAATATATTTCTCTCCATCATATTAACTTTAGTGATCTCACCTTCAAGATCACTTTTGGCGTAACCTTTTTCTGCTGTTATCTGGGTTTGAAGAAAAAGGTTACGCCAAAACTGATCTTGAAGGTGAGATCACTAAAGTTAATATGATGGAGAGAAATATACTCCAAAACAAATGTTAAGAAACTGAAAAAGTTTTTATCATTGGCTACAAGTAGAGAATATGAGATTAAGCAGCTCATCACATGCGATACGGTCGGTGTTGTATATATGTTGCAATGCGGTTGTGGGTTGCAATATGTAGGAAGGACAGCTAGATTTTTGCATATGAGAGTTGATGAGCATGTCAGAAATATTAAGAAAGGTTCTATTAACCACAATGTATCTAGACATTTTAAACACGTTCATCAAAAAAATCCAAAGAGCTTACAATTTTGGGGGATTGAAAGGGTCACCAACCACTGGAGGAGGGTAATCTTATTCGTCAGCTGAGTAAACGTGAATCCTATTGGATACATGAAACCGAGGTGCTTGCTCCTGGGGGATTGAATATTGATTTCAAAATAAATTGTTTTATCACTGATCGTTAATTGTTTTATTCTTTTGTAATGATGGCCGCGGTTGACGTTGCAATTTTTTCGTTACCAAAATTGATTTTATATAAATTTTTGGTTCTTATTAACATATTTTTAAAGTGATTAAATATTATCTATTTTTATATCTAATTAGCATATGAGTATAATTTACACTTTTAAATAATTAATATTCAAACCCGTGCGTTTTTTGCTTTTCTTTCTTGCGATAATATACATTGCAGGATGATGAGTCCTATGCATGAGTGTCTTTTTGCATGGTGTGGGCTGGACACTGCTATGCAAATTAGTTTCCTGACACTCGGTGTATGTTGACTCTCCATAACCAAGACGTTGGGTTCCTAAGGAACACATAAATAGCGGGTGTTTTTCACACCTCCTTCACCGCTGAAGAAGTCCCCATAGAGGACGTAACGCGTACGGGAGGAGCGTTGTGACGTCACCCGCAGCTATCACTTTGCTCATTATACACGCTGTATACATATACATCGGCACCGACCGTGGTGCCTTCATTGTGAGTGTTTTTTTATCCTTTATTACGATTAAATTGTTTATTCAAACGGAGGGCACTATGTTTTGGCATTTGTTTATTACATGGCCTGGGATGATCTATGAGTTTCTCTGTGACGTCTCCACTACTGCTGGATTTGCTGATAATTATACATAAAGTGCATTTGACCCTCCCTAAACAAAGGGTCCATGTGGTGAGGTGAGAGGCCATTTCATGTGGTGGTGGATGTGTGTCTAGCACGTTTGAAGTTATCTACACAGTCATCTGTCTGTCTACATTGGCACTCACTGGAGGTGTACTGCGATTTTATGGACTTTATATTCATCTTTTATTGTTTTTATTTGAGCGCTGCACCATCTGTATTTGTTTCTCCACAGGGATTTCGTGATTATTGACCCTGGTGTTCAGCTGCTATACAGGTGTTCATTTGTAATTTTTGCGCTGATTTATTTTCTTTTTATAAATATGTGGATCAGATGCATAGAGGAGTGTGTAAAAGTAAGTGGGGGGGGGGCACCGGTGATCATAAACAAACATCAAAAGAAAAAAAAAATGTCAAACTGGAATGGAATGACCCGATGTCATACCATACCATCTTCTGATGGGCATACCTCCCCATCAGAAGATCAGCAGTCCTCCTCAGCCTCCAGGGGTAAATCCTCAAAGTCCGGAAAGCACGTCACGAACAGGGTCACAAAGGCAGGGGAGAAGAGAACAGTTAGTACAGACGTTCCCTGAGATCTTGCCTCTGTCTCCTACGGTCCCTCTGCGGTGATGGTGTAGACCAAATGGCAGACGGGCGGGGGTGGAAGGCATCCTGAGGAGATCCTCCTTTGCCATGAGCCCCAGCTTAACAAGGAGCTTTTTCCCCTGTTGAATAGTGAAGACAGTGTGCGTGGTCCCCTGGTGTGGGACCTGAATTTTGAAGGGAAATCTCCATCTGTAACGTATTCTAGCCTCTTGGAGTGGAGTGGTGATCTCTTTAAACTTGCGGCGTCTGTCCAAAGTGGCCTGGGAAATATCTGGAAAGATCTGTAGCTTTACACCGTCTAGCATTATATTTGGGGTATTACGGTAGGCCCTGAGAATTTCTTCTTTCACCAAATAATCCTTTAGGCAGAGGACAACATCTCTGGGAGGCCTGTCTTCTGGAGGTTTAGGGCGGAGGGTCCTGTGGATTCTATTGCATGCAAAGGCTTCAGTGGGAGAATCTGGGAGCAGTGAGCGGAACAGCTTATGGATGGCAGGAACAAGCTCAATGACCAACTCTGGGACCCCCCTGACCCTCAAGTTACTTCTACGGTTCCTATTGTCCAAATCCTCTAAATGGGATTGAAGTTGGGAGACGGAATCAGTGAGGGCCTCATGATCCCTACGGAGGTCAGAGTAGGCTAGCTGAAGCTCATGCTTAGTCTCTAATAGATCCGTCCTGCCACCCAGGACAGCAATCTCATGTTGCAAAGTGTTGGTAGCTTTATGGAGCTCCGACTGGAACTTCTCCGCCAGCTTAGTGTACATAACCGTGAGTCTATCGTCTAGATAAGATTTAGTGAGCTGTAGATTATACTCACTGCCCACGACGAATGTGCAGGGGAGGCTCCCGGGCTATGTGCGTTGGTCTGCGTAGGCTGAGAGCCAGCACCATCTTTGGCCTTCCCGTCCATCTTCCGGACTCGGAAGAGATAGTGTGTGAGGGTCTTCTGCGTCTGTTTTCCACGACGAGACTTGGCGGGCGGCATTCACCGCTCTTTACCCCGGGGGTGCGTATGAAATTAGGAGCGATTTGTGCAGGAACTAGCCCCACAATGTATGAACAGAAAATCAGTGATTTCCCCTAGTGAGTAAACCCCCCAATACAGTAAGAACACACCCAGGAACCCCTTTCCTGCCCCCTAGTGTTAACCCCTTCACTGCCAATGGCATTTTTATAGTAATCCAATGCATTTTTATAGCATTGATTGCTATAAAAATGCCAATGGTGCCAAAAATTTGTCAAAATTGTCCGATGTGTCCATCATAATGTCTCGGTACTGAAAAAAAACGCTGATCGCCGCCATTACTAGTAAAAAAAAAATATTAATAAAAATGCCGTAAAACTACCCCCTTTTTTGTAAACGCTATAAATTTTGCGCAAACCAATCAATAAACGCTAATTGCAATTTTTTTTAAATATGTAGAAGAATATGTATTGGCCTAAACTGAGGAAAAAAATGTTTTTTTTATATATTTTTTGGGGATATTTATTATAGCAAAATGTAAAAAATATTGAATTTTTTCAAAATAGTCGCTCTATTTTTGTTTATAGCGCAAAAAATAAAAACCGCAGAGATGATCAAATACCACCAAAAGAAAGCTCTATTTGTGGGGAAAAAAAAGGACACCAATTTGGGAACCACATCACACGTCCGCGCAACTGTCAGTTAAAGCGACGCAGTGCCGAATCACAAAAAGTGCTCTGGTCATTGGGCAGCAATATGGTCCGGGGGTTTAGTGGTTAAAAAAAAAACAAATGTTGACATAAGTTGCAAAAAATAAATAAAAATGAAATAAAGAAAAAACAATGTTGACATAAGTTGCAAAAAAATAAAAATGCAATAAAAAAAAAATGTTGACATAAGTTGCAAAAAAATAAATAAAAAAGCAATTAAAAAAAATGTTGACATAAGTTGCAAAAAATAAATAAAAATTAAATACAAAAAAAAACAATGTTGACATAAGTTGCAAAAAAATAATAATAAGATCAACATTAAGTAGAAAGAAAAAAAATATATTCATGTGGAGGACAAAAAAAAAGTTGGGACATCTGGCTAGCAAACATTTACAAAAACAAAAATCACAAGCAAAAAATGTAACATTTCAGTATGGGACAACTCAGTCTAAATAGAATCAGCAATAGAACGGGTTTATTCTAGCAAGAGAACGAAGGAAAAAAAATGCTTTGATATTAAGGAGGGCTAATGATTGATTGGAGGATATAACCTGGCCAATGACAGATGAGAGAGTAGTTGAAAGACGTTGTTCCAAAAGTCACAAATGACCCTACAGTCCCACAATATATGGGTAATATGGCCTCTGGAACCACACAGTCTCCAGCAGAGTTGTGATTCTGAGGGAAAAATCATGGATAACCTGACTGGGGTAAGGTACGATCTATGCAATATTTTTAACATATTGTCCCAGTGGTTGGTACAGTGGGTGTATTTATACGTCAGGCGAATCGCGGTATTCCACTCCCCAAGGGAAAAAGGTCGTTCCCCAGTCTCTTTCCCAATTAATCATATGGGTTGTCTTGGAAGGAAGCTTGGAATATTGTAGTAGGGAATAAAACCAGGATAGTCCTTTAGGCCTATCGTGGTTCTTGTCGATAAATAAATCCATACATCAGTCGGTAAGTCATAGTACGTTTTAGAGTGCGTTATTTGAAAGTGTTTCAATTGTGTATAAGAGTACGAATGGGTAGGTGGGTGGCTGGATAATATCCCCTGAATTGTAGTTAGATTTCCCTGCTTCCATGAGGTAGTCAGTAGGTCTGGGATCAGGTGTTCCACAATCGAAAGGTCAGTGATCGCACGTCTATTTTTAGCTGATGCGTCTATACATGGTTGGATACTCCCCCACACCGACAAGGTGGCTGCTATAGATGGTGATGTTAAGTCTGTTAGAGGTAGATTCGTCAGTTTGGTAAGTAAAAAGGCGGGTAAGTCACGTCCATTAAGAATTGATTTTTCTATTTTAACCCACAGTCTAGTCAGTCCGAGATCGAACCATGCTTTCATTTGGTCCAAAATCGCCGCCCTGTAGTAGTTTTGCAAGGTCGGAAAACTCAGCCCCCCATTTTTCCTGTGTCTTTGGAGTGTGGTGAATGTGATTTTGGGCATTTTGTTTTGCCAAATGAATTTGCGAAACAGTTTGTCTGCAGTCAAAAAGAATGCGTCAGGGATAATGATCGTAATAGTTCTAAAGTAATAGATACGTTTTGGTAAGAGAGTCATTTTCAATGACACAATTCTGCCCAACCAGGATAATTCCAAGGTCGAGATGTGTTGCAAGTCTGTTTTAATGGTATTAAGGAGCGTGGTGAAATTATTTCCTCTTTTCTAAGGGTTAAGATTATATATATTTTTTTAGGGGTTAGACCCCCTGCAAAATGTTCTTTTTTTTTTATTTATTTTTGCTGAGTTCTCTCTTTTCTCTAAATGTACTCATTTTGAGATAGGAGATTATCGAATAATATTAAGAGAATACGGAACAATATGGGAAAGACTTTTCTTTTTTTGTTTCTGCTACCTCCATTATAAACGCTATGTTAACTTGGTGTAACAAATGATCTGAATAGGGTATGGGGGGGGGGGGAATATTACAGCACTATGTATATATTACAAAATGCATCTGTTTGGGTAGAGATTTGCTAAGGAATGACACTGACACAATAGCACGGGGGTGCGTGCTCCTGTTATTCTCGCTCCTGATCACATTGGTCCAGAGCTGTGACCTGTAGGCCCAGTAGTCAGATTGGGTCTACGCTTTCAAGGGTGATCCTGTGCTGTCCATCCTGGAGGGAGGAAGTCGCTTGATGAAGGACCTATCTTGGAGAGGACCTAGCACGAGGCTGGTATCTCAGGAGAGGCTTTGAACTTCATCGAAGGATGCACCATTTACTGAAAGGCTTGATTTTGATCGCCTGTCAGTTCTAAATGCAAGACGTTAATCTGGAGAGATCCGGGTGCTGAATCCTGTGCTACGAGGATTTTGGACCAAAAGTGTCTCCATCTGTGGGAAGGTCTGTGGCAGAGACTGCATCCTATTCCGTGCGCCATTCCGACTGCTAGGCTAGTGAAAGAAACCTATGCGGGTGCGCAATACCCACTCTGGCTGGAGTGACGACGAGAACTATGTTGCTGGAAGCAGGAGTGTTTCCTGATTGAAATAATGCACCTGAACCTATTTACTTGTTACCATTCCACCTCTTCAAACACTTCTTTTATTTCTTTATCAAGTTCTACAAATAAATCTTAGAAAAAGAAGTGTAAGGTGTGGAAATATAACTTATTTAACTCTCATCCATTACCCTGGACGGCGAGGAAATAGAGGTAACATGCCGCCTGAAAATATCCAGCAGCTCCTTCGGGGGTAGTGCTACATATATAACTCAATATACATTGTCTTTACAACACACTTATGACTTGGCCTACTGACAATAAATTACGTATTTATTTATTTTTTTATCATATAAATAAAAATAATTTCCTTCTGTGAAAAAAAAAATGAATCCCATGAAAATATCATCAGTCACTACATATTCCCAATGCTTCCATGTGATTCATTTTAAAGATCTATAAAAGAAGAGCTACTATCTATTAGAAAAAATAAACCTTCATTCTGGGAACGGCATCGCCTGCTGATCTGAGCTTTCTTTATTATTACATTCTCTTTAAAGACATTTTCAAGTTTTTCACAAGCACTACAAGTTCATTGTTTTTACTCCATATCAAAGGGAAGAAGAAAATAAATCCTACCTGGGAAAGGCTGATAAATATACTTGAAGCGCAATAATTTGGAGTACTATATCTCTTGATCAATTTTTATTTTTTCAGTTTTGTATTGCAAATATTTTTGTCTGGCTTTCGATAATGTATTGATCCTTTTTACCATCAAAGTCAATTGAATTAGATATCCAATCCTAGCCAATTTGATGGAACATGTTTTAAATCTGGTCAGCGTTCAATAAACAAAGTGGTGTATATTATTAGATAAGCACCTAAACAACCACAACATACAGGGGTATACAGTGTAATATTGACATAAAAGCACACATACATAGGTTGGACTTGATGGACTTTTTTCAACCTCATCAACCATGTAACTTTAACTATGTGTAACTCTTAGGCCGCATACACACGATCAAATTTGTCCGCTGAAAACGGTCCGATGGACCGTTTCAGCAGACAAATCCGATCGTGTGTACGGGTTAGCGGACAGGTTTGTCCATCGGACAAATTTCAAAGCATGCTTTGAAATTTGTCCGCTACAAACCTGTCCGTCGGATATGTCCGCTGGTTAGTACGGGAAACCAGCGGACATATCTTCCTGCACATGCGTCGCATCCTGTGAATGGATCCGACGCATGCGCGCGGAAGTGTTTACTTCCTGGTGCGGTGACGTAGCGGTGACGTGGCGGCGTCAATGTCACTGTCGCGTCACCACGCTGTCTGCCGGCGGGGATTTTGATCCGATGGTGTGTACACGCCATCGGACCGAAATCCGATGAGACATGTCCGCTCTAAACTGTCCGTCGGACAAGTTTGAGTGGACATATCTCATCGTGTGTACGAGGCCTTACTGACCAATCTGAATCAGCTTTTGACTTGCACTCCTTCCTTCCTTCCGTCCTTCCTTGCCTCTTTTCTTGCCTTTTTTTTTTCTTCCATCCTTCCTTCCTCTTTCCATAATTTAATAAAATGGTTTGTATCAACTAGACAAGGCAGGTTTGACAATTTGTAATCTTCTGTCTTCAGCAAATGGATGCAACCAATGTGACCAGAATTACAAACATTCACCTCTTAGGATTTCAGATTCCTCAAAGTGTAACCTTGTTGGTGTTTTTTCTTTTAATTTTTCTTTATTGTCTGACGATATGTGGAAACCTCCTGATCATCACACTGGTGTCCTACAGCAAATCCCTCCATTCTCCCATGTACTTCTTCCTCTCCCATCTGTCTTTAATAGATATATTACTAGTAACTGATATTCTTCCCAACACGATCAGCACTGTTATAGTCAAAAAGACTATCATGCCATTTTCTGATTGTCTCGCCCAGTTTTATTTCTTTTCTCTAGCAGAACCTTCAGAGTGTTGTATTCTGACAGTGATGAGTTGGGACAGATATTTGGCCATCTGTGAACCATTGCATTATTCATTGAAAATGAACTACCAGGTTTGCTGGATACTGGTCATCCTATGTTGGATTTTAAGTATGTCTGTAGCTTTGGTTTACAATGTAACTTTATCAAAATTACAATTTTGTGGTCCTAATGTTATTGATCACTATTTCTGTGACTTTGATCCAATCTTACAGCTCTCCTGCTCTGATACCACCACTGCTCTATTTGAAGTACAAATTTTTGGTGTTATATTTGTTTTCATTCCATTCTCTATTATTATTGTATCATATGCTTATATTATATCTGCTATTTTTAAAATGTCATCGATTACTAGACAGAAAGTTTTCTCAACATGCAGTTCCCACCTGACTGTGGTTTGCATATATTATGGTACCATAGTTTGTGTTTATTTGATTCCTAATATAGGGCAGACAAAAACAATTACTAAACTATTATCATTACTGTACACTGTATTCACACCAATGATAAATCCAATGATATACAGCCTGAGGAATCAAGAATTAAAAAATGTTGCTGGCAAAATCATCCAAAACTTTTTAACAACTTAAACCCCAGCCAAAGACCAGGCCACTTTTTGCGATTCAGCACTGCGTCGCTTTAACTGACAATTGCACGGTCGTGGGATGTGGCTCCCAAACAAAATTGACATCCTTTTTTTCCCATAAATAGAGCTTTCTTTTGGTGGTATTTTATCACCTCTGCGTTTTTAATTTTTTGCGCTATAAACAAAAATAGAGCAACAATTTTGAAACAAGCAATATTTTTAACTTTTTGCTATGATAGAAAACCCCCAAAACACATACAAAAAACACATTTTTCCTCAGTTTAGGCCAATGTGTATTTTTCTACATATGTTTGGTAAAAAAAATCACAATAAGCGCTTATTGATTGGTTTTAGCAAAAGTTATAGGCCCGGATACACAAAGCACTTAGGTGGACGTAAATCACTTTACGCCGACGAAGTGCAAATTTGCGCCCGGCGTATGTGTGCGCCAGACCCACAAAACCAACATAAGTCTAAAAACAGGCCATCCTATTTAGACGTATCTTGCTTACACCGGCGTAGCGTGGGCGCAAATATGGTTTGGACGTATCTTGCTTCTCCCATTGATTAGGCATTCAAATATGCAAATGAGGGAAATACGGCGATTCACGAACGTACATGCGCCCGGTGCATGCTATGCGATGTTTGCGTAAGTTGTACGTCCGGCGTAAAGTTATTCCCTATAGATGAGGTGCAACCCAGCAAAAGACATGCAAAGGTCTGCCCCAGAGAACACAGGCCGGCGTATTGGGCGTACGTTACGTTAGCGGCGTACGTAGTGATCCGGCGTAGCTTAGGCAGTTGTGCCTGCGTTGTTGTGAGTATGCGCATAAAGGTGCTGTTTCATGCGTCCATGTCACGGCTACTTCACGGCGCATGCGCAGTTTGTGATACGCCGGGCGTAAAGCACTGCACCGTGCTCAGACTATCATTTGCATGGGGTCACGCCCACTTCCACCTACGCTGGCCTGCGCCTTTGAAAATATGCTACGCTGGCGTATCTTGGTGAGCAATAGCTTGCTGAATACAGTGCATGCCTTTCCATGCTGCGCCGGCGTAGCGTACTGTGTGTGTGCTACGCCGGCGTAAATGTGCGCCAGCTCTCTGTGAATCCGGGCCATAGTCTCTACAAAATAGGGGATAGTTTTATGGCATTTTTATTAATATTTCTTTTTTTTTTTACTAGTAATGGCGGTGATCAGCGATATTTATCGTAACTGTGACATTATGGCGGACACATTGGACACTTTTGACACCATTTTGGGACCATTGTCATTTTTACAGCAATCAGTGCTATAAAAATGCACTGATTACTGTAACAATTACACTGGAAGTGAAGGGGTTAACCTGTGGGGGCACTGAAGGGGTTAAGTGTGTCCTAGGGAGTGATTCTAACTGTTAGGGAGTGTGGCTATGAGTGACATGTCACTGATTGCTGCTCCCAATGAGAGGGAAAATTTGATTAGTGACATGTCACTAGGAAGAACGGGGAGATGTCATGTTTACACTGACATCTCCCCGTTCTTCAGCTCCGTGACACAATCGCAAGACACTGGTGGACATCAAGTCTGCGGGTCCTACGGGCACGTTCACGGAGCTTGTGACAGGCGTCCGGCATGCACGCGACCACAAGGCAGCAAATTAAAGGAGACGTACCTGTACGCCCATTTGCCTGTCCGTGCCATTCTGTCAATGTAAATCTGCGTGTGGCGGTCCTTGAGTGGATAAACATGTATTGACTTGTACTGTAAAATATCAGGGTGATTTAACTCAAGTAGTGCATGCTTTTTCCAGGAACGTGTAACTCCAGACTGAGGTTTTAGGGCATGAGAGCCCACTTTTAATTAAAGGAAACAACATTTTTTAAACACACAGTAATCTTCCCTCATGGGGGTTTCCACCATCCCTGCATAAACACACACTTCTGCCTCCTGGCTTACTCACTGTCAGCTTTGTGCTGTTTGGTCTGCCTGCTACAGACATGCACACACAGGCTGCCACCTGCAGCCTTAGACTCCGAGATCCAGGGCCGATCCTAGGCAGGGTGCACAGGATGCATTTCACCCAGGCGCCTGCAGAGGTGGGGGCGCCGAACATTTAACAGACTCTCTAACAGAAGCCCTCTTTGTGTCCATCACAGAGGCCCCCCTCCAATAAAGTACTCTGCTTCTCTTCCTGTATTTTGTTTATTGTTAAGAGATCATGTAAGGATCCCAGAGTAATGAAGACTTTGTGGAGGAGCATCTCTGTGGTTGAGTCATTGCCATAGAAAAATTTGTAAAGGGGAGGAGTTAGTGGTGGCGCCAGAAATATTTCTGCACCCAGGCGCTTGTGACCCTAGGATCGGCCTTGCCAAGATCTTCTGTTTCTTTCTCCTGAAGCCATCTCCTACTAGGACCCTCCCGACCTCCTAGGCTTCCTGTCTGCCAGACGGAGCTGTCTCCAAGTCTGAGCCCTGAGCTCTATCCCTGGGATCCATATAAACCCAGCCCACTGGGGTGTAATTAGCATGCCTGCTTCTGCCACAATTAGGCATATATTGCTAATTAGGGATGAGCTCCGCATTCAATACGAACGTATGTTCGACTCGAACATTGCCTGTTCAAACGTTCGACAAAATTCGAACAAAACGGTTTGTTCGCGCCAAATTCGAGTGACGCGCAATGGCCCATAATTCACTGCGGCATTGCGTGCTGATGATTGGCCAAACATGCACTATGACCTTGCATGCTTGGCCAATCACAGCACGCAAAAAACAGAGAGACATAATTGGTCAAAGCCAAGGTGGCTTTGGCCAATTATGGCTCAGGGCTTTAGCACACGCCCCACACTATATAAGGCCGCCTGCTGGGCGGCCTCATGTAGTGTGATCCGGCTTGTTAATGAAAGAAGTCAGAGAGACAGAGTGATTGTCTTTTTATATATCTAGATAGAGCATGCAGGCAGGCAGGCTAGTCAGTTTAGCTTAATTTACAGTGTGTAGAGGATATATATACATCCCTAGGAGTTGTACATATATTTATACACTGTATAGCTTAGATCAGGGATCTCCAAACTATGGCCCTCCAGCTGCTGTGGAACTACACTTCCTATGAGGCATTGTAAAACTCTGACATTCGTAGACATGACTAGGCATGATGGGAATTGTAGTTCCTGAACACCTGGAGGGCCGTAGTTTGGAGACTCCTGGCTTAGATAGATCAGTTCTTCCTAATTTACAAATTTTGAAAAAAATGCAATATTTTTTACATTTTGCTATAATAAATATCCCCAAAAAATATATAAAAAAACATATTTTTTCCTCAGTTTAGGCCGATACGTATTCTTCTACATATTTTTTGTAAAAAAAAAAATCGCAATTAGCGTTTATTGATTGGTTTGCGCAAAAGTTATAAGGCCAGATTCAGTATGGCGAGCGGTTCTTTTGGCCGGCGTACCGTTTCTCATTTGCGTTACTCTGCCGCAACTTTACGCGCAAGTGCTGTATTCACAAAGCACTTGCTTCTAAAGTTGCGGCGGCGTAGCGTAAATGGCCCGTCGTAATTCAAATTTGGCGGGTAGGGGGCGTGTAGTATTTAAATTAGGCGCAATCCCGCGCCGAATATACTACGCATGCGCCGGCCGTCAATGTATCCCAGTGTGCATGCTCCAAATTATGACGGTGTTTTTGACGTGAACGTCAATGACGTCAATCCCCATTCACGGACGAGTTACGCAAACTACGTAAAAAATTTCTAATTCGACGCGGTCACGACGTCCATACTTAACATAGGATGCAAAAAATATGTGTGTATAAATATTGCGCAAACCCTATTATAAAGAAAAGACAGCCAGCACAACACAGAAAGTTGTAAAAAATGTGTGAAAAAGGTAAGTGTAGCGCCAAAAGTGAAATAATTCCACTTATGAGGTGGATAATGGAGACAGGGGCTGAGTGTCCCACTTCCCAATAGTGACAGAGGTGTCTCGTATTCAAATAATCTGTATAATCAAAAAAGTGCAAAGAAAGTTGTATATATATATATATATATATATATATATATATATATATATAACACAATAGATGGTGATGATCAGCCAAACCAAAATGTGAACATATACGTGAATATAACATACATTCAATGTGAATCAAAGTCACAAGCTTTTTTCAAACTTGTGCTAAAGTATAAATATTAGTCTGTAATCACAATACTAACGTTTAAACAAAATATATAACACAGTGTATAAGGTTGCGAGTAGAGATTAGTCCTCTGAATAGACAACACTTGAGATAGTCAATCTGTGGGTCACAATGGTGTCAATTCATCTCTCAGTAGACACAGTTAAGTTCAGATACTTCAGAGAATACAATCCAACATCTTGGTAATATGAAAATGGTGAAATACTCTTACCAGATTCTGTGGACCCGTAACTCACCATATGGCGGAGGGTCTCAAAGGCATGGACAGATTGAAGGCTGTCTTCCCTTTATCCTCTGTGTGGTGTCATCAAACGGTCTTTCCAAGATCTGAGAGGCTTTCAGAGGTATTAAAGGGTACTCGCAATCCAAGGGTGCAAAGTTATGGCTCCGTGAACCCAAAAGTGATGTAACCAATCAATAGGTTATCATACCCAAAGAAAGGAGAGAAACAACTCTCATAGTGTAAAAAAGTTTAATTAAAATTGTAAAAAATTAGCAATCTCACAGCAATAGGTCTCACTCCAATCCAAAAATTGAAAAAACTGGTCACAATAAAAATACACAACTCAGAATAATGAATGCACAATCGCTCCACTACCCCAATGGAATGGGTAGGAGTATGTAAAAAATGTGCAAGATATTGGGAATGAACCTAGCGTACCCGACCGGTTTCGTCTCCTATAGACTTCTACTGGGGTGATAGCTTGGCCCACAACATCTCCTGCACATATATGTATTAAAAATAAGATGAAACCCACCTGTTCAAGATAATCGCTCCCCCCTCTGAGAGGCGGCGGCGTGCGTTCCAATCAAGCATGTTTGGCCATATTATGCGCTCCATATCATTGAAGGGAGGGACGAGGCATTAGCAGCCTATAATAAGGCTTGTGTGATGCAGGATCACTAGTCCCCGTGTTGGAGAGTCTCCTCCCATTGGTCCATTGTTACTCCAATAGGAGGACAGTGCGCAGATCCGTCGTAACTTCCGGGCGTGATGACGTCATACACGCACGCGTGATATTCACGTTGTGCGTCGAATGCGCTTCACGATGCGTTCCACGCCTCATGATAGCGCATGTTACGATGGTAAATCGGAACGTCAGTCCCGTCAACCAGTGACGCCATTCCCCTCAGTACAGTTGGAACGCGCTGACCGGGATTCATGGAACAACATCAAACACCTGGGACATATAGCCACAACACAGATCTGTATATGTATCAATGCCCCCTCTTGTGGACATTTTAGGAAAAAACACCCTAGATCTGTCTCCATATCATTGGGGAGTGAAGATACTATATTTGATCTAAACAGATGGGTATTACACCTGAAAAACCTACTAGTTCAACAGTAAAATACTAATTAAGCATGATATCAAAATAATAGACCCAATGGGATAGTTCAAGCATTAAACATGAACAATATAGAATATTAGACATGGAAAATAGTAATCAGATGTGTAAAATCGTTATAAAGGAACATAATAAACAAAAGTACGTGTAATATAGCCACAATGGAACGTCTCAAGCTGGCATGTGGAATAAAGCATAAAATTATGCGTGTATCTAGAAGACTAAAGAGCTCCGAATGAGGGGCCCAAGTGTCCATAATATGATCATTTTTTCCTAAAATGTCCACAAGAGGGGGCATTGATACATATACAGATCTATGTTGTGGCTATATGTCCCAGGTGTTTGATGTTGTTCCATGAATCCCGGTCAGCGCGTTCCAACCGTACTGAGGGGGATGGCGTCATTGGTTGACGGGACTGACGTTCCGATTTACCATCGTAACATGCGCTATCATGAGGCGTGGAACGCATCGTGAAGCGCATTCGACGCACAACGTGAATATCACGCGTGCGCGTATGACGTCATCACGCCCGGAAGTTACGACGGATCTGCGCACTGTCCTCCTATTGGAGTAACAATGGACCAACGGGAGGAGACTCTCCAACACGGGGACTAGTGATCCTGCATCACACAAGCCTTATTATAGGCTGCTAATGCCTTGTCCCTCCCTTCAGGGATATGGAGCGCATAATATGGCCAAACATGCTTGATTGGAACGCACGCCGCCGCCTCTCAGAGGGGGGAGCGATTATCTTGAACAGGTGGGTTTCATCTTATTTTTAATACATATATGTGCAGGAGATGTTGTGGGCCAAGCTATCACCCCAGTAGAAGTCTATAGGAGACGAAACCGGTCGGGTACGCTGGGTTCATTCCCAATATATTGCACATTTTTTACATACTCCTACCCATTCCATTGGGGTAGTGGAGCGATTGTGCATTAATTATTCTGAATTGTGTATTTTTATTGTGACCAGTTTTTTTAATTTTTGGATTGCTGTGAGATTGCTCATTTTTTACAATTTTAATTAACCACTTTAGCCCAGGGCCTGTTTTTCAGATTTGGTGTTTACGAGACTAAAACATTTTTTTTTGCTATAAAATTACTTAAAACCCCCAAACATTATATATTTTTTTTTCTAACACTCTAGAGAATAAAATGGCAGTCATTGCAATACTTTTTGTTACACCGTATTTGCACAGCGGTCTTACAAGCGCACTTTTTTTAGAAAAAATTCACTTTTTTAAATTAAAAAATAAGACAACAATAAATTTGGCCCAATTTTTTTACATATTGTGAAAGATAATGTTAAGCCAAGTAAAATGATACCCAACATGTCACGCTTAAAAATTGCGCCCGCTCGTGGCATGGCGTCAAACTTTTACCCTTAAAAATCTCGATAGGCGATGTTTAAAAAATTCTACAGGTTGCATTTTTTGAGATACAGAGGAGGTCTAGGGCTAGAATTATTGCTCTCGCTCTAACAATCGCGGCGATACCTCACTTGTGTGGCTTGAACACCGTTTTCATATGCGGGCGCTACTCGCGTATGCGTTCGCTTCTGCGCACGAGCTCGTCGTAAAGGGACGATTTAATTTTTTTTGTTTTGTTTTTGTATTTATTTGTATTTATTTTACCAATTTTTAACACTAAAATAAAAAAAATAAAAAAATTATCACTTTTATTCCTATTACAAGGAATGTAAACATCTCTTGTAATAGAAAAAAGCATGACAGGTCCTCTTAAATATGAGATCTGGGGTCAAAAAGACCTCAGATCTCATATTTAGGCTAAAATGCAAAAAAAAAAAAAAAAAAATTTAAATGTCATTTTTCAAATGACATTTAAAAAAAAATGTCTCTTTAAGACGCTGTTTGGAACTGACGTTTGACGTCACTTCCGCCCAGCAGAGCTACGGGGATGGACGAGGGAAATTTTTTCCCTCACTCGCATCCCCGCTGAACAGACGAGCGCACCCGATCGCCTCCGCCGCTACCGACGGCTCCGGTAAGCGGCGGAGGGCGCGGGAGCGCAGCGGGAGGGGGGGGGACGCTCGCCCGCCACCGATAACGGCGATCTCGCGGCGATTCCGCCGAGGAGACCGCCATTATCGTTTACCCGACCGCCCACAGAAGAGATGGATATCTCGGTTGTGGCAGCAGCTGCTGCCGTTACCGAGATATCCATCTTCAAAGTGCCGACGTATACCTGCGGTGGGCGGTCGGGAAGTGGTTAAACTTTTTTACACTATGAGAGTTTGTTCTCTCCTTTCTTTGGGTATGATAACCTATTGATTGGTTACATCACTTTTGGATTCACGGAGCCATAACTTTTCACCCTTGGATTGCGAGTACCCTTTGATACCTCTGAAAGCCTCTCAGATCTTGGAAAGACCGTTTGATGACACCACACAGAGGATAAAGGGAAGACAGCCTTCAATCTGTCCATGCCTTTGAGACCCTCCACCGTATGGTGAGTTACGGGTCCACAGAATCTGGTAAGAGTATTTCACCATTTTCATATTACCAAGATGTTGGATTGTATTCTCTGAAGTATCTGAACTTAACTGTGTCTACTGAGAGATGAATTGACACCATTGTGACCCACAGATTGACTATCTCAAGTGTTGTCTATTCAGAGGACTAATCTCAACTCGCAACCTTATACACTGTGTTATATATTTTGTTTAAACGTTAGTATTGTGATTACAGACTAATATTTATACTTTAGCCCAAGTTTGAAAAAAGCTTGTGACCTTCATTCACATTGAATGTATGTTATATTCACGTATATGTTCACATTTTGGTTTGGCTGATCATCACCATCTATTGTGTTATATATATATATATATATATATACAACTTTCTTTGCACTTTTTTGATTATACAGATTATTTGAATACGAGACACCTCTGTCACTATTGGGAAGTGGGACACTTAGCCCCTGTCTCCATTATCCACCTCATAAGTGGAATTATTTATTTTACTTTTGGCGCTACACTTACCTTTTTAACATAGGATGCGCCTGCTTTTTGGTGCTTTATCTTTACGCTGGGAAACCCCTTATGGAAACGGCGTAAAGTAACTGCGCCGGACGGGCGTACGTTCGGGAATTGATGTATCTCGCTGATTTACATATTCTCGGCGTAAATCAGCGGGAACGCCCCTAGCGGCCATTTTAAAATTGCAGTTAAGATACGACGGCGAAATACAATTACGCCACTCGTATCTTAACTCAATCCCGGCGTATCTTGTTTTCTGAATACAGAAAACAGATACGCCGGCGTAGGTTAGAAGTTAGGACTCCTCTAGATAAGCCACGTAGCTTCTACCTGAATCTGGCCCTTAGCGTTTACAAAATAGGGGGTAGTTTATGGCATTTTGATTAATATTTTTTTTTATTAGTAATGGCAGCGATCAGCGTTTTTTTTCAGTACTGCGACATTGTGGTGGACACTTCGGACACTTTTGACACATTTTTGGGACCATTGATATTTTTATAGCGATCAGTGCTTCAAAATCTGTCTGCTGGGAACCCGTCTGTCCGACATGTCTGCTGGTTAGTACGCTAACCAGCAGACATATCTGCCCGCACATGCGTCGAATGGATTTACTTCCTGGTGCGGTGACGTGGCGGCGTCAACGTTATCGCCACGTCACCGCGCTGTCTGCCGGCGGGGATTTTGGTTTGATCGTGTGTACAGCGATCATACCAAAATAGCCCAGCAGACAAATCCTATCTGTCCGACCGATTTGATCAGATATATTTGGTCGTGTGTACGCGGCCTTATAGACAAACCAAAATAGAAGAGAAAGCCCTCATGTAGCCGCATACGTAAATAATAAGAGGGGAACAAGGAAATAGGGGTATAAGAATTGTTACCCAAAGTTCAGACTTTAAAGGCACGATAAACAATGGAGAACATACAAAAAATAAATATTTATTGAAAATAGTACATGGTACACATAAAGCATTAAGAGGAATTAAAAAACATATATATTAGATACATGATATAGAGTGAGCAACTGTGCGTCAACATGCTTCGTTGTTAAGCTTCATCAGGACACAAACAGGGCTCACTTATGGGAGGACAGCAGCCTTATCCACAAGATTCCAAAAAATCATATCCAATGATGTAACAGAGGATGATCCTGAGAACCAGTGGCTCATGTATTCCATGGGACCATTAAGAATGACAGATAATCAACATAACCCCCTGGAGAGAAGCCTAACGCTAATCACGTGATTTGCCTGTGGCTTCTCTCCAGGGGGTTATGTTGATTATCTGTCATTCTTAATGGTCCCATGGAATACATGAGCCACTGGCTCTCAGGATCATCCTCTGTTACATCATTGGATATGATTTTTTGGAATCTTGTGGATAAGGCTGAGGCCACGTACACACAATCAGACCGGTCCGATGAGACTGGTCCGACGGACCGTTTTCATCGGACCACGCTGAAGTGGTCTGATGTGCGTACACACCATCAGTCCAAAATCCCATCGGGCCAGAACGCAGTGACGTAAAATACGACGACGTGCTGGAAAAACAAAGTTCAATGCTTCCAAGCATGCATCGACTTGATTCTGAGCATGCGCGGGTTTTTGGTCCGATGCTTTTGCGTACTAACCATAATTTTGGTCCGATGGTCAGGTGTCCATCGGACAGATTTTAAAGCAAGTTTTAAAACTTTGGTCCGATGGACAACGGTCCGATGGGCCGTACACACGGTTGGTTTGGTCCGATGAAACTGGTCTTAAGGCCAGAACCGTTTCTTTCTTTCTTCCAATGAACCCTGAATGTGTACTGATGAAGCTTAACAGCGAAACACGTTGACGCACAGGGACTCACTCTATATCATGTATCTTATACATATGTTTTTTTTTTATTTTTCTTAATCCTTTATATGTACCATGTACTTTTTTTAATAAATATTGAATTTTTCTGTATATTCTCCATTGTTTATTGATATAGACAAACATTTCCACCTAAAAGCCGTCATTGCTTAAAAAATTCTGAATTTATAAATTCAAATAAAGTGTCAAATGTTGAGAAATATAAATGATTGATTATATTATTTTGTAATATAATACTAAAGCTCTGCTATGTGTATAATGTGAACAGTGTAAAAACCAAATACGGAAAACGGAACAGCTGCGCCATGTTGAACATTAAATAAAGTAATCGATTGAAAAAATGGTGTTCTTATTCCAACATACAACATACTATAATAAACATAATTGCACAAAGTCCCTATTATCAACAAATCAATACCGACTTCTTAAAAAAATACTAAAGGAATTGTTTTTTTAGCTAAATAGCTTCCTTTTCCTTACCGCAGTACTGGTTTCATGTTTTCATTGTTCGTTTTTGCTTTGAAGTTGCTGTAATCCTGCTCTGATCTCCACACTTCCTGCTTGCCTGTTTCCTTATAACCACAGTACTGGGAGCTTTTGCACTGTGGTCTAAGCTTTCATTACTGTGTGTCTAAAACTTCCCAGAACCAATCAGATTCATTTAAAAAACAAAACACTGCCCTGGATTTGTTTGTTTTTGTTCTGTGTGTCTATTTCTACAGTACTAGGAAAATGCAATGTGAAATTGTGAAAAAAGAATCTCACAAACCATACTACAACTTTTGTGCCATGAAAGGTTTACCAGTTCCTGTCCTGTTCTACTTAAATTTAGTTTTTTGCTGTGTCATCTATAACAACTGCCTTTCCCTTAGGGCTAGTATGCCTTCCAATACTTGGATGCCTCTAGTACTCAATCATTTCAAGATGTGGAAAAGCACTTATCAAAAGAGAACCAAACCTCCAAATCACCTAAATTGTAATTGTCAAACCCCTTAGTAGAAAAATATCAACTCAAAATACCTTTTATGGAAACACTACTGTTGTAGGGCTACAATGAATAACTAACATCTCTATACCATTTTTTTTTACCACTTCCTTACTGGGCACATAAACCCCTTCCTGACCAGGTGAAATTTCAGCTTGTGGCACTGCATCACTTTAACTGACAATTGCGCGGTCGTGCGACGTGGCTCCCAAACAAAATTGGCGTCCTTTTTTCCCCACAAATAGAGCTTTCTTTTGGTGGTATTTGATCGCCTCTGCGGTTTTTATTTTTTGCGCTATAAACAAAAATAGAGCGACAATTTTGAAAAAAAAACTATATTTTTTACTTGTTGCTGTAATAAATAGCCAATTTTTTAAAAAAAAACATTTTTTTTCTCAGTCTAGGCGATACGTATTCTTCTACATATTTTTGGCGGCATTCACATTTATACAGCGATCAGTGCCATAAATATACACTAATTACTGTATAAATGTGACTGGCATTGAAGGGGCTAACACTAGGGGGTGAGGAAGGGGTTAATGTGTATCCTAAATTGTGTTCTAACTGTGGGGGGAGGGGGGGTGACTGAGGGAGGTGACCGATGCTGTGTCCCTATGTACAAGAGACACAGATCGCTCTCTCCCCTGACATGACATGGATCTCTGTGTTTACACACAGAGATCCATGTCTTGTCCCTGCAGCCGCCGATCCCGGCATCACGGCTGCCAGGCACGCGCATCGGCAGGTCAGCGATGCTGTCGGCACGTGCGCGCCCCCCAGTGGCGTCTCTAAGAACAGGCTGTAAAAACACGGCCTGTCAGAGATTCAGGACGTCCCTACGGCCGTATAAAGTCGTACGGCCGTAGGGAAGTGGTTAATATAGAAGAAGAAAAAAGTAGAAGAAACCAGCTGTTTTATACAAACCATTTATGAAAACATAATACAACTACATACACAAATGAATCATAATCTTTATTAGACATGTGCAGACTGGAATATTTTGTTTCGTTTTTCGTTTTTGTCCAGAAAATAAATTTATTTAGTTACTCCCGAAAATCGTTTTGATTTATTTTGTTTTCGTCGGGAAAGTTTTCGTCCGAAAACGAAGATTTTCGATGACTTTGTCGAATTGAACGACGGAAATTCGACAAAGCATCGAAAATCGTCTTTCTGAATACAGGGAATATACCTATTCACTGTATTCAGAACGACGATTTTCGATGACTTTGTGAAATTGAACGACGGAAATTCGACAAAGCATCGAAAATCGTCAGATCTGAACGAAAACGAAAATAAATAATTTTTTTATGTCGGATCTTTCGGTTTTTGTTTCTTAAAACGATAACGAAAATACCCGACAATTTACCTGACAATTGCGCGATCGTGCGACGTGGTTCCCAAACAAAATTGGCGTCCTTTTTTTCCCGCAAATAGAGCTTTCTTTTGGTGGTATTTGATCACCTCTGCGTTTTTTATTTTTTGCGCCAAAAACAAAAATAGAGCGCCCATTTTGAAAAAAAATTGAATATTTTTTACTTTTTGCTATAATAAATAAACCCAAAAAAGATATAAAAAACCCAGTTTTTGTCCTCAGTTTAGGCTGATACGTATTCCTCTACCTACTTTTGGTAAAAAATGTGTTTAACGATTGGTTTGCTTAAAATGTATAGGGCCGAATTTAGATAGTCAAGAGATACGCCGTGTAAATACTAAGAATAGCCGGCGTATCTGTTTTTTGCTATTCAGAAAAGAAAATACACCGGAATTCTGCTAATATACGAGTGGCGTAAGTCTGTTACACCGTCGTATATTAGTTGCAGTTTTACGCTGGCCGCTAGGTGGCACTTCCGTCACTTTACGCGTTGAATATGTAAATTAGGGATTTACGGCGACTCCCGAACTAACTTGCGGCCAGCCATCGAAGTTTAGACAGTTTACTTAAGCGTTATTGTGGCGTAAGGTTACCCCTGCTATAGGAGGCGTAGCCAATGTTAAGTATGGACGTCGGGACAGCGTCAAATTGTACGTCGGTTACGTCGTTTGCGTAAATCGTTCGGGAATGGGGCTCGACCTAAGTTACATTCACGTCGTTTACATTGACAAATAGCGACGTGATTTTGCGCATGCGCACTGGGAACGTCCACGGACGGTGCATGCGCCGCCAAAAAAAACGTCAATTACGTGGGGTCATGATTCATTTACATGAATCACACCCCACATCACAAATTTGAATTGCGCGGCCTTACGACGGGCACTTTACGCTACACCGCCGCATATTATGGAGCAAGTGCTTTCTGAATAAGGCACTTGCCCATAATATTTGCGTCGGCGTAGCGTAAACAGCATACGCTACGCTGCCGGACAGATACATCGCATGTATCTGAATCCGGACCATAGTGTTTACAAAATAGGGGATAGTTTTATGGCATTTTTATAAATATTTTTTTTTTACTAATAATGGCGGCGATCAGTGATTTGTTTCGTGACTGTGACATTATGGCGGACACATCGGACAATTTTGACACATTTTTGGGACCATTGTACACAGCAAATACTGCTATAGAAATGCATTGATTACTGTGAAAATGACAATTGCAGTTTAGGAGTTAACCACTAGAGGGCGCTGTAGGGGTTAAGTGTGACCTCATATGTGTTTCTAACTGTAGGGGGGCAGGGCAGGATGTGTGACATCATTGATCGTCTTTCCCTATATCAAGGAACAGACGATCAGTGACAGTGCCACTGTGAAGAACGGGGAAGGTGTGTTTACACACACCGCTCCCCATTCTTCAGCTCCTGTGACCGATCGCGGGACACCGGTGCCGATCAGGTCCGTGGGTCCCTCGGGTGTGGTCACTGAGCTTTGGACCAGGTCGCGTGCGTGCGCCGGTGCTGACGTATATGTGCAATAGGTGGTCCTTAAGTGGTTAATTAAGGAATCTAATCTTAAAAACAAGACCCTATCTTTGAAATCCTACACATTTTCAATATGAGCAGAACTCTACCTAGATCATATGTTGAACAAAAATCCTTTACTGTATGTCCAAAAAATGTATATTTTTCATGAATTAAATGATGTTACTTCATACATCAAAAAATAAAGCTGAGCTTTTAACAAAACATGATTTTACATAACAGCTCACTAAAATAATAACTATTTAAAGCGGAGCTCCACCCAGGAAAGCAACATTTTGCCATGTTGTTTAAAAAAATAAAAAATAAAAAACCTGAAAAAAAAAAAAAAACTCACCCGAAATAGCTGTTGCTATGCGGAAGTCCGTAATCTGCCTCACCTGCACCGCGGTTTGATTTCTTCTTGTCCTTCTCCTTGTGAATGGGGCGCGCTGCTTTCTGGGAACTGTGTGTGTTCTCAGAGAGCAGCCGCCCATTCACAAGCCAGCGTGAGACTCGCGCAGGCACAGTAGGAAACGGGCAGTGAAGCCGTACGGCTTCACTGCCTGTTTCCCATAGTGTGAATGGCAATTGCGGGACCGGCATCGGGGGGGCCATCAGCGCGGGTGCCTAGGACAGGTAAGTGTCCTTATTTGAAGTCAGCAGCTACACTGTTAGTAGCTGCTGACTTTAAAAAAAAAAATTGCGGCTGGAGCTCCGCTTTAAAGTCTGTAAATAACCAAAAAACTCAAAATACTTTTTATGAAAACACTTCTAAAACGATCATGTGTACGGGGCATAATATCTCTATACTAAAAAAAAAAATATTGAAAACTATAGAAAAAGTAAAAAGTAGAAAAAGAAAACCAACTGTTTCAAACCATTTATTAATATGCAATAACACTACAAAGACAAAAAAAGTATACCTTCTAATGATAAAAAACACCCTATGGGCCAGATTCAGGATGGAGAGCGTATCTTTGTGCGGGCGTAGCGTATCCTATTTACGCTACACCTCCGCAACTTATACAGGCAAGTGCTGTATTCACAAAGCACTTTCTCTGTAAGTTGTGGCGGCGTAGCGTAAATGGGCCGGCGTATCTGTGCGTAATTCAAATTGGGCAGGTAGGGGGAGTGTTGTATTTAAATTAACCATGACGCGCCAAACGAACTGCGCATGCGCCAGCTGTGAACGTATCCCAGTTCGCATGCTCAAAATCACGTAGCAAATAGTCATTAAAAACGACGTGAACGTAACTTACGCCCAGCCCCATTCTGAATCGGCTTACGCAAACGAAGTAAACGATGTACAATACGACGCTGTCCCGACGTCCATACTTAACATTGGCTGCGCCTCATATAGCAGGGGTAACTTTACGCCGGTCCAACACCTTACGTAAACGACGTAAATAGATATGCTGGCCGCAACTACATTCCTGAATCGGCTTATCTAGCTAATTTACATATTTGACGCGTAAATCGACGGAAGCGCCACCTAGCGGCCAGCGTAAATATGCAACTAAGATACGACGGCATAAGAGACTTACGCCGCTCGTATCTTAGCTATATCCTGGCGTGTCTGATTCTTTGAATCAGGCGCCGAGATACGACGGCGCTCATTCGGACTTACAACGGCGTATCTGGAGATACACCATTGTAAGTCTTTCTGAATCTGGCCCTATGTCTTCAATCCTACAATTTTACAGTATGAGCAGAAACCTTCCTAGCTTGGCCTCCCAAAAAATGCAGGGGCTGATTTTACATAATTATATAATAGCCCACTAGGGATGAGCTCCGCGCTCGATTCGAACGTATTTTCGACTCGAACATCATCTGTTCGTACGTTCGTCGAAATTCGAACAAAACGGGTCGCTCGTGCAAAGTTCGAGTGACGCGTCACGGCCCATAATTTACTGCGGCATTGCATGCTGATGATTGGCCAAGCATGCACTATGACCCACATGCTTGGCCAATCACAGCATGCAAAAAATGGAGAGCCATAATTGGCCAAAATATTTCAGTGTGCACATGTCTAATAAAGTCTACTATAATCTTTGTCAATGAGTGCAGTCAGGCAGTCAATGTGTAAAGCCACGTACACACAATCGGTTTGTCTGGTGAAAACGGTCTGATGGAACATTTTAATCAGACTAACCGATCGTGTGTGGGCCTCATAGGTTTTTTATCCATCGGTTTAAAAAACTAGGAACTTGCTTTAAAATTATCTGATGGTTAACTAACCGATAGAAAAAAACGATTGTCTGTGGGGAAGGGAAATCCATCGGTTAAAATTCCACGCATGCTCAGAATCAAGTCGACGCATGCTTGATAGGGATTTAACTTAATTTTTTCAGCAGGTTGTTGTGTTTTACGTCACCGCGTTCTGACACGATCGGTTATTTAACCCATGATGTGTAGGCACATAAGACCATCAGTCAGCTTCATCGGTTAACCTTCAGACCGTTCTCATTGAGAGGACTGATCGTGTGTACGCGGCCTAAGAACATGTCTGGAAAAGCATGGAAAACACCCACCTTTTCTATAGCTGATACCTAACCCCGAATCATGCAGACTATATGTTGCATGACAAATCAGAGACCAGGCTGCCTGACAAAATGAAAAATTACTCCACTATTTGGAACCCCTGGTTCACACTTTAGGCCTGGTTTGACAGTGATCTCTTTTTTCCAATCCTATTTTCCCCCTATGCCTACTCCTCTCCCTTTTTTTTGTTCTCCCTCCCCAGAACCCCACCAATCCGGCTGAGAAGATTTAGAGCATTCAGCCAACAGTATCTACTTGTATTATTGTCTATATATTTTGTAGTGAAATGCAAAAATCTATGGAAACCTACCGAACCTAAAAAAAAAATCATGCTTTACATAAAAAAATAAATACTTTTTTCATGTACAAACAAAACAATGAATCCACAAAAATAACAAGCACTACAGACTCACAGAGTTTCCATGCAATTAATTCTGGTTATTTATAAATTATTAAGAGATAATTTCCCAGCGTAGTTAAACAACTAAATCCCAAGAAAATATTAATATGCATGACAGACTCCAGATGTGTGCAGGGAATTAATTCCTTTTATTTATAAAAGCACTACGCATTGAAAAATATATATCATTCAGTAGACAAACATCTTTGGCAATGCTGATTTCTTTTGATTATTACGTACTGTAAGTAAATATCAGTGCTTTCATCTCTATATGCATATTTTAAAATTATTCTTAAGCAATTCAATAAAATTAAATTATCATTGAAAAGATCATATACCACAGAAATACAAGCATAGCATTTGATGCACTAGTTTGCCATCATTAAGGCCTTTTTATCAGTAGTACATTGCAAATATGTTTGGGTGTTTTTTTATATAACATTTTCATCTACCACTCATAGTTTTTGGAGAATTTGCTCATAACTAATGTAGCGCCCCCTTACTTTCTGTAGGGGCGTTACACTAAAGTTAGTGGGGAATGGGAGAGTTACGCAGCTCCCATTCACAATTTGTCAAATTTTAGGCTGCTGTCATTTCAGAACTGTCCTGTAGGTCAATCTGTGCTCCAGGGGTGTGTTCCCACCCCTGGGCGGCAGCTGGCACTAGAGGGGTTCTGGCAGATTTGTTTTTCTCAGCAGCCAATCGGAGGGGTTGGTTCCCTCGCTAGGGCATGCTGGGGGAGGCTTTTTTTGGGGCAGCCGTCTTCTTTTTTTTCTTCTCTGCAGGGTCCAAGTTCCAGGTGCGGCATCCACCTTCAGGGTGCGAGCATCCATGGACCCTGCAGCCGTGGCCAACCTGCCCGAAGTTGCGCACCATGCGGAGCTTCACCCTGACATATAGAGGGGTCCTAGTAGCTTCTGGGTCCCAAACCTTTCCTAAAAGGATCCCAGGCTGGGAGCTGTGCTGTGGGGGAAGTTCAATGCTTCCAAGCATGCGTCGACTTGATTCTGAGCATGCACAGGCTTTTGGTCCGATGATTTTGTGTACTAACCATCGAACCTGACGGACAGGTTTCTAGCGGACATGTTTTCAAGCATGTTTTGAAACTTTGGTCCGCTGGAAAACGGTCCGATAGGCCGAACACACGATCGAACATGTCCACTGAAACTGGTCTGCGGACCAGTTTCAGCGGACATGTTCGATCGTGTGTACGCGGCCTAAGATACGATGGCATAAGAGACTTACGCCACTCGTATCTTAGCTATATCCCAGCGTATCTGATTATTTGAATCAGGCGCCGAGATACGACGGCGCTCATTCGGACTTATGATGGCGTATCTGGAGATACACCGTCGTAAGTCTTTCTGAATCTGGCCCTATGTCTTCAATCCTACTTCTTTTTTTTCTTCACTGCGGGGTCCAAGTTCCAGGTGCGGCATCCACCTTTAGGGTGTGAGCATCCATGGACCCCGCAGCTGTGGCCAACCTGCCCGAAGTTGCGCACCATGCAGAGCTTCACCCTGACATAGAGAGGGGTCCCAGTAGCTGCTGGGTCCCAAACCTTTCCTAAAATGATCCCAGGCTGGGAGCTGTGCGGTGGGGGATCAGCTTGAGGAGAGCCCTGAGGCAGGTGGTCCTGTGGGGCTTGAGCGAGCCATCTGGCATCCGGTGACCGGGAGATTGACGGGTACACTTCAGCTGTCAACCGCTGTGACCCTGACTAAATTCACTGGGAGGACTCGCTCATTCCGAATCACGCTCATTCAAGTACTAGGCCTGTGGCAGAGGCCCAAGCCAGGCCTGTGGCAGAGGTCTGGTCCTCCCAGCATTTGCGAGTTATGCCTCGGCTGCCAGGCCTGTGGCAGAGGTCTGTCCGGGGGCACTTTGCCCACTCTGATCAGAGTGGCGACGAACTGAGCTCATCATTTCTGAGAGCAGGATTGCTCTCTCTTCTTCATATCCAAGGCCTGATACTTAAGTTCTCTCTCTGCTCATCAACCTTTCCTGTCCTGTACCATGTTGATGAAGGCCATGTTGGGCCTTGGAATAAAGCATTGAAGAAAACCCAACTAAAGACTGGACATTCGCTCTCTATCTCAACTCACAAGTATCACCCCTAGACACCTGCAAGGTAACTCATCACGCCGATCCCACTTATCATCAGCGGCTCCTCCAGGGGTAGTGCTACACGAACATGATGGAATTTTTGTTTTTGCTTCTGTTCAGAGATGATTAGCTTGCATTAACTCATATCAATTCACAATGCAGTTTTTAACATGACTTTTCTCCAGAAAATTGTAATTGAATTAAGCGCACTTTTTAAAAAAAAAAAAAAATCATTCTTTTGTTGCATTCAGTACTGAAGATTTACTGTACAAAATACTTATTTTCAACTTTTTTCATATTGTGTTACATCTGAGTACAGCTAATTTTCTGTAGCCATTTCTCATCCACTTTCTTTCTACATGAACCTCCGGCAGGGCTGGACTTACCATTGGGCTTGACTGGGCTCAAGCCCATGGGCCCCATCCAATAATGGGCCCCTGCCTGTTAAAGTCTCCTTACTTTTTTCTTTGATTATTTCTCCAGCACATGCGATTCCTGATGTAAATAGGTAGCGCCCGCCCTGAGCTATTGACTGTCTGACGCTGACTGCATGTCCTGCTGGAAAAGCTCCTTCGGCAGATAAGGAACCCCCTTGTACTGCACAGGTGCAGCGCGGCTCTTGCGCAGTACGAACCTGAACTGAGCCTCCGAAAATAGCCGAACATGTAGAGCCGAGACGGAGTCAGCACTAGACGGCAAGCCGCACGCCGCGCCTGCGCAGTACAGGGTGGTCCTTATTCGGCAGAACACCAGAGGCTGTTGAAAGGTAAACCAGTTTCAAGGCTCTGTCTGCACAATCGCAATGCATTTATTGTAAAATGAACACTCGTCGCTGCTAGTTGACCTTTGTATTGTCGTGGTTTTTATTAGGCTGGTCAGATGGTAATTACTAGGACGTGAATCATAGGGAAAAGGAATATTTCTCTAATGACTAATGAATGATTTTATCTTTTTCCCCAAAGACTCGGTGAGTGCACAAGTGGGCATTTTGTTTCTTTTTGGTCCAAGAAATATTGGTTGTGGATACTTTAGCGGCGGCAGAGTTATTGATGTGCAGGGGGTAGCAAATAGGCATTAACCACTTAAGACCCGGACCTTTAGTCAGCTAAAGGACCCGGCCAGGTTTTGCGATTCGGCACTGCGTTGCTTTAACAGACAATTGCGCGATCGTGCGACGTGTCTCCCAAAAAAATTGGCGTCCTTTTTTTCCCACAAATTGAGCTTTCTTTTGGTGGTATTTGATCACCTCTTTTTTTTTTGCGCTACAAATAAAAATAGAGCCACAATTTTGAAAAAAAACTGTATTTTTTACTTTTTGCTATAATAAATATCCCCCAAAAATATATAAAAAAATATATTTTTCCACAATGTAGGCCGATACGTATTCTTTTACCTATTTTTGGAAAAAAAATCACAATAAGCGTTTATCGGTTGGTTTGCGCAAGATTTATAACGTTTGGTCCCGCGGTCCCGGAGCTTCGGACCGGGTCACGAGAGTGCGCTGCGCGACCCACGGCTGGGTACTAGTACAGGACGTACCTGTATGTGGATGTGCCCAGCCGTGCCATTCTGCCGACGTATATGTGCAGGAGGTGGTCCTTAAGTGGTTAAAGAGCTTGTTATATGTTTAAGATGGATAGCTGAATTAATAGATCGATAGATACACATATTTTTATTGTGGTGTAGGATCTTGGCCTGCTGTCCCTTCATCTCTCTTTCCCTCTTTCTCTCCTTTCTTTCTCTTTCTCCCTCCATCCCTCATTCATCTCAGACTCTAACCACACACCCTTCTGAGCCATGCCCACTATTTTGCGTGAACCAAGCCCATTTTTCATAATGTATAGAAGGTAGGGCACAAAACTGACTCAAGCCCAAGGGCCCCCACCACCCAAAGTCCTGCAATGACCTCCAGTGAGGGCTTCTTGTCATTTCTTAGGTTGGCATCCCCATGGTGACAACAGTAGACCATGCCAGGGTAATGTGTCTAGTAACGGCCACTTTTGTAATCTCGATTGGAAGCCTATGTGACAAGAAGACAGTGCAGGTAAGGGTAAGGGTAAAATGTTCATGAACAAGGCCCTTCACAATAAGATATCTAGGTATTATAATATTAGAAATCTGCAGACTGAGAAACATTAAAATTATGTTTGAAAATACTGTAATGTGTTAAAACTTTAATCATTGAGTGTACATCTACTTTAACTATCACGCCTTACTTCCTCTCTTATTTGCAATTCAAATCATTGTAATATTCTGCCTTCAGCTGATGGATGTGAGAAATGTGACCATAATTACAACAATCCACCTCTTAGGATTCCAGATTCCTCAAACTATAACATTTTTGGTGTTTTCTATTTTCCTTATGATTTATTGTGTGACAATATGTGGAAACCTCCTGATCATCACACTGGTGTCCTACAGCAAATCCCTCCATTCTCCCATGTACTTCTTCCTCTCACAACTTTCTATATTGGATATAATACTGTCATCTGATATTCTTCCAAAGATGATCAGCACTGTTTTGGTAAAAAATACTACCATGTCATTTTCTGATTGCCTCACCCAGTTTTCTGTCTGTGTTATCACAGAATGTTCAGAGTGTCTTCTTCTGACAGTGATGAGTTGGGACAGATATTTGGCCATCTGTAAACCATTGCATTATGCCTTGAAAATGAACTACCAGGTTTGTTGGATACTGGTCATCTTATGCTGGATTATAGGATTGTTTTTAGTATTTATTTACACATTAACCATGTCAAATTTACAATTCTGTGGTCCCAATATCATTGATCATTTTTTCTGTGACTTTGATCCCATCCTACAGCTCTCCTGCTCTGATACCAGCATTGTTCGTTTGGAACTAGCAATTTTGGGTGTTATTGTTGTAATTTTCCCATTCTTTACCATCTTTGTATCATATTTTTATATTATAATCACAATTTTAAAAATCCCATCAATTATCGGCAGACGGAAAGTTTTCTCAACATGCAGTTCCCACCTGACTGTTGTATCCATCTATTATGGTACCCTGGTTTGTGTTTACTTGACACCTAACAGAGGACAGACACAGACCCTAAATAAGCTCTTGTCATTACTGTACACTGTGGTCACCCCAATGATGAATCCAATTATATACAGCCTGAGGAATAAAGATCTGAAAAAAGCTGTTATAAATGTAATCAAAAACGTAAAAAATAAGTTTTAATAAAGATTAAAAATGTGTATGAATTTTATTTTATACACATTTTATAAGAGTTTTAAATTTTAGGAAATATTTATCAGTAACACACAAACCTATAAATAAATCAACTTGCTTCTGCATGAGGGATCTGGGGAGAAAAACAGAAAGCACCTCTAATGCCGGTCATACATGGAACAAATATTCAACAGGGAACTGGCATAATTTCAATCCATGTGGGCAGACTGTCAGGTTTTTCCTCATTGATAAATGCTGCCAGCTAAAGCTGGCAGCACTGATCTGTATTTTGAAGGTGAGGAATTCAGCAAAAGTGATGCCGCGTACACACAACCATTTTTAATGGTCTAGAAAAAACAATGTTTATTCCAACCCGATTATTGTTAAGCCTGCCTTGCCTACTGACGATCTTGAAAAAAAATGCTCCATTAAAGCGCGGTGGCATACAACATGTACGACGGCACTATAAAAGGTAAGTTCCATTCGGATGGCTTCACCCTTTGGGCTGCTTTTGCTGATTTCTTGTTAGTAAAAGTTTGGTGAGAGACGATTTGCGCTTTTCAGTCTTCATGCTTTTCAGTCTGTTAGGCCCCGTACAGACGAGTCAATCTGTCTGTTCAAATCGGTCGGACAGACACACAATCAAACCAAAATCCCCGCCGGCAGACAGCGTGCTGACGTGGCGGTGACGTTGACCCCGCCACGTCACCGCACCAGGAAGTAAAAGACTTCCACGCATGCGTTGAAACCATTTGACGCGTGTGCGAGAAGATATGTCTGCTGGTTAGCATACTAACCAGCAGACATGTCGGGTGGACGGGTTCCCAGCCGACAGATTCGAAAGCATGCTTTCAAATCTGTCGGGTGGCCAAATCCGTCTGTTTGCCCGTACACACGATAGAATATGTCTGCTGGGACGGTCTGGCAGACCGTTTCCAGCAGACAGATTTGATCGTGTGTACGCGGCCTTACAGCGTGACGAATGTGCTATTTCCATTACGAACGCTAGTCTTACCAGAACAAGCGCTCCCGTCTTATAACTTGCTTCTGAGCATGCTCTGGAGCCCACACACGATCGTTTTTAATGACATAAAAAAAATGATTTTTTTTTCAACCCGAAAAAGGTTGTGTGTACGCGGCATGAGTCCCTGTCCACATTGAATGGGCAGATGGGGGAATCAGGCAATTTTTTTCATTCAACCTTTAGGTTGAACAGAAAAAAAATAGGCCTGAATGGGCTAGCACTAAAAGCTCACCCCTTTCATTGGACATGATGACACACAAAGGGGGTTATTTTCAAAAGGCAAATCCACTTTGCTCTACAAGTGCAAACTACAAGTGCAAAGTGCACTTGAAATTGCACTGAAAGTGCACTTGGAAGTGAAGTCACTGTAAATTTGAGGAGTAGATCTGAAATGAGGGGAAGCTCTGCTGATTTTATCATCCAATCATGTGCAAGCTTAAATGCTGTTTTTATTCTCCTTACATGTCCCCCTTGGATCTACAATGACTACACTTCCAAGTGCACTTTCAGTGCAATTTCAAGTGCACTTTGCACTTGTAGTTTGCATTTGTAGTGTAAAGTGTATTTGCCTTTCGTAAAATAACCCACTTTTTGTGTAATCCTGGCCACTGAAAGGGGTGAGCTTTTAGTGTTAGCCCATTTATGCCACATTTTCTAGTAAAAAAAAAACAAAGTCTATATCAGTAAACAGACTTTATGAAAGCAGGGTTCACAATCAGTAAATGACTTCACATGTATCTTCAAACTGGATACCCAACAATAGGACTAAAAGTCACAATTACATCTAAGTGCATCCATAAAATTCCTGTAGGACTCAACCTCAACAAAGAAAGGCTTACCTTGAATTAGTTCTAGGTCTAAATCCACGGGTACACATGCTAAATGAGCTAAAGGAAGGAAGCTCTCCCAATCACCTTCCACATGGTAGGTATAGTAAACTTAGCTCACTTCATCACTTGAGAATAATTATTGCTCAATAGTAGTGTAGCACTACCCCCAAAGGAGCTGCTGGTTAGTTTGGGTCTACTCTCTAATCTATTTACCCCTTCAAGTGGCTCGAACCCTTCCTTGGCACACCAGACAAATGTAATAATATTGTGCCCCCTACTTGGTTGGGTCCACAATAACACATGTGAAATATGCAATAACAATAGAACAATACTGTTACCTTCTTCAGCTTGTGACTCCCAATGAGTAAGCACACCTCAGACAGTCAATTTAGTAAAATCAAAAGGAATAACTTTACTTGCCTTAGGCCCCGTACACACGGCAGAGAACCTCGACGTGCAGAACACAACGTTCCGCCCGTTGAGGTTCTCTGCCGGCCGTCAGATTCGGCGACCCGCCCGTCGGGAAAGGCAACCAGCCATTCATCCCGACGGGCCGTCGAGCAAAAAGAGAACCTGCTCTCTATTTGCTCGACAGGTTTCCCGACGGGCGGAGCTCACCGAGAGCGTACACACGGCCGAGGTTCTCGGCAGAATGCGGCTCCCAGCAAAGTTCTCGCTGGTTTCTGCCGAGAACCTCGGCCGTGTGTACGGGGCTACATAGTAAAAAGAGTAAAGGAGGTTGAACAACAGGTTAAACACACATAACTATTTGTATCAGAATGACTCTGCAAGCGTCCCTGCAGTAGTCAGCAAAACAAACCTGAAAGATTAACACAAATGAGTCTATAAATAACTGTAATTAAGTAAGTAAATCTAAGCTTGCAAGCTCCCCATAGTGGGCAGTTCCATAAAACTCAAGTGCAGAAACCCTTTGCCAGGCCTGGCTCTAAAAGCTTCAGAATTGTTCTTCAAAAATGAAGTCTATGTTGAAAGCGTTGGTGCACTTTATTTAATTGTAATCCAAAGAAAAAAGTTTAACTCAGTCAAAGGGGTATGATGAACACAAATGCTGCTGGGCTGATCATCCAGTCAGCATCAGTCAAATCTGCTGGCGCAGCTTTCAGATATTGGGCTTCTCAGCTGAATCAGTCAATCACATGAGGCTCCGACTCATAGAGTGCTATCAACTTATAAGCTGGGGATAATACTGGAGCTTGGGCAGGTGCCCTCTCACCCAAACATGCCTATTCCATCTGAGTCCTTCACGAACATGCGCCAATCATCACCCGCACCGCAACACACGATCTCTGGTATCCGACCCTCCACTGCTATGGTTGTCAGCTGGTAAGTTCTCTCTGGTCTCTCGATGACACGAGCTGGAGGCACTTGGTTTTCTCTCTACCTCTGGATGGCTGGTCTCTAGAGGAATCTCTCTTAGGCTGCGTACACATGATCGAACATGTCCGCAGACCAGTTTCAGCGGACATGTTCGATCGTGTGTATGGCCTATCGGACCGTTTTCCAGCGGGTAAAATTTTCCAAACATGCTTAGAAACCTGTCCGCTGGAAACCTGTTCGTCGGACAGGTTCAATGGTTAGTACAGGAAATCATCGGACCAAAATCCCACACATACTCAGAATCAAGTCGACGCATGCTTGGAAGCATTGAACTTTGTTTTTTCATCACGTCGTTGCGTTCTACGCGTTCTGGTCTGAGGGGATTTTGGTCCGATGGTGTGTACGCACATCAGACCAACAGACCACTTCAGCCTGGTCCGATGAAAACGGTCCGTCGGACATGTTTCATCGGACATGTCTGATCATGTGTACGCGGCCTTAGGCTTCAGGCATAACTGCTTAGCTGTAGTGCTCTCCCCTGTTCCGCAGAGGGAAGCCTGCAGGTCCCGAGAGAGCGAAATCAGCTCCTCCCCGCCTTTAAGTAACCTCCACCATAAGGCTGTGCGGAGGTGGCATGTGCTCCAAGATGACAAGGCATTGTGGGAGATGTAGTCTATCCCTACTAATTGTCAATGGAGTCCATTTCTCCTGATAACTCTAGTCCCACAATGCATTGCTTGTAAGAAAAATAAACACATATGTCCAATGTAATTGGAACCCCAGCGGGGATTTTGGCCTTCATCACTATTAATAGTCCAGGATAGTATGACTCCGCTACAGTAGATTTGTAAAAAGACATATCCAGAAACCAGAAGGTCATTAAAAGCTACAAAAATGCCTCAACACAATTCACACCTTACAACAAGTGATATTGTTTGCGCTGTGGTGGTGATGCCTAAAGATTTAATAAACAAAGCACAAAATAAAAACTCACATAAAGTCAGCTGAGGCGGTCATACATCCACGAGCAGCGAGCTCGTCTACCGTCCGTCAGGTGTAAAGGGTCCAGTGCTCCAATCCCGACGCGTATTCGTCACACCACGTGTGCACTGGACCGCCTCAGCTGACTTTATGTGAGTTTTTATTTTGTGCTTTGTTTATTAAATCTTTATTTTGCGGTATTATGCGATGTGCCCTCTTATTTTTGTTTCAAACACCATCGTTTGAGTATCGGCGGATCAACATCTAGCCAAACAGCGGCAGCAGAGCAGCACCTGACGAGCTCGCTGCTCGTGGAGATAGGCACCCCCTTTCACCACTCTGTGTAAGTGCACATCTTTTGATTGCTAGCAGGAATCCCTCCAGTGGTGACAGGACTACTCTATGTTTGTTTTTTTGTACTTTCCCCTTCCATGCACCATCGGATTTGAGGCTTCCATTCATCAAGAGTTTGATGCCCTATCTTTCTGGCTATATCAGATAGCCTTGAGGTAAGCTGATAGGATCACTAGAGGTGTGGGCTGCACGTTTTGGAATCCTCCATTGCACCTTCACTCATTTGGCTGCTGGAACATCTCCTTTTGACTTCACACCAGATTTCACTTGCTGCACCGAGTTGCATGATTAAGTTGGACTCTCTTCTTTTATTTGGTTTTGTCTGCAGGACTGAGTTTGACCATGCATTCTATTATGTCCACCACACATCTTTATAGATGACACGGTCACTGTTATTTACTGTTACTTTGTTCACATTGTGTTTTATAGAATTGTTTCTATATATTTATACATTTTTGTCACTTATTGTATTCACCTAGTTTACTACTTCACTTCCCCTTTACCATCACCCTTTAGGCATCACCACCACAGCGCAAACAATATCACTTGTTGTATACCTTTTATTGTCCATTTGGATAGACCTATTCTTTGTTTGCTGCAGTATACCTCCCGTGCCCCTTTCCCACGGCCCCTTTCCCACGGTCCAATCCCTTTTCACCCATTTCAGCGCAGGAGTTTCACCTATCACAATTCACACCTTACTCATTGGAGAAAACTTTCTTGTTCAACATTACATTCTTCAAAAATTTCAGTATTTGATGATTCCAATGAATGTTCTGAGGAGAATTAGTTAGGGAAGGGTAAAAATGCAGTAGTAGATTAAAATGGTTGAACAACTTGCCAAGATTTATTAGATGGAAAAAGACAGGCTTTAAATTTGTGAAAATCTACTGAATTTCTGTTGTTTGTAGTTTAAGTAAAATAGAAGGAAACATCTTGTCACTAGCTGAGGACCTAAGATATTTAGAACTTTTAATAAAGTGGCATTTTCTGAAGACACAGACACATTGGCAGGTAAAACAGGTCAAACCACATTATAATAAGGGACTTTTCTATTGTAACATCAGTGCTACTTTTATTTGAAAAGTCACATGTGGCTACCAAGCAAGTTGCAGCAATAGAGAGAGTTCCTGTGGCCACATTTTCCCTTTCCTCTTCCTCAGCTTGTAGATCTGTGTTGATCCTTTAACTCCTACAACCCAGAAGGTTATCCACCAGCAGACTGGACATGAAGTCTTGCACATATTTTGCTCAATGCGATAGGTGAAGTACAATTTTTATGCAATTTATCTGAGCGTTTGAATTTTTCAACAATGAAAAAGATACTGGGGGTTATTTACGAAAGGCAAATCCACTTTGCACTACAAATGCAAACTACAAGTGCAAAGTACACTTGAAAATGCACTGAAAGTGCACTTGGAAGTGCAGTCGCTGTAGATCCGAGGGGGACATGCAAGGAAAATAAACAGCATTTTAGCTTGCACATGATTGGATAATAAAATCAGCAGCGCTTCCCTTCATTTCAGATCTACTGTACCCCTCAGATTTATAGCGACTTTGTTGGAGATGTAAGGAAGCAGAAAGAACTATACTGCACATTTTTGGGGAATGTTTTGGAGAATGGTAGCTGAAACTATTGAATTAATAATAGGAGTGCGGCTAGGGGAAAATCCGGCTGCATTTCTGTTATTTGACATTCCTATTTCAGCAGAAAAATATAAAAAATCTCTGCTGAGACATTTGATGGTGGCAGCGAGGGCGTGTATCCCTGTCGTGTGGAAATGTGAAAGCCCCCCATCAAAAACGCGAGGATTGCAGAAATCCAACAAATGGGGAATCTTATTGAAAACAGAAAACAAATACTCCTGCGCATAAGTGGATTGTCTGACAATCAAAAGTCCTTAGTGATAAAGGTAACACAGGTAGAAAGATACGCAGTAAGAGGCTTTTTCCATAAAGACAGCAGCTTGTGGAACCCGAACCACACTCCAAATGGTCATGGAGGAAGTGAAGAGGGTCACTGCCAGCTGACGCGTTTCAAAGTGCAAAGCTTCTTCATCAGAGCCCAGAAGTCACTGATGAAGAAGCTTTGCTCTGTGAAATGTGTCAGCCGGCAGTGACCCTCTTCACTTTCTCCATGACCATTTGGAGTGTGGTTCGGTTTCCACAAGCTGCAGTCCTTATGGAAAATGGAGAATCTTACTCTGGCAATGAAAGATCAAGATGGCAGGTACTGTAAGACATGGGCCCCCTACATGACATATAGAGAAGAGAGGAGAGTTGATGACTGAGGCAAAGCGGCGGTGGGCGGCATGGGGCACGGTTAAAGGATGGGGGATTTTTCTATTTTTTTTTGGTGGGAAATGGGTGCGGAAGAAATAGAAAGAGGAGTTGGAATAAGTTGAATGGCAATAGAATGTATATAATCAATAGGATGTAATATAAATGTGGAATTAACATTGAATGATTATGTCTATTTGAAACAATGTTGAAAAACTTATGACAAAAATAAAGAATTTATAAAAAAAAAAAGATTTACAGCGACTGCACTTCTAAAGCCACGTACACACGATCGGTTCAAACCGATGAAAACAGACTGAAGTTCGTTTTCATCAGTCCAAACCGATCGTGTGTAAGCCCCATCGGTCCGTTATCCTTCCGTCCAAAAACAGATGGCTTGCTTTAAAATCGAACCGATGGACGGCTAAGCGATAGGTCAAAACCGATCGTTAGTACGCACGAGCATCGGTTAAAAATCCACGCATCCTAAGAATCAAGTCGACGCATGCTTGGAAGTATTGAACTTTGTTTTTTTCATCACGTCGTTGTGTTTACGTCACCGCATTCTGACACGATTGGTTCATGAACCGATGGTGTGTAAGCACATCAGTCCATCAGTCAGCTTCATCGGTGAACCTGTAGTGCAAAGTGGATTCACCTTTCCTACAACTCTCCTGCTCTGACACCACCATTGCTCTTTTGGAACTAGCAATTTTGGGTGTTATTGTTGTAATTTTCACATTCTTTACCATCTTTGTATTATATTTTTATGTTATAATCACAATTTTAAAAATCCCATCAATTACCGGCAGACAGAAGGTTTTCTCAACATGCAGTTCCCACCTGACTGTTGTATCCATCTATTATGGTACCCTGGTTTGTGTTTACTTGGCACCTAACAGAGGACAGACACAGACCCTAAATAAGCTCTTATCATTACTGTACACTGTTGTCACCCCAATGCCAATTATATACAGCCTGAGAAACAATAATCTGAAAAAAGCTATCAAAAATGTAACAATTTGTTTCAATAAGGATTAAAATGTGTATGAAGGTAATTTCTTACAAATTGTTATAAGAGTTTTACATTTGAGAAAATGTTTATCAGTAACACACAAACCTATAAATAAATCAACTTGCTTCTGCATGAGGGACCTGGTGAGAAAAAAAGAAACCACCTCTAATGTCAGTCATACATGGAACAAAAATTCAACAGGGATTTGGCATAATTTCAATCCGTGAGGGCAGAAGCTGATCTAACAACTGGCTTCCATACAACCAGCCTGTCAGGTTTTTCCTGATTGATAAATGATGGCAGCACTGATCAGTATATTTTTATTATCATGCTTTTTATTGAATTTTGAAGTACAAAAGGCATGTAGAAATGTTAGAAACTGAGTATATAGCGGTATATTCCAAACTCCATGTAGATTCATTTCAACAAAGGTACACACTCTACTTATTATAAACTCAATCTAGGATCTATCTCAAGGATAACCACTTACGATCTCTCTAAATGGTCGAAGTGGCCATGCACCAATAGGGGTTGATGTATGACCTCCTTCTGAACTTATAGGAGTGCATAATCATGCTTAAATCTTAGAGTATCCTTTATTTAAACATTTCAAAAAGAATACAACAAAATATAACAAGATACAACAAAAGAGAAAAATAACAAAGTATATACCCATTTAGTCACTTAGAAGTGATTATGGTTACCATTAATTTAAGTTAACATATTTGTCTGAGGCGGCGTACACACGACCGAGGTTCTCGCTAGAAACCAGCGAGAACCTCGCTGGGAGCTGCATTCCAGCGAGAACCTCGGCCGTGTGTACGCTCCTGGCTCGCCCCACCCGTCGGGAATCCCGTCGAGCGAATAGAGAGCAGGCTCTCTATTTGCTCGACGGCCCGCCTGGATGAATGGCTGGTTGCCATTCCCGACGGGCGGGTCACCGATTTCGACGGCCGGCCAAGAACCTCGACGGGCGGAACGATGTGTTCCACCCGTCGAGGTTCTCGTACGTGTGTACGCCGCCTGAGTGGTGTTTCAGATGTCATAGACCAGTGTGTCTTGAGTACCACATGAGCCAAGGATTCCACCGTTTAATAGTTTCATCATAATTCCCAGTGACTGAAGAGTGGAGGATTTTGTATGTATCATGTACGTGCATTGTGGAAACTATCTCAGAGACTGTGGGAGCTACTGTGACATACCTGGTAGTGGAGCCCAATGTGCAGGGAGCCGCCTCTCGTAAGCCTCTGGCTCAGGAGCCCCTGATAGAGTAAACAGAGGGTCTAGAGTTCAGAGGGGCACAAGTGCCTTTTGGTTGGTTGGGTAGCGGACCAGAAGTGGCAACATGAAGGTGTGAAGTGGTCCTAGCAGGATTCCAACAGCAAGCCGGAACGGATGGATGGCACTTGCGGAACAGGGATCAAGCAGGTGGCACAGACTGGGTTGAGCACAGGCATGCGGATCAGGAGCCAGAGTAAGTCCCAAAGGGAAGTCAAAGTCCAGGACGGGTTGGTACACAAGCAGGCAGAGATCAGAGCCAGGGGTCGGGCAGAAGCGGTGGTCAAACATAACCAGGGGTCAGGGGCAGGTTGCAGACAGACGTGGTCAGAGGAGGCCGGGTCAGGTAAACAGGAAGTAAACAGGTAACAGGTGCAGATTCTCCAGGGATACGCTGTAGACTGGACAGCAAGATGGTGAGGGACCAGGCTGTTTAAATAGCGTGTCTTTGGCGCCAAAACGTTCTCATCGCGTGCGCTCCCGACACGTGTGGGGTTAGGTACCACTCCAATAATATTTTCTGTTGCATCTCGCTTAGATTTGTGCTTTTGGTAAAGAAATACACAGCTCCCAACAATTTTTCCCATTGATGGACAGAGTACTCTCCTCCAATGTTCCTTTCCCAGGATAACAAATGATGCATTTTAATGAGCTTGTTTTTTTATTGTAATCCCATATATAAAAGTGATTTAACTTTGGATGTATTAGAAGGTTGTTGGTAAAACAGTCAATTTAACAGGGAGTGAACTGAGGATCTGAGGGGTCTGTCTTAGCAGATGTGTCAATTGCATATGTTTATACTGCTCTGTTGTAGCTAGATTGTACTTTTCTCTTAAAAACTGGAATAGTAAGAGTGATGCACCTTCCATTATGTCATCTATGTAGTGTATACCCTTGTTCTTCCAGTTAAGGTTAATGACTGGTATGACATTTTGGATAGCAGTAATAGAAAGTTTCAGTGGTGATGTCAGTCCCGTTCATTTGTAAGCGCCTCCGAGGTGGGCCCACACCCTTAGTGATACAAGGATGGGTGGTGCAGTCTTAGTGTCTAGAGATTGAAACTGTTTAAGCTCTGTCCACAATGTCCTGGAATTAGGTAGAAACCAATGTTGCATCTGAGCTAGGATTGTAGCAAAGTAGTAGCCTTGCAAATGTACATGCCCCATCCCTCCCACTTTCCTATGTTTTGTCAGTCTACCAAAAGCACACCTTGCGTTCTTCCCTTGCTATAGATATTTATTGAGCATGGTTTGTAGAGAGTTGAAGTAGGAATTGGGGATTGGAATGGGTAATGTTCTAAAAAGGTACAGTAGTTGAGGTAATACTTGCATCCTGAAAGCTGCAAACCTACCTAACCATGACAGCTCAGTCTTAGTTATTGACAGTAGTTTAGCCTGAATGGAGTTCAGGAATGGGGTATAATTAGCCTGGAGGAGATTACCTGATTTGGGTCCTTCCACAACAATGGGAATTTCTGCTCTAACCACTTTTTAAGTTCACTAGGGATCCCTAAGTTCAGAATGTGCAACCTAGATTCATTCACCTTGTAATAAGAAATGTTGTTAAATGCTCTAAGGCAGTGGTTCTCAACCTGTGGGTCGGGACCCCCTCGGGGGTCAAATGATGATTTGCCATGGGTCACCAAATCCTGGGCTGTTCCTGAAGCCCGCACTGTTCTCTCAGGAAGAGAGATAAGAGGGGGAGGAAGAAAAAGGGAGAGAAAGGAAAAAAAGAGCAAGAAAGACAGTTAGAGGGAAAGATGGGGGAGGAAAGGGAATTAGGCTAGATTGAGAGATGTAAAGGTAAAGGGAGAACACAGAGACATAGTGGTACATCCTAAAATGTATCATAAGGGGTTTTAATACTGTATGAGTGGAAGGCACTCAGGGAGCGCTAAATGTCCGTGGGTTAGGGCCGCAAATTACTTGTCTTGCCTTGGGTGCTTTTAACCCACACTATGAAAATAATTTTACTCTTAGGGGTCCCCACAACTTGGGATATTTTATCAAGGGGTCACAGCACTAGAAGGTTGAGAACCACTGCTCTAAGGGATGAGTACACTGCGTCTAAGGACTCTTCTACGTTAGTAAGAATCAGTATTATATCATCTTTAACGAGACTTATAACATGGTTTTCCCTCCCACCTGGACTTCTGTAATTTGGGGATGTGACCTCAGATAAGTTAGGAGTTTGAAGATCAACGGCAAAAGAGGGTACCATTTGTAATCTTGAATGGAGTAGAGAGAGTGCCTGCTATATAGACTTGGGCTGATGGATGAGTGTAAAGTGCCATTATTGCTGAATAGATGAGACCTCCGAAACCAAACTTCCTCAGGACTTGTTCCAAGAATTGCCAATGTATTCTGTCAAACGCCTTCTCCGCATCCAATGCTAGGAGCAGAGAAGGCATCCAACGTTGTTCGGTGATATGAATGATGTTAGGTAATCGTCTGGTGGCATCAGCCGTCTGCCTCCCCTTGATGAAACCAGACTGATCAATATCTATAATGTCAGGGAGAACATCCACCAGTCTGGCAGCCAAGAGTTTGGCGTAAATGTTGATATCATTGTTCAACAATAAAATAGGCCTAACATTTTCGGGTGTATCTGGTTCCTTTCCTGGTTTGGGAAGAGCTACAATGATGACATTTAGCATTTCATGCGGGAATGATGATAAGACAGCAGCAGAGCCAAACACATCAACCAAATGTGGGATTAGTATATCCTGAAATGTCTTGTAATATTTCCCTGTGTACCCATCAAGACCTGGGGATTTATTCATAGGGAGGGATTGTATAATTTTCTTCACCTCAGTTTCAGTAATAGGAGAGTTCAGGTTGAGAAGCTGGTCAGGGGAGAGTGTGGGATGTTTGGTTTTATTAAGGAATGCTTCTATGGTATCTGGGGATGGTTGTATAACCGTAGGGTCATTTTTAATATTATAGAGCGAGCCGTAATAGTGGCTGAAGCTATTGCTTGGGTATGAAACTGCTTCGTCAGCGTTTCCAGGTGTTTTATGTAGGAAATTTGAGTTTTATATCTATGACCCCTCAGTCTGAGGAGTTTCCCTGCCCTGTTACTGCTGGTGTAAAATGCTAGTTTATCGTCTGATGCTGTCTTTCCCTCTTAATTCTCACTCCTTTTTTGTATCATAATCCCTCTCCCTGCCCCAGTTGAAGAGCCACTAGCTCGAAACATGTAGGGTACATAGCCTGCAATCGCATATCCATCCACCACGCTCTATTGTATGTGATCACCTGTACTTGCTTTTTCATTCTGGCTCGTACCTTGATACTTTTGTAACCTTTTTTTACTACTTTTATGGTATTGTTTTATATACCTTTCTCTTATTATTAAAGCTGTCATATCCCTGTAATTGGGTTTAACTGCACTATGTGGAGCCTCCCTTCATTTTTTACATGTGCTTTCATATGATTTCAATCCCATGAGGAGCTTTTCTGTTACCCTTGATGTTTGGGATCAAAGAACTCTGGATTTCCTTAGATGACGTTGGATGCTTCTTCCATGAACCGTACCAGGCTGAGGATCATGTTTCTGCCTTATTGACATACTACCACCGGTCAGTGTGTCCACCAAATCCGGTAAGAGTATCCAATCTCCTTGATTGCCCTGGATTGTATGGTGGATTTTCCATTTATTACCTTGAAGTGATATATCTCATCTCATATGTTCTCACTGGACAATTTAGGACACTTTTTGTTTGTATTATCACTGAAGTGATTCTGGACTTATTTGCTGGTTTATCATTGTATAAGGTGTCTCACCTTTCATAATTTTGGTCCCTTATTAGGACCTATATGTTGGTTTATCACTATATTTACCACTGTATGATTTTTTTCACCTTTCAGGATACATGGTTTTTTACCTTTCTATATAAGATATGAGATACATCTCCACATGCGAGTGGATCACAGTGTCTCTTTTTAGCGCCACATTTTTTTGTTTTGTTTCTTTTACCCTTATTTACATATTCCAGGATATCTTTAAAGAACTATTTACTCTTTATTTATTCTGAACTCGACAGGTTAATGGAAAGAGGCTGATCAACTTCAACCATATGTCTGCCTGTGTAATGTAAATGAATCAAGACTAACTTCTAAAGATCTTTTCATTGTGGCTTGTGGTAATTTACCCTGCAATTGTGTGAAGGTGTAATTGTGATGATGTTGATTGTGTCTTCTGACACAGATGTCAAGTCTAGCCTAAAGGTCAGGTCTCTGAGTCATAAAGCTGCTGTAAGGGGGATTGGTTAATTAGCTCATGTAAATTAGGTCTGGTCAAAGGTGTATTTTCTGAGTAAAATGAGGAGAATGTAAGAACCTCCTCTTTTGGTGTATAAAACTTGTAGTTTTACAAAAAAAAGATCATCATTCCTGCTTAAACCTCAAGACAGAGCGTTTTCTTGTTATTGAGGGAGAATTCTTTTTATGGGTCTTGTTCGCCTGACTGGAGTGTCAGTAGCTGCCTTGTGTTGGGGAATGGTATGTCCTTGACTAGGGCAGTCAGATAACTGACTGCACCTAAACAACCATGCATCTATACTTAAAGGGGTTGTAAAGGTAATTTTTTTTTTACCTTAATGCATTCTAAAAAACATCTGACAGCACCGCCCCCCCCGAGCTTCCGTTTTACTTACCTGACCGTTCGAAATTCCTGGGCGCGTCCTTGACATCCTGTTCGGTTTCCAGCTTTACCGTTGATTGGCTAGGCTGGGTGGATTGATAGCAGCGCAGCCATTGGCTGGCGCTGCTGTCAATCACAGCGAATGACGCGGTGCGCTGGGGGGCGGGGCCGAGTGATACAGTCGGTGGCTATGGCTGCCGCTGTATCACAGGAGCGTGCCCGCAAAAGCTTTCCACCATGCTCGCTCGCATGATGGTAGAAAGCTTTTGCGAGGAGGAGCTGAGACATATATATATATATATATATATATATATATATATATATATATATACATTAATACAATATTTTAATAACTTAACCTTCTAACTCTTTTAACACTTTTTAGGGTCTATGATACCCTTTCGTTAGCATCTGGTCCCCAGCTGCCAAAATCGCCTCAAGGAATACTAACAGACCACAGAACCACCAACTTATCACTGGTGATCCAGACTAACACCAGACCAACTGGGAGGACTCCATACCAAAGATGGGTCCCACAGTTTCACACATACCTCCCATTTTCCTCTAAATCAGGGACCCAACCTCCAATGACCTATACCCCCACCATCACCTTAAATGTACCAAATACCAATTAAAGGGCGGGAGGGCGGGACTTATCACCTCGCTTGCTTTCTCTGACTGCTAGCCAAACTCCTCCTATCCTTCTGTACTACTTCTGCCACTCCTCCCCAACATCTCCTCCCTCCAATCCGGTGCAACCAAGCCTTCCCTAGGACACCTCCTTTATTCTTTAACCTGTGCCTCTTCTGTCAGTTCCTTCCACCCCGTCATGTTTGCCCTCCAACTACATTGCATTACGGCTCCGTACAAACAGCGTTAACCCCTTGCATCCTTGGATTGCCGTTACAAAGACATAGTTAGTGTTGGGGAAATGAAAATTCACCAGGTTGACAAGTCTGTGCTCTTAAATTCCCTTTAAGAAAAAAAATCTGCCCTCTTCAGCTTTAGGTTCTCCCTGTAATGTAAGGGTAGGTCTTGCCATGTAAGGTGCTGTCTTCCCTCCCCCTCTCTCTCTCTGCCTGTCAGGAATCCCCAGTTTGAACTGAGTTAAATTGCTTGTAAGATCCTATAATCCACTATATTACAGTAGTATATAATGTACAATGAGGGTTACAATGGGGGTTACAAAAGGCAAATCCACTTTGCACTACAAGTGTACTGGAAATACACTTGAAAGTGTATTTTAAAGTGCAATCACTATAGATCGCTGTAGCTCTGAGGGGAAGCTCTGCTGATTTTATCATCCAATCATGTGCAAGCTAAAATACTGTTTTTTTATTTTCCATGCGTGTCTCCCTCAGATCTACAGTGACTACACTTTCAAGTGCACTTGCAGTGAACTAGTAGTGCAAAGTGGATTTGCCTTTCGTAAATAACCCCCTATGTGTGTGGTTCTGTAATATAATTGTGCCAATTGTCTTTGTTAAAGTGCCGCTCTGCGCTTCTGTGAACCGCTGAAGCTCTCTTCCCCACAATTATATTACAGAAACACACACATTGTACATTATATACTACTGTAATAGAGTGGGTTATAGGATTTTACAAGCATTTTATACTAGTTCTTATTTTCAGGGTAGGGCTTATATTGCAGCTTTCCTGGAAAACGCTAGGTCTTATTTTCGGGGTATATCTAATTTTCGGGGGAAACACTGTAGTAATCAATTATGCAAGGGATTTAGTTACATCCAAAATGCATCTCCTGTGTAAAAACCATGCCAGCATTTTCTTTATTAACCTCTGTTAGGTCTTAACCTACAGTAGTTGTAAGCTGTTGAATCTCAGAGAGATGTTCTCTGGTGTCAGGGTGAAAAGGGATGGGAAAGGAATACAGAAAAAAAGCAAAAAAAAAAACAGAGGTTGTAAGAAGGAAGGCAGTCAGTATGTAATACAATAGGCGAGGGAGGTAAACTTGGGCAATTTATTTATGTGATTGTGTCTTCAGAATTTCAGGAGAAAAGAAGTTGGGCTACTATAAATTCCAACATTTAGTGGTTTAACCACTTAAGACCCGAACCATTATGCAAGTTAAGGACCTTGCCACGTTTGACTATTGCGCGGTCGTGCGACGTGGCTCCCAAACAAAATTGGCATCCTTTTTTTCCCACAAATAGAGCTTTCTTTTGGTGATATTTGATTACCTCTGAGGTTTTTATTTTTTGCGCTATAAACAAAAATAGAGCGACAATTTTGAAAACAATTCAATATTGTTTCCTTTTTGCTATAATAAATATCCCCCAAAATTATATAAAACAAATGTTTTCCCTCAGTTTAGGCCGATACATATTCTTTTACTTATTTTCGGTAAAAAAAATTGCAATAAGCGTTTATTGATTGGTTTGCGCAAAATTTATAGCGTTTACAAAATAGGGGATAGTTTTATTGCATTGTTATTCATTTATTTTTTACTACTAATGGCGGTGATCAGCAATTTTTTTTGTGACTGCGACATTATGGCAGACACATCGGACAATTTTGACACATTTTTGGGATCATTGTAATTTTCACAGCAAAAAGTGCTATAAAAATGCACTGTTTACTGTGAAAATGACAATTGCAGTTTAGGAGTTAACCACTAGGGGGCGCTCTGGGGGTTTAAGTGTGAAATACAGAAATAACAAGCAAACTCCTGCTCACGGGTGAATTGTCCAACACTTATTCGAAGATCTTCATGACAAGTCATACAATTGTCAAGAATGGTAATAGCAGAGGCCTTGCTGCCCTTCGTGGATGGGGAAGTCCTGGCAGAAAACAGAAAAAGAAAAGAAAGGTGCACCAGCCTGGTGTATTACCGCTTGACAATTTATTGAATAATAAAAATATTAAAAACTACTCACAAAAGACATAATAAAACAGGCTTGTCAACAGGCAATGAGGTATGTTCCCCTCAGACTGCACTCCACAATGGGGGGGCTGGAAGTATGTTGCTGCTGGCTGATGCGTTTCGAGGCGTCTGGGGCCTCTTCATCAGATCTTAGCAGTATAGACCCTTCCGCAGACACTACCTATATAGCACTACATTTATTGAATGTAGTGCTATATAGGTAGTGTCTGCGGAAGGGTCTATACTGCTGAGCTCTGATGAAGTGGCCCCAGACACCTCGAAACGCGTCAGCCAGCAGCAACATACTTCCAGCCCCCCCATTGTGGAGTGCAGTCTGAGGGGAACATACCTCATTGCCTGTTGACAAGCCTGTTTTGTTATGTCTTTTGTGAGTAGTTTTTAATATTTTTATTATTCAACAAATTGTTTTCGGGTTTAAGTGTGACCTCATATGTGTTCCTAACTGTAGGGGGGCAGGGCTGGACGTGTGACATCATTGATCGTCTTTCCCTATATCACGGAACAGACGATCAATGACACACCCTTCCCCATTCTTCAGCTCTGGTGACCAATCACGGAATGCCGGCGGCGATCAGGTCCACGGGGACCCGCGGGTGCGGTCACGGAGCTTAGGACGGGGTCTCGCGACCCCACAGCTGGGCTTAAAGAGTCACGTACAGGTACATGATTGTTCCCAGCCGTGCCATTCTGCCGGCGTATATCGGTGTGAAGGGGTCCTTAAGTGGTTAAAAGAACTGTTGGGGCAACACATGTGCTGGGGGCTAATAAAGATTATGATTTAGGGAGGTTATTATGTCACATACTGTATGCAATATTAAATATAGGGGAAAGGGAGTAAAACATTTCTTGTGTGTCCGAAAAGACCAGAGAACAACATATCTAACAGATGGGTGACACCATTAAACCAACCTCTACGAATAAACTATACCATCAAGCACAAGAATATTAAAATGTAATATCAGTGCCATAGGAAGGTGATAATTTTTCTAAATAGCAACATCTGTCCTAGGCAAGTATACAATCATGAAGGGATCGCCGAAATGTGTGTGTTTTCTGTCACGGTCATATGCACCTGACATGCAGGACAAGGATACATAGCAATCAAGTGGAGATAATCTCCCATTAATCTCGTTCTCTCAATCAAAATGACTCAACCAGAGAAAATTCCCAGCTCAACTCGCCAACCAGTTTGCTACCAACCAAATTGTTTGCAGATAGCAGAGGAAGAAGATAGAAGACATTGGGCCAGATTCAGGTAGAGTTAGGCTGGAGTATCAGTGATACTCCAGCCTAACTCTCACTTTGAGCTGGCGTTTCTGTTTTCTGTAAGCAGAAAACAAGAAATGCCGGTTTGGAGTTCCTATACGAGCGGCGTAATTGTATTTCGCCGTCGTATCGGAACTGCAATTTTAAAAATGGCGCTCGGGGCATTCCCGCTGATTAACGCCAAGAATATGTTAATCAGCAAGAGACGGAAATTCACGATCGTACGCGGGCCCGACGCAGTGACTTTCCGATGTTTCCGTAAGCGATGCGCGGCGTAAAGAAAAACATGCCCCCTACAGTAGGTGGAGTATCCTATGTTAAGTATGGCCGTCGTCATCGCGTCGAATTTAAAAAAAATTGCGTCGTTTGCGTAAAACGTCCGTGAATGGGGATTGACATCATTGACGTTCACTGACAGAATTTGGAGCATGCGCACTGACAGTCGACGCATGCGCAGTACGTTCGCCGTGGGATCGCGCCTAGTTTAAATAATACACGCCCCCTACCCGCCCAATTTGAATTCCGCCGGCTCATTTTCGCTACGCCGCAACTTTAGGAGCAAGTGCTATGTGAATAACAGTACTTGCTCCTAAAGTTTCGGCGGAGTAACGTAAATGAGAAACGTTACTCCAAAAAAAAAATTCGCTCTCCTACCTGAATCTGGCCCATAAAGGGCACTTAGTGCTCTGGATTGAGACAAACATACACTACAGGGGGATATGCTTTGCTCATATTTTATGTCACAGGTTTAATACGACTATAAAGAAAGAAGTAGGAAAGTGGGTGGATTAAAAAAGAGATGTTACAGAAATGAAGGAGGCGTGAACCAGAGAGGTAAAATGTGCCTTATGCCCTGTACACACGATTGGTTTGTCTGATGAAATCATAAAAAATGCTCTAGCAAAGCACGGTGACAAACAACACGTTTGACGGAACTATAAAGGGGAAGTTCCATGCAGATGGTGCCACCCTTTGGGCTGCTTTAACTGATTTTGTGTTAGTAAAAGTTGATTCACGCTTTTCTGTCTGTTACAGCGTGATGAATGTGCTTACTCCATTACGGAAGGTAGTTTTACCAGAACGAGCGCTCCCGTCACATAACTTGCTTCTGAGCATGCACAATTTTGTTCATGTTGTTAAAGCCCACACATGACAATTTTTTACAACCTTAAAAATGGCAACGTTAAAAACGGTGTGAAAAAATAGAGCATGTTCGAAAAAAAATGTGCCCATTTTTTAGAACCTGAAAAATGCGCTGAAGCCCACACACAATCGTTTTTAATGACATTAAAAAAAATAAAAATTAGAACCCGAAAAACGGTTGTGTGTACGCGCCATTAGTCCTAGGGATAATGGTCACCAGGATAAGCATAGAGAGTAAATCTCCCCAGAGGGAACACAGGGAGAAGGAAAAATCTGACTGAGTTTCGAACGCTACTCTATCTATCCAAGACCACCAAAACATTTTGGCCCAGATTCATAGAGCAATTACGCCTGTCTAACTGGTGTTAGACAGGAGTAATTTCAAATTTTGCGCGCCGTATCACTAGTTTGAATCCTCAAACTATGATACGGCGGCTTCGGGCTTCAATCCGAGAGGCTTACGTCTTCGTAAGCCTTCGGATCTACGCTGCGATATTTTTGCGGCCGCTGGGAGGAGTTTGCGTCGTTTTCATGCGTCGGGATATGCAAATTAGTTTTTACGGCGATCCACGAAGGTACGAGTGTCCCTCGCAATCGCCTACGTCATTTTTTGGCTACGTAATGTTAGAGGAGCTTTTTGCTGGTCTAACAGTGCGGAACCCATGTAAAGTATGGCTGTCGTTCCCGCGTCGATTTGAAAATATTTTTTTTTTTTAACGTAACTCATTCGGGAATAGGAATGTACGTAAACGACGCTACTACGATGTAACGACGTGATTTCGCGCAATGCACGGCGGGAAATTTGCGAACGGAGCATGCGCAGTTCGATCGCCGCGGGAACGCGCCTATTTTAAATGCTTCACGCCCCCTACTCGCGCAGATAGATTGCGACGGGAGAAATACACTACGCCGCCGTTGTTTACTGGACAAAATCTACCTGGATTCCACGTAGAGCCAGGTAAAAAACGGCGGCGTAGTGTATTTCTGATATGCTACGAGAATCTAATTCTCTCTGAATCTGGGCCTTTGACTTTAGATATAGACTTGAACCAGTTTTATTTCCTAAAAGACAACAATCAATACATCATTTTTTCTATGTATTAAAACGAATCACTTTAAGACAACAATAAGCACTACAGGCTCCCAGTGTGTCCGTGTAATTCATTTTAGTTATTTATAAATCATTAAGAAATTATTTCCCAATGTAGTAAAAATAATAAATCCCAAGAAAATAATATTGAGTACTCCCAGTGTTTCCATGTAATTAATTCCTGTTATATGTTTTATATATATATATATATATATATATATATATATATATATATATATATATGAGCAGAAATTCTACTCATTGAAAAACATTTAGCATTCAGTAGATGAAGATCTTCGGCTTTGATTATTTGTTAACTAATACATGCTGTAAGTAATTATCAGTACTTTTTGTTTTATGTTTTCAAAATAATTCTCAAACATTTGTATATAATGAAGGGATCACTGAAAAGAACATGTAACTGGAAATGCAAATGTTGTAATATTTCTCCTTTATTAACCCCTTGGTCAGTATTACATTACAGATATTTTTGGGTGACTTTGGAAATACTTTGGTTTACCACTAAAATTATGTATGCCCTGTACACACGGTTGTATTTTCCGTCAGAAAAACGTTATTTTTATTTTTTATTATTCATTCTTTATTTGTTTTAATAGCATACACATTTTAAATTGTTCATTTAAAAACAAGAAAAACTGTTCCTTATAAATATATCATACTTTTAGCACTGATGTACAATATAATAATTCTTAATTTGGTATACTGGGAGGTAGATAATCTCTTAGTTAAGGAGACACCCGGGCTGTTGGTTCTATCTAGTAATTTCATTTATACTCTTTGACCACTCTCCATTTAGTTATTCTCTTTCCCATCTATCAATCTTACCCCCTAGGGGGAAGTCCACTTTTTCTCCAACCATGGTTTCCACATTTCCTCAAAGTCCTTAAGGTTTCCTCTTTTTATATAGACTGCTCTTTCTTTACCAATGGACTCATTTACAGTATTACCCTAATCCATTCACTTACAGCCGGTGGTGTTGTTGCCTGCCATCTCATAGCTATTAACTTTCTGGCTTGAAATAGACATCTCAATATTACAACTGTGGTATTTCTTTTCTCCTTCCGTTCCTGCCTAGAGCCCAGTATACACAGTGTGGCCTCCATCTCCAACGTTATTCCAAATGTATCTCTCAGAGTGTTGAGCACACCCTTCCAGTAGCGAACCAGCTTTGGGCAGCGCCACACCATGTGCACTAGGTCTCCATGCCCCTGACATCTAGGGCATTTATCATCTGGTCTTTTACCAAATTTAAATAGGCGCTTAGGCAAGTAATAAGCTATATTTATCAGAATCAAATGGGAGATTTTCTGAGGAGATGAAACTGAAACCTTTGACCCCAACTCTAGTATTCTCTTCCACTGTTCTTGTGTTACTTCCCCTACAGTATATCTTCCTCCCATCTTTCTCTTACTTTAAAAAGGTGTGTCACTGTATTGATCTTTTTGGTTATCTGCGTATATATTTCAGATATGAGACCCTTAGTTGGGCCCCCTTTAACTAAATTTTGAAATAGAAGCATTTTATTCCACACTAAATTTTGTGTCCTAAACTGGGCTTCAAGAGCGTGCCCTACCTGGAGATAAGTAAAGAATGAGTGTTGCGGGATATTAAATTCCTCCCTTAAATCGTGGAATTTCCTATAGGTATCTCCCTCATACAGTTGTCTCAACCTTTTTATACCGCACCTTTCCCATTCCCCCACCTTTCCTATCTGGAGTATTTCATGTAGCGTAGAGTTATTCCACCAAGGGGTATACTCAGTGAATCCAGTGTAGCCCATCAGTTTTTTAACCTTTTCCCATATTTTAATTATCATTTTAATTGTTGGAGTCCTATATCTAAAGAAATCTGCTTCTAATAGTTTGATAACCGAGTCATGTGGGGCTCCATTCAGCATTATTCTCCCATTAGGGGTATCCTCTCCCGGGGTATTACATCTCATTAGTTGTTGCAATTGTGCCGATAAATAGTAGGTCTCAGGGTGAAGGACCCCCTTCCACTACCGGGAGCTGCAATGTACGTAGTCGAATATTAGTTCTCTAAAGAGAGTTTCAATTTTATTAAACCATTTTATACAAATCCAGACCGGGCAGTTATGCATTATATACAACAATTGTGGCTGCCAGATCATCTTAATTAAGCTGCATCTGCCAGCCACTGATAACGCATTGTTTTTCCGACGGAATTCTGCTCAAGCTTGGCTTGCATAAATACAGTCACATAAAAGTTCTCTGAACTTTCGTCCGTCAAGAACGCGGTGATGTACAGCACTACGACAAACCGTGAAAATGAAGTTCAAAGCTTTTGAGCATGTGCCAAATTGTTTCCGAGCATTCGTTGGAATTTTGCTTGTCAAAATTGCTACAGGTCGGAAAAATTGAGAATCTGCTCTCAATCTTTTGCTGGCGGAAATTCCGACAGCAAAAGTCAGATGGAGCCTACACACGGTTGGAATTTACGACCAAAATCTCACATTGGACTTTTGCTGGCATAATTTCTGACCTTGTGTAGGTGGCATTAGAGAATTGAGTGTTTAATATTAACATTATGACATTTATTTTTTGCTTCTGTTAAAAGATTATCAGAATGAACATGATACAACTTTTGTTGTGTGATGTCCTTTTGATTTACCAAAACCATGTAGTGCAAGGGCCTGCCTGATTGCATACAGATTGAAACTCTTAGGCTGCGTACACACGAGGAGACATGTCCGATGAAAACGCTCCGTGGACCGTTTTCATCGGCCATGTCTCCTGGGATATTTTGGTCTGATGTGTGTACACACGATCAGACCAAAATCCCATCGGACAGAGAACGTGGTGACGTGGTGGTGACGTTGACGCTGCGATGTTGCGCAAACAAGGAAGTATAATGCCTCTAACGCATGCGTTGAATCAATTTGACGCATGCAGGGGATTTCGGTCCGCTGGATTTTGGTCCAACGGCCAGGTGTCCAGCGGACAAGTTTCTTAGTATGCTAAGAAACTTTTGTCCTCTGGAAACCTGTCCGCTAGGCCGTACACACGATCGGACATGTCCGCGGAAACTGGTCCGCAGACCAGTTTCAGCGGACATGTTCGATCATGTGTACGCAGCCTTAGGCCTTGTACACACGACCGTTTTCCTCAACAGAATCCATAAAGAAACTTGGTGGCAGAGCTTTTTTGCCGAGGAAAACGGTTGTGTGTATGTCTTTCGTCAAGAAAACTGTAGTGGAACTCGACGAGAAAAAAAGGGAACGAGAAAAACGTGAATCGTCTCTCACCAAACTTTTACTTAACACGCAGTAACATGAGATTAGCAAAAGCAGCCCCAAGGGTGGCACCAGTGGAATATTACTTCCCCTTTATAGTGCCGTCGTACGTGACGTCACCACAATTGAGAACTATGAGATTTTGTCTTGACAGTGTGTACGCAAAGAAAGATTGTCAAGATTCTCAACAAGCCTTACAAGGAACTCGTCAAGGAAAACAATGTTTCATTTATGACGAGTTCCTCGGTCTGGGGATTGAGGCCTTAAGGTTTGACCTAATATTATATGGTTTTGGTAAATCTGAAGGAAAAAATCTACAGAAAATTGAATAGTGCGTATCCAACTTAACTCATATAAACCATTCACAATTCAGTTTTTCACGTGACTTGTCTCCAACAAAATTAAATCTAATTGGGCAATTGCACTTAAGTTTAGTTTGCTAAAACCCTTGCCATTTTAAACATTTTTTTATTCTTATTTTTTGTTGCATTCAGTACTAAATATTCACTGTTCAAAACACTTAACCACTCTGGTGGTATTCCCGAGTCAGGCTCAGGGTGGAAATCCAGTACCATAAGCGGTATCCCTGAGCCAGACTCGGGATCACCTCACAGCATCCAGGTGGAGACTACTTATTAACAAGAAAAATGGCGCTTATCATAAATTGGTTATCGAGTAGCACAAAAGGCCAAATCAATAACAAACAAATAAACGGGAAGGCAGCAGCTCGTATGCAAATGCACTGGAGAATTATAGAAAAAAGGGGGGGTTAGAGCTGCGCCATAACATCCGGACACGGTGTAAGCCAATAGTCCACAAATAAAATAGAAAGTAGAAAATATTCTTCCGCAGAGATTATAGTATTAACAAAAGAGTCTATAGCATTTTCAACTCAGGAATATGTCTGCTCGGAGCGGAATATGACAGTCACCAGCGTGATACACAACACACTTCACTCTTCGGTGAGAGCCCACCACCAGTTATATCAAGCAGCTTACCAGATGGGCTACAGTGACAGCAGTCGGCTATAGCCCAGCCGCAGCCTTTGGGGAGAGATCTCACTTCCTGGATGGAAATCTGAAACTTTGACTCCAGCACACCAAACAGACACCACCGCGCGGTCATGCATAAAGAATGGCAAACATAGTGTAATTCCGCGTTATTTTTTATTTAAAACACAAAGATAAAAACGTACTCACATTTGGAAGGAGTAATACAAGCATATAAAAAGTTGTTGCCGGCCGGCGAACACAGAGGCGGAGCCCTTCCTCCTGAACGCGATGACATCACCGCACGTCCTCCCAGACGTGTTTCTTCATTGGATGTTGTCAATGGGATCAATGGGACTACTTACCTTGTCCCCTGGATCCTGCGATGTCTCCCTGCTGTGTGATCGAGCTGTCTCCTCACTTGATTCATACAGTGCCCGTGTGCCACCGAGCTCCGTTCTCTGCGATGTTACGACGCACGAGGGCGGAGATCGGCGCCAAATAAAAAAAAACAAAAACAAAGTACATATACAGTATACTACTGTATAAAATAAATGCACACCCCCTTTGTCCCTAGTGGTCTGCCCAGTGTTCTGCATGTACTTTTATATAATAAAATCTGTTCTTTCTGCCTGGAAACTGTAGATTGTCCATAGCAACCAAAAAGTGTCCCTTTATGTCAAAAGTGGTTTTAGAAAACAGCGATACTAAATTAGAATCACTTGCAGAAACGAGCGATAGCGATTTGTGGGGAAATTCATCATCAAACACGGAAAGTAATCATTTTTATTATTATTATTTGTTATAATTATTTTTAGTTATTTATTATAATTTATGATTTTGTGTTTTAAACTTTATCATACCCGGGATATCTATTAGACTCTTGTTTGGACAGATTTAAGTGAGTTATTCCTAAGAATTGCAGACCTACAGTATAAAACGCCAAATTTCCATGCAAAATAATGGTACCGCTTTCAGCACCTAGAATCTGAAAGAATCATACCGCCAGGGAGGTTAATTTCAACCTCGGTACTCAAACTAAATGTAATCTTTTCTATCCAACTTTTGTCTACATGTTCTCCAGTGATGGCTACATGGTATTTCTTTCATGGGTTTCCTCATGGTGACAATGGTGGCAAAATGTGTAGAAATGGCCATTTACATCATCTCTATTGAAAGCCCATGTGACAGGTTAGCAAGGTGCGAGTATAAATAGCAGACAAGGGCAAGGTGTTTGTTCTGCCTCAAACAGAAAATTAATGAACCTGTTTTGCCTGCAATATCCAATTAGACAAGATGGAACCAGTGGTACATTTACTGTTTTTGCAGAAACTAGAGACTGTTCATCTTTAACAGAAGTTCCCATCATTCTTCAGTCTAAAGAAGAGAAACAGGTGCATTCCGGAAACTAAAACTTCATCTTAAAGGGGTTGTAAAGGATTTTTTTTTCCCTAAATAGCTTCCTTTACCCTAGTGCAGTCCTCCTTCACTTACCTCATCGTTCGATTTCGCTTTTAAATGTCCTTATTTCTTCTGATAAATCCTCACTTCCTGTTCTTCTGTCTGTAACTCCACACAGTAATGCGGGGCTTTCTTCTTGGTGTGGAAAAAGCCTATAAGGCCCCGTACACACGAGCAGACAGATTTGTTCAAATCGGTCGGACAGACCGATTTGAACAAATCTGTCTGCTGGGATGTATTGGTTTGATCGTCAACACATGATCAAACCAAAATCCCCGCCGGCAGACGGCGCGCTGACGTGTCGGTGACGTGGCGGTGACGTTGATGCCGCCACGTCACCGCACCAGGAAGTGAATTACTTCCACGCATGCGTCGAATCCATTTGACGCATGTGCGTGAAGATATGTCTGTTGGTTAGCGTACTAACCAGCAGACATGTCGGGCCGACGGGTTCCCAGCGGACAGATTTGAAAGCATGCTTTGAAATCTGTCGGGTGGCCAAATCCGTCGGCTTGCCCGTACACACGATCGAATCTGTCTGCTGGGACGGTCGGGCTGACCGTTTCCAGCAGATAGATTTGACAGCCTTAAGGGGGGAGGGGGCGAGCAGGAGTGTCAGGACGCTCTCTAACACACAGCTTCTTTCTCTATCTGCAAAGTAGAGAGCATCCTAACTCTCATGCTCACCCCTTCCCCCCTCAAGAGGCTTTCTCCACACCAGGGAGGAAGCCTTACATTACTGTGTGAAGTTACAGACAGACGAACAGGAAGTGAGCATTTCTCAGAAGAAATAAGGACATTTAAAAGCAAAATCGAAGGATGAGGTGAGTGAAGGAGGACTGCACTAAGGTAAAGGAAGCTATTTAGAGAAAAAAATTGTCTCCTTTACAACCCCTTTAATGTAATCTTTTCTTGGCAACTTTCTGTCTACATGCACTCCAGTGATGACTAGTGTTGCTCACGAATATTCGCATTGCGAATATTCGCTACGAATATTGCATATTCGAGTATTCGCGAATATCGCGAATATCGCGGCGAATATTCGCTATTTCGAATATTCGAATGTTTTAAATTTTTTTTTAGAACAGATCACATCCTAGAGATCCCCATCGACGTCTAAAAGCATTGCTGGTATGATTAGAGACCTTGGGCCGAGTAGCTGCAGCGCTCATTTTATATTGCCGAAAAATCGCAATGCGATTATTCGGCAAATAGCGATATCGCGCGATTAATTTATATTGTAATATATCACGAATATTCTGAGCCAATCAGAGTACTCCATTCCGCATTTCTCGAAATTTCGAAATTATTTTGTATTGTAATATATCACGAATATTCTGAGCCAATCAGAGTGCTCCATTCCGCATTTCTCGAAAATTCGCAATTATTGTGTATTGTAATATATCACGAATATTCTGAGCCAATCAGAGTGCTCCATTCCGCATTTCTCGAATATTCGCAATTATTGTGTATTGTAATATATCACGAATATTCTGAGCCAATCAGAGTGCTCCTTCCGCATTTCTCGAATATTCGCAATTATTGTGTATTGTAATATATCACGAATATTCTGAGCCAATCAGAGTGCTCCTTCCGCATTTCTCGAATATTCGCAATTATTGTGTATTGTAATATATCACGAATATTCTGAGCCAATCAGAGTGCTCCTTCCGCATTTCTCGAATATTCGCAATTATTGTGTATTGTAATATATCACGAATATTCTGAGCCAATCAGAGTGCTCCTTCCGCATTTCTCGAATATTCGCAATTATTGTGTATTGTAATATATCACGAATATTCTGAGCCAATCAGAGTGCTCCATTCCGCATTTCTCGAATATTCGCAATTATTTTATATTGTAATATATCACGAATATTCTGTGCCAATCAGAGTGCTCCATTCCGCATTTCTCGAATATTCGCAATCGCAATTCGCAATTCGCAATCGCAATCGCATTCGCGATAGCGAAAATTCGCAATCATTTCATTTCGAAAATATATCACGAATATTCGTATTTAGCGAATATCTGTCGAATATTCGACTATATATTCGAGATATATCGCGAATTCGAATATGGCATATTCTGCTCAACACTAGTGATGACTACATGGTATTTCTTTCATGGGTTTCCTCATGGTGACAATGGTGGCAAAATGTGTAGAAATAGCCATTTATATCATCTCTATTGAAAGCCCATGTGACAGGTGAACAAGGTGCGGGTATAAATGGCAGACAAGGGCACGGTGTTTGTTCTGCCTCCAACTGAAAATGAATGAACCTGTTTTGCCTGCAATATCCAATTAGACAAGATAGAGCCAGTGGTACATTTACTGTTTTTGCAGAAACTAGAGACTGTTCATCTTTAACAGAAGTTCCCATCATTCTTCAGTCTAAGGAAGAGAAACAGGTGCATTCCAGGAACTAAAACTCCATCTTAAAGGGGTTGTAAAGGAAAACATTTGTTTCCCTAAATAGTTTCCTTTACCTTAGTGCAGTCCTCCTTCACTTACCTCATCCTTCCATTTTGCTTTTAAATGTCCTTATTTCTTCTGAGAAATCCTCACGGCTATGGCCGCTCGCTGTATCACGGAGCACGCCTGCAATTGCTCACCACCATGCGAGCTCTCGCATGACTGTGGTCAGTAATTGCGGGGAGGACAGAGACAGCCGCCGAGGGACCCCAGAAGATGTGGTTCGGGGCCACTCTGTGCAAAACGAACTGCACAGTGGAGGTAAGTGTAACATGTTTGTTATTTTAAAGGAAAAAAATAATAATTTACTAACCCTTTTTTTTTTTAAAGATTATTTCAAATCTTCTTAGAACATTCGACTGACAACATAACCCTTCAATGACAGATTCAACCTTAATTAATTTGGATTTTCGAATGAATGCATTTTTTTTAACGAAAAACAAAATAAATAAAAACGAATTTCGTGAGTAACTAAATACATTTATTTTTTGGACGAAAACGAAATTCCGAAACAAAATATTTCAGTGTGCACATGTCTAGAACAGTGTTGTCACTTCAAAAAATGGAGTTTCCAAACAAAGACTTTTATGAAAAGATCACTAGTTATTATGTTAAGAAAAGCTTCAGATTGAAAAATATTGAAAATAATTTTTTAAATTACTGTAACATGTTAAAGCTCAAAGTGGTTGTAAATCTAAAAAACTGCAAGACAAAGGCATAATGATTTAGCATGCATAGCATACTAGCTCATTATGAAATACTTACCTTAGATCGAAGGCCTCGCAGAGGTCCCGGCACACTACTTTGTCTGGCGACATGTCTCCCGGAGTTATTTCCGGGTATTGTGGGTTTCAGCGCTGTTATTGGGCGTGGCAGCGATGTCATCACTCCCGTACGTGCGTGCTGGAGCCACTGATAACGGCACATCAGCTTAAGAAATAGCATGTGTGATCCGTTTCTTTAGTGCGCATGGGCCGATGACCGTGCAGGTTTAAGAGATATCCATGGTACCTATAGGTAAGGCTTACCTGTAGTCAAAAATGGTCTGGAATTGCGCTTACACATGATTGAAATTTCCAATGGAAAAAGTCAAACTGACTTTTTCATTTGGATATTCCGCTCATGTGTAGCCCCATCAGGCCATGTACACACGATCAGACAGGTCCGATGAAACTGCTCTGCAGACCAGTTTCATCGGACCTGTTGATGTTGTGTACGGCCCATCAGATCGTTGTCCGTCGGACCAAAGTTTTAAAACTTGCTTTAAAACCTGTCTGTCCGTAGGACAGGTTCGATGGTTAGTACACAAAAGCATCGGACCAAAAACCTGCGCATGCTCAGAATCAAGTCGACGCATGATTTAGAAGCATTGAACTTAATTTTTTCATCATGTCGTTGTGTTCTACGTCACCGCGTTCTGGTCTGATCGGATTTGTGGTCTGATGGTGTGTACGCACATCAGACCATCAAACAAGTTCAGAGTTCTCTGATGAAAACTGTCCATCGGACAAGTTTCATCAGACCGGTCTGATCATGTGTACAGGGCCTCAGAATTTATTCATTAGAAATTCCGATGACTTCCATCGGAGTTTAGATACAGAACATGTTCTATTTTTTCCAATGGAATTCTGTAGGAATTCCGATGTGATTTGGCCGGGCAAAGCCGGATCGTGTGTATGCGGCATAAAGGTTTACAACCACTTTACATAGTTGTATTTACATCTACTTTAGCCACCATTCCTGATTTCCTCTCTTTGTTTTAACTCAAATGGAACTGATTTACATCAACTGGGAAAAGCTGATTTGTAAAATTGTAATCTTCTGCCTTCAGTTTATGGATCAAAGAAATTTCACCAGCATTACCACAATCCACCTCTTAGGATTTCAGATTCCACAAAGTATTATGTTTTTGGTGTTTTGTATTTTTCTTTTGATTTATTGTGTGACAATTTGTGGAAACCTCCTGATCATCACACTGGTGTCCTACAGCAAATCCCTCCATTCCCCCATGTACTTCTTCCTCTCCCAGCTCTCTGTAGCAGATATCTTACTGGTGACTGATATTCTTCCTAACCTGATCAGCACTGTTTTGGAAAAAAGAACTATCATGTCCTTTTCTGACTGTCTTGCTCAGTTTTATTTATTTTGTATTGTAGATACATTAGAGTCTCTCCTCCTGACAGTGATGAGTTGGGACAGATATTTGGCCATCTGTAAACCATTGCATTATTCTATGAAAATGAACCATCAGGTTTGCTGGATGTTGGTTGGCCTATGTTGGATTGTAGGGATTTTTGCAGTATCAAGTTACGTTTTATCCATATCAAAATTAAAATTTTGTGGCCCCAATATTATTGATCACTTTTTCTGTGACTTTGATCCAATTCTACAACTCTCCTGCTCCGACACCACTACTACTCGTTTGGAAGTGACGGTTTTGGGTGTTCTATTTGTCATTTTGCCATTCTTCACCATCATTGTATCCTATTCTTATATTATAGTCACAATTTTAAAAATCCCGTCTATTACCGGCAGACAGAAAGTTTTCTCAACATGCAGCTCCCACCTGACAGTCGTGTCCATTTTTTATGGTACCCTGGTTTGTGTATACTTGGTACCTAGTGGAGGACATATGCAGACCCTAAATAAGCTCTTATCATTAATGTATACTGTGGTCACGCCAATGTTAAATCCAATTATATACAGCCTGAGGAACAAAGATCTGATAAAAGCTGTTAGAAAAATGAATCATTGCCTTTAAAGGATTTCAGTAAAGTTTTCAGATTTCAGTATCAGTAAAATGTGTACAAATGATACAATTAAAGTTGTAGCAACTTACAAAGCAAAGAAGGAAGTACACACCAAAAGCCGCTGTATTTTAAGTATAACCTAAAGGTTTTAGCTCTATCCACTCTCAAACCATGCCAGCTAATGCGTTTGAACCATCATGGGTGTAATGTTATCCATGATGGGGAAACGCATTAGAAGGCATGGTTTGGAAGGGGATTGAGCTAAAGCCTTTGTGTGAGGCCTCGTACACACGACCGAGAAACTTGTCGTAAAAGAAACATAATTTTCCTTGACAAGGTTCTTGTCAGGCTTGTTGAGAATCTTGTCAAGCTTTTCTTACATACACACTGTCAAGACAAAATCTTGTCGTTCTCAAACGCGCTGACGTATAACGCGTATGACGGCACTATAAAGGGGAAGTTTGATTCCACTGGCGCCACCCTTGGGGCTGCTTTTTCTAATCTCATGTTACTGCGTGTTAAGTAAAAGTTTGGTGAGAGACGATTCACGCTTTTCAGTCTGTTACAGCGTGCCAAATGTGCTATCTCCATTACGAATGATACTTTTACCGAAGGTGCGCTCCTGTCATATACTTTATTCTGAGCATGTGCAGGTTTCTAAGCATACACACAAACGTGTTTCTCTTGTCGTAAACCAGCCCGATGAGAAACACGACGAGGAAATTGAGACTCTCGATGATAAAAAAAAGAACTTTTTCTCTTTTTTTTTCTCGTCGAGATCCACAGCAGTTTTCTCGACGAAAAACATACACATGACCGTTTTTCTCTGCAAAAAAGCTCTGCCACCAAGTTTCTTGATGGATTTTTTAGAGGAAAATGGCTAAGTTTAGGCTGGGTATCTATGCGACTGATTCTTAGAATCAGTTACGCATAGATATGGCGTAGATCCGACTTGTGTAAGTCACTTACACCGTCGGATCTAAGTTGTAATGTTACGCTGGCCGCTAGGTGGCGTTTCCGTCGATTTCTGTGTCGAATATGCAAATGAGCATGATACGCCGATTCCCGAACGTATTTGCGCGCCGTCATCGTAGTTTACGTAGTTTGTGTAAGCGTAAGGTTACCCCTGCTATATGAGGGGTAACCTTGCGTAGGTCCGGTGTAAGCCATGTTAAGTATGGACGTCGGGACAGCGTCGCGAATAGGGCTGTACGTTAATTACGTTGCCGTCAAAATCAATGTATTTGCGGCGTGCTATGGAGCATGCGTAGTGGGCTGCATTTACGGCTGGTGCATACGCAGTTCGTTCGGCGTGGGGGCATGCTTAATTTAAATAGAGCACTCCCCCCTCCTTCCCTATTTGAATTACGCGGCCTTACACCATCCCATTTACGCTACGCCGCCACAAATTACGTAGCAAGTGTTTTGAGAATACATCACTTGCCCATAGCTGCGCTAACAAAGAGCAGATCTATGAGAATCTGGCCCTCTTTGTTTGTTTTTTGACATGCATCCACCCTTCCAGTGCTCCTTGCTGTAAAGAACAATTATAGGTAGGGGCAGTGACTTATATTTTGTATTGTTGTCATTGTGGTCAGGCAATGCACTAGCACCTTTGCTTCCATGTGCAATGTGCTGGGTGTTTAGTGTGTTCCTGCCCCTTTAAGAAGGGTTGGGCTCCACCCAGTCACCTGCCCTTCATCTATTCATCAGCATACATCTGCTTCCATTCAGGAGACTTTTTACATTTTAGATTTAGGGTCTGCAGTACACAGGGAGCCTTGACGGGGCCTGCAGCTTACGCATTCATTTGCTAATGCGTGCAACTACACCCCTGTTTTTAACGCATACTGTTAGACAGGTGAATTTGGTTGGTTGCTGATTGGTTGGTAAGTTGAGCTTGGAAATTCTTTGTTTGTTTTTTGTACATGCATTCTCCCTTCCAGTACTCCTTGCTGTGAAGACCAGTTATAGTTAGGGGATCAGGGCTGTCTTGATGAGAGGACACACCTGGGCACTGCCCAGGGGCCCCAGCTGCATGGGTGCCCCTGCACTTTCCCCAAAGCAGCTGGTCCTTGAGCCCACGCTGCCCTGAAATTGGGGGCCCCATGATGGCACTGAGAGTGATGGATACACTGGGGAGACAGGCTGGCAGTGGTGCGCCATGCTGTGCAGAATGATACCTATTATTTCACAGCCAGCAGGGAGGGGCAGGGCCGGAGCGCCATTGATGCTCTGAAACCGCCCCATGCAACTTGAATGCTCATGACTCAAAGGAAGGGATGTAGATAGGCCACAGTGTAGGCGGTATCAGGGATGTCGTGGGGTCACAATTTAAGGGGTATCTTATGGTATAATTTTTACAGTGCTGGGGAGAATATCTAGGAAGGATGTAGAGGGGTCAGTATGCTGGGGGGATATCTGGGGTGTAGAGGGGTCAGAGTGCTGGGGGGTTATCTAGTGCATAGAGGGGCCATAGTGCTGGGGAGGAATCAATCTAGCAGATATATTATATGCACAGGACAGCTTTTGTTACTTTTATGTATGTAGTATTTTCCCCACTGTTTGCTGTACAGAATGATTGTCCATGTACTAATGCGGCGCTCCACCCAAAAGGGAAAGCTCCTGCCTCCTACTTACTTGATGTCTGTTTACCTGCACTGTCTCCAATGTAAGGGCCCCAGAGCATTACTTTGCCCAGGGGCCCATGATGCTATTAAGACGGCCATGAAGGGCATTGACCTTTTTTGTTTTGCAGTCTATTCAAGTGAATGGGCTGCCCTATGCATGACGAGTGAACAACACACAAAACAAATGCATGCGGGATTGTGAGTATTAGTTAGGTTGAGATGTGAATGCATTCCTCCCAACACTGTGAGATGGGAATGAAGGACACCTACTAGCAAACTTATGTAGGCATAGGACACACCCCCTGCCATACACCCTTAAAGGATAACTAACCAAAAAAAGGTTGATTAAATCCACAAGGGCTTTATTTTTACCACTACTATTCCTTTTATATTGACTTTTAAAATGTACAAATGCAGCAATTTATAATTTGTACTGTATGAAAGGTTTAGCACTGGGAAACACTTTTTGAAAGATGAAAAGTGCATTTTATATACAACTATATAGATCAGACCAAAATGAGGGACAAATAAGGGGGATAGAGGGACATTGCCCCAAATCAGAGACATGTGCACACTGAATTATTTTCTTGTGGAATTTCGGATTTGTCCGAAAAATTTATTGATTTAGTTACTCCAGAAATAGTTTTTTTATTTATTTTGTTTAAAAACGCATGAATCGACAAATCAGCTAAACTGTACGACGCCGCAATCATACATTTCCGTTCAAATGCTCAGCCCACGAGCTATAGTACAATTCTAATGTTGTATGACTGGTAATAAATATATTTATACACATAAAAAATATATATAAATACTGCGATATCCAATGAGTAATATCTGTAGTGGCTGCCAACACAACAAAAGGATAAATGTGAAAAATTGTGAAAACAAAGTGCAGCGCCTCTAATGCCCTGTACACACGATCGCTTTGTCTGGACCGTTTTCATCGGATGTGTGGGCCCCAACGTTTTTTTTTTTTCCATCGGTGAAAAAAAATAGAACCTGTTTTATAAAATTTTGATGGTTAAAAAACTGATAGAAAAAAACGATCGGGGAAATCCATCTGTCAAAAATCCATGCATGCTCAGAATCAAGTCGACGCATGCTCGGAAGCATTGAACTTCATTTTTCTCAGCACATCGTTGTGTTTTACGTCACCGCGTTGGACACAATCGGATTTTTAACTGATGGCGTGTAGGCAAGACTGATGAAAGTCAGCTTCATCGGATATCTGATGAAAAAAATCAATCAGTCTGTTTTCATTGTATGAACCGATCATGTGTACGTGGCATAAGACTAGAAATCAGAAGCACTCCATATAATGGGAATGCTAGATGAAGTGAAACAAGTGAAATGAATCACTAAAGTGAAAAAAATCTATGTGAAAAAATCTGTGATATGTACATCAACAATAATATGTGACTCTAATAATCACAAATCAGTGTCTCATAAGACAAAAATGTCCATAAAGGTAACAGTGAAAATATCAAAATGTGCACAGGAAATGAAGCGTAGTTCCTTCCAACGTGAAAGGAATCCCCCTCATAGACACGAACAATATCCAATAGGAGAAATGATTAGATACCCTTACCGTATATGGTGGACCCAAAACACCATACGGCGGTGGGTCTAACACGCATGGACAGCCCAATGACTGGTAGGGATCACATTCCTTCCTTTCCACCGAGGTGTAAATCTCCACTGGAAATGATGGTAGGATTGAACCTGCTTCAATTTCCTTGTAATATAATTATATTTATGAATTATTATTAGTAGTCAACCAACATTAGAATTTTTCTCTAGCCTATGGGCCGAGCATTTGGCCATTAATGTCTGCTTGTGGCGCTTGTATGCTTTTAGCTGCTTTGTCGATTCTTCATGTCTCTATAATGTTGAATCTTTCCTCTTTATGTAGAATAATCTTGGACTAATAGAGTTAAGGCTAGGCACATTCGACCGCAGATTCTATTGTCACCATCATGTTGAATCTCCTATCTTTATCAAACTGTTGTCGCAACGAAACAAAAATAAAACATTTTTTATGTCGGATCTTTCGGATTTTGTATTCTTTGCGTTCGTTATTGTTAATTAAAACAAACGCAAAAATCCCAGAAATTTGGACGGAAATGCATTAGAGCGAAAACAAATGCACAAGTCTAATGTCAATGAGGCCTCATGACTGAGTGTCTCTGTCCACTCCCTTCTATATACTTGTATAAAGATGCCATACACTATGAAATCTGTACAATTTAATTTTATATTTACCAGAACTATGCAATAGAGGACACACCTGAACAATCCATTTGATTTGTAGCAAATCAGACAGGCCCTTGTACTACATAGCTGATGGGAGACCTAAAGGAGATTGTACAATCAGATTGTATGGGAAGTAGGTGGAAGGTGGTATTGTAATGAGGGAGGTGTGGTCCAGAGTGGTGAACACGCCCTATCACATCCTCTTCTGTGATGCAACAAGGAAGTTATGGCTTCTGGGAGATGACCTAACAGGAAGTGAATGCTGATACAAGCTACAGGAAGTGATGTAATCTGAAAATCCATTTAAAGATACAACACGACTGACAAGATTCTAAATACCATGTGAATGAAGTAAGTGAGAGAAAGGCACATTGGGAGGGTTGAGTCGGGAATGGCATTGGAAAACGCTTCTATTTATTACAAAAAGTGAAATTCTTCTGGGGCGTGGCTTGCACGCGAGCTGAATGGCCGCATGAACTGAGAGCTCCTGCCAACCGGTCTAAAGCGACGACAAGCAGGCAGGTTTACCGACCCATCGAAACACCCAAACCAGCGGGTACCACTCAGCGGAGCTCGGGGAACGATGTCCCGCAAACGGAAAGACGAGCGGTACCTTCAAAAGCTCACAGCCTTCTCATTCCAGCCGTCACGGAGGAGCCTAGTCCAAGATGGCGCTGGCGGCACCGCGAGGAAGACACCCACGGCCTACACAGACCTCCCCAGCAGCGATCCGGGAGAAACAGAGGGTGGATCGTCCTCACCTGCACGCACCGGCTCCCCACCGCTATCCCCTGACACCCGGAGCCCAGCGAAAGCGCGGATGCGCCTAGACCCCGCGCACCAGGCCGGAACTGTGAGTACACATCTCCATAACCCTGACGCCATCTCCTCTCTGCAGACATCCATTGCGGCCTTCCCCACATCAGGACAACCTGTCCTAGACACAACAATGAAGGACATGCTAGTACTATTACAGTCCTCACTAATTTCCAACCTATCCTCCCTTATGCAACAATTCTCCTCAGACATGCAGCATATGGGTGATAGAGTGTCATATATTGAGGACAAAATGGAGGAGTGCACAGTGACTGTAAACGACCTGGTTGACACATGCATGGCCCAGCAAGATGACACCGATTGGATCAAATCAAAATTAGCGGACCTCGAGGACAGGTCCAGACGCAATAATATCAAAATTAGGGGGGTGTCTGAGTCTGTCCTACCTGCCGACCTACGCTCATTTGCGGGTACCCTTTTCTCCACACTACTGCCTGATTTGTCACCCATTGAGCTGACAATCGACCGCATTCACAGGATCCCCAAACCGCGGCACCTGGCAGACACGGTCCCAAGAGATGTGCTCCTGAGGGTCCACTTCTACCAGGCTAAAGAGCAAATTCTGTACAAAGCACGCACTCTCCAGACCCTCCCTGCCCCATACGCTGACATTCAAATGTTCGCGGATCTGTCCCAACACACGCTTCAGATGAGGAGGCAGCTGAAATCTGTGACCAAAGCCCTCACAAATCACAAAATAACGTACAAATGGCGCCACCCGGCAACTATCCTGGTGACCCACAATGGGATACCTCACACCATCTCTACGACGGAAGGCGGCACCAAACTACTGCTGTCCTGGGGCATCATCCCGGAGCTCCCACAATCCTATGAAGACAACCTGGGAAGACCCTCTCCTCCACATAAACATGCCATTTCCGCTGGCCACCATCCTACCAAACCCCGGTAATCAATCCTACCTGTCCATATCCTGGTCCACAGTACAGACTACACCGGTTGGCAGTTCGTTTTGTTATTGTTCTTACAGCTTGCTTTTTGTTCTTTGAGCCTGAACTCTGCCCCACAAGTTGTTCAGCAGTCGGACCTGGTCTGCTCTGCTGATTGATATCGCTGTAGTTGGACGTTGTCTTTCCTTACTACACTTGATATTTGTGCTCTTCTTTTTTTATTTTTATTTCATTATTTTATTTTATTTTCTTTATCTTGTTTAATCGTTGCCTTCTTCTACCTGCTCAATAGTTCTCGTATAGGAGCTTGCACTCCTCGGCATACCCTGAATCTACCCCACATCCAACCGGCACTGGACTTTGATTGCGGAGTACTCTCATACTGTGCCCTCATCTATTGCAGCTCCGACTGAGGTCTGAGAATCATCTGTCCGCCCACTGCTAACTGTGAGTCTCCTTCCACACACACAGATCCTCTATCTAACCACCATGTCATTCTCCATTCTATCACTAAACGCAAAAGGACTGAATCATCCAGTCAAACGCTCTTCCTTGTGGAAATCAGCCTTATCACTTAACTGTGATATTCTTTGCGTCCAAGAGACCCACCTGACACAACAATCGCACCCCCGCTGCCAACACCGGCAATTCCCCCATATCTTCACTTCGTCTTATACGAAGAAGCAGAGGGGAGTGTTAATTGCTATCAGAGACTCCATCTCTTTCCAATTGCAAGATAGTATTCTAGACCCGGAGGGACGTTTTATCATTTTAATATGTTTGATTAACAATGTTCAGTACACTCTGGTTTCACTGTATGCACCCAATGAACGTCAATTACCATTTCTTAAATCTGTTATGAAAAAAGTCAAAGGCTCCCAGAGGGGTCACCTCCTAATATGCGGTGACTTTAACCTTGTCCCAGACCAGGTTGTAGACTCCACTGCGGGACCCAAAAGACATGCATCCCCCCTGAAGAGCTTTATTTCCTCGAACGAGCTGTTCGACGTGTGGAGGTGTTGTCATGCGAGCGAAAGGGATTATACCTTCCTCTCCCCGCGTCACAACACCTACTCGCGGATAGACCTGTTTTTGTCAGACAGATCGTTACTCCAAAGAATCACTGCCTCAGCGATCCACCCCACCACCTGGTCGGACCATGCCCCTGTTAGCATCACCATTGATTCCCAGATCTCCCCATCAAATTCTTACCTCTGGAGGGCTAACAACTCTCTCATTCGAGATCCGCACACTGCTAATCTTATACAGCAACACCTGGAGGAATACTTCTCCCTAAATTCCCACTCCGTGTCTGACCCGGTGGTGCTGTGGGCTGCTCACAAGGCGGTAATCAGAGGAGTATTCATACAACTAGGAGCTAGAGCGAAACGAAATAGAGCGCGGAAAATAGATCAATTGACGGCTGACATAGAGCTCGTCGACTCCCAAAACAAAATTAAGTCCTCTCCCACTCTGCAGGCTAAAATCTTTTCTCTTCGTCACGAGTTGCGATCATTACTTCTAGAATCATTTGAAAAAGCCTGTACAAAAGTAAGGGCTACGACCTACGCAACAGGGAATAAGGCAGGCAGGATGTTGGCATTAAAGATACGAGGTCATAGACTCAAATCAAAAATCCCTTACATTTATCACCCCCACACCAAAGAGAAACTGCTGAAACCTCACGACATTTCAAATGCATTTAGTAAATACTATGAGGACCTTTACAACCTAAAGAATGATAATTACACCACCCATCCATCCCTACAAGACATAGCAACTTTCCTGGACCGAATTAGCCTTCCTTCACTATCTGAAACACAACTAGAAACACTTAATGCCCCTTTCACGACCATAGAGCTGAAACATGCAATCACCAATCTACCTAACGCTAAGTCACCAGGACCAGATGGCTTCACCGGGGAATATTACAAAAAGTTCCAACATGTCCTAACCCCCACCCTCTCTGAAGTTTTTAACTCAGCGGCGACGTCCTCATCCTTCCCCCCAGACATGCTGTCTGCGATTGTAGTAACTCTCCCTAAACCGGGTAAAGAACCGACCTCGCCCCAAAACTTTCGCCCTATATCCCTCCTCAATGTAGACACTAAATTGTACGCCAAACTGATAGCTAATAGAATGAACGATATCCTCCCCACACTTATACACACGGACCAATCCGGCTTCACAAAAGGACGGCAGGCATCGGATGCCACACGGCGGATGATAAATGTTATCCACCAAGCAGGAACATCTGGGACCCCCTCTGTACTCTTGTCCCTAGACGCTGAAAAAGCATTCGACAGAGTACACTGGGGGTTCCTATCTTCGGTTCTCACCAAATTCGGGTTCACAGGCCCCATCCATGGCGCAATCATGGCATTATACTCTAACCCATCAGCCAGAGTGTATTCTGCTGACTCACTATCTTCCCCTTTCACCATTACCAATGGGACCAGACAGGGGTGCCCTCTGTCCCCCCTGATTTTTAATCTGTTAATGGAAACACTAGCCCAATCCATCCGTGCTAATCCACGCATATCGGGCATATTGGTAGGGGGCCAAGAGCAAAAGATCAGCCTATTCGCTGACGACGTCATCCTCATGCTATCTGATCCGCTCTCGTCACTCCCTGCAGTCCAGGAGGCGCTAGCCTGTTTTAGTAAAGTCTCCTACTACAAAATCAATGAAAATAAGTGCCATGTCCTGAACTTAGGAATTAACCCCACCACCACCCTTTTATTGCAACAACTATACCCGTACTCATGGGCAGACCATAGCATCACTTACCTTGGCATCCAACTTACAAAGTCTACCAGCCAGTTATTTAGCTACAACTATATCCCCTTCCGTAGTAAACTCCAGACCGATCTACACAGGCTGGCATCTCAGGAACTGTCCTGGACAGGCCGCTTAGCGGCCTTCAAAATGTTCCACCTACCACAGCTTCTGTATCTATACAGAACCCTACCAATCAACATACCGACCCAATACTTCAAATCCCTTCAATCCATTTTTTCCTCCTACATATGGCAGGGAAAGAGGGCTAGAAGTGCACACTCCACCCTTATTAAGCACCGCAAAGCAGGAGGCACGGGATACGTGGACTTTTACCATTATTACCTGTCCTCGGTCCTTACCCAATCCAGAGAGTGGTTTCTTCCGGAGCCACAAACTCCGTGGGGCAGGTTGGAATCCGCTCTCCTCCCTAATTCCTCTCTTGCCCCCTGGTTGCTCTCTACCACTTCTAAGACTAAACTCCCCTCCTTCATCTCCCCCACTATGTCAGCTACGGCACATGCATGGAACAATTTTATCCGCATCTGTCAAGGCTACCCCGAAAACGCCCCCTTAAAAATCCCAATCGAAACTCTACAATTTAATATAGACATGATATCCTACAAAAGTTGGCGTGAAAGAGGCATTCTATTTATCAATGATCTTTTCACAAATGGTAAGGCTAAGTCGTTCCCCACCCTGCGACGAGAATTCAACCTACCCAACTCTGACATATATCTCTACATTAGAACTCGACATTTCCTGACTGCCTCTCCCCATTGGGAGCGTAGCATACCTATGTCCACCTGGTCCTTTCTCAAACACCCCTCGCCCTCCCGAAAGGGCATATCGCTCTTCTACAATACACTCCAACAGAAGACTACTTTTTCCAAATCACCCGCCCTGCTCAAATGGGAAATTGACTTAGGTAGTCCATACACCACCCAACAATGGGCTACAGCCTGCACAGCCACACTCAGGGTCACTAGTTGCTCTACCCTCTGGGAACTTTCCACCAAAATAAATCAGAGGTGGTACCTGACTCCTGAGAGGTTATCCAAATTTGGTGGGACTCAGAGTGATAGGTGCTGGAGGGGATGTGGACACCGAGGGACACTATTTCATACTCTTTGGAGTTGCCCTAGTTTATCCCAATTCTGGACTTCGGTTTTCCGCATTCTCTCCGAAGCCTCTCACTCTATGATCACTCCCCATCCAGGACTAGCGCTCCTGTCGCTCAACCTGGACCAAGTTCCGGTTCAGGCCAGGCACACTGTCCTACATATACTGTTATCTGCCAGGCTCAGCATTACAAGGAAATGGAAAAATACTTTACCTCCCACTATAGGAGATGTCATACAAACGACCCAATTGCACTGCACCTATGAGAAAGTACTGGCATTCAGGGATAAGAGCAGGGTAGAAACAACCAAGAAGTGGCAGCTATGGTCGTCATGGTATGAAGGTAATAGCTTAAGCCCACTTGCTCTACCATGAGACCTCTGGATCCTTTTCTTATTTCCTTTTCTCTTCATTTAGAAACTTGAAGGGGACCCGCCTCGGGGCTCGGGACACAGTCTTGAACCCAGCTGGGGGTGTCTGGAGCTAGAGGCGGCCCTCCCCTGGAACACACATCTCAAGGATACCCTGACTTATTCCCTGTTGCTACAAGGCGGCTTCTATCGAGAACGAAACCCAGTTGTAGATAATAGACTCGTTAAAACCTGTTTAAAAGCCCATGGTGTTGTTTGACCACCATGCTTGTTCTTACGTTGCATTAAGTTTATACCTGTCATGATATTAAACTTGACGAAACTGCTCCGACTATAATGTATCGCACTGCTTTGAACTGCACTGTATTGCAATATGTTGCATTGTTATGTGAAAACCTTAATAAAAATCTAATGATGAAAAAAAAAAAAAGTGAAATTCTACTCAAAAAGTTGAGCTTATCCTTTAAAATCAAGCAGCTTTTGGTGGGCACTTCCATCTTTTCTTGTAAGGCCTCGTACACACGGCCGAGAATCTCGCCGTAAATGAAACATCGTTTTCCTCGACGAGTTCCTTGTCAGGTTTGTCGAGAATCTTGACAAGCTTTCTTTGTGTACACACAGTCAAGATAAAATCTTGTTGTTCTTAAACGTGGTGACGTACAACACGTACGACGGCACTACAAAGAGGAAGTTCGATTCCACTGGCGCCACCCTTGGGGCTGCTTTTGCTCATGTTACTGCGTGTTAGGAAAAAGTTTGGTAAGAGACGATTCACACTTTTCAGTCTGTTACAGCGTGACAAATGTGCTATCTCCATTACGAACGCTACTTTAACCGAATGTGCACTCCCGTCTCATACTTTATTCTGAGCTTGCGTGGGTTTCTAAGCATACACACAAACGTGTTTCTCGTTGTAAACCAGCCCGACGAGAAACACGATGAGTAAATTGAGACTCCCGACGAGAAAAAATTTCTCTTTTTTTCTCGTCGAGATCCATGACAGTTTTGTCATCGAAAAATATACATACGCCGGTTGTGTATACGAGGCCTCAGTTGCTGACAACTAAACAAAACAAGCCCAGTGCAAGCTGGTCTAATAATTAATTCTAGATACTTGTATGTATATGTGCCTATCATAGATATAAAAAAACAGGAACCTCTTTTGTTGCTATTAATCTATATATACTGTAGTGGTACCCCCTTTGTTGCTGCTGTGCTGTATTTGAAATGTTAGTGGATATTGAACATGTGATGTTTGTCTATTATCACCATTTTTATAATGCTATATTATAGACAAAATACCTTGTATGTGTTATGTGAATGTATAATATTAATAATACTGAATAATGATGATGATGATGATGATGATAAACTTTATTTTATATAGCATTTTTAACCACCAACAGAATGGCAGATTTTCCCCTGTAATGACCAGGCCATTTTTTGCGATTCGGCACTGCATCGCTTTAACTGACAATTGCAAGGTTGTGCGACGCCCAACACAAACAAAATTTACATCCTTTTTTTTTTTACCACAAATAGAGCTTTCATTTGGTGGTATTTGATCACCTCTATTTTTTACTTTTTGCTATAATAAATATCCCCTATATATATATATATATATATATATATATATATATAACACATTTCTTCCTCAGTTTAGGCCAATATTTATTTTTCTACATACTTTTGGTAAATAAAATTTTCAATGAATGTAAATTGATTGGTTTGCACAAAAGCTATAGCGTCTACAAAATAGTGGATGGATTTATGACATTTTTTATTATATATATATTTTTTTATTAGTGATGGAGGCGATCTGCAATTTTTATCATGACTGCGACATTGCAGCGGACAGATTGGACACTTTTGACACTATTTTGGAACCATTGACACTTATACAGAGATCAGAGCTAAAAATAGCCACTGATTACTGTATACATGTCACTGGCAGGCAAGGAGTTAACATTACGGGGCGATCAAATGGGTAAGTGTGTTCCCTCATGTGTGCTCTAACTGTAGGGGGAGTGGGATCATTAGAATCACTGCTCCCGATGACAGTAGATTCCTGTCATCTCACTAGGCAGGACAGGGAAATGCCCATCTCCCCGTTCTGCCTCTCCATGTCACGATCGCCGGCTTCGGGGCACACTCCCACTGCACCGGCGATGTACAGGTGCCTGCAATGACAGAGGGACATATGGGTAAAACTCTGTCGGAAGTTCTTCCCCCCCTGGGGTTTTTCCACTTTGCAACCCCCCCCAATGGCAGCCTGGACCTCCTCAAGAGTGATGCCTGCTTCAAGCTGATCCTATGATTGTCTGCCAAAATAGGAAAGGGAATAGGTTCCAAATACTACTGCAACACAGAGCGAGAGAACTGTGCCCTAGAGGTGTATACCTCCTGAAAAAATTCTGAAAAACCAAGAGTTTATGTCCTCAGGAAAGGACAGCATCTCTCCCTGTGCATCACATATGTGTGCTATATGAGTGGACTTTGTCTGGACTCTAGCCAACTAAGCCAACAGTCGCCCATTCTTGTTACCGTATTCAAATAACCTTTGCATGCATTATACAAGGATAGCTTCCTCAGGGCTCTCTGCTAGGTCAAGTTGTTTGCACTGGTGTGGAGAAAGCATCTTGAGGGGGAGGGGGAGAGCAGGAGTGTCAGGACTCCCACTAACACACAGCTCCTTTCTCTATCTGCAAAGTAGAGAGCATCCTGACCCTCCTGATCACCCCCTCAAAAAGCTTTCTCCACACCAGGGAGAAAGCATTGCATTACTGTGTGGAGTTACAGACAGAAGAACAGGAAGTGAGGATTTCTTAGAAGAAATAAGGACATTTAAAAGCAAAATGGAAGGATGAGGTACGTGAAGGAGGACTGCATTAAGGTAAAGGAAGCTATTTAGGGATTATTTTTTTTTACCTTTACAACCCCCCTTTTTTACCTTTACAACCCCTACCCCCGCACTTGGGGGGAGGACTTGTGATTTTGGACTATGCAATACAGATATTGTAATGTTCTGTATTTTCTTATAAAAGCTTTCAACATATTTGTATCGGGCCACACCCCATTGAGACGTGGTCCGCAGCTGTGATGCTCTGTACGTATTCTTTGTATGTATTTTGAGATGACTTTGTCCAGTAAATGTGTACTTGCAATGCTATTGGATCGTTTTTATAACAAAGAATCTGAGTCTGGATGCAAATCCAATCTTATCAAGGCTGCCCTGATAAGATCGGCACTGATATAATGCACTGATGGACACTGATTGGCACGGTTGGGGCTGTACTAATCATTAGTGCGCTGATGGTCAGTTTAAATGTGTGCTGTCAAAGGATAGACGGTTATCAGCTTTACTTTCCTCACACATTTGTTTACATGAATAGACACAGCTGATCACATGGTAAAGGGCCACTGTGATTGACCCTTTAACTCAATCTGTGATCAGATGTGTCTGAAAGACACAGTGATCACAGAGCATGCCAGATGTGTGCCCTGGGGGCACGCAGGGGGAGCTTGATTCTAGGAGGACATCAATAGATGCCCTCCCAGAACTGGACAACCATTCTGTAGCAATCATTCGGTGAATATTTAAGGACCGTTTTTATCAGACCAACATTTTAACATTCTATCATGTTAGCTGTAATTTGGATAGAGAAAGGCTTTTGGATGTAGCTTACTCAGATTTTGCTATGCCATTTGATACAATACCCCATAAACACTTAAATGGGTTGTATCCTCGGCATTAAGGTGAAAAAAAACCTGTCAATGACAGCCCCCCAGCTCCCTGTTTTACTTACCTGAGCCCATTATCCTACTGTGCTCGCCCCTGGCATCCTCTTCTCTACTCAGTCTGGTCGTTGATTGGCTAGATTGGATGGATTGATAGAAGCACAGCCATTGGCTTGTGCTGCTGTCAATCAAATCCAATGATGCAGTGCACCAGGGGGCAGAGCCGAGTAATACAGTCTATGGGAATAGCCGCCGGCTGTATCACAGAAGCGTGCCTGCAACCCCAATGGGAGAGAGCACCCATGAAGGAGGTTAGTTCTTGTGGGGAGGAGCTGAGACAGCCACTGAGGGACCCCAGAAGAACAGAATCAGGGCCACTGTGTGCAAAACAAGCTGCACAGTGGAGGTAAGTATGACATGTTTGTTATTTTTATTTTTTAAACAGAAACCTTTAGTGTCCCTTTAATTTACAAATTAAGGTTCTTTGGCATTGATGAGATTATATGTATCTGGATGGAAAACTGATTGCAGGAGAACATCCGGAGGGTGGTGATCAATGGTATATTTTCTGAATGGTCTGGGTTGTTTATAATAAATCGCTCTATCTCAGTTTTTTGTTAAAGTTAGTTTGTGCTAAAATAATAAATGAAGCTGCAAGCACACCCAGTGTAGGGTGCCCACGTGTCCCGGATTGCCCGGGACTGTCCCTTAATTGGCATCTGTGTCCCTGTTCCCGGGTGCATTCATTGCGGGACAATACAGTGTCCCGGAATGAAGCACTGGGTAAAGCCATGATGAATTCAGTGGCGGAGTCTGAGCCGCGGTAGCGCTGTCTCCGGCATGCAGAACCACCTCCACCTGACTTTCATTGTGCTCACTGGTTGCTAGAGCCGCTTGGCGTGTAGCAACCAGTGACATCACAGCTGCACTGCACCCCCTCCGTGTTCAGAGCTGAAAGCGTGGGAGGATTTCACTTCCTCCTCCAACCTCCGCGCTTCTGCTCTGCCTCCTGGGACCCAAAGCAGCTGAGCTCTGAGGCTGCCCTTTGACATACCAGAGAGAGGGAGAGCAGCAGCATCTGAGAACAGAGGGTGGTGGCTCCGGGGAGCAGCAGGAGGCTGACTGTAAGGAACAGCGTGAGAGGGAGTGAGAGAAGACCTGACCTGAGCAGCAGTGACATCCTCTCAGTCCCAGAGCCTGCACACCTTCCCCCAACGTCTGCTCCAGCTGTGCCTGTCATCAAGAAGAAACATAGGCTGACCGAGAGGACAGAGGACAAGGATGGTCTGGAGGTAGGTGCATCACACACACCTACCCACAGACAGGGCCTGGGACAGGGTGTACAGGAAGGACTGCAGGGCAGCTTAGGGGGTACATTTCACTCACCACCCCCCTCTCTCTCTCCCATCCCCCTCTCTCTCTCCCATTCCCCTCTCTCATCCACCCCCTCTCTCTCTCTCTCATCCACCCCCCTCTCTCTCTTCCATCCCCTCTCTCATCCACCCCTCCTCTCTCTCTCTCTCATCCACCCCCTCTCTCTCTTCCATCCCCCTCTCTCATCCACCCCTCCTCTCTATCTCTCTCTCATCAACCCCTGCTCTCTCTCTCATCCACCCCCTCTCTCTCATCCACCCCCTCTCTCTCTCACCCACCCCCCTCTCTCTCTCTCTCTCTCTCATCCACCCACTCTCTCTCTCCCACCCTTTCTATTTCTCTCTCTCTCTCTCTCCCACCCCCTCTCTCTCTCTCTCCCACCACTTCTCTCTCTCTCTCTCCCTTCTCTCTCTCTCTCCTACCCCTCTCTCTCTCCCATCCCCCTCTCTCTCTCCCATTCCCCTCTCTCATCCACCCCCTCTCTCTCTCTCTCTCATCCACCCCCCTCTCTCTCTTCCATCCCCTCTCTCATCCACCCCTCCTCTCTCTCTCTCTCTCTCATCCACCCCCTCTCTCTCTTCCATCCCCCTCTCTCATCCACCCCTCCTCTCTATCTCTCTCTCATCAACCCCTGCTCTCTCTCTCATCCACCCCCTCTCTCTCATCCACCCCCTCTCTCTCTCACCCACCCCCTCTCTCTCTCTCTCTCTCTCTCTCTCATCCACCCACTCTCTCTCTCCCACCCTTTCTATTTCTCTCTCTCTCCCACCCCCTCTCTCTCTCTCTCCCACCACTTCTCTCTCTCTCTCTCTCTCCCTTCTCTCTCTCTCTCCTACCCCTCCTCTCTCCCTCCCACCCCGTCTCTCTCTCTCCCACCCCTTCTCTCTCTCTCTCCCACCCCTTCTCTCTCCCACCCCTTCTCTCACCCTCACCACGCCCCTCTCCCCTCCCAAGTGGACACTAACAGGTGACAGCAAGTGAGAGTTAGTGATCCCATCCCTTCCCAAGCACTGCCACTTAACAAATGCCCCCAGCACTGCCAGGCTGCCCCTGACCTCATCCTCCTAATGAAGGACTACAGGCCCCAGCATTAGTCCCTTAGAGCTGAGGATCTGACATGCTCCCCCAATGGACGGGGTAGGAATCGAGTAGGTCAGTGTAATGATCAGGTAGGTCAGGTTAGTGTAGTGGTCAGGTATTTCAATGCAGGAATCAATTAGGTCAGTGTAGGGATCAGGAAGGTCAGTGTAGTGGTCAGGTAGGTCAGTGTAGGAATCAGGTACAGTTGGTCAGTGTAGTAGTCGGGTAGGTCAGTGTATGTGCAGTTTTTACCCCAGATCCCTTGGGTCATTTGTATTTATTTTGTGGTATAAAGTACAGGGTTTTATATACAACTTTAGTGCCTTAGATATAAACAGCATTTGTTTCATGTATGTTAGCCCAACATCGCAAGAACAAGTACACTCTGTGAATCTAAGTGGCTGCCTGCAGCTGCAATGTTGGGCTTCCATACATGAAACAAATGCTTAAATAGGTAAGGGGCAGGGCCTCTTGGCCACATCATATGGCGGCACTGCCTCCTTGTGATGTCACCGACCGCTGCTTGCTGAGGGGGTGTCCCTGAATGGCTGTATGGAAATGTGGTCATAGGGTGTGGTAAAATATGTTAAAAATAATGCTCAAACACTCAAATGTAAGAAAAGTATATGAAAAATGTATAACACAACTATACATATGAATCCAGGTGAAACGTGGGTGAAATTATCCCACTGATGTCAAACACATAATGTCCCTGAGTGACAAATGTCAAATAAAAGTCAATCAAGGAAAGTGATATTTAAATCTTCCATGAAAACCTCCACTACAGAAACCCCTCCCAAGCATATATGCTCACTTCACTAATAAGCCCCAGTATGTGAGGTGGGGGTGGGCAAACAGTTGGGCCCGAGCATCAGTTTTGGCCAAACATTTGCTTATTCGGCCGTTGCAGGTTATTCACCCCAACAAACACCATGCAACGCACTGAGCAATGCACAATGCATTCTGCACCCTAAATGGGCAAAGCTTTGCCCAGTCAGGGTACAGAGTATGCTGGTTGTTAAGGCACGGCATCCGTAACAACCGATGAATCATCAGTTGTCAATGGTTTTCTGGAAGCCCCATTTAACAAGATGGCCCACAGATCCCACCCCCCATGTGAATGAATATAGGGTACATAGTACCCCTACCCATTCACTAAAAAAGTGGTAAACAATAATAAACACAAGAGACCGTTTTTGATAAATCCTGTATTAAAAAAGAAAAAATAATTGTGTCCATTGATGTAAATCTATTGTCAATCATGCTGCCTGCCGGACCGAAACATAAAAAAAAAGCTCCGGCCTCCTGGGAGCCCTTGAGCCATCTCTCCACCTATATATCTTATATAGGTTAGGGGTGAGATATGCACTCCTAGGTACTTGATCGTATCCACCCACCATAGTGGAAGTGATGGATCTGCCACCTGTACAGCATTTGAATCCCCTGGAAGGATAAGAGATGTATCCCAATTCACCTTTAGCCTAGTCATAGGTGCAAAATGCAATAGCAGGTCCAATACCACACAGAGAGAAGGCCTGGGTTCCAGAAGGAATATAATGATGTAACCTGCATAAAGGGCCAGCTTTTACTCAATGGATTTGACCTGTACCCCCTAACCACATCAGAGGACTGGATGGCTGAGGCTAACTATGGACTCCACCATAAGGACAAACAGGGCTAGGGAGAGACAGCATCCTTTTCCATTACCATGTTGGATAAAGAAGGGAGGAGATAAAGCTAAGCTTTTGGGCAGATGGCAGTTGGTACATTATGTTAATCCATTTGTTGAAAATAGGATCAAAACCAAAAGCCCTGAGCACCTCCTCCATATAAGGACAGGTTACAAAATCAAATGCCTTTTCCAAGTCTAGTGCCACCAGCACCCTGGTTCCCTAATCTTCAGAGGGGATCTTCAAATGAGTAAAAACTCTAAGGATATTGACATCCCTTGATTTGTCCAGCATAAAGATGGTTTGCTCTATATATAACAAAAACTGTAGTGTCTTTTCCAGGTTTCTGTATTAGAACTATATGAGCTTGGGACATGGAGGCGGGCAAGATGCCCTCCTCCAAACAGAATAACTGCTGAAGTCTCTGGACCAAATCAGGGGCATACATTTTATACTAGTTTCTGGTCATTCCAACCAGGGGTTTTGGGGGAGAAGAGAGTGTATAGCATCTTCAATTGCCTCCACTGAGATAGTGGCATCTGGCAGGGTAACATCATCCACCACCAGAGTCGGCAGGGACAATTCTAAATGCACTGTCTTTATAGCTGAAATATAGTTGCAATGAATAGTGGCTTTCTAAGACATCCCATGTCACCAGGGGAGTGACTGTTTGCTTGTTAAACTCCCAATACTGAGTAATTTTCCCTTGCATATTTCCTTCCACTTTACAATATTTGAGTCAACAAGTGGCCTGTCTCCAACAACCCCCCCACCCTCCCTCCTCCCAAGCTGCAGCATGACCTCTAGTGAAGAATTATTTGACATCCCCACTTGCAAATAAGATGCCATAGCAATGATGGGTAGAGTAGAGGATGAGCAGAACGTAAGGCCAATCCTGGAGCCCGAGCGGTGGGCCGCAGAGAGGTGTGAGAATCGCAAGACCTGGGGGTTCTTCCAGCTCCAGATCTTGGTTAGTTGAAAGACCTATCCTATCCTATTCAGGATATTATTAAAATCCCTAGCTATTTTTACTCTAGAGAGGGAAAAAAGTGAAAGTCTGTCACACAGTTGTGCTCAAAAGTTTGCATACCCTGGCAGAAATCTTGACATTTTGGCATTAATATTGAAAAATTAATCATGCCAAAAAACTGTATTTTATTTAAAGATAGCAATCACACAAAGCCATCTATTATCATATAGTTTGTTGGAATACTTTTTTAAATCATGATAACAGAAATCGCCCAAATGCCACTGATAAAACCTTTACATACCCGGGAATGTTTGGCCTTGGTACAGACAAAGATGGTGGCACACACAGGTTAAAATTGCAATTATAGGTTGATTTCCCAAATTTGGGGCTTTTTAAACCACAATTAGTGTCTATGTATAAATAGTAAATGAGTTTGTTAGCTCTCACATGGATGTACTAAGCAGGCTAGACACTGAGCCAGGAGGAGGTAGAAAAGAATGGTCAAAAGACCTGTGTAACAAGGTAATGAAACTTTACAACCCCTCCACATCCCCAAGTCACGCTACAAATTGAAGGAAGAATGAAGATTTGCAGTTCAAGGAACACAGCTATGAAACACTCTACCCACAAACATCCGCATGGAAGAAAACCATCGGGCCTTCAGGAAAAAAATTATGACCCACCTCTTCTGAAGGATCAGGATGACACTGGATGTAAATAAGCGCCTTGAGGCAATTTTGTTTGTATTTGTAGCGCTATACAAGTTATTCACTCACTCACACAGATGGAAAAGGATATACAAAGATATCCAAAGCCTTGAATATGCCAGTCAGTACTGTTTAATCATTTATTAAAAAGGGGAACATTTGGGGATCTCTTGATACCAAGCCAAGGTCAGGAAGATTAAGAAAGATTTTAGATGCAACTGCCACAGGAACTGTCTGTATACAAAGAAAAACCCACAGGTAACCTCAGGGTCTCTTAGGTCCCTAATAAATTGAGCTTATCTAGGAGGACTTGCAAGGAGGTGCAGAGCGTCATTGGTGACATTTTACCGATGGGAGGCTCACTACCTACCTTGTATGGCGATACTCTCCCTAGAATTGGAAACTATCCCAACTTTTTTCAGAACTGTGGTATCAAACTTCCTGATGGCCACTAGGCTTGTGATACTTTGTCATTGGAAGGATATAGAAGCACCGTCTATATCTGAAATCATTTCTACAATGCACACACATGGTAGATATGAGATTATGCATTCTTATACTACTGGGTCTTACGATACCACTATTGGTTTATGGAACCCTTGGAACACATGGTATTCAAACCAAGCTGGTCATTGTCATTAAAACTAGCTTCTAGATAGACATTGTGTACTGACGGATGGTCTCTAATGTTTGCTGTACAGGTATATATTTTGAATTTTTTTTTTTGTCTCTCAATGCTATTTGTAGTTTCTCAATTTATCTCTATTGTGTATTTTACATCCTGTTTTCCCTGTTTCATGTTGAATGCAGAATGTGTTACGCCTTTGTTATGGCAGTATTGTGGCAGATCATGCTCTCCTATGTACGCATTAGGTAGTAACTTGCCGGGCCTTGGAGTTGGGCGACAAACTAGAGAGATTGGAAGTGGTCGTCTGCAAATAGGCCCTTGGAGTGTAGAAACATTTGGATGCCCGTAACTCTGTGGTACCCTTGTGTGGACCTCGCATTAGGGAGAGTGTGCGAATTTGAAAGTTGAAGTGCATGATCTGATATTAGCAACGCCTTCGATGTGAAGTATTATGTGTCTGTATAGCAGCATTTTAGAGTGTCTTTTACAGTGCCTGCCGCCGAGAATGTGTTTTTAGCACGCCAGCATCGCGCTGAATCTCGGCGACAGGCTGCCGATATCTCGCACTCGCTGGAATAGTAAAAGCACATTCCAGCGAGTGCGTCATAGAAGCGACGGGGATCCGACGCGGATTCCCGCCAATTCTACACGTGGGCGGAGTTTGTTATGAATCCTGAGGGAGAAATCCCCGCCGGATTTTTAAAGAAAAATCCGGCATGGGTTCCCCCCTCAGGAGCATAACGGGCCCTTAGGTCTGTTATGGGTTGTAAGGAGACCCCCTACGCTGAAAAAACGGCGTGGGGGTCCCCCCACAATCCATAACAGACCCGTATCCAAAGCACGCCGGCCGGCCGGTCAGGAAGGGAGTGGGGGCGAGCGAGCGCCCCCCCCCCCCTGAGCCGTACCGGGCAGCATGCCCTCAACATGGGGGGGTTAGGTGCTCTGGGGCAGGGGGCGCACTGCGGCCCCCCCACCCCAGAGCACCCTGTCCCCATGTTGATGAGGACAGGGCCCCTTCCCGACAACCCTGGCCGTTGGTTGTCGGGGTATGCGGGCGGGAGGCTTATCGGAATCTGGAAGCCCCCTTTAATAAGGGGGCCCCCAGATACCGGCCCCCCCACCCTAAGTGAATGAGTATGGGGTACATTGTACCCCTACCCATTCACCTGCAAATAAAAAGTGTTAACACAAATAAACCACACAGGGTATTGAAATATTTATTAGTTGGCCGCCGGGGGGGGGGGGTGTATGATCGCTTTTATAAAAGCGCCCCCCTCCGGCGGGCTTCTGTGGGGGGTGGGTGCCGCCGTCTGGTTCTCTTCCGCCGCCGGGGTCGCAGTCCCATCATGCTCCAGTAGGTAGCACGTGGTACCTACCGGAGCATGATGGGACTGCGACGTCACAAGACAGGCCTATATAACTCGCTGCGAGCCGCGCGCCCGGCATAACAGCGGAAGGAAGCGTCGCGTCAACATCTGGAGAAGAAGAAGACGACGTCACAGAGGAGGGGACTCGCTAGTAATTGAGCTAACACACAAAGTTAGCGGCGGCGAGTCCTGAAGAAGAAGAAGACCCCCGGAGAGCGGAGAAGACCCCCGGAGAGCGGAGAAGACCCCCGGAGACCAGGAGAAGACCCCGGAGAGTGGGAGAAGACCCCCCAGCCGCCGAAGACGTCGAAAGAAGCCCGCCGGGTGGTGGGCGCTTTTATCAAAGCGCCCCCCCCGGCGGCGGAAGAGAACCAGACGGCGGCACCCACCCCCCACAGAAGCCCGCCGGAGGGGGGCGCTTTTATAAAAGCGATCATACACACCCCCCCCCGGCGGCCAACTAATAAAATATTTCAATACCCTGTGTAGTTTATTTGTGTTTACACTTTTTATTTGCAGGTGAATGGGTAGGGGTACAATGTACCCCATACTCATTCACTTAGGGTGGGGGGCCGGTATCTGGGGGCCCCCTTATTAAAGGGGGCTTCCAGATTCTGATAAGCCTCCCGCCCGCATACCCCGACAACCAACGGCCAGGGTTGTCGGGAAGGGGCCCTGTCCTCATCAACATGGGGACAGGGTGCTCTGGGGTGGGGGGCCGCAGTGCGCCCCCTGCCCCAGAGCACCTAACCCCCCCATGTGGAGGGCATGCTGCCCGGTACGGCTCAGGAGGGGGGGGCGCTCGCTCGCCCCCACTCCCCTCCTGACTGGCCGGCCGGCGTGCTTTGGATACGGGTCTGTTATGGATTGTGGGGGGACCCCCACGCCGTTTTTTAGGCGTAGGGGGTCTCCTTACAACCCATAACAGACCTAAGGGCCCGTTATGCTCCTGAGGGGGGAACCCATGCCGGATTTTTCTTTAAAAATCCGGCGGGGATTTCTCCTTCAGGATTCATAAACTCCGCCCACGTGTAGAATTGGCGGGAATCCACGTCGGATCCCTGTCGCTTCTATGACGGCTTTGTCTCCATCGCGGCAAGCCAGCTCGGCGCTGGCTCCCGCGATGGGGCTCGTAGGTGGTCAATCTCGCCGAGAAAGGGAGCGAGATTGACACAATATCCCAGTCACCTACTGTACAAGTTGTTTCTTTTTCTGTTTATGTCTATTGTACTGTACTGTACTTTAAAAAATTGATAAAAAAACATTGATAATGAGTTCCACACAGACAATCATTTTTTTTTCTATTGTTTGTTTATCCATAGGAAAATTTTAAAACATGTTCTATTTTTTTTCACCGATTGGAAAACAAACCGATGAGGCCCACACAGGATCGGTTTGTCCGATGAAAACGGTCCATCGAGTTGCAATGTTTGATAACATTCCGTTTTTACTCTGACCGCTTGAGTCAGAAGTTGCTTCTTCAACGTTATCGCAATCGCAGAAGCTACTACACACTCCAGATGATACCTCTAGGATACTAAGGTATCTAACACAATGGTTTAAATTATATCAAAAAGATAACCAACCCAACAGTAGAATCTGCTCTAATTAACCCCAGGGACATGAGCCACCTTCTTCCAATGCCGACACCTGATCTTAATCTTTGCCTGACTGTAGATATAAATTTGAGGTTCAGAAAATTATCTGTATCATTCAAGTTCAGGAACCAAGAGGCATTTTCTGGAGCCAGTAAAACACTCCAGAAAAGCCTCAACACATTTTGCACATTTTGCCAAATTCTCTCCTAGCAGTTTTCCTGCCGGGAAAACCGGTCATGTGTACGAGGCTTCAGGTTCAGAAAATGATCTGTATTATTCTAGTTCAGGAACCAAGAGGCATTTATTAAACAACATGGCAACAAGCCAGTTAAATGCTCCAGAAAAGCCTCAACACATTTCCGCACAAATCTATTTGTTCAACATTCTTTCTTTAAAAATGTAAACATATGATTATTCCAATTAAATGTGCAGAGGAAATTCAGTGGCAAATATATTAGCTAGTAAGACAAGGTTATGTAGTATTAGATCAAAATGGTTCAACGGCTTGCCAAGATTAATCAGTGGGAACATTGTGGGGGAGACTTTTGGGTGAAAGGCAGACTTGAAAATTGGTAAAACTGACTCTCTGCCAATTACAGTTGAAAGGGAAAAAAGATAGAAACAATTAAAGGAGTTCTTGTTACCAACTATTGAATTGATATCTCTCTTTCTAAAGTAGCATTTTCTGAAAACATGGGTATATTGAATTAGTTAATTAGATCAAACAGTGCTGGAATAAAAAAATTCCTATATATCCATTCCTGAGAGCACCATCCATGTAGAAGCACCAATCTGTATTTGTGTGGGAAATAAGGCGTCGGGGAGGGTCAGATGCATCTGGAAGTAGCTTTCCTTGCTGAGCCGCCTGAGATGCTGGTCAGCATCCTGTCTGAGACTTTTGAAGCAGCAGGGCGACAATGCAGGAGCATAAATGGCAGACATGGGCATGATGAAGTCACTCTAAAACATGAAGTTTCTGAATAAGACTCTTCATGAAAAAGATCACTATGTATTATGTTCATGAAAACTGCAGATTTACAAATATTGAAAATTACTTGTGAAATTTACTGTCAGGCCGCGTACACACGACCAAATAAATCCGATCAAATCGGTCTGACAGACCGTTTTGATCGGATTTGTCTGCTGGGGTAAAATCCCCGCCGGCAGACAGCGCAGTGTTGTGGCGGTGACGTTGACGCCGCCACGTCAACGTCACCAGGAAGTAAAACACTTCCGCGCATGCGTCAAATCCATTCGACGCATGTGCGGGTTCCCAGCAGACAGATTTTAAAGCATGCTTTAAAATCTGTCTGCTGGAAAAACCTGTCTGTCCGCCCGTACACCTGATCAAATTTGTCTGCTGAAACGGTGTGTCAGACCGTTTCCAGCAGATAGATTTGATCGTGTGTACGTGGCCTTATATGTTAACGCGTTAATGGCTGAGTTTACTTTAACTGCTACATCTTACTTCCTCTCTTACTTCTGCACCTTACTTCATCTCTTCCTTCCGCACCTTACTTCCTCTCTTTCTTCACATAAAATAGACACAGATGATTTGTAAGATTGTAATATTCTATCTTCAGCTCATGGATCAGAGAAATGTTACCGGAATTGCTCAAATCCACCTCTTTGACCGCGTACACACGATTGAACATGTCCGCTGAAACTGGTCCGCAGACCAGTTTCAGCGGACATGTTTGATCGTGTGTACGGCCTATCGGAACGTTTTCCAGCAGACCAAAGTTTCAAAACATGCTTGAAAACATGTCCGCTGGAAACTTGTCCATCGGACAGGTTTGATGGTTAGTACACAAAATCATCGGACCAAAAACCCGCGCATGCTCAAAATCAAGTCGACGCATGCTTGGAAGCATTGAACTTTGTTTTTTCATCACTTTGTTGTGTTCTATGTCATCGCGTTCTGATCCGAGGGGATTTTTGTCCGATGGTGTGTACGCACATCAGACCAACAGACCACTTCAGCGTGGTCCGATGAAAACGGTCTGTCGGACAAGTTTCATCGGACATGTCTGATCGTGTGTACGCGGCCTTAGGATTTCAGATTACTCAAAGTATTACATTTTTGGTGTTTTTTCTTTTTCTTATGATGTATTGTGTGACGATATGTGGAAACCTCCTGATCATCACACTGGTGTCCTACAGCGAATCCCTCCATTCTCCCATGTACTTATTCCTCTCCCAGCTGTCTCTATATGATATTCTTCCTAATATGATCAGAACTGTTTTGGTAAAAAAGACTATCATCCCATTTTCCGATTGTCTTATTCAGTTTTATTTCTGTGTCATCACATGATCTTCAGAGTCTCTCCTCCTGACAGTGATGAGTTGGGACAGATATTTGACCATCTGTAAACCATTGCATTATTCTTTGAAAATGAACTACAAGGTTTGCTGGATTCTGGTCATCCTATGCTGGATTTTAGGATTTTTTTTTACTATCGACTTATACTTTAACAATATCAAATTTACAATTCTGTGGTCCCAATATCATCGATCACTTTTTCTGTGACTTTGATCCAATCATGCAACTCTCCTGCACTGACACCACTATTGTCCGTTTGGAAGTGACAGTTTGGGGTTTTATTTTTATTGTTTTCCCATTCTTCACCATCTTTGTGTCTTATTCTTATATTATTGCCACCATTTTAAAAATCCCATCTACTTCTGGCAGACAGAAGGTTTTCTCAACATGCAGTTCCCACCTGACTGTTGTATCCATCTATTATGGTACCCTGGTTTGTGTTTACTTGGCACCTAATAGGGGACAGACACAGACTCTAAATGAGCTCTTATCATTACTGTACACTGTTGTTACCCCAATGATAAATCCAATTATATACAGCCCTGAGGAACAAAGATCTGAAAAAAGCTGTTAGAAAATTCATAAGTAACTTTATGAGGATTCATTTCAATAAAGATTAAAATGATAACAGTTTAAAATTTGCTTCCAAAAGTATTCCCCAGATTAAAGGGTTTGTAAAGATAAACATTTTTTTCCATAAATAGCTTCCTTTACCTTAGTGTAGTCCTTCTTCACTTACCTCATCCTTCCATTTTGCTTTTAAGTGTATTTTTTTCTTCTGAGAAATCCTCACTTCCTGTTCTTCTGTCTGTAACTCCACACCGTAATGTGAGGTTTTCTCCCTGGTGTGGAGAAAGCCTCTTGAGGGGGTGAGCAGGAGTGTCAGGACACTCTCTACTTTGCAGATAGAGAAAAGAGGTGTGTGTTAGTGGGTGTGCTGACACACCTGCTCGCCCCCTCCCCCCTCAAGAGGCTTTCTCCACACCAGGGAGAAAGCCTCACATTACCTTGTGTAGTTACAGACAGGAAATAAGCATTTCTCAGAAAAAAAAAGGACATTTGACCACTTCAATACCGGGCCTATTCTGGCACTTTTCTCCTTTATGTACAAATCATCATTCTTTTGATAGAAAATTATGCAGAACCCCCAAACATTATATATGCTTTTTTTAGCAGACACCCTAGGGAACAAAATGGCAGTCATTGCAACATTTTATCTTGCACGGTATTTGCGCAATTTTTTTTTTCAAATGCCTTTTTTTTTTTGGAAAAAGATAGTTTCATGAATTAAAAAAATAACAAACCAGTAAAGTTAGCCCAATTTTTTTGTAAAATATGAAAGATTATGTTACACCGAGTAAATAGATACCTAGTACAAACTGTTTCCGGGTGGGGGCATAGCCAATCATCATCCTTGGGCATGGTTTCATAATGTACCCAAGGTTGTTTAATGGTTTAAATGTGTGAGCGTGTGTGATGTCTGAATTATCTTATTGTTATGAGGGGGGAGGGATCAGAAGTTAGATCTTACAAAGGGTAGAGTAATTTAGCCCGTGGCGGTACGGAAAGGGGTAGAGAGAGGTGGGGTGGAACCTAGGGAGGGAAATAAGGGTTCCAGTCTCCTCTGCCTTAGGGTACCTAAGATAGTTCATATCTAGTTAGGCCAAGAGCTTGGAGTATTTGTCTGTTGTGGTAAAATGGTGCCATCAGTACCAACGTTTGTTAAATTTGGATATAGTCTCCTTTGCTTGATAGAGAAGCTCTTCCATTTCCACTATTCTTTTAATACGTCAGAGCCATGTCTTTATAGTTGGGGGTTCAGGAGCTCTTCATCAGAATGGCATGCATAATTTGGCTGCATTTACCATATGCATGGCTAGGGAGCGAAAATCCAATCACTGGCTAAATCCTACCGCCTTAACCTCTGAAACATATTCAGAATTCAACCCTTCCTGACTAATGACATCACAAAGCAACTTATTTACTCCTTGATTATTTCCCACCTTGACTACTGCAACTCTCTCTTTAACCACTTAAGGACCCCTTCATGCTGATATATGTCGGCAGAATGGCACAGCTGGGCACATCCACTTAACTGTACGCGTCCCTTTAAGCCCAGCCCTGGGGTCGCAAGCGTGCCGCCGCTGCCGTGCTCGCGGCCCGGTCTGAAGTTCTGTGACCGCGCCTGCGGGACCCGCGAACCCGATCATCGCTGGTGTCCCGCGATTGGTCACCGGAGCTCAAGAACTGGAAGAGGTGTGTGTAAACACACCTTACCCGTTCTTCACAGTGGCAATGTCACTGATTGTCTGTTCCCTGATATAGGGAAAGGCGATCAGTGACGTCATACATCCGGCCCCGCCCCCTACAGTTATAAACACATATGAGGTCACACTTAACCCCTACAGCGCCTACTAGTGGTTAACTCCTAAACTGCAATTGTCATTTTCACAGTAATAAGTGCATTTGTTATAGCATTTTTCGCTGTGAAAATGACAATGGTCCCAAAAATGTGTCAAAATTGTCCGATGTGTCCGCCATAATGTCGCAGTCACGAAAAAAAGTTAGTAGTAAAAAAAAATATTAATAAAAATGCCAATTTTGTAAACGCTATAAACTTTGCGCAAACCAATCGATAAACTCCTATTGCGATTTTTTTTACCAAAAATAATAGGTATCTGCCTAAAGTGAGGGGGGAAATTTTTTTATATATATTTTTGGGGGATATTTATTATAGCAAAAAATAAAAAAAAATATTGAATCTTTTCAAAATTGTCGCTCTATTTTTGTTTATAGCGCAAAAAATTAAAAACGCAGAGATGATGAAATACCACCAAAAGAAAGCTCTATTTGTGGGAAAAAAAGAACGCCAATTTTGTTTGGGAGCCACGTCCGCGCAATTTTCAGTTAAAGCGACGCAGTGCCAAATCGCGAAAAGGGGCAAGGTACTTAACCTGCATAAAGGTCCGGGGCTTAAGTGGTTAATGGCCTACCCATACACAGGCTATCCCCCCCTTCAGTCTATTATGAATTCTGCTGTTAGACTAATACACCTCACTTACCGATCCGTGACTGCTGCTTCTCTTTGCCAATCCCTTCACTGGCTTCCCCTACCCCACCGTGTAAAATTCAAATAGCTAACCACAACATACAAGGCCATTAACAACATCGCCCACATCTACATCACCAACCTCACCTGCAGATATAGCCCAAATAATCACTTACGCTCCTCCCATGACCTTGTGCTCTCTAGCTCCCTTGTTATCTCCTCCCATGCTCGCCTTCAGGACTTCTCCAGAACCTCTCCCATCCTTCGGAACTCTCTGCCCCGGTATGTCCGATTAACCCCTACCCTGTCCACCTTTAGGAGATTCCTAAAAACTCATTTATTCAGGGAAGCCTATCCCACACCCACCTAACAACTGTCCCTGAGCCACTCCCATCAAATCATTCTCTGCAGCTATTACCTTTTATACCACCACCCCCTTCATTTATAATATAAGCTCTACGAGCCAGGCCCTCCTGTACCTTCTGTATTGAACTGTATTGTAATTGTGCTGTCCACCCTCTACATTGTAAAGTGCTGAGTAAACTGTTGGCACTATATAAATCGTTAAAACTAATAATAATAATAATAATACAAAAAAAAATAACTTTAACATATGCACTTAGACTAGATGGGCCAGATTCTTAAAAAAAAGCATATTTCCCGCGTAGCGTAGGGTATCCCGTTTACGCTACGCCTACGCAGTGCTGTATTCTCAAAGCACTTTCTCTGTAATTTGCATCGGCGTAGCGTAAAGGGGACAGCGTAAGGCCGCGTAATTCAAATTGGGAAGGAGGGGGGCATGCTGTATTTAAATTAAGCGCGCCCCCCGTGCCGAACGAACTGCGTATGCGCCGGCCTTAAACGTAGGCCACTGTGCATGCTCCGTCGTATGCTGCAAATACAGCGATTACGACGGCAACGTAATTAACGTAAAGGCTTATTCGCGACGAGTTACGTAAACGACGTAAAAACCCGACTCTGTCCCGATGTCCATACTTAACATGGCATGCGGAAAGTTAAACCACCTTATAGCAGGGGTAAACTTACGCGTACGTAAACTACGTCGATGGCGCGCAACTTCGTTCGGGAATCGGCGTATCACGCTCATTTGCATATTCGACGCAGAAATCGACGGGAACGCCACCTAGCGGCCGGCGTAGTATTGCATTTAGGATCCGACGGTGTAAGTGCCTTACGCCAGTCGGATCCTAGCGTAATTCCGGCTGTAGATACACCGCATAATTCTTTTGAGAATCTGGCCCGATGTCTCTAATCCAAGACAGCATACAGCTCTGAAGACCAATATTGTTTGAGAGTTTCTAACTCAACTCTATCTAAAACCAACCAAAACATTTAAGCTTTAGGTATAAGGTTTGTACTAGGTTATTTTTCTTAAAAAAATACTGCCTTTGTAGTAAAAAGAATTAATCACAAGAAGACATCAATAAGCACTAGAGACACCCAGTGCTCCAATGTAATTAGTTCTAGTTATTTATAGGTAATCAAGGTATAATTTCCCTATGTGGTAAAAGTAATGAATCCCAAGAAAATATATTAAGCTCTACAGACTCATTGTTTCAAATAAATTAATAAATTAATTCTAGTTATATATAAATGCAGAAATACTACTGTAACATTCAACGGACAAAAATCTTTGGCTGCACTGCTGGCTGCACTGCTGTTTATCCTGAATATTACATGCTGTAAAAAAATATCAGTACGTCCATCCCTCAAGGTATGTTTAAAAAAATCTTAAACAATTGTATACAATGAAAAAGTCAAATATCACGTAAATATTATGTTACAGATATTTCAGGTGACTTTTAATATTATTTTGATTTACTACTAATAGGATTCAGAAAATTGGGTAATTGATCTTAACTGCCATGTTGGAATTAAACTTTGCTTCTGTTGAAAAAAGATCAGAATACAGTGACTAATATCATTTATTCACAATGGAAATTTATCATTTTACTTGTCTCTAGACATGTGCATTTGTTTTCATCCAAATGCATTTTCGTACGAATTTCGGGTATTTTCGTTATCAATTTAACAATCGAAAACAAACGTGCAGAATCCAAAATCCGAAAGATCCGACATAAAAAAAATGCTTTATTTTCATTTTCGTTGCTATAACATTTCGATATAGATAGAAGATTCGACATGATGGTGACAATAGCAATCTGTGTCTATCGAACCTGTGGTCAAATGTGCCTAACCTTAAAAAAGATTTGACATTGTAGAGAGAAAATATTTGACATTGTAGAGACAGTGTTGGGGTAGACCATTGGACATGAACGATGAAGATTCGATGAAGCAGAGAAAAACATACAAACGTCAAATCTGTCATTGAAGGCTTATGGTGTCTGTCGAAAGTTCTAAGAAGATTCAGCAAGCAGCTAAACTGTATAACGCTGCAATCGTAAATTTCCGGTCAAATGCTCCACTCATAGGCTATAGAAGAATTCAATTGTTGGTTGACTAGTAATAATAATTTATTAATATAATTATTACTAGTGTCATACAACATTAGAATTCTTCTATAGCTTGTAGGCGGAACATTTGACTGGAAATGTATGATTGCAGCATCGTACAGTTTAGCTGCTCCGTGAAATCTTCTTAGAACATTCTACAGACACCATAAGCCTTCAATGTCAGATTCAACCTGAATTAATTTGGATTTTCAAACAAATGCATTTTTTAACTATACAAAATAAATAAAAACGAATTTCGGGAGTAACTAAATAAATGTATTATTTGGACAAAAAAACACATTTTGAAACAAAATATTTCATCATAACTCATTCAGAAACCAGAAATATACAATAGTTGCCTGATACAATGCAATAGAAGGATAAATATATTTAAAGTGACTTATTTTTCAAATACATTTGAATCCATAGTAACCTATTTGAGTTGAAGGAGGTTAGGGATATAGTATTACATGCTATCACTCTCTCATATAGACAATATAGATTTACCCTAATGCCCTGTACACACGACTGGTTTTCCTGACGTGATTCCTCTCAAGCCTGCCTTGCATACAAACATTCAGTCAAAAAAAACTCTCGACCAAAGTGCAGTGATGTCCAACACGTACAACGGCACTATAAAGGTGACGTTTTATTCAAATGGCGCCACCCTTTGGGCTGCATTTGCTGATCCTCGTGTTAGTAAAAGTTTGGTGAGAGACGATTTGCGCTTTTCAGTCTTCGTGCTTTTCAGTCTTTGTGCTTTTCAGTCTGTTACAGCGTGACAAATGTGAATATCTCCATTACCAGAATGAATGCTCCCGTCTCACACTTTTTTCTGAGCATGCATGTTTTTTTTCCCCTCGGAAAAGCATACACACAAGCGTTTTTTTCGCGACGTCTGGAAAACTGCTATGGAGCATACACATGACTGGTTTTCCAGACTAATCTAAAAAATGGCAGTTTTCTCGTCAGGAAAACCGTTTGTGTGTACAAGGCATATGGAGGTGTCCAGGGCTAGGTCAGTTTTCCACTTTTATTATTTTATTTTTATAGATGAAGGAATTTAATAGGTATTTACTCGTTTGTTAACAGAATCATTACACTATTCTGTCTGTCTACCTTGCAGACATTCATTTTTTTTTTCAAAAATATTTTATTAAATTTGAACAAGAAAAAAAGGTACAAAGTACAAGGGGAAAAAATAAAAGATCAAAACAAGTATGTACATCGAGATAATCAAATGGAATAAAACACCCCCAGTGAAAAAGATTGGAGAAGGCAAAGAAATCTGAAAAAGAAAGAGGGGGAAGAAGAAAGAAAGAAGAGGAAGGGAGGGGGAGAGAAAGTATCCCCAGATGGAGATAGAATCGTAAAACAGCCAGAGAGAGGGAACAGGATAAGAGAGAGAATATGGAAGAATAGCAGCACATTGAGAATCATCTAGAAATACACAACTCAAAATATCAGGACTAGTTTTCCACTTTTTAGTGATCATTAATCAAGAGGCTATCAGAATGTGTGAAACAATAGTACAGTACTGTACAGGGAATTTAATTAGGTTGAGTAAGACCAGTCCAGGAGTGGGTTTTGTTAGGATACCTGTAATTTGTGAAATCATTACAAATATAGTGTACCAAAAGCTACGGAGATTGGGACACCTTCGCAGGATGTGAAGCAAATTGCCTATACAGTATCTCCGAAATGACACCAGCAGAGGGGTGAGTGGTCAGGATACATTTTTGCTAGTTTGTGTGGCATAAGGTAATCTCTATGCAGAATCTCAAGGAGGTTGTCCCAATGATCTGTGCAATGGTTAGTAGTAAAGCTGTGAGTAATGACTGGTGTTTAAGTTTCCAAAAGTAACAAATTCCCCAGTTTCTTTTCCCAGCGAAGAAATGATGGTGGATTCTGGGTCCTTTGAGGCCTTGTACACACGAGGGGATATTTCCGCTGAACATGGTCCGACGGACCATTTCAGCCGAAAAATCCCCTCGTCTGTAGGGGCAAACGGACGCTTTTTGCCGGATTCATGCGGCGGAAAAATTTCAAAGCATGCTTTGAAATAATTCCGCCGGATAGCTGGCCGTCAGATATGTCCGCTGGTTAGTACGGCAAACCAGCGGACATATCTTGCCGCACATGCGTCGTATCCTGTGAATGGATCCGACGCATGCGCGCGGAAGTGTTTACTTCCTGGTGCGGTGACGTGGCGGTCACGTGGCGGCGTCAACGTCACCGCCGCGTCACCGCGCTGTCCACCGGCGGGGAATTTGATCCGATGGTATGTACAGCCATCGGATCAAAACATCCCGGCGCAAATATACGCTGTAAACGGTCCGGGGACCGTTTACAGCGGATATTTCCCCTCGTGTGTACCAGGCCTTATGGTATTGAAGGCATTGTAGAACCATGAAATTCCCCCTTTAACTACCTGTTTTGTAGTCAAATAGCTCCAAACTGAGGAGCCAATTGTTACATCATGTAGGGAATATGAAAAGGAAATAGTGAACGTGCATATATGCAAACGTACCCATTCGTTTATCTTCAGGAATTTCAGACACACTATAGTATCACAAATTAGTCCATTAAGTTTCTTTTAGGGAGAGGCTGAGGTATTCACAGGCCGTGAGGGATAAACAGATCTTGACTGTAGATTTTGTTTGGGGATGCATGATTAAAAAGGATTGCCAGGCCTCTAGTGAAGACTGTATAGAGGGGATCTCAGGTATTGATGAATGTTCCCCCGGGTATTATTTTAATGAACACTGCAAAATATACAAATATTACAACTATATATGACAAATATTTCACTTTTGAAATTACTGTAATATTTTAGACTTTTATAATTGAGATTAACTCTTTACTTTCTCTCTTCCTTTCAAACTAAAATCATCATCATCATCATGGTGATCATCATCAAATACATCAACTTGACAAAGCTGGTTTGTATATTTGTTATCTTCTAACTTCAGTCTATGGAATGGAGAAATGTGACCAGAATTACCAAAATCCACCTATTAGGATTTCAGGTTCCTCAAACTATTACATTTTTTGTGTTTTTTATTTTCCTTATGATTTATTGTGTGACAATATGTGGAAACCTCCTGATCATCACATTGGTGTCCTACAGCAAATCTCTCCATACCCCCATGTACTTCTTCCTCTCCCATCTGTCTTTATTAGATGTCTTACTGGCAACTGATATTCTTCCCAACATGATGAGCACTGTCTTGGTAAAACAAACTATCATGTCATTTTCTGATTGCCTTGCTCAGTTTTTGTTCTGTGTTCTCGTAGAATGTTCTGAATGTCTTCTTCTGACAGTGATGAGTTGGGACAGATATTTGGCCATCTGTAAACCATTACATTATACTTTAAGAATGCATTACCAGGTTTGCTGGATACTGGTCATCCTATGCTGGAATCTAGGGATTTTTTTAGTATTGACTTATACTTTAAACATATCAAATTTACAATTTTGTGGTCCCAATATCATCGATCACTTTTTCTGTGACTTTGATCCAATCATGCAACTCTCCTGCTCTGACACCACCATTGTTCGTTGGGAAGTGACAGTTTTGGGTTTTATTTTTGTTGTTTTCCCATTCTTCACCATCTTTGTGTCATATTCTTATATTATTGCGACCATTTTGAAAATTCCATCTACTTCTGGCAGACAGAAGGTTTTCTCAACATGCAGCTCTCACCTGACTGTTGTATCCATCTATTATGGTACCCTGGTTTGTGTTTATTTGGCACCTAATAGGGGACAGACACAGACCCTAAATAAACTTTTATCATTACTGTACACTGTGGTCACTCCAATGATGAATCCGATTATATACAGCCTGAGGAACAAAGAACTTAAAAAGGCTGTTAGAAAAATCATCACCGACCGTTTGATCATTCATTTTAATAAAGATTAAAATATGTATAAATTCAATTTATCTACAGGAAGGTGATGCCTTCATTCATTCTTTCGGCCTCCCGTCTCTCTCAGATGATGAGATGCTCTCTTCGGTGATTCCTCCTCAACAACTAAATTGCACACCTAGCCGGCCTAGGGTAATACATTTTTGAAGGCTCCCGCCTAAAGAGGGAGACCAACAGTCTTAGGCCGCATACACACGACCAAATAAATCGGATCAAATCGGTCTGTCAGACCGATTTGATCCGATTTGTCTGCTGGGATTTATTGGTTTGATGGTGTACACACGATCAAACCAAAATCCCCGCCGTCAGACAGCGTGGTGACGTGGTGGTGACGTGGCGGTGACGTTGACGCCGCCATGTCACCACACCAGGAAGTAAAACACTTCCACGCATGCGTCGAATCCATTCGATGCATGTGCGGGCAGATATGTCTGCTGGTTAGCTTACAAACCAGCAGACATGTCGGACGGACGGGTTCCCAGCAGACAGATTTTAAAGCATGCTTTAAAATCTGTCTGCCGGAAAAATCTGTCTGTCCGCCCGTACACACGTTCGAATCTGTCTGCTGAAACGGTCCGTCGGACCGTTTTCAGCAGATAGATTTGATCATGTGTAAGCGGCCTTTGAGTCTCTCTTCTTGGAAAATTTAAAAGAACGGTTGCTATTGTCTTTACCCACAGTGGCACACCTCTGAAAAGTTACTTCCTTACATAACCAACTGAAAGCCCTGGGCATGAATAAAATTGCAAAATCTCTGTTCTGTGCCAAGCAAAAATTCTATGAATTTTCTAACAAGCCCCATAGAATCTTGGTAAATAAACTTAGACCTCACCCATTCCACTCTTTTCCTGATTTCTTAATGCAGGCTGATGGCTCCCCGACTTACTGTTATTCTATGGCCAGGGTCTTTGGGAATTTTTATCAAAAATTATATAATTGTTTTACCCCTGCAAAAACCACTCAGAGTAAGAATCATTAACCACGATTCTCTGAATTCTGTCTTTTAGACAGTTTTCTATTCATTTACAGACTGATATTTCCAATCCTGTAGACCTTACCTTACACATGAGCCGTGTGTGCTGAACTGTATCAACGCTTTTGCAAAATCCAAGTATAACACGTCCACCGCCACACCTCTGTCCAGGGTTTTACTTACCTCTTCATAAAAAGAAATCAGGTTTGTCTGACAGCTTTTGTCTTTCATAAATCCATGCTGTCTGTTGCTTAAATAGTTTTTTTTCCAGCAAGAACTCATCTTTGTGGTCTTTTGTTAATCTCCCCAGTATCTTCCCAACTATAGGCATCTAATTGGTGGCTGTATGTGGAGTATTTCTCCATTTCTTCCCTTGCCATGCCTGCATTATCCTGGGCCCCTCTTCCTCCCCAATCCTCCTCTTCTGCTTCACAGGGCTACTGAAGGGGGAGGATGGTAGTGGATGGCTGCTGGGTTGTGACTCACCAGAGGATGGCGATGGATGGCCGAGAGTGTGGCTTGTGGATGCTGACGAGCAGCTCCTGGCTCCGGCGCCATATTGGAATTCTCGGCCCGGCACAGGGGGAAGAAATCCATTAATTTTCTCGGCCCTTCTCTCTCCTTGCGTTTGTGCATGATCACCAGTGTGATCCCCTAGATTTCCCGGTGCAGATGATGTGTTTTTTAGCCTTGTGCATCTGCTGTGAGGCGCTTATAGACACCCGGTGTAGCAGAGCTCTTCTCTCACACCACCATCTGCTCCGGCTGCCGACTCCACCCCCGATCGTACTATTTTCTGATGAATACAACTTTCGACAGTCAAATAAATCCTTCTGAATGGAAATTTATGAAGGGACAAACTGCAAATTTTTTCTTGTACGTGGGAACAGAACAAATGATTTTCATTTAATGTGTACCATTTTGTGTACCGTGAATGTGTATTGTTTTTGTACGATTTTAATACCAGAAATATCCGATATGAAAGACTGCGCATGATCAGAAACCACAAACAAAAAAAAAGCCATTGCCATAGGAGAATTTTTGCACATTATTTCTATTTTCGGTTCTGACTTGCTGTGAAACATCAAGGAAAACCATCTGACCATTCACCCAATTTTCTCGAAGGCCTCGTACACACGACCGAGGAACTCGTCAGGCGAAACACATAGTTTTCCTCGTCGAGTTCCTTGTTAGGCTTGTCGAGGAACTCGACAAGCTTGCTTTGCGTACACACGTTAAAGACCAAATCTCCTCGTTCTCAAACGCGGTGACTTCAACACATACAACGGCAGGGGCTGCTTTTGCTAATCTCATGTTACTGCGTGTTAGGAAAAGTTTGGTAAGAGACATTTGCACTTTTCAGTCTGTTACAGCGTGACAAATGTGCTATCTCCATTACAAACGCTACTTTTACCGAAGGTGCATGGGTTTCTTAGCATACGCACGGTCAAGTTTCTCGTCCAAATGCAGCCCGACGAGGAACACGACAAGCCAATTTAGACTCCTGTTGAGGAAAAAGAGAACTTACTCTCTTTTTTGCTCGTCAAGTTCTTTGACAGTTTCCTCGATGAAAAATGTACACACGACCGGTTTCCTCTGCAAAAAAGTTCTCCCACCGAGTTTCTTGATGGATTCTGCCGAGGAAAACGGTCGTGTGTACGAGGCCTTAGGCTGGGTTCACACATGCTGCGGCCGCTGCTCGCAGGGGATCCGGTGAGTCCCTTCCACCGATTCAGGTGTGAATCAGGTCTGAATTTGCACATGAATCAGAACCAAAGACACACAGGGCCCTTCTCCAAATGCCAAATGCGGCCTCCCCTTGCTGTCTGAACCAGCTCCATTGAGAGCCTGCACACTCTCCTGTCATGCAAATTGGATGCACGAAAATCTGAATCCAATTCACATATATGTGAACTCAGCCTCAGTGTGTATGGGGCATTACTTCCATTATTTACACTTTGCACTTCCTGAAAGTCCAGTTTTACATATAAACCATAGTGCAGTGTCCAAATAATGTGAACCAAAAGGGAAATATAAACAAAGTAATATATCCATTTGGGACCCTGGTCCCTCAAAGCGTATGGACACTAAATATGATAGAGAATCCAGCAGGGGCATACAAGAAATTAGAAATATTGAATTTAACCCCTTAATGACTGGGTCCTTTTTGTGAAAGGGCACTGCATCCTTTTAACTGACAATTGCGCGGTCATACGACACTGTACACAAACACAATTTATATGCTTTTCTTCCCACAAATAGAGCTTTCTTTTGGTGGTTTTTGATCACCTCTGTGGTTTTTATTTTGGAGAATTTTGAAAACAAGAACAATTTTTTGTTATTTTGATATAATTAATATCCCAGTTTAAAAATATATATATATATTTCTTCATCGGTTTAGACCAATATGTATTTGTCTACATACTTTTGGTTGGACAAATTTGCAATAAGCGTGAATTGATTGGTTTGCGCAAAAGTTATAGCGTCTACAAAATAGGAATAGCATTTGAATTATATATTTTTTTTAATAGTAATGGTGGGGATCTGCACATTTTTTGAGGGACTGCGACATTGCGCTAGACAGATCAGACACTTTTGACGCTTTTTCGAGACCAGTGAGATTTATACAGCTATCAGAGCTAAAAATAGATACTGATTACTGAATAAATGTCACTGTCAGGGAAAGGGTTAACACTAGGGGGCAATCAAGGGGTTAACTGTGTTCCCTGGGGACCTGCGGGCATGCTCCTGTGGTGCACACCCTCTACCCTCTCACACAGACTGACATACACCTACGACAGTTTGCTCAGGAGATCCAAACTGCCACAGTATGACGGCGGCTGGTTGGCAAGAGGTTAATATAAAAAAAAGGATGTGCACTTACAAAAATCCAATGTAATTCTTCAACAACTCAAAAAGATCACAATGACACCACTAAACTATAAACTATACTAAATGTTGTGTTTGTGAGCACTGCACTTGTCATATACCTATGTTTGTTGCATCCAGTACCTAGGCATAGTTAGCAGCTAATACAGTGCCTTGAAAAAGTTTTAATACGCCATGACATTTTCCACATTTTGTCATGTTACCACCAAAGATGTAAATAGATTTTATTTGGATTTTACATGATAGACCAACACAAAGTGGCACACAATTGTGAAGTGGAAGGAAAACGATAAATTATTTACAACTTTTTTACAAATAAATTATGTGAAACGTGTGGTGTGCATTTGAATTCAGCCCCCTTGATACCCCTAACTAAAATCTAGTGGAACCAATTGCCTTCAGAAGTCACCTAATTAGTAAATAGAGTCCACCTGTGTGTAATTTAAACTTAAATGTATAAATACAGCTGTTCTGTGAAGCCCTCAGAGGTTTGTTAGAGAACCTTAGTGAGCAAACAGCATCATGATGGCCAAGGAACACACCAGACAGGTCAGGGATAAAGTTGTGGAGGAGTTCAAAGCTTGGGATATTTTTTTATATCCTAACCCTGCTTTAAACAACTAACGAAGCTCTGTTCAATAAATCATCCAAAAATGGAAAGAGTATGGCACAACTGCAAACCTACCAAGACATGGCTGTCCACCTAAACGGACAGGCCAGGCAAGGAGAACATTAATCAGAGAAGCAGCCAAGAGGCCCCATGGTAACTCTGGAGGAGCTGCCGAGATCCACAGCTCAGGTGGGAGAATCTGTCCACAGGACAACTATTAAGCCACGTATTTCAATGCTTAATCTTCCTAAATTTTCCAACACACCAATCTGCAAGTGACTTGTCTCCCTTTGAAACCACACTCACCAACTTGACACGTTTTTATTAAAAATTTCTTGTTTGCACTTAAGACTGTTTTGACTCTGAAAGTTTTTAGTACAGAAATAATCAATTTTTTATTTACTTTCACTTTGCACATTATTGCTGCACTGTGTGTGCCTGATTTTGCACTTTATTTTGCATTTGCTTATTTACACTGAAGAAATATTAGTAATTGTATTACTTTGCACTCATCCGCATTTGCTTTTATGCACCATAGAAATGTTATATTTATTTATTTAAGATATATCATATTTATATGTTTTTTTTGCTCATGTATTTATTTGCACATGAATCATTGAAATATATTTATGAATAGATCATTTTGAGTAAGCGTCATTTCACCTCTTCTTTAACCAACTTGCAATGCCTCTTAAGACCCGGACCAAAATGCAGCTAAAGGACCAGGCCCCTTTTTGGGATTCGGCACTGCGTCGCTTTAACTGACAATTGCGCGGTCGTGCAACGTGGCTCCCAAACAAAATTGGAAAAACAGCAGCAGCTCTGCCGTGGTATAACACAAAAAATTAACAGTTAAAATAATGTAAAGGCTGCACTAGAACAATATAAAGTGCCATGTGATAATAAACCAAACCTTTCATATGACAAAGTGACATAGAGCAGTAAATATCATACAAACATGAATTAAGTGTTTATAAGCAAACTAGTCCAAAAACCCATAAAGTGAAACCACAGTGAAGCAATTATAAATAATCTATAAAAGATAATCACAGGATAATTGAGATGAAAAGTCCAAATATAGAGATCAGGAAAGTTATGGAACACCCAATGAGGTAATAATGAAATATTGAAGGGATGAGGCCCAAATTACACCACAGACACTCGTGCTCCACCACCACCTGAATTGGCTACTTACCAGAGGCAAGTATATAACAAGCCTGTCAGATATCCAAATTTGCAACACTTCAGTAGGTAGGGATGAATCTGGAACCACACTAGATATGCTCGATAGGCCAAATACCAAAGAAACTGCCAAACGTACCCCAAAAAGTAAAGACACTCATTAGTGTAATACAGTAAAGGATAGGGTTTATTTAAAATTAAAATCTCGCTTACAGCAAGAAGGATAAAACCATGTCAAATGTAAAAGCCGGCCGGCATTCGGACGCCCGTCCACTAGAGATGAAGTCAGCGCGTCAACCTCCTTAAAACACACTATATTGCTCAAATGTTTATTGAAATAAAAAGATGATCTTGGGCGAGTACATGGACACCAAACACGACATGCTTTAAAATTGCACACAAACGTGCAGTGGCGACAAACTACATACATTTTTAAAGCCTTTAAAAGCCTTTACAGGTTACCACATTAGATTTACAGAGGAGGTCTACTGCTAAAATGTCTGACCTTTGTGGTAATACCTCACATGCATGGTGCAATTGCTGTTTACATATGTTGCCAGACTGACGACTGGTTTTATTTTATTTTTAAACTGTTCCTTCCATTATTTTTTTATAATTTTTATTGTTATCTCAGGGAATGTAAATATCCCCTGTGATAGCAATAGTTAGAGACAGGTACTCTTTTTTTTTTTTTTTTAAATGGGGTCTATTAGACCCTAGATATCTCATCTGACCACACCAAGATCGGTGTGATAAAATGCTTCCCCAATTTCCCAATGGCGCTGTATATATCCGGCAAACTCTAAGTCATGAAATGCTCGTAGCTTCCGGTTTCTTAGGCCATAGAGATGATTGGAGCCATTCTGGTCTCTTATCATGGTCAGCTGGCAGAACCATCGGCTGCATTCTTCCCTGTTGGGACAGGAGAGCCAGAGAAAACCAAGGAAGATGGTAAGAGGGGGGGGGACATTCCCTCCCACTGCTTGTAAAAGCAGTCTAGAGGCTAATTAGCTGCTATGATTGCTCTTACATGAAAGCCGACCGCTGGCTTAAAAGAATGCTACCAAGATGATACCTAAACCTACAGGCATCATTCTGGTATAACTATTCAAAGTCCAGCAAGAGATTGATCGGTGGGTATGCCCACCATTAGAATACCTCCCTTCATCCACCCACTTCTAATGATGGACATACATGCACCATTTATCTATGCCGAAGCATGGGGGCATCCTCCCGCAAAAGTAATGCCGTGTTCACAAGGTCAGGCTTTTGAACGGGCAAACCTCTCTCTGAAATTTGACAGTTTGTACATGGTATTAGGAGCAAATCAGTCCTCTGCCCCTGCTGCCCCCATGCTTTGGCATTTATGCTCTTTTTTTTAACTTCGGTGGGGAAATCACCTCCTACAGTGTTAGAGTCAGGCCGCGTACACACATCCGAGAACCTCATCGGGCTAAACTCATCGTTCCGCCCGACGAGGTTCCCGATGAGCGGTCGAAAAGGTCGTCGAGCCAAATTTCCTCATTGAACAATGACGAAAAAGAGAGCATGCGAGCAAGTGTACACACCACCGATTTTCTTGGCAGAATATGTCTCCCAGCGAGCTTCTCGCTGGATTCTGCTGAGAAGCTTGGTCGTGTGTGCGGGGCCTCACGGCATTTCTGTCCTCCTCTCTGTTGCTGACTGCTGAGAAAGGAGACAAGGGGTGTGCCACAGCTGCAGGGGAGGTACAAGGGCCACATGAAATGGCCTGGTGGGTGGGATTCAGCCTTGTGTTTGATGTGCACTACTGGTTTTCAAATCATGATCACTAAGCATAGTATGGTAATTTTAATCTACAGAATTCATCTTGCTGCCTTATGTTCAACATGGCCCGTAGCTTATCCATCAACTAAATAAAAACTGTTACTTTTCCTAGTGAAATGGTTTGGGAAAGTTAAAACTGTAAAGAAAACTTTATTTTTTAACCTAAATAATTATGAAACTATGTATGTATCGTAGTATGATCTCATAGTGCAGAGTGCACTGCTGGTTCTTGCTGTTTCTTAGCTATGTTATAAGTTAATCATGTGCAAATGTGTCAATTTAAATCAGTGTCAAGCAGTATATACTCAATGCTACTTGCAAAGGCTGAACGAGGAATCTGGGCGTTTGTATTATTATATTTCAGAGTTCAGGGAGTTAAGACTGGCCCCCTTTACTCTAAGTACACCGCCCTGGACTGCAGAGTGCCACAGGGCTCTGCCTTAACCCCTGTTGTTTAATATCTATATGAGCCCCCTTGCCAACCTGCTAAAGTCCAACACCATCCAGTACCATGTTTATGCGAACGACACTCAGGTCTACCTCAAGATTCCTAGGAACCAGATGGCTGATGCCACTCTTGCCAGCTGTTTGGAGGCCATTAACACATGGATGTCTGTCCTGAACTTCCTGAAACCTAATGGGGAAAAAACTGAGGTGATCATCTTCAGTGATCTGGCCACCCCCCCAGATATCGTACCTTGGCCTTCCTCATTTGGTCCTGCTACGGAGGTGGCCCCCCAGGTCCGTGATCTGGGATTCATCCTAGATTCAGGTTTAACCCTGGCTCTTGAGGTAAAAAAAGGTTGGCAGTGCATGTCATTGGCAGCTAAAACTCCTGAGGGGGCTATTTAAATATCTGGATATCTCGGACAGAAAAACTGTCATCTGTGCCACGTTAGGTAGATTCCTAGACTTCTGCAACTCTATTTATCTGGGATTGACAAAGATGTAAGTGCAGAAGCTTCAACTTATTCAAAATGCTGCGGATAGGTTACTCATGGATGTCCCGTTGAGGGATCATATCACCCCTGTCCTCTGCGCCTTGGGTCTCGTACACACAGGCCAGAATCTCATCAGGAAAAAAAACATAGTTTTTCCTGACAAGATTCTTGGCAAGAATCTCTTGCCACCCGAGTGTACACACAGTCCTTTCAAAAGAACAACGGTTCTTTTGAAAGGCAAGAATGTGGTGACGTCATCGCGAATGACGAGCATGCGTTTGTCACATTCGATGCCGTCGGCACCACCTTGCTTCACCCTACCTATGCCATGGAAGCTACCGCGCATGCGTTAAAGTCATTTCCAGCATGCACAGGTTTCCACGGCGACAGGTATGTATACACACTCTCAGGGTGGGATCTCTATTTTTCTCATTGAGATTCTGGCCAGATTTCCAGAAAACCAAGCGTGTGTACGAGGCTTTGCATTGGCTGCCGGTCCACTATCGCACATTATTTAAGGCTGGATGTATTATGTTTAAGATTATGAGAGGCCTGGCCCCAAGCTATCTCTGCTCTTGTTTTCATAAACAAGCTCTTGTCAGATCACTCTACCAGCAGAGATCTCCTCTACATCTTGGTGCACAAAAAGATCTGGTGTGGAGGTCGGTCCCTCTCTCACCAGGGTGCCGTATTATGGAATAGCCTCCCTGTCAATCCCAGGAGGCCCCTACTATCCCGGTCTTCCATGGGTTACTGAAGACTTGGCTTTTCACACAAGCCTTTCCTGAGTAGCCTCTCTCTTCGACTCTCTCTGTCATTCTGCGCTGCTTTTGGTTCCTGGGCCCTATTTTCACAGGAACTCTTCTATGCGCGTCGGGACCCTTTGGGGTAAGACCGCGCTATATTAAGATACCTCTCAACTCATCAGCTAAACACGATGCCGCATGGACGCGTAGATGTGTGAGTGAGAGAGGACCCCTCCCTCTGGAACCCCGGGCAGGGAACAGCAAACAGTGGCACGCTGGTTGACCAGCTGATTGGAGCTAGTGAAACCAGCTACATATATATGCAGTGGAACAGGCTCGGTATGTGGAATAAGGAGAGATAGGACTGATGCCGTGTACACACAATCGATCCATCCGATGAGAATGGTCTAATGGACCGTTTTCATCGGTTAACTGATGAAGTTGACTAATGGTCCGTCACGCCTACACACCATCGGTTAAAAAAACGATCGTGTCAGAACGCAGTGATGTAAAACACAACACAACGACGTGCTGAAAAAAAAAATAAGTTCAATGCTTCCAAGCATGTGCCGACTTGATTCTGAGCATGCATGGATTTTTAACTGATGGTCGTGCCTACAAACGATATTTTTTTTGCTATCGGTTAGGTATCCATCGGTTAAATTTAAAACAAGTTGGCTTTTTTTTTAACCAATGGTTAAATAACCAATGGCGCCCACACACGATCGGTTTGGACCCATGAAAACGGTCCATCAGACCGCTCTCATCGGTTTAACCAATCGTGTGTACATGGCATGAGACCTGCGCTCAAACTCAACTTAACTCAACATAATAATACAAATAATAATAATTATTATTATTTGTATTATTGTTATTATTAATAATAAACATTGTGCCACTGTTAATTGATTAGATTGATATACATATACAATATAGGCCAAGATAATTGGAGGAAAAAAAACTTGTTTTTTATCTGTTTATTCTCCTTAAAATGCTTTGTAAGTTGCTAATTGCAACCTCAAAAATGTTTTCTCTAAATATTAATGGTAATAAATCCCATGAGACTATCACTAAGCATAGATCCCTAGTGGCTCCATGTTTTTCACTCTGTTTCTTTATAAAAGCCACAGTACCCAGCATGATCAGAATAGCAATTAAAGGACCGGCATTTACAGTTTCCTAGGTTTTTGACCATTTTTTCTCTCTTTACTTGAACCTGTTCACATTTTTTTTGAAGCTTCTTCACAAATGTTACACGTTCATTTTGATACTCTGTCTTCAGGTTATGGAGAAGAACAATATGACCAGAATTTCTACAATTCACCTCTTAGGATTTCAGATTCCACACAATGTTAAATTTTTGGTGTTTTTTATTTTTCTTATGCTTTATTGTGTGACAATATGTGGAAACCTCCTGATCATCACACTGGTGTCCTACAGCAAATCCCTCCAGTCTCCCATGTACATCTTCCTCTCTCAGCTCGCTATGTCGGATATCATACAGGCAACTGATATTCTTCCGAAAACGTTCCAAACTGTTTTGGTGAATGATACCATTATGCCATTTTCTAATTGCCTCACCCAGTTTTATTTCTGTTGTACTACATTAATATTGACGTGTCTTCTTCTAACTGATATGTCTTATGACAGGTATATAGCCATCTGTAAACCATTACACTATAGTTTGATAATGAACCCTCGCTGTTGCTGTGTTTTGATCATTACCTGTTGGACTTTAAGTCTTTTAATTGTGGTGATGCATACTTTCAATTTATCCCAATTGCAATTTTGTGGCCCCAACATTGTTGACCACTATTTCTGTGATCTCGTTCCAATTCTTAAACTTTCCTGCTCCGATACAGCAATTATTGAACTAGAAGCAACATTGTTGACTTTTTTCTTTGGTGTCATTCCATTTATCATTATCATTGTATCATATGTTATTATCATTGTCACAATTCTTAAAATGCCATCCATTACAGGAAGGAAGCAAGTTTTCTCTACCTGTAGTTCCCACCTGACTATTGTCTGTATCTATTATGGCAACCTAGCTTGCGTTTATTTGGTACCCAGTGGAGGACAGTCGGAGAATATCACTAAATTCTTATCACTAACATATACTGTAGGCACCCCACTGATAAATCCAGTTATATACACTTTAAGGAACAGAGACCTTAAAAAAGTCTTGAACAGTTCCTTTTACAAACTTTGGTTTATGAATTTCATTAGAAATAAAAATTGCTCCTAACTGACTTGTATATGTAAAATGTAATAAAATAAAAATCTAATACTTTTAAATTACCAAAAAGATTATATAAAATCTTAAAAACTCTTTAAAATAGAACTCTGGGCACCAACATTCTATATAACTTTCTGCTAGTATCTCTTTTCCTTTGTCTTAAAAAAAAAAAGTCATACGCACCTCTATATTAATACATCCTGCTCTTTACATTTTGCCCCACCAATACCAGGACCATTAGGCCCCTTTCACATGAGCAGACCGTTCGTCCGCTTATTACAAGTTTTTTACGGACTTGTAATGGGCCCCTATGGGATCGCGTCTGTTAGCGGATGATGCATCTACTAACGTCCGCAAGATCCGCATCCGTTTTTTCGGATGGAAGAAAACCCTATTTTTCTTCTGTCCGGCGGATCGGATCGGATGCAAGCAGACAGACGGTGCATTTTCAACCGATTCTCCATAGGGGATAGCTGAGGAGAGACAGGGCGGTCCCTGCACAGTGTGCGGGGAACACCCTGTCCACCGACAGCTCAGCGGGACCTCCCGCTGAGCCGACGGATACACACGGAGCGGACCGAAAAACGGACCGCTCCGTGTGAAAGAGGCCTTATAGTGTGTTTGGTGTCTGATTGAAGACTAATTGAGAGCCGAAATTGTTGAGTATTAGTACATATTTGTATTACATAATTCTGCTCAGTCATGTGCTTTTGAAGCTTTTGCTAAATCCATACAGTATATGCTTATTGAAATTAGCTTAGCAGGCAACCAATGGCCCCTTTAAATCTAAGTGGAGGAAAGGAAACTTTACTTTGAGCCCCAAATGGAATATAGTTTTAGGTATAAAATTCCATAATTTTCCATATTATTGAGGAGCCGTGCTACATTTTATTCTCAAAGCTCAAAGGGCAGAAGATACTATTTCTTTACATTGTGGTACCTGTTTATTATATTTAAGATTTACATTTTTAAAAATATGATGTGGGTTAAATGAGAATTCTTTGACCAAGAGTGAAAACTTTAACACAATAACATTTATTGGAGCGTAGTTGTAAGTCGATCTAATACACAACCATCTATCTACAGTCTACATCAAGGGAGAAAATATTTTTAAAATAAAAGAATTACATGAAGGAATACAGAGTATATTCCTTTAAAACATTAATCTACACACATATTCAGTTACAAGTAAAAGGCAGACCTTTCCCACCCCTCTAGTCTGTGCATATCATTACAGGCTGATGCTTGGCATAGCACGGCTCTTGATTGGAGGGTTTCCCTATTGTTTATGGACTTGCTAGATCTCCAATTCCTATACTTTGCATAAGTCAGCCCCCTTTAATGCAAATTCCTGTCACTATTCTGGGCAGAAGATTTAATAGAATTTTCATGGGATGTATTGAATACGGGTTGGCCTCCCTTCATTGCATATCCCAGCATGGGATCTTTTGAAGTGAGTATGTGTAAAACAATGAGGTTTGGATCTACATTGTTTGTATACACAAGCCTAGGCACTGTCTTGTCTGCTTAATGGGGTTGTAAAGGTTTGTTTTTTATTTTTTAAATAGGTTACTTTAAGCTAGTGCATTGTTGGTTCACTTACCTTTTTCCTTCGATTTCCCTTCTAGATGTTTTTTTTCTTTGTTTTCTTTGTCTGAATTTCTCACTTCCTGTTCCTCCTCAGTATGGTGTTCAGTAAGCTGTTCTAAGTGACTTTCCACCGCTCGGATGATGGTGGAAAGCTTACTGAGGAGAAAACAGAAGTGAGAAACAAAGAAAAAAAACATTTAGAAGGGAAATCAAAGGAAAAGGCAAGTGAACCAACAATGCACTAGCTTAAAGGAACCAATTTAGAAAATAAAAGACAAACCTTTACAACCCCTTTAACCTAGCCTTCTTGGTGGCTATGTAACATAGATACAAATCTAATTGAAATATATTCACAATTACAATATTTTACAGCTATGAATAGAGATTTCACATAAACTCATAAGGCAACATTGTATCTGTTTTATCTTTAACAACTGCTTTAATTGTATGTACAGTACATAATCTGGTACACATAGAAGCCAATCTTCCAGCTCAAATTGTGGTGTCTATATCAAGGAGATATTTTAGGAATGATAATAAGGGCACTTTTTTACATAATTTTAAATTAAACTTGTTGCCAGGGAAGGCACCATACATAAAATCAATCGCATCCAAACTGCAGCAAAATCCTGGCATTTTAGTGGATCCTTACAACCTCATCAGACCTCCTCTACTCATGACCCTCTTCCTATTTGCTCCCTTAAACTTTTCACTAGTGACCTCTCTCTCAGAATCAGGAATCTCTACCATTCAACACCTTTACGAAGGAGCATCACTACGGTCATATCCATATTTACAATGGTTTCAACCTGCCAAACAAAGACTTCTACAAGTACCATGTATCAGACATGTAATTGACTCCATCCGCAAGGAAGAGATCAAAATTACAATTGATATTCTACCCTTTATCCAAGACTACTCCATGAATCAAAAAGTTTTACCCAAATGTTTCCGTCTTCCTCTTCAAAGGAATAAATCTCATTATATAACGTTGTGGGAAAAAGACCTCTCTCAAACCTTCCATATTCTACAATGGCACAGCATCACCATTTTTTTAAACATTCAAGATGTACTACACACTGGGAATCCCAAATAAAAGTGTCCACCATGGTACTACAGTCCAACACGCCTATCCAAGTTCTGTCCGTCCTACTCACCATTTTGCTGGAGACAATGTGGAGAACAAGTATCCCTGTTGGATACGTCGTTGCAGTGTCCTAAATTATTTCCATTCTGGATCAACATTTTTCAATTCATCTCCTCAGTAATTGGTTTGAAACTGGATCTGGACCCTGCATCAACACTTCTCCTCCTAAACTATGAACACTGGCCCAAAAGGCAGCTCCCCTTCACCATGCACTGTAAAATCACAGCCAGGAGATCTATCACATCTAAATGGAAGCAAGCAGAACCTCCATATCTCTACTCTTTCACAGATAACCTTAACACTCAGTCTAAATTTGAACTTATTTTCTCCATCAATAATGGTGAAAGCAAATGCTTCTGGTCCCTTTGGCCACCTTGGCTTCAGCATCCATCCTGCACAGTGCATCCGTAATAATGGCACAATAACACCCATTTTTTCACTGGGAAGCCATCCTTTATGTTTCCCAAGCCTACCCTTTGAGATCTCCCCTCTTTTAGAAAACTCGGCTGGGTTCTTAGCCCTAGAGTTGTTAAAACTAGTTACTGCATTTATGTACATGCTCTCTTACATTCCTGCTATTATATAACCCCCCCCCCCTCCCTTTTTACACACCTGATCAGCCTTACAGAACCTGACATACTGAACTTCACCCTACAGAATGTTTGGGTCATTATCTTCATGTCTCTTTTTTTTTCTTTCCTTGTGAAAAGGTTTACATTTTTTTGCATATGTCCAAGATTGGACACCAACTCTTGGATTGTTACTATTTGAAATATATGTTCTTTACTTATCGGTAGCGTAATTGTAATGATAATACTTGTTATGAACCTTCACATTTAATAAATTACGATTGATTCAAAAAAATTAAATAAACTGGCCTGCATCAAACATACCATACTCCACAGATCAAAAATGTCAGATGGTATGGCACTTTCTGTTGTAAATTTGTACCAAGTAGTATCACACCTAACACAAGCCCTTGACTGGTGCAGATACTCGGCTACAAAACAGTGGATTCCTCTAGAACAAATTTTGTACATACCATTGGTACAACTGCCGTGTCCCACCCCACTACCCGTGGACCCGTGGACTTATGTAAACATCCAACCATTGCACAACATGGCTCCTACTGTATGTACACAAGTGTTTACTACTTATGGTATCTCACTGTTTTCCTCTCCTCTCTTCCCCATAATTGACAAACCAAAATTTCCACAGGCATGTAGGATGGGGCCTCCAATTTACTGCAGACCACAAACAGACCTCATGCCCCACATTACATTAAGAACACAACTTAATTTGAACAGGAATGATGTGTGTCTAGTGCTTTGCAAAATTCTCTTTTGCCAACAAACGGATCCTATAAGAGACCTCACACTCCTCACTCCCTACTCCCCACTTCCCTTTATTGATAAGTGATAATCTGATCTACATATACTCCTCCTGTGGTATGCACTAAAATTCTTGCATTCTCACATTCATCTACAAATCATGCATTTGCAGAAGACACCAGGAATCCAGATATAATATTGTTACCTATCCATTCTACATTCCTTATAGCCTGACACTCCACAAATTTGCTGGAAATGTGGTCACCAATTGTGGCGGGCATCATGATTGATAATGGATCTACATTGGGGGACGCAGTTTGTTCTGGTATGGATTGGACCCATACGCCATTGTTTTCAAATGTTTATAGTGCCAGCAATGTTTTTTTTCATTCAGCTGTCAGCGGGGAAGCCCGCTCACAGCCTATGACTCATTTGTTGTTAAGGACATGGTGGCTGCCTTCTTGGCCCACTCCTTAACAACTGGCAGCTACTCACTGTGCACTTGGTGGGTGAACATCCCACTGAGTGCCCTGAAAATTCAGGTGTTCGGCTAACATCCAAACAGGTGCAGTTCGGGGCTGATGCTGGGCCCGAACAGTTTGCTCATCGCTGCTAAACATAATAAGGTAGTTTTAATCTACATAATTCATCTTGCTGCCTTGTATTCAATATGGTTCATAGCTTACCCTTCCACTATATATATATATATATACACACACAGTACAGACCAAAAGTTTGGACACACCTTCTTATTCCAAGAGTTTTCTTTATTTTCATGACTATGAAAATTGTAGATTCACACTGAAGGCATCAAAACTATGAATTAACACATGTGGAATTATATACATAACAAAAAAGTGTGAAACAACTGAAAATATATCATATTCTAGGTTCTTCAAAGTAGCCACCGTTTGCTTTGATTCCTGCTTTGCACACTCTTGGCATTCTCTTGATTAGCTTCAAGAGGTAGTCACCTGAAATGGTCTTCCAACAGTCTTGAAGGAGTTCCCAGAGATGCTTAGCACTTGTTGGCCCTTTTGCCTTCACTCTGCGGTCCAGCTCATCCCAAACCATCTCGATTAGGTTCAGGTCCGGTGACTGTGGAGGCCAGGTCATCTTGCGCAGCAACCCATCACTCTCCTTCTTGGTCAAATAGCCCTTACACAGCCTGGAGGTGTGTTTGGGGTCATTGTCCTGTTGAAAAATAAATGATGGTCCAACTAAATGCAAACTGGATGGAATAGCATGCTGCTGCAAGATGCTGTGGTAGCCATGCTGGTTCAGTATGCCTTCAATTTTGAATAAATCCCCAACAGTGTCACCAGCAAAGCACCCCCACACCGTCACACCTCCTCCTCCATGCTTCACGGTGGGAACCAGGAATGTAGAGTCCATTTGTTCACCTTTTCTGCGTCGCACAAAGACACAGTGGTTGGAACCAAAGATCTAAAATTTGGACTTATCAGACCAAAGCACATATTTCCACTGGTCTAATGTCCATTCCTTATGTTCTTTAGCCCAAACAAGTCTCCTCTGCTTGTTGCCTTTCTTTAGCAGTGGTTTCCTAGCAGATATTTTACCATGAAGGCCTGATTCACACATTCTCCTCTTAACAGTTGTTCTGCTGCAAAAGGTGGCTAATTTGAAGAACCTAGAATATGACATATATTTTCAATTGTTTCACATTTTTTTGTTATGTATATAATTCCACATGTGTTAATTCATAGTTTTGATGCCTTCAATGTAACTCTACAATTTTAATAGTCATGAAAATAAAGAAAACTCTTGGAATGAGAAGGTGTGTCCAAACTTTTGGCCTGCACTGTATATATATATATATATACAGTATATATATATATATATATATATTGTGACAGGAAGTCAGGTAAATCTGTGGGTGTCACAGATAGGAGATACAGTTCTGCCTTGTTTAGACAATACACCAATTACTACCAGGTGTCGGCTGCAGAAGTAACCAGAAAGGTTTAGTGCGTTGGAAAACTTCAGCTGTTCAGAATGAGGCAATTAAGACCTCTATAAGTCATCCAGAGGATGACTACTGATTGCTGCATCCTGAGGCTTTTTGAGTTAAGGAGAGCAGTGAGAAAGACTTCTGAAGAGGTGAGGTGGTTGTTGATTTTTCTGTGTGATAAAAATCAAAAAGACTATTGTTTCTCTGCTGTATGACCAGCAGTGTCTGCCCAGCAGTAGGCTGTGCCAGACTCCATAGATAGGTTCCTGTGTGGTGAAGGTAGACGCCCCAAGTGGCCAGGGTTTATTTTATGTTTTGTTTATGCTGTTTGGATGCTTGCACTTGTTTCCAGCAATATGGAAGAATAAACCAAACTCGTTGTTTTCCACCGTCCTTGGCTGCCTCTTTGTATAGTTCAGTGTGTAGTGAACCTATCCAGGGGGTCACACACCCCGCTACCGAGCTAACCCCTTACAATATATATATATATATATATATATATATATATATATATATATATATATATATATATATATATGTAAGGTAAAACTGGAACTACATTTGTCTTTGTTCTAACCTAATTATTAAAAGAAATATAAATTGTAATCTTAAAGTGATTCTCAAGGCTCAAAAAAACCTTATCTGTGAAGCAGCACCCCAAGCCCCCCTCCCACCTGAGCCCCAATGCAATCCAGCGATATGCACAGCAGTCTTGGCTCTCTGGGGACTTTCCCTCTTCATTGGCTGAGGTAGCATCGGGAGCAATCGGCTCCCACTGCTATCAATCAAAAGCAGTGAGCTAATGAGAAGAGAATGGGAGCGGACCAAGCCAAGGCTCTGTGTGTGAATGGACATGCAAAGCAGTTGCACGGGAATGAGCCTGCATGGGTTCCCCCATAGCAAGCTGCTTGCTCTAGGGGCACTAGGCAGATGGGTGGAGCCTGGGGCACAGACGGGGGACAAGATAAGAGGAGGATCTGGGCTGCCCTGTGCAAAACCATTGCACATAACAGGTAAGTATTACGGGCCAGATACACAGACACCAGCCGCCCGTGCGGTGTGTCCCATATACGCTACGCCGCTGTAAGTCACAGTGGCATATTACTAATCCTCAATGAAATGCCGCTGTAACTTATGGTGGCGTAGCGTAAATGGGTCGACGTACGCGGGTATAATTCAAATGTACTAGTGGGGGGTGTGTTTTTTTATAATTATGAATGACCCGACGCAAACTAAGTTTTTTTTACACTGCGCATGCGCCGGCCGTGGATGTATCCTAGTGCGCATGCGTAAAATCATGCCTCAAAAAGTCAATGAAAAGGACGTGAATGTAATTTACGCCCAGGCCCATTCTAGATCAGCGTACGCAAACGACGTAAACAACGTCCAATACGACGAGGTCCGGACGTCCATACTTAACATTGGCTGCGCCACCATATAGCAGGGGTAACATTACGCTGGAGATACGCTTACGCAAACGACGTAAAGGCTATGCGCCGGCCACTTGTTCGTTCGTGGATTGGCGTAACTTGCTCATTTGCATATTTTACGCTGGAAATAGATGTAAGCGTCCCTAGCGTCCAGCGTAAATATGCATCTAAGATATGACGGTGTAAGAAACTTACGCCAGTCGTATCTTAGCGTAAGTCCGGCATATCTTGTTTTCTGGATAGAAAACAATGACACGCCGGCGGGAAATTCGAATTACGCCGGTGTATCTGTAAATACACCAGAGTAATTCTCTGTGGATCTGGCTCGACATGTTTGTTATAAAAAAAAAACAAGTCTTTAATATCACTTTAATATGGTCTTACAGTACAGAGTGTAGTGTTGGTTTTTGCTGATTCTTAGATATGCAATAAGTGAATCATGTGCTGACTGTATGTAATATATCTAAATCAGTGGCAGGCATTGTATATTTAGTGCTACAAGAAAAGGCTCAAGGAAGCATCTGAGCATTTGTATTATTATTATTATTGTTATTAATATTATCCCTTTCCCGCCGAACGTACTCATATATGCGTCCTCGGTTTCGGGGGTTATACCGGGATGCCCATAGCTTCAGACATCATCCCGGTAGAATCTCTTAGAGCCAGCGATTAGCTTTCCAGGCATAACAACCGATGCATCTAAAAGTCGCTCGGTTGTTATCCCGGAGGAGCGGGAGGGGACATCCCCCCTCCCGCCACCTCTACCGCTCTTACCGGGCCTCCAGGGAGACCTGATCCATGTCGCGCAACCTCCGTCGCCTAGACAGCGAGCGGCTTTGATTCAGTCTCTTTAATGTAAACACGTCATGACGTCACTTTCGGGTTACTCGGCTGGCAATGGCGCTGGATTTAAAAAAAATACACAGTATTTAGAATCGTAGGAGGGATATGGGGTCTTTTAGACCTCCGGTCCCTCCATCAAGAGTACCTGTCACCACCTATTACTGTCACAAGGGATGTTTACATTCCTTGTGACAGCAATAAAGTGATCATTTTTTCTTTAAACACAATTTCATATTATAAAAATAAATAAAATAAATAAGAAAAAAAAAACATTTTTTTCAAAGCTCCCCTGTCCCCGCGAGCTTGCGCAGCAAAGAAAATGCATACGGAAGTTGCGCCCGCATATATAAACGGTGTTCAAATCACACATGTGAGGTATTGCCACGATTCGTCAGATGAGAGCAATAATTCTAGCACTAGACCTCCTCTGTAACTCTAACCTGGTAACCCTAAAAAACATAAATAAAGCGCCGCCTATGCATATTTTTAGGTACTGTAGTTTGTCGCCATTCCACGAGTGCATGCAATTATAAAGCGTGACATGTTTGGCATCTATTTACTTGGGTGTAACATCATCCTTCACATTATACCAAAAATGGGGCTAACTTTACTTTTTTTAATTCATGAAAGTAAATTTTTGCAACTATGTTGCGTTTATAACACTGCTGCACAAATACTGTGTGACATAAAATATTGCAACAATCGCCATCTTATTCTCTAGATTCTCTGCTAAATATATATATATATATATATATATATATATATATATATATATATATATGTAGCGCCCCCTTACTTTCACTATGGGCACTACGCTAAAGTTAGAGGGGAATGGGAGAGTTACTTTGCTCCTGTTCATAATTTGTTAAAATTGATGGGCTGCTGTCATTCCAGAATTGTCCTGTAGGTCATCCTGCGTTACAGGGGTGCGATCCCACCCCTTGGAGACAGGTGGCGCTAGAGGGGTTCTGGCAGAGCCACTTTTCCCCAGCAGAAGGAGTTGAACCTCACGGGGCATGCTGGGGAGGGGTATATTTGTGACGGGGACCATCTTGGGGGGTCTTCTTTCTTTTCCTGCGCAGGGTCCACGTTCCAGGTGCGGCATCCACCTTCAGGGTGCGCGCATCCACGGACCCCGCCGGCATGGCCCACCTGGCAGGAGCTGCATGCTCCATGGAGACCCATCCAGATGTTGAAGGGGGCCCCAGTGACTTACTGGGCCCCCAACTTTGCTGAAAGATCCCAGGCTGTGATCCGCTCTGTGGGGGATCGGCATGAGGAGAACCCGGAGGCAGGTTGTCCAATAGGGCTTGAACGAACCATCGGGGATCTGGTCACCGGGACATGACAGGTATATGTTGGTTGTCAGTCAGTGAACATTCATTGCATTTACTGGGAGGATTCGCTCAATTCTAAATTGTTCTCTGAAGTACTGAAGTACTAGGCCTGTGGCAGAGGCCCGAGCCAGGTCTGTGGCAGAGGCCTGTTCCTCTCAGCAACCTAAAAGTGGCGTTTCGGCTGCCAGAATTGTGGCAGAGGTCTGTCCGGGAGCACTTCACCCACTCTGGCTAGAGTGGCGACGAGTTCTACATATAACTGGAAGCAGGCGTGCTTTCCTTGTTATCCAGGCCTGAAACCGCACTGTTCTCTACTGCTTCATCAACCTTTCCTATCCTACCTCCTGTAGATGTTGGCCGTACCAGCCCCTGAAGCATAAAGCATTTGAAAAACCTATGTAAAGACTGGACATTCGCTCTCTGCTACTACTCACTGCTACTACCCCTAGACACACCACAAGGTAACTTAATACGCCGATCCCAAACAACAACCAGCGGCTCCTTCGGGGGTAGCACTACATATATCTATACCAAATGTCTGAAATAGGCTTAGTCATGAAAGGGTTAAACAAAATGATGCCATCGTGAAATAATTAGGTAACCGTTAATATGCTATATAGACCATAGTAATTAAAGTATCAACTTTTGTTTTTATTATGAATCTGTATATTTTTCTTAAACCTCTTTCTAATTTGCTAATTGCTAGTCTCACATCTCTAACCTCATAAACAGTTTCTCTAAATAGCAATCATAATTAATCCCATGAGAATTTCACTGATCCCAAATGACTTCCATTCATACTGTTTCTTTTTTAAAGCTTTATTAACCAACATGATTGGAAAATGAGGGCCAACATTTACAGCTTTCTAGGTTTTTAACCACCCTTTCAGTTTCTTTTGATCATGTAGCCCACATTGTTTTGAAGCTGCTTCACAAAAGTTCCACATTGTTTTTTACTATTCTGTGTTCAGGTTTATGGAGGAGAACAATATGACCAGAATTTCCAAAATCCATTCCATCAAATCGGACATTCGACAAAAAAAAAAAGATTTTTTTCAAACGGATGTTCGCTCAAACTTGTCTAGCATACACACGGTCACACAGATGTTGTCAGTAAATTGCGAACGTCAAGAACGTGGTGACGTACAACACTGCGACGAGCCGAGACAAATTAAAGGGTCACTAAAGGAATTTTTTTTTTTAGCTAAATAGCTTCCCTTACCTTACTGTAGTACTGGTTTCATGTCCTTATTGTTTGTTTTTGCTTTGAAGTTGCTGTTAACCTGCTCTGTTCTCCACACTTCCTGCTTGTCTGTTTCCTTATAAGCACCATACTGGGAGCTTTCTCACGATGGTTTAAGCTGTCATTACTGTGTGTCTAAAACTTCCCAGAACCAATCAGATTCATTTTAAAAACAAAACACTGCCCTGGATTTGTTTGTTTTTGTTCTGTGTTTCTATTTCTACTTTGCAGAAACATGAAGCCAGTTCAAAAGTGAAACAAGCCTGCATGCACATTATATGATTGATTTTTATCTATTTTTAATCATTTTGAAAAGGAATCAGTTAACTTTTATGTCTCTATACCCTGTAAACATTCATTTCAGCAAAAAAAATGTTTTCCTTTAGGCCTCGTACACACGAGGGGATATGTCCGCTGAAAACGGTCCGATGGACCGTTTCAGCAGACATCTCCGCTCGTGTGTATGGGCTAGCGGACAGATTTCTCCACCCGACAGATTTCAAAGCATGCTTTGAAATCTATCCGGTGGGAATCTGTCCGCCCGACATGTCTGCTGGTTAGTACACTTACCAGCAGACATGTCGTCCCCCACCGCCGCCGCGCCGCCGCCGAATGGATTCGGCGCATGCGCGGAAGTGTTTAACTTCCTGGTGCGGTGACGTGGCGGTGACGTGGCGGCGTCAACGTCACCGCCGCGTCACCGCCACGTCACCTCGCCGTCCGGCGGCGGGGAATTTGATCCGATGGTGTGTACACGCCATCGGATCAAACTCCCGATCGGACATATCCGATGGAAATGGTCCGCGGACCGTTTTCATCGGATATGTCCGATCGTGTGTACGAGGCCTTAGTGACCCTTTAAGTTCAATGATTCCGAGCATGCATCGAATTGATTCTGAGCATGCGTAGAATTTTTGTCTGTTGAATTGTGTACACGCGGTCGAAATTTCCGACAACAACTTTTGTTGCAGCTCTCACATTTCTGTTGTCGGAAATTCCATCATCAAATGTCCGATGAAGACTACACACGGTCGGATTTTCCGACAACAAGCTCACATCGAACATTTGTTGTTGCAAATTCTGACCATGTGTACGCGCCATTAGGATGTCAAATTCCACTCAATGTTAAATATTTAGCTTTGCATGGTTAGGCCTTGTGCACACAGGGTGATTTTGCAGCTGCTTCTGGGGGCATCTGGTGTTTTTTTTTTTCCCTGCCTCTAAACTCCTGCATGTTAGCTGAACGTTTAGTGGCAGGCTTTTAGAGGCACAAAACAAAACTCATTTAAAGTGGAGTTCCACCCTATAATGGAACTTCCACTTTAAGGGAAGGTAACCCTCTAACAAGCCACATTTGGCATGACAATTTTTTGGGGGAAGCAAAAACCCTCTTTTTAGAGGGTTTCAGCTCCGACCTCCTCCCGGGGCACCATGGTGCCGGAAAGGAAGTTCACACCTCCCCCTCCCTCTTGACATTCATCTGGGACATGTCACAGGTCCATGGTGATTGCCTAACCAGTCACAGTGTGCAGTGCGGGGCATCTGGTCAGGAGGATTTTACCCCCTTCCTGACCAGAGCACTTTTTACAATTTGGCACTGCGTCACTTTAACTGACAATTGCGCAGCCGTACAACGCTGTACCCAAACAAAATGTGTGTCTTTTTTCCCCACAAATAGAGCTTTCTTTTGCAGTTTTTATTTTTTTGTGCTATAAACAAAAAAATTGTGTTAATTTAAAAAAAAAATCTATGGGCCAGATTCAGAGAGCCGTAACTCCTGTCTAACTGGTGTTAGACTGGAGTAATTTCAAATTACGCGCGTTTTTTAGCTAGTCGGAAACCTCAAACCATGAATAGACGGCTGCGGGCTTCAATTCGACTGGATTACGTGTTCGTACGCCTTCGGATCTACGCTGCAATAAAATTGCGGCCACTGGGTGGACTTCCCATCGTTTTCGGCGTCGGGGTATGCTAATGAGCTTTTGCCGGCGATCCCAGAAATTACGAACGTCTATCACAATCTCTTACGGCACCTTTCATCATCTTTTTGCCTCGTAAAGTTATACCAGCCTTTTTGCTGGTCTAATATTAGACAGCCCATGTTAAGTATGGCCGTCGTTCCTGCGTCGAATTTCTACGATTTCCGACGTCTTTTATTATTGTTTACGTAAGTCGTCCGGGAATAGGAATGTTCGTAAACGACGCTACTCAAACAACGAATGACGTGATTTCGCGCGATGCACGGCGGGAAATTTCTGAACGGAGCATGCGCAGTTCGATCGCCATGGGGACGCACTTAATTTAAATGCTTCACGCCCCCTAATCGCGTATTTCGATTACGCAGCGAAAAATAGACTACGTCGCCATAGCGTACGGGCAAAAATCTACCAGAGTTCGGTGTAGAGCCTGGTAAAATACGGCAGCGTAGAGTATTTCGATTACGCAGCGCAATATTAAGTGTATCTGAATCTGGCCCTATATTTTTAACTTTAATAAATATCACAATTTAAAAAAATAAAAAATGAAAATGTCTTCACCAATTTAGGCCAATATGTACATATTTTTGGTAAAAAAAAAAATTGCAATAGGCGTATATTGATTAGTTTGCACACAAGTTATAGCATCTACAAACTATGGGATAGATGTATGACATTTTTATTATTATTATTTTTTTTACTAGTAATTGCGGTGATCTGCGATGTTTTGCGGTACTGTGACTTTGCGATGCACAGATCGGACACTTTTGACACTTGTTTGGGACCATTGACAATTATACAGCGATCAGTGCTATAAAAATGCGCTGGTTACTGGCGGGTAAGGGGTTAACACTAGGGGGCGATCAAGGGGTTAATTGTGTGTTCCCTCTGTGTGTTCTAACAGGTCACGCTGCCACTCGTGTACACGATCACGCATGGCCTCTGGTGGCCTAAAAATAAAAGGACGTACCCGTATGGGATTTCACCCAGGGAAGCCATTCTGCTGCAGTTTATCTGCGTGAGCCGGTCGTGAACCGGTTAAGGGGGGAATCTTCCGGGGCTGAAGTGGTATGTGCCACAGTCAGGTGCCCACAATAGTGATGCCGGTACTGTGGAAAGGAGGGGGATAAGGAGCAGGGCTTCATATGCCCGCATCGCTGGACCCTGCGACAGGTAAGTGTCCAATTATTAAAAGTCAGCAGCTGTAGTATTTGTAGTATTTTTTTTTATTTTTTAAGTCGGAACGCTTTAAAGTAGGTCCAGGAGCAGCAGAATTTTGGCAAAAAATAAATGCTTGATGCTTGTAAATGCGCATTAATGTGTGTTAATTCCCGACCGGCTCATGCAGATATACTGCGGCAGAATATCTCCCCTAGGCGAAATCCCATACGGGTACGTCCTTTTAATTTTAGGCCACCAGAGGCCACGCGTGATCGCGTGCACGAGCGACAGCCTGACCTGTGCTGTTAGGGAAGAGGAAATATAGTTTGTTTTTACTATGTAGGAAAAACAATATGTCTTCTCGCCTAGTCAGTCCCATCCCCACACAGTTACGCCGCCGTATCGTGGGCGCATAGTTACGCTGGACGCATTCGGTGTTCCCATTTTAAATATGCAAATGAGTAAGATACGCCGATTCATGAACTTAGATGCGCCCGGCCGCTTCATATACGCGATTTGCGTCCGGCGTGTGTCACAATCACCAGTAGAAGCATTACTGTACCTTGTCCTGCATCCTTCCCAGCTGCAAGCAGAGTCACCCAATGCGCTGTGAAAGATAGGTAACGTCTATGTCCATGCCTGCTGGACCATGAGTCAGTGGTAATATGCACCTTACCGCTGACCGCTCTGTCCAGCGAGGAATGGACATTGCCTTCCACATGCCGGTAGAGAGCCGGAATTACCTTCTGTGAGAAAAAGTGTTTGGGAACCTGCCATTGAGGTATGGCACATTCCACATTCCACATTGGCAGAGTCTACCAACTGAAAAGGCAGCAGTTGAAGTGCTAGCAATTTAGCCAAGCTACCATTTAACTACTGAGCATGTGGATGGCTGGGAGCGACCTTATTTAGGCGCTGCAGCAGCTGGGGCAGGGAAATTTGCCTGGTACAATCTGATATTGGTGTACCTAAAGCAGATTGCCCGCAAGTTCTGTGACACACCTAATTCTATACCTTTGTTCCTCTCAGTGCATGTTTCAGATCCCTGCCTGTGCTATTAGTATGTGAACATCTGTAATCAGGCGTCTCTGATCTCCGGAAATACTCTTGTCAGTGGCAGTCAGTGGTGTAGCAGGACGCTCTCTCGCGAATCGGCACAACAGCGGTGCAGCAGAACGCTCTCATGCGAGTCGGCTCTCCCTCAGGATAGAATCAGATCAGGCAGGGTTCTCCCAGCCCCCTCTCCGACTGCACCTGCTACAGACGGACGTTTTTCTCCCTTCCCCTTGGGCCTCCCACCTCCTCCGCCGTTGCCTCTGCCTCCGCCTCCTGCAGGCATCTTTTCTCAGGTAAGACTCCAGTCCATCCTCCTCCCCTGGGTCATTGCACGGCCGTCCTTTTCAGGATAAGCCGCCGCTGAAGGCCCAGCATAACAGGGAAAACGACTGGAGAAACGGCTTGAGCTGAATTTCCCCCCCACACCCCCTGTCGCGTCAAAGGATCCCCCCAGTCTCCCCGCCAAACTACGGACCCGCACAATTCAGGTACTTGAGCGTGACAGCCGTATCCAGGAGAGTCCCCAGCTTCAGCCGAGACCTAGCGGCGCATCGCATGTACACTAGTGCAACCCCCCCTTAAATTTCCCTAAAAACCCCACAGTACCTCAGGAGGATCTCCCTGTGCCCTAGAAGGATCTACACCTTCCCCCTGTAGGGCCCCAGAACCTTAGCCCCCGGTGGCCATCTTGCTTCACCCCAGCATTAGAGATACCACTACTACTCACCCCATCTCCCCTTCCCCAGCCCTATTGCAGGGGATCGGCTCCCACTTGCAAAATCTAGGGGTGCATACACCCCCACCCCCATGCCCCCCACCACCATTCACTATTTGACCTAGGACTCGTTCGATCGCCCTTTGAGGGATCAGAAAGGAATTTTTCCCCTGTCGCCGCAGATTGGCACATCACGGCTGCGTTTTTTTCGCCTTCCTCTGGATCAAAAAAACGGGAAGGTAAGGTTTAGCGAGTGGAGGTCCACTTGGAAATCTCCCTTCCCATCTCCATCTAAATACCTCCCCAATCAATATTACTTTCCCGCATGTTCTGCGACCATGGTTAATCTGCAATACTTGGCAGAAACCATCTGGGATCTAAAACCATTTGCCTCAATATTATCAGTGGTCACCAAAAAAGGTCTAAGGAGTTTGCAACTGCTAAAAATCGATCGACGATCGACACTTAATAATTATACGCCTTTATCCCAGCCTAAGCACATATCATGTGCTTTGGTCAACACAAGATCGTCACTAAAGCACTGACAAGAAATCCATGATTTCATCCTACAATATGATTTAGACTGCCTCTTTCTCACAGAAAGCTGGCTGGAGAACTGGTGCCAGAAAATTACCGTATCCTAACAGAAAACAGAGTGGGGCAAAGAGGAGGAGGCCTGGCAGTGATCCATAAGACTCACCTCTCGATTACTAAACCAGACCGTCAGAACTCACTTCCATTCTTGGAAACCCTCACTCTGCAACTACAAACAAATCCCCAGGACACCGTTCACATTCTACTCTGCTATAGACCACCGGGTCAAAAAACGCAGCTCCTCACATCATTGACAGAGTTCATCTCCACTATACCCTAAACAACAAACAATTAAATTCGAAATTTGCCAAAATCTCCCCCTTGAAAAAAACGAAAAAAACAGTGATAACACACTGGACTAGATCTCAGAAGAATCTCTATGCCGAGCTCTTCAAAACTACACTAGAGAACAAAATAAAAACAGTCCAACTACAACAAACAGCCACAGAACATCAGCAATTGTAGTCAGGTAGCTTTAGGTGCACACTGTGCAGAGGACACAGTACAACAAGTAAAAATATTTGCAGATCCCTGCCTGTGGTATTAGTATGAGAACACCAGCAATTGTAGTCATACAGCTTTAGGTGCACACTGTGCAAAGACACAGTACACTAAGGCCGCGTACACACGACCAAATCTGTCTGCTGGAAACGGTCTGCCAGACCATCCCAGGAGACAGATTCGATCGTGTGTACGGGCGAGCAGACGGATTTGGCCAGCCGACAGATTTGAAAGCATGCTTTCAAATCTGTCGGCTGGGAACCTGTCAGCCCGACATGTCTGCTGGTTAGTATGCTAACCAGCATACATGTCTTCTCGCACACGCGTCGAATGGATTCAACGCATGAGCGAAAGTGATTTACTTCCAGGTGCGGTGACGTGGTGGCGTCAACGTCACCGCCACGTCACCGCGCCGTCTGCCGGCGGGGATTTTGGGTTGATCATGTGTACACGATCAAACCAATACGTCCCCAGCAGACAGATTTGTTCAAATCGGTCTGCCCGACCGACTTGAACAAATCTGTCTGCTCGTGTGTATGGGGCCTTACTGACAATACTTGCAGATCCCTGCCAGTGGTATTAGTATGAGAACACCAGCAATTGTATTCAGGTAAGCGTTAGGTGCACACTGTGCAAAGGACACAGTACACTACTGTGCCTGCCGCCGAGAATGTGTTTTTAGCGCGACAGCATTGCGCTGACTCTCGGCGACAGGGTGCGACATCTCGCACTCGCTGGAATAGTAAAAGCACATTCCAGCAAGCGCGTCATAGAATCGACGGGGATCCGACGTGGACGTCCAAAGCACACCAGCCGGCCGTTTAGGAGGGGAGTGGGGGCGAGCGAGCGCCCCCCCTCCTGAGCCATACCGGGCAGCATGCCCTTAACATGGGGGGGTCAGGTGCTCTGGGGCAGGGGGGCGCACTGCGGCTCCCCCACCCCAGAGCACCCTGTCCCCATGTTGATGAGGACAGGGCCCCTTCCCGACAACCCTGGCCGTTGGTTGTCGGGGTATGTGGGTGGGAGGCTTATCGGAATCTGGGAGCCCCCTTTAATAAGGGGGCCCCAGATACCGCCCCCCCACTCTAAGTGAATGAGTATGGGGTACATTGTACCCATACCCATTCACCTGCAAGAAAAGTGTAAACACAAATAAACCACACAGGGTATTGAAATATTTTATTAGTTCTCCGGGGTCTTCTCCGCTCTCCGGGGTCTTCTCCCGCTCTCCGCTCTTGATTCAGCGCTCTCTGGTGCCTTCTTTCTGTTCAGGACTGGCCGCCGCTTCTGTCACGTCTTCTTATTCTTCTTCTCTTCTCTTCTCCAGATGTTGACTCAACGCTTCCTCCCGCTGTTATGCCGGGCGCGCGGCTCCCAGTGACTTATATAAGCCTATCTTGTGACGTCGCAGTCCCATCATGCTCCGGTAGGTACCACGTGGGTAGGTAGCACGTGGGTAGGTACCACGTGGTACCTACCGGAGCATGATGGGACTGCGACGTCACAAGATAGGCCTATATAAGTCGCTGGGAGCCGCGCGCCCAGCATAACAGCGGGAGGAAGCGTTGAGTCAACATCTGGAGAAGAGAAGAAAAAAAGAAGAAGACGACGTGACATAAGCGGCGGCCAGTCCTGAACAGAAAGAGCGCCGAATCAAGAGCGGAGAGTGGGAGAAGACCCCGGAGAGCAGAGAAGACCCCCCGGAGAGCGGAGAAGACCCCCCGTAGAGCGGAAAAGACCCCCGGAGAGCGGAGAAGACCCCTGGAGAGTGGGAGAAGACCCCGGAGAGCGGAGAAGACCCCCCGGAGATCCGAAAAGACCACCGGAGATCGGAGAAGAAGCACCCCCCCGACGAAGATGTCGGAAGAAGCCCGCCGAGGGGGGGCACTTTTATAAAAGCGACCATACACACCCCCCCGGCGGCCAACTAATAAAATATTTCAATACCCTGTGTGGTTTATTTGTGTTTACACTTTTCTTGCAGGTGAATGGGTAGGGGTACGATGTACCCCATACTCATTCACTTAGGGTGGGGGGGGCGGTATCTGCTTTAAAAAAAAAAATATATATATATATATATATATATATATATATATATTTTTTTTTTAAGTAATTTAGGCCAGTTTTCTTCTGAATATAAAAAATAAATATATAGATGAAATCCATTAATATTACCAGAAAACGATAGCCCAATTTCTCATGAAAGAAAAAAAAACAATCAACCAAGTTGTTGTGATGATTTCTACAATTTTGCTAACACATGTTGAATTTGGAAAATTGCATTTGGGAGTTAAGGTTTGTTTTATGAAGGGGTCTATTGATTGAAAATGCAGTAACCAACAAATATAAGTGTCCATTTCTCACTGAATAGGTAACAGTCAAGTGTAATCTCCTAGGTTGTCATGTGTTTTTGTACTTTTTGAACCCTGAAATTTCCCTTTACACTTCCAACAGTTAAAGAGGTTGTAAAGGTTTGTTTTTTATTTTCTGTTTATTTTTCCTTTAACTACTTCCCACCCGGCCACTGCATATATACGGCCAGGTGGGTGCTCTCTCTTTCTGAGTGGACATTCGGGAATGTCCCTTTAGAAGAAGGGGGTTCACACATAGGTGCAATCCCAATGCACTTGTGTCACCCGGACACGGCGCATCTCTGATCAGCAGGAGGGCTCTGTGATTGGCCCTCCTGATCACATGACAGCCGTGTCCAATCGCAGCCATCATGTGATGTAAACACAGATCCAGTTGCTAGGCAATCAGCTCTCCTCTCCTCACACAGAAGTTGTCGGTGAGGAGAGGAGAGGGATCGCTGCAGCCCAGCTGGTGATTAGTGAGTATGAGCTGTTTTTTAAAGCTTTTTACTCACCAGCCTAGTGTCACACACAATGTAAAATACACAGTAAACACACATGTCCCCCAAAACACATGTCCCCACATAGTAAAAACACCTGTTCCCCACATATGTAACAGTAAAATCACATATCCCAATGATCATCTGCATACATATGTTCGTGATCTCCTGAGCACATCTGTACATGATCATTTGCGTACTTCTGTCCGTGATCACACAAACCAATTATTATACACCCAACAGGATTTTTTTTTACCAAAAACATGTAGCGGAATACATTTTGGCTTACATTTATGACAGAATTCGATTTCATTGGATTCCTTTTAAAATAGAAAGAAGAAAATATTGTTTTTTTTTTTTCTCTCCAAATTTCTGCTCTTTTTTCGCTTATATAGGAAAAAAAATGGAGTTATGAATATATACCACCAAAAGAAAGCTCTATTTGTGCAAACAAAATAAAAAAAATGTAATTTGGGTACAGTGTAGCACGACCGCGCATTGTCATTGAAAGTGCGAGAGCGCTGAAAGCTGAAAATTGGTCTGGGAAGGAAGGGGGCAAAAGTGCTCAGTATTGATGTGGTTAAGCTAGTGCATTGTTGGTTCAAGAACCTTTTTTTCTTCGATTTCCCTTCTAAATGTTTTCTTCTTCTTTGTTTTCTTTATCTGAATTTCTCACTTCCTGTTCCTCCTCAGTAAGCTGTTCTGGCTGATTAACCCCCAGCCAGAACGGCTCAGATGATGGGGGCAAGCTTACAGGAAGTGATAAATTCAGACAAAGAAAAAAAAAACATTTAGAAGGGAAATCAAAGGAAAAGGTAAGTGAACCAACAATGCTTAAAGGAACCTATTTAGAAAAAATAAATAAAAAGATTTACAAACCCTTTAAAGAAGAAAGGTTTAAGCCTCGTACACACGCTCAGTTTTCTTGCCAAGAAAGCTCTGCCAGCAATATTCTTGCTGGTTCTTGCCAAGAAAACTGAGCGTGTGTACGAGGCTTAAACCTTTCTTCTTTAAAGGGATTGTAAAGCTTTGTTTTTTATTTTCTAAATAGGTTCCTTTAAGCATTGTTGGTGAGTAAACTGAGCGTGTGTACGAGGCTTTCAGGTTTCTCGTCTGGAAATCTGGCCAGAATCTCGATGAGAAAAATAGAGATTCTGCTCTCTATTTTTTGTCGAGATTCTCGTCTGCCTGTTTCCCGACGAGAAACCCTGAGAGGCCGCGTACACATGACCTAGAAACTCGACGGGCGAAACACATCTTTTTCCAGTCGAGTTCCTTGTTCGGCTGTCAAAAAACGAATCGAGCCAAATTTTCCCATTGCCCGTCGAGAACATAGAGAACATGCTCTTTCAGCACTGATAACCCCCCCCCCCCTTGCAGCACTGACACCCTGTGACTCCCTGCAGCTGCCAGCTACTCCTCTCCCCTACCCCAAGGTTATGCAACACAGGGGGATTTAAGATACCCTCTCACTTCTTCAACCTCCCCTGTACTGGCTCCGCATGATCCCCCATGGGCCCCTGCCGGCAGTGCTTCTGAGCAGCTTCCCCTCCTGCCGGTTTCAGCTGCTGCTGGAGTGGGAGATCAGTGTCAGTGTGGAGAGTTTTAGTAAACATGTCTTGTTTTCCACCTCCTTCCTGAATGAACACAGTGAGCAATATTGATCTCTCCTGCGTTCATTCATCACTGAAGCATAGTAAACTATGGCAGATGGACCTAGAGGGAAGGATTATACTGGGGGACAGACTGGCCGGGGGAGGTATAGTTGGGAACAGATTGACCCAGGAGGGAAGAAATATACTGTGGTAAACACTGACCTTGACCTGGGGTTTTGTACTGGGGACAGATTGAACTTAGGGGGATTGTACTGAAGGACACACTGGCCTAGGAGAATTATACCAGGGAACACGTGGGAGAGGGGAAGGGTTACATTAGGGGACATACTAACCTGTGAGGATTGGACTGGAGGACAGACTGACTGGGGGGACTATACTGTGGGACAGATTGACCTTGGGGGAATTATAATGGGGTCAGACTTACCTGGGGGGAGGAGGATTGTACTGGGGCAGACTGGATTGGTGTGATTATACTAGGGGACAGATTTTTCCCAATATTTTTCACTTTCTGCTATAAAGCAAATCCAATAAAAAAAAAAAAAAAAATCAAATTTCGAATCTCTTTACTTATTATTTATACATTTTTGAACTAGTAATGATGGAAATTAGCGACTTAGAGCGAGACTGCGATATTGCAGTGGACATTCTGACACTAATTGAAACTTTTGACACTTTTTGGGGACCAGTGACACTAATACAGTAATCAGTGCTAAATAATATGTACTGTCACTGCACTAATGACACTGGCTGGGAAGGGGTTAACACCAGGGGCGATCAAAGGGTTAACTGTGTGCCTAGCCAGTTTTTTTGTTTTTTTTTACAGTGTGGGAGGTGCTTTTACTAGGAGAATACATGGATCCATGCCTTTGTAGGAACACAGGATCCATGCCTTCCCTGCTGCCTCTATGCTGAATGATCGGCGGGTGGCAGCCAACATCGAGTTCACAGTACCTGCAGATCAGATCCCACCATGTATAATCACAACGGGAGCAGGCTGGCAGTGGCGTGTGTGTGCACCCCCAACCTGAATGTTTTGGATCACGTACTAGGTACAGCAGTGCCACCTTGCCGCCACATATTTAGGTTATACATTTGGCAAGTGGTTAAAAGATGATAGGGGCTTAGGCCTCCCTGAGATATATTTGTATTATGAAGCTAATGCCTTATCTCACATTTTAAACTGAAATAGGGGGGTCTGTAATCAGCTTTGGGTTCGCCAGGTGAAAATGCTGGCTGAGGAATTTAGTGCATGCCCCATGGTTACAGAAAAGAAAAATACTTGGCTACACTTAGGCTTGGAGATGGGGTTAATAAAGAAAGTGATTTGGCCTTTCTCATTGTCCATTATTGCTTCTAGGTGGGTTCTTTATGTTTGCTCTTGCAGAGGGTCTGGCATTCTACAGTGAACATGGAGGCTCAGGGAAAAATTAGATGCTTTCTTGAAGGCTCCCTCCAGCAGTCCCTCAAATCTTTGAGGAGGAAATGTGGCCGTTGCACACTGTCTAAATGGTGATGGTTGGTGAACCACAAAGCGGTTAATATGGATTCTACTACTGTTACAAAATTCTGGAGTTCAGATAACTTTGCGTGCACGCAGGGAATAACTCACTGACACAACCGTCTCAGTTGAACTCCACCGTTATCTCTGCTTTATTGCAGGCAATACAAACTTTTACACACAGCATGATACGTCACTATTATATTAAAGTAAACTAGAAAGTGCATCTGATTGGCTGAGATACAAGAAGAGTACAACAATGGGGTGTCAAGCTTAGTCATCCCTCTGATCTGTCTTCACTTCTGCATTCCTAAAGATGTGTGGGAGAGGGGGGCATCCGCCATTTCTGTCTCTTCCAGTGTTCTCGGTGGGAGGGGTGTTATTAGAAGCTGATTTGAGTAAGGAAGGATTACAGCAGTGGTGTACATAAAAAAGCAATATAGACTTTATAGTATAGTAAAGATGCATAGAGAATAGACATTTTCTAATTTATCATTATGCTCATTACATTCCTTCACAGAGACACACAATTATTCACATTTTTGCTAACATAGTTTGATTTTATGTGCAAGGAACATGACTCAGCAATGAGACCCCTCTTGGCTTTTTATAAGTTACTTTTGAGGCCTTTTGGACTACTCTGTATTTTATTAGGCTAAGCGAAACGATTTGGGGAGGAAATATTGTAAGTCACTGTCTCTAAAATAATTACGTTGATCCCTACCTCCTTCATATGTTCTACACACCAAGAAACTTGTTATAAAATTTACCACAAATCCCCAAAGCCCGCTACAAGACCAAAGGAGAACGTCGATTTGGATTCCAAGGACCTTGACTGTGGAACGCACTACCAACTAACATCCAAACGGAAATTGATCACCTGGCCTTCAGAAATAAACTCAAGACCCACCTATTCTGAAGGTCAAATAGAAGGAAAAGGGATACCAAGCGCCTTGAGGTGATTCAGTTCGCAATTGTTGCGCTATACAAGTTTTTCACTCACTCACGTTATTGTCAGGATGGTAAAGAGTTACAATTAAACTGGCGTTGAATTTGGTATCCGCCAATTCAGGCTGTTGGAGGGGTTGTGGTCACCAAGGTACATTTCTTCATTTATTGTGGGAATGTCCATATATTGGACCCTTTTGATAGTCAGTGAGAGAACTCAGAGCTAAGGCCTTACAATATAACTCAACTGGAGATCCTCTGGTAGTCATATTTCATGCTACTATAAGAATGGGGGAGATTGTTTGGAATCTTGTTATGATTTGTGTTAACATAGTAGTGGTTCTCCTTGATGATCCATGTGTAAGAGAGTGGTTTTTAGCACTGTGTGAAATCAATGATAATGTTGTGATTTTGGACTACTTTATATGCCATGCAATAATTTCCATGCTTGCAAAGCACTGTGGGGTATGTTACCTTTGTTGTTATATTAACCAATAAAAACTGGTTCAGGGAAGGGGGCGTGGCTACCGCGCTGCTAGATGGCCGCATGAGCTCGTAGCTCTTCCGTAGGACCAGGAACAGCAGCGGCCAGAGGCGACTCTGACGATCGGCACACAGCTTGGAGGCTTGTGGAGAAGGGTGAGACCTCCGCGATGGCCAGAAAGAAGAAAGATCCCACCGGGATTAAGAAGCTCCCACACTTCTTCCTCCCTGCGGAGCAGACGCATGCCCAAGATGGCGCCGGCGGCTGCTCGCCGTCCTCCTCCAGCAGCTCATCACGCTCCTCACAGAGCCCTGCATCGCTCGGAGCTTCTAAGGCTTCTCAGCCCAGATCGCCAGCGGCATCTACTCCTTCCATGCAAAGCCCTGCTAAGTCCAAACCCAGGCTGGCTCATCCCCCACAGAGGTAAGCCTCACTTGCAACTCTGCTGACACAACCAGGGAAATGTCCGATACATTTAACTCCTTCCCAGCCACGGCTCAGCCTGTCTCTGAGACTATACTGAAAGACATGCTGGTATCTCTTCGTGCATCGTTGCAGACTGACATGCTGAAATGTGTAGCTGAATTTAAAGCTGAAGTACATGAACTGGGGGGGAGAGTTGACAAAATGGAGAACAAGATGGGTGAATTTGCTGCTTCCCACAACTCCCTCATAGATGCACATAATGAGCAGGATGACCAGTTAGAGGCCCTCAGAGCCAAAGTCGCAGACCTTGAGGACCGCTCAAGGAGAAATAACTTGAAGCTTAGAGGTGTCCCTGAAACTGTCCTGAACACCCATCTTAATCAGTATGCCTGTTACCTGATTCATGCGGTTTTACCAACGATTCCTGCCTCTGAAGTGGTAATTGACCGAATACACCGCTTACCAAAACCCTCTTACCTTTCGGATGACATCCCGAGAGACGTAATAATTAGAGTGCATTTTTATTATTATGCCGAACTTTTGTAAAATAACGCAAATCCCGGAGCGATTTTATCGGCTTCAAGTGTATGCAGACCTTTCGCAATACACGCTGCAGAAAAGAAAATCACTTCTGCCTATTACTAAGGCCCTCAGAAACCATGACATAATTTATCGCTGGGGTTTTCCAACAAAGCTTACCGTTACTTACAACAACACCACCTCTGTGATAACAACTTTGGAAGAAGGTCTGGCTTTGCTCCGCTCCTGGGACATCCTTCCCGAGCAAGAACCGTGCTCTCGTTCACCTCCGTCCAAACTGGATGCTCAGGAGATGTGGCAAACCGTTTCCCACAAACGCAAACAAAAAGGCCGCACAACCTAACTGCCTCTGGCTACCAACTCAGATTGAATAGAGATCACTATTCCTCTGGCAATAAGGCAGGCACATTCCTTGCTAACCGCTTTAGAGCGAGGAAGCTACAAACTAAAATTGGGCATCTGATAGATCCAAACTCGAAACAAAAACTTATTAACCCCAAAGAAATTGCTGACGCTTTTGCATCCTACTATGGTTCCTTATATAATCTGAAGAATGACCCTAACACCCTGCAGCCTAATATCCCTGATATTCATTCCTTTCTGGCTTCGTTGCAACTCCCTACTCTTACAGATGCTCAATTACAAGCGCTTAACGCACCTATAACCTCCCAAGAGATTAACAAAGCAATCCACACTTTGCCGGTTGGTAAATCGCCTGGGCCTGATGGCCTATCGAATGATTATTACAAACGTTTTCAAGACATTATTGCCCCTAGCCTCTCCTCAGTGTTCGCAGCTGCAATGGCCTCTGCCTCCTTTCCAGAAGAGATGTTACAGGCTTATATTGTGACTATACCGAAACCAGGTAAGGACCCTACCCAACCAGCTAATTACAGGCCGATCTCGTTATTAAATACGGATCTTAAATTATATGCGAAGATTATCGCCCTTTGACTGACTCCCATTCTCCCAACCCTCATCAAACCGGATCAAACAGGTTTCGTTACTGGACGCCAGGCGTCTGACGCAACAGGAGAGTGTTGGGCCTGATTCACCATGCTTAGAGCGAGTCGGGTGCCTTCTCTGCTGCTATCCCTGGATGCGGAGAAGGCATTCGACCGTATCCATTGGCAGTATATGACCCACACTCTTCAGAAATTTGGATTTACCGGACCAATCTTATCTATAGCTATATTGGCACTATACACTACACCTTCTGCAAAGGTCCGGTTGGCTAACAGACGCAAGACGGCGTTTGTATTTGCCGTGCTCTGTATTCAGTTGTTTGTTTGGCGTGTTTTTACAACCTTCATGTAAGAGGCTTATTTTTTATTAAACCCCCCTCTTGTTATACGGGCTTCACTATTTTTGGTATTCTTTATTCCACGCTCTTACTTGGCATCATGAGCTGCTAGATCCTGGACCTATACCACGGACGATCACTCTATATACAGCGTCAGGAAACCCCATAGAGAATACAAGAGAAGGAACAACCATTGCCCACCGACTGCACTGTTACCATCACCCTAAGGTAAGGGCAATATGAGATCGTTTTCTGGATGAGCTCACCCCTCACAGAAGACCCACCAGTCAACCTTAACCCATCGTGTCTTTTCACCATAGACTTTATTTTTGTTACACATTGCTCACCCAGTTTATAGGGTGTAGCTACTAACATTTATTGTGCTAGTTTGTTTCACCACCCACCAGCTCAGCACTTTGTGTGATTTTGTTTGATTTTGATTTGATTTATATTGCACGTATATATATTTTTGTACACTTTTCACATATACTTTAGCGCTTATCACCTTTTTTACATGTTATCAATCTGTTCGCAGATGATATAATCATTTTTCTAACGAACCCAAATACCTCCTCGGCAGCAGCCCATGATATCCTTATGACTTTTAGTGCCCTGTCTTATTACAAAGTAAACTACACAAAGTCCTTGGTGTTAGATCTGGCGGTAGACCCTGTCCTCCAAAAGAAACTTCAAGCTTAATTTTCTTATACGTGGAGCACCTCTGGGATTCCTTACCTGGGTATTCATTTAGTTTCAGATGTCACACGATTGGCAGATATTAACTATTCCCCTCTTATTGAAAAACTAACGAGTGATGCACAGAAAATGTCTAAATGTGAACTATGCTGGACGGGCCGTCTCACTACTTTTAAAATGTTCATGTTACCACAAATTCTATACCTTTTTAGAACACTTCCTATGCCTATTAAAAAATCACACTTGGTCGCGCTTAATAAAATCCTGAAAAACGTTGTCTGGTAAAAAATGAAACCCAGATGTTCACATGCCCAGCTTCTGAAACATAGGTACGCTAGAGGCATGAGAATGATAGATCTGCGTGACTATTGGGTAGCTACTCACCTAGCCCAGCTCAGGAGTTGGTTTTCGACAACATCAGACAAACTTTGGATAGATGTTGAAAGACACTGTAGTTCTACTCCCTCACTTAAAAATGTGCTACTAGCTGATGCTTGGAAGCCGAGAACATTAAACCAATTGCCTCTTCCTACCCAGGCTTCTTTAGAGGCGTGGAGAATACTTTGCTCCATGAAACCCCCTCAGGAACAGGGAGTATCTGTGCCTATTCCGATTAGGGTAGTGGAACTAATGATCCCTAATATATCCTTTCAGGCCTGGGAAAGGAACGGTATTTCAACCCTCCAACAGTTATTAAATAATAATACTCTCAAGTCCTTTGTTCAGATCCAGTCCGAATTCCACATTCCTGCTACAGACCATTATTTATATCTCCAACTCTCTCATCTTCTAAATTCCCTTGCCCCCCCTGAAATAATTTTATATAAACAAAGTTGGCGTTTCTTTATAGAGACCCCTTCTTCAATCAAAGGTACTTCCCAATTCTACAACATGCTACAGAACAAACTTACTTTCCACAAATCCACCCCTTACCAAAAATGGGAGACAGACCTGGGGGAATCTTTTACCACCTATCAACGGCAGTCGGCTTTTAAGGCCATTTATCAAGCTTCCAAATGTGCAAACCATTGGGAACTAGCCCACAAGATTGCCCTGAGATGGTACCCCACTCCATACAGACTATCTAAATTTATAGCTTCACACTCCCCGCTGTGTTGGAAAGGCTGTGGGGGGGTGGGCCAGCTCATGCACATTTTTTGGTCATGTAGACACATCACCAGCTTCTGGAACAAGGTGTTCTGTACAATTTCTGAAATTACGGGGATCATTACTCAACCTTCTCCCGCCCTAGCAATTCTCAATATAGGTATAGATCTCTTTCCCCCAGATTGCCGGAAAATCGTCACCCACATCCTATTAGCTGCTAGGCTATTAATCACCAGGAAATGGAAATCCAATTTATCTCCCAACGTATCGGAGCTGGTTGATATGGTAAAACAAAATTTTGCTTTTGAGAACTTACTGGCGTATAAGGACGGCTCTAAGCGAGTTTTTGACAATCATTGGCAGTTGTGGACTATCTGGGTCAAGAACCGGTAAAAGTTAATTGACTGATTTTGTTGTTCTCAGGCCCGACCACTTTCTTACTCTTTCTCTTCTCTTCCCTGACCGACCCACAGCTTGCAATCAGTGTTGAGCGGAATACGCCATATTCGATTTTGCGATATTTCATGAATATCTAGAAGAATATTCGTGAAATATTCGTTAATATCGAATATTTGTGATATTTTATCAAAAAAAAATTTTTGCGAAATTTAGCTAATGCGAAATTTCGCTAATGCGAATGCGAAATTTCGCTAATGCGAATGCGAAATTGATTGCGAAATTCTCGTCAACACGAGAAAACGGAGATCATTTCCTGGATTATTAAACTAATATGCACTAAACACTAAACACTAACTCTACTTACACAAACTTATATGACTAAACTAAAGCTGTTTTTTTTTCTTTATACACAAAACACAGAAGGGCAGAGAAAGTATTCGCGAATATTCGTAATACGAATATTCGCATTGCGAATATTCGGCAACATAAAAGGATCGCCTCAGCTACTCGGCCCAGGGTCTCTAATCATACCAGCAATGCTTTTAGACGTCGATGGAGATCACTAGGATGTGATCTGTATTAAAAATAAATTTGAAAAAATACGAATATTCGCAATAGCGAATATTCACTGCGATATTCGATTTATTCGCGAATACTCGAATATGCAATATTCGTAATGAATATTCGCAATGCGAATATTCGTGAGCAACACTACTTGCAATCTGCAACCTCGGTGCTTGTCGTACTGAGTCTGTGTTTGTCTGTTATTTGTATTTGACACGGTGCGTTTTTCTTTGTCTTTCCCTTTCTTTTCCCTACCTTTCTCTCTGTACACAGTCTAGGTGTTTCGCTGAACTGTTGCTGACTGTGTCCTTAGCAGCATGTACCATGCTCATGTCATATTTGTTTTCTAATGATTGCTTCCATGTTCATTTAATGAGATACTATATATTATACACTAATTTTGATGCTGTGATACATGTTCTGTATTTTCCTAATCTTTAATAAAAAGAATGAAACTGGTTCAGGAAAAGGCTCAAAAAAGGCACCTAGTTATTTATATTTATCATTATTATTATTATTATTATTATTATTATTATTAGTAGTAGTAGTAGTAGTAGTAGTAGAAGTAGTAGTAGTACTATCATTATTATTGAACAACAATATACAACTGTGAAATGAATAGATAACTTTACATATACAGACCTGGGAAATGGAAGAAAGAACCTTTTGTTTTTATTAATAATCTGTATATTCTTCTTAAAATTATTTTGAAAGCACTAATTGCTAATCTCTGGTCTCTAAACTCATAAATATTCCGAGTGGATTCATGCAATTAATTATGTTTCTTTATAAAAGCCGCACTACCCAGCAAGAGCAGAGGAGCATTTATGGAGGCAACACTTACAACTGTGTAAATATTTGTCATAATATTTACATATATATAGAGATATAGATAGATAGATAGATAGATAGATAGATAGATAGATAGATAGATAGATAGATAGATAGATAGATAGATAGATAGATAGATAGATAGATAGATAGATAGATACTGTATATATCTATATATATATATTTTTAACATAAAGTACTTTATAACATTTTTTTTTATTTTATTTATTTCTCTTTCAATTTTTTAAGTTTAAATGATACCATTAAAAACTAAAAGGGTGCAATGGAAGCTTTCAGGAGATTTCCTCATTAAATCTGAATTGTAAATCATTTTTATGGTCTTTTTGTGTTAGCTCTTGAAGCAGGCTTTAATTGCAATTCTGCAGATTTGCGTTGACCTTAGTTATGTGGGTGATTCCTTTGATTCTGCACTTTACTTGGTATGCTTTGTATTTTTTCTATATGCAGCAGATTCTGTTAAAATTGAATTGTCTTGCAGACAAAGTAGGTCAGCTCCTACTGCATTTCACATTTAATTTCCTGAATTTTAGTAGCACTTAGTTTATTGCAAAATGCAGCATCCATAAGAAAAGTTATTTTTTTCAAATTCTGACAATTCTTTGTACTTTTTGCAACCTAAAATAAATAACATTGCATAGTTTCTATTAGATAATGAGGGAAAGGGGAGGAATTGTCAAGGGCTACTCCAAAATGTTGCCCTAGAACGCCCATAGTGTTAAGGACTATCTCCGTATCCAGAAATTGAACAAAGTACTTATGAAAATATACATACCATATATACTCGAGTATAAGCCACGTTTTTCAGCACATTTTTTTGTGCTGAAAATTCCCCCCTCGGCTTATACTCGAGTCTCCATTTTGTGCCTGATCTCTCGGGTTTTGGGGACCTCGGAACACATATAGCCCCACTCTTCCTCTACAAGTATGCAAAGTTTGTTGTCCGGGGGACCTACGGCCGGGGAGCACCAATATTTCAAACCTGGGCACCCCTTCCATAGACTCCCATGTTAAATGGTAATTTCTTCCAGTGATTTTGGGGACCCGGTATTGGCCGGTCGTAGGTCCCCTGGACCCAGAACATGGCACACATGTAGCCCCATTTCTCCTCTACATGTGTGCAAAGTTTGTTGTCTGGGGGGACCTACAGCTGGAGAGCACCGATTTTTCAAATCCTCTTCGATAGACTCCCATGTTAAACATCAGTCTAGTCATGGACACAGTGAGGCATGCACATGGACACGGTGAGGCATGGACACACTGAGGCATGCACATCGATACAGTGAGGCAAAGTGAGGCACAGTGAGGCATGGACACAGTGAGGCATGGGCACAGTGAGGCATGGGCACAGTGAGGCATGCAGATGGACACCCTATGCTTATACTCGAGTTAATAAGTTTTCCAAGTTTTTTGTGGTAAAATTAGGTCCCTTGGCTTATATTCGGGTCGGCTTATACTCCAGTATATAGGGTATATAGTTTATATTAGAGTATCCCCATTTTTGCTCACTAAGTTGCTGGGTCTCATGCTAAGGATCGGGACCCGGGACTCTCGGTTCCTGGTCACCTGATTGCTTTGATAGTCTCTGAATGGCTATCACAGTGATCAAAGAGAATATAATAGACAGAGGTGTCAGTTACGTGGTCAGAGGAACATATGAATCTTATCATAACCAAGCTGTCCCCAATCACTCTGTTAGACACAGGAGACAATTTATGGGTGGATATCACCAAGTCTGACAGGTGAACAAAAACCGAAAAAAGAAAGGGAAAAATAACGAGGAGATAAACAAAGGAGGGTGTACTCATGCTAATTATGTGAACATACCTGCAATAGGTAATTCAAGTGTACTCATCGGATCAAGAAAAAATAATAAATATCTAAGTATTCTACTCCTGCTGGAGACCATACCCATGGACGTGAGTCCGTGGCATCCCCTTCTACATAGTATATCTATGTAGCCCAAAACCATACTATTTGTCATACTCATCCTTGCATTTTGCCATCCACTCCTCCACGGCCTTAATATTATTCACTAATCGAACCCAGCCCGAACAGGTTGGGACTTGTCTATTCTTCCAATAAACAGTAATTAATCTCCTAGCCACATTCAAAAGATGAGGCAACACCGATTTTCAGTAAAGGCCGAGAGAAATGGTGGGGACATGCAGGAGGAAGCCCATTGGAGGGTCAGGGAGGTCTATGTCCAGTATAACTTTAATTTGGGTTCTAATCCTAAAATTTCATTTTGCACTTGCAATGTACAACAGCTAAAGAAGTCATGGTAAAAAAATAATTTCCTTCTCTCTCTTTTTTATCTCTCTTCTTTTTCTTTTCACTTCAAGCAGTCCACATTGTTTTCTCTAACTGGCTGAAGCTGCTTCACAAACATTACACATTATTTTTAATACTCTTTCCATGGATAAGAACAATATAACCAGAATTTCCACAATTCACCTCTTAGGATTTCAGACTCCACAGAATATAACATTTTTGGTGTTTTTTATTTTTTTTGTAACATATTGTGTTACATTAGGTGCAAACCTCCTGATCATCACGTTGGTGTCCTACAGCAAAACCCTCCAGTCCCCCATGTACTTCTTCCTCTCCCAGCTCGCTGTGTCGGATATCTTACTGGCAAGCGATATTCTTCCTAATACATTCCAAGCAGTTTTGGTGGAGGATAAAATAATGTCATTTTCTGGTTGTCTCTCCCAGTTTTATTTCTTTTGTGTTACAGTACTATTGGACACTTTTCTTCTCACTGTGATGTCTTATGATAGATACTTGGCCATCTGTAAACCGTTACATTATAGCTTGATCATGAGCCACCACCGCTGCTGTACGTTGGTTATTATCTGTTGGTCTTTAAGTTTTTTAACAATGCTGATACATACATTAAATATTGCCCAATTGCAGTTTTGTGGTCCCAACATTGTTGATCACTATTTCTGTGATCTTGATCCCATTCTTAAACTTTCCTGCTCCGATACAGCAAATTTTCAGATAAAGATAACATTGCTGACTGTTTTATTTGATGTCATCCCATTTTTCCTTGTCATTTTATCTTATATTATTATCATAGACACCATTCTTAAAATTCCCTCCATTACTGGAAGACAGCAGGTTTTCTCAACATGTAGTTCCCATTTAACTGTTGTCTGTATATTTTATGGCAACTTAGCTTGTGCTTACTTGGTACCCAGTAGAGGACAGCTAGAAAACATGACTAAGTTCTTATCATTATCCTATACTGTACTCACCCCACTAATAAATCCATTGATATACACTTTAAGGAATAAAGACCTGAAAAAAGTGTTGAACATTTTTATAACACACTTTTGCATGTGCATTCAATTATAAACTATAAATGACTTCTAATTGAATTAGACATACATAACATGATCGGAAAAAAAACCCCCACTAATGCCCTTAAATTATCAAACTGATAATACAACATCTTATAAACTCTTTAACCACTTAAGACCTGGACCAATATGCAGGTAAATGACCTGGCCCTTTTTTGCGATTTGGCACTGCGTCGCTTTAACTGACAACTCCGCAGTCGTGCGACGCGGCTCCCATACAAATTGCCGTCCTTTTTTTCCCACAAATAGAGCTTTCTTTCGGTGGTATTTGATCACCTCTGCAGTTTTTTTTTTGCGCTATAAACAGAAATAGAGCGACAATTTTGAAAAAAAAACAATATTTTTTACTTTTTGATATAATAAGTATCCCCCAAAAATATATAAAAAAAAGGTCCTCAGTTTAGGCCGATATGTATTCTTCTACCTATTTTTGGTAAAAAATAGCAATAAGCGTTTATCGATCGGTTTGTGCATTTGTTTGTGTAATTTATAGTGTTTTATTGCATTTTTATTAATATTTTTTTTACTACTAATGACGGCGATCAGCGTTTTTTTTGTGACTACGACATTATGGTGGACACATCGGACAATTTTGACACATTTTTGGGACCATTGTCATTTTCACACCAAACAATGCTATAAAATTGCACTGATTACTGTGAAAATGACAATTGCAGTTTGGGAGTTAACCACTAGGGGGCGCTAAAAGGGTTACGTGTGACCTCATATGTGTTTCTAACTGTAGGGGGTAGGGCTGGACATGTGACATCATTGATCGCCTTTCCCTATATCAGGGAACAGACGATCAATGACAGTGCCACTGTGAAGAACAAGGTAGGTGTGTTTACACACACCTCTACCCGTTCTTCAGCTAATGTGAGCGATCGCTACACTCCGGTGGCGATCGGGTTTGCGGGTCCCGTGACCGCGGTCACGGAGCTTCAGACGGGGTCGCGGGCGGGTGCCCGATCCATGGCTGGGCACCTAAAAAAGGATGTACAGGTACATAAATGTGCCTAGCCGTGCAATTCTGCCAACATATATCGGCGTTAGGCGGTCCTTAAGTGGTTAAAACAGAATTTCCGGCACCAATAGTTTCATATATATTGATGTTAGTTTCTCTGTAGCTTTTCTAATGGTGTATCATCAATGTGTAAAATGTGTACAGTGTATGAGGACCCCATATATGCATATATGCATATATACAGCTTTCTGATGTCACTCCATTGTGCACCAGACCAGGAAGATACAGACTGCTGAATCGAACAGCCGGCCAGCCCAATTGTATTTTATATGCCTTATCTCACTTCTTCAATGTAAGTGTGCATCTTTATGTTACTTTTTAAATGTTTAAGGGTTTTTTACGCTTCGCTAGTCCCTTCCTTTTTTTATGTGGTGCATCTTCTATGCAATATTGAACCACACTGAGGGATTTATGATACCAATAGAGACCCCAGGTTGGGATATCACCCTTATGTGCATATTGATCTCCTATAATTAGAGATCATGTCCATCTGGTAAGCGGCAGTGTTATTGTTTGGTGGAGTCACTATCCTGTCAGCACTTTTTCTTGGACTATTGGATTCATTGAACACTGGGGATATTTAAGTTTATATGGACATTAGTATTTATTATATTCCCATTTTTTACTTTTGATGCTTTGTTAATGGTATTCCTAATGCCACGTACTCTTTAGTTTTTATTAAAGAAATAAGTAGGATAAGATTAACATACACTGCATTGATGATTACATGTTTTGTGGAGTTCTAAAAAAAATAAAGAAAATAAAACTTTACAGCAACAAGGTACATATGTAAAAAGGGGTACAGGGAAAGGGAATCTATGAGTGTTAGTGCTGTCAATAAAAGCATGGTAAATTTCCTGTATAGGCCGCAGTCCCCGCCTCGGGCATCTCGGCCGGTCCGTCGGATCATGCCGACTCCCGATCAGTGGCTATGATGGCCCCTACGGCGGACGATGGATCCCAGCAAGCCCAGTCACCGGGGGCCACGGACGTGGTTACAGTTCTCCAAGACCTGACTCACAACATCACCAAAGAGGTGGGTAAAATAACTCAAGAGCTCCAGAGGGAGATTGATCAACTAGGGGAACGCACAGACACACTAGAGACTAAATTCAATGAACTTACCCAATATGTACATGTTTTAGAAGAAGACAATGCTGCCATGAAACATACACTTTCTCAACTCCAATTGCAACAGGAGGATTTAGAGAACAGGGAAAGGTGCCAGAACCTTTGGATAAGAGGGGTCCCCGAATCGGTCACGGATAAGGAGCTAAGCCCTATTCATCACCTTGGCGCCCCACATACCAAATATTGATTGGCGCCTTGATCGGGCTCACAGGTCTCAGACTCCTAAACCACCTGCTAGCTCCAACCCCAGAGACGTTGTTGTTCACTTTCATTTTTATGAGAGCAAAGAAGCCCTCACTGTTGCGACCCATAACAAATCTTGCATCGAATTTAAACAGGCCAAGATACAGATCTTCAATGACCTTTCTCCTAATACCTTGGCAAAACGACACAGCTTTCGTCCTGTTACCACCCATCTGCAAAACCATCAAGTGCCTTATCGCTGGGGGTTCCCCTTCCACCTGTCCTAAAAAATGGGATCCAATACTCTCTGAGAGACCTATGCATGGAGGCCTTCACTCGCAACCTGGGTCTTCCCCCTGTCCCTGAAGAGGATCTTCAACTCCCTGTCCTGAACCCCAAGCCTCTAAAGACACCGGCCAAGATCTGGACCACTGTGCAACGTAGGTCGTGGAAGGCATTCTCTACTCCACAGCGGGCTGACCCTTTCAGATTCCAAACCTGAAGAATCTTGCTCTTGTGAAATTCCTTACAACCTCCTTTATTTCTTTTTTTCTCATGATCAGTTGATGACTGCTCTGACCATGTCGGAGTTCTTGGGACCAAGAACAACATCTACTGTTTGTTCTATATATATTTTTTTTTTTGATCACGCCAATGATGCCTACTTGAACTTCCGGTCCTGTCCTCTTTGAACCCTCTTAGGCTCCATTCACATCTGAGCGACAAAACGCCGGTCGCCCGTCGCTCTTGTCGCTCGAGATGTGAAATAACATTGCGGTCTATGGAGATGGTTCACATCTCAACGCCTGTCGCCTGAAAAAAAGTCCCGGACCCTTTTTTTCAGGCGACATTGGCGTTTCCTCATAGACCGCAATGTTAAAGAAAGATAAAACGTTCTTTTTTTTTCTACAGGCGGCAAGATAAGCCGCGTACGCGGCGTATCGTGTCGCCTAGGTGTGAATGCAGCCTTATGTTTGCACTGACTGTCATTATGGACAGCCCCCTTTGATGCTTCATTTGATGGTTCACTTCGGATCGGTGCTGATTGTTCTCTCTGCTGAGACAGGGACCCCCCTCGGATATCGCAGGTTGCCATGCCCCTCAGCCTAACCCCAGGCTGTTGTCTGGGTTCCCTGGAGTTTTTTCATCTCCAGGGCTTATTAAAAAAATGTGTTTTCAATTTTGTTTTTTTGCCTTTTCAATTTTTTCTTGATTTTTTTTCCTTTTTTTTTTCATTTTTGTATTTTCTTTTCTAGGTCATTTTTTTGACCTTGCTCAGGTATCTAGTGCTTTTTTTGTTGCACCATTTCAACTTATGAGCTTGTATGCTTCACTGTGTTCTACACCATGGTTATTTTACAGTTTAGTTTTAATTTCTGTTACTATAGCGTTTCTTTTGATTGATTTGTTATGGCTCTGAAGATTTACTCCTGTAACGTGAAAGTTCTGAATTAGATTGGCAAAAGGTGGCAGGCTTTGAGGGAATTCAGGTCCTCCGGTGAGGAGGTGATTATGGTCCAGGAGACCCACTTCAAAACTGGGGGTTCCTTTAAATTTGTATCCAAACTATTTCCCACAGCATATATGGCTTCTGACCCATCGGGAAAGGCAGGAGTAGCAATCCTTATTAAATGCTCCTGTCCGATCCGAGTCCTTTTCTCATACTTGGACCCTGGGGGTCGTTTTGTGCTCCTGGACTGTAGTCACCTAAATACCCAGTTTACATTGACGAACATATACGCCCCAAATGTAGGCCAAATTCCTCTCGACGGTCTTTGAGAAGTTACAAGTCATCTCCCATCCCTTTATGATTTTGGGGGGTGATTTTAATGTGTGCATGTCCCCAACCAAGGATAGACAGGCCCTATTTCAGGATACTCAAATAAATGCTGTCCAGAAGTTGTCTGCCTTGTTTCGTAAACTGATTAGATCATATAACCTTTTTGATACCTGGAGAGTGAAACACCCGACTCAGAGGGGGTTCTCCTTTTATTCCCCGCCTCATAAGCTTTATTCCAGATTGGACCACTTCTTTGTAACGGCCCCTGTGCTCTCATATGTTGTCTCCTCTGAGATTAACCCAATTACCTGGTCAGATCATGCACCCATTGAGATCGATATTGTATTGTCTGCTCCAACCCCTAGGACCTGCCACTGGCATCTCAATGAGTCCCTGATTAAGGATCCATTGATGCAAGCCCAGTTGCAACAAAAATTATCTGATTTTTTTTTATTTAAATGTGGGTTCAATGGCGGAGATTTCCACATTGTGGGAGGCCCACAAAGCCTTTTTCAGGGGGGAGTGCATTTCTGCTAGTTCTCATTTAAAACAAGACTCAATGAAGCTTAAGGCCGATCTTCTGGCTCAGCTTAGGTCTGCAGAGACGTTCCTCCTTGATTCCCCCACGGTGGAACGAATGAGGGTGGTAACGTCTTTACGGAACCGTATAAAATCTTTCAATATGAACAGAATTTCTAAATCTATGTTATGGGCTAGACAAAAGTTTTACGTATACGCCAACAAACCACATATAATGCTTGTTAATAGACTGAAACCACATCCCCACCTCTCGATTCCTGATCATCTAATGCAACCGGATGGTACTCCTACGTACTGTCCCAAAGCTATGACCCAGGTTTTTGGAGACTTCTATGGGAAATTATACAACTGTTTGAATGATGACTCAACGCCCCAATTCTCTCAGGTTAGCTTTGAGGCCTTTATGTCTTACTTGACCTTGTCCAGGTTATCTACCGAACAAAACTCAATACTTAATGCTCCTGTCTCCTTAGAGGAGATCGCAGAGGTAATAAAAGCTCTCCCAGCCCATAAGTCCCCAGGTCCAGACGGACTCTCCTATGCATATTATAAAACCTTTTCAGAAATTTTAAACCCTCATCTACAGTCTCTGTTTTCCTCCTTGCTCAGAGGCACCGTCCCCCATTCATACTTTTTGCATGCATTCTTGACTGTTATGCCTAAGCCGGATAAGGATCCCTCATTACCTTATATTTATCGCCCCATTGCATTATTGAACTCAGATTATAAGATCTTTACAAAACTACTGGCCAACCGACTTTCCCCGTTGTTGACAGCTTTGATCCATAAAGATCAAGTGGGTTTTGTTACCACAAGACACGCAGGTGATAATACCAGACGGACTGTAGATTTGATAGACCTTTTAACCAAAACTAAGCAGGCAGCAGTTATCTTAAGCCTAGATGCACAAAAAGCCTTTGACCGCCTTAGCTGGCCTTTTATGTTTGCAGTCCTTGATAGATACGGTTCTCTGATCCTTTTACTCAAGCCTTACGAGCCATTTATTACACTCCCTCATCTCAGGTACGGCTTTCCTCCTGTCTGTCTCGACGGTTCTCCCTTAGTAATGGCACCAGGCAGGGGTGTCCATTGTCGCCCCTGCTGTTTATTTTGAGTCTTGAGCCTCTGGCAGCGGCCATCAGGCAACATCCGGATATACCGGGGTCCCATTGAGACAGAGGGACTATAAGCTATCGCTCTTTGCTGACGACATCTTGCTGACCCTCACTCACCCTTCTACCTCTCAAAATCTCACGTTGTGTAGTGCAGAGGGAGACTGCCTTTAAAATGTTGATGTTTTGGTATAGGACCCCGGACTTACTGCATGCTCGCGACTCCACCCTTTCTAAGCATTGCTGGAGGTGCGGTGGGTCTGTGGGTTCCCTTTTCCATATTTATTGGGATTGCCCCCTCATTGGCCCTTTTTGAATTAAGATTCGAGAGCTCCTGCAGAAACTGCTATCTCACCCTGTCGCCTATACATTTCCTTTTGGGCTTGCCCCTTTCGGAACTGCCTAAAACTTCGCATAAACTTAGGTCCTTTGTTCTTTTGGCTGCAAAGAGAGCCATTCCTAGGCTATGGCTCTCCACTTCACCCCCCACTCTCCATCACGTCCTTTCTATCATAGCTGACACACGTAGGATGGAACATTTGACTGCTAAGGTTGATGACACTTTACCTCTTTTTGATAAGATATGGAAATTATGGGACGATTCTGAGTTCTCATCGGATTCTTTGTCTGAATCTCTTCAGAACACTTGATCCCCATGGTGCTTCCATCGGTTTATACTAGGTTTGTGTGCTTTTGTTTTGGATTTTCCTTTTTTTTTTTTTTTCTTTACTTGGAACTGATCATTCTCACTGAGTTATGTTTATCTCCGATTACGGTCTGTCTGCAATGCCTTGTTGAATGTTTGTTAAGAATTGTCTTGCCAGACTTTACCTGTATTCCTGATATGCTTACGATTTTGCTTTGTATTGCCGAAAGTTTAAATACCTTTTTTCTTGTGATATGTTGTACATTGTCTTTAAACTTCTATAAATAAACAATTTAAAAAAGAAAAACAGTACTTTTAAATGCCTGCTGTACATTCCGAGTGATTTAGCCATTTGTGCCAGTGCCTCCAGAAGGGGGCACGCTTACCATTTTTAATCGCAAACATCAGTTCATACTGTGTGCTAGTGTTCAGGTGTTGAAGAAACAATGAACGATCTGGAGGTTCAGCTCATTTCCAGGCAGCAGCTATCGTTCTTCTGGCTGCTATGATGCCGTGTACGAGGAAAGGGGATTGACTTGAGACCCAGGATTTGTGGTGTAGAAGGAGGAGCGCTGTTGCCAGGCTGCTTTCCACATGGAATGTTAGAACATCAGATAGAAGGTTGAAGACATAGTTCCAGAATGGTTTTATTACCGGACAGTTCCACCAAATATGCAACAGGGATCCTCCTTCTCCGCATTCCCGCCAACACAACGGAGACTGGGACGGAAAGATCTTGGCTAATTTTGTGGGGTAGTAGTACCATCTGTGGAGAATCTTTAGGGATGACTCCCAATGGGTTGTACATTTCAAGGATTTAGTAAGGAGTTGAGAGGCCATTCGCCATTGGTGCACAGTGAATTGTTGTGAGAGCTCAGCTTCCCATAATTTCATAGAGGGAGTTTTGTTAGAGAAGAAATTGTGGTTGACTGATAAAGGAATGCGTCGGAAAAGAAGAATATTATATCCGTTGGTATGTAGTGAGTTTCTTTGGTAATAGATGTGAGAATTAATTGAGTTCTAAGGAAAATGTAGAAGTCTGATTTAGGCAGCTCGTAAGATTGTTGCAGGCTTTGGAAGTTTTGTGGTACATTAGAGTCCATTAAGCAGCCCAAAGTAGACATTCCAGCAGACACCCAGTGCGAAAGTGATAGGTCCAGTGATAGAGGTTCTAGGGAGACAAGAGGTAGGGTAATCAAGACTGATGAGTGTGATTTTAGGGTTTGGGGGCGCAGGTTCTTCCAAGTGGATAGAGCACCACTGATGGTTAGGTAAGGAGATGATTGGGGGGTGAAGCCTAGGAGTATAGCCCTTAGTGTACCTTGTAGTGATGATCCGAGTAATGAGTGTTCAATGTGACACCATATATGGTCCAATGAGGAGGACCACCAGTATTTTAATTGGTCAAGAACAGCTGCTTGATGGTAGCTTTTCAAGTTGGGAACTCCCATTCCAGCGTATACTTTGGGTCTGTAGAGGATTGAGGATTTGAATCTAGGTCTCTTCCATTTCCAAATAAAGTGGTTGATAGTAGGGTTGTCCCAATACCGATACTAGTACGAGTACATGAAAAAAAGGATTGGTACTTGTACTCGGTCCTAAAAAAGTAGTATCGGGACAACCCTAGTTGAGAGTGGATTGAAGTTTTTGGAGGTGGGATTATGAGAGTGGGATCGGGAGGGTTCTGAAGAGGTATAGTATTGAGGGGAGCAGTGACATTTTGACTACAGCAACTCTACCAGCCCATGACAGATGTGTCGTTTGTAGTTCGCTGATTTGTTGTTTCAGCGTCGAGATTGCTGCGTTATAGTTTATCCGGTGTACGGAGGAGATTTGTGAAGTGAGCTTAATGCCCAGGTAGCGGATTGTAGAGTGGGGGGCCCAAGAGAAATCGGAGAACGCAGAGATTGCTTTTTTAATTTTTTAGTTCGATGCTATGGGTATCATATGTAATTATGAGATATTTACTTTGTATAGTGAAATCAGGCCAAAATCTTCTAAAACTGTACTTTAGGGATGTTAAGGGGTCTGAGAGGGAGAGAACCACATCGTCAGCATATAGTCCAATTTTATACTCGTTATCCCCAATTTGGAATCCCTGTATGTTGGGGTGTGAACGGATGGTCTGGGCAAGGGGTTCCATGACTAGCGCAAATATTATCGGGGAGAGTGAGCACCCTTGCCTTGTGCCATTCGTTATGGAGTAGGGGTTAGAAAGGACTCCTGAGGTGAGTACCCTGGCCGTTGGGTTAGAGTAAAGAGCTCCAATGGCACCATTTATGTAACCTGTCAGTCCAAAGGTGTCTAACACTGCAAAAAGGTAGTGCCAGTGTACATGGTCAAACACATGGTCAAACACCTTCTCTGCATCCAGAGAAAGGAGCAGAGAATGCGTTTTACAAAGCCCACCTGATCTGGGTGGATCAAAAGGGGGAGAATATTGTCCAATCTGGAGGCAATTAATTTGGCATATATTTTAGTATCAGAATTTAATAGGGAAAACCGGCCTGTAATTGGCTGGGGAGGTGGGCGATTTGTCTGGTTTTGGTATAGTTAATATTATTGCTTCCAGCCCTTCCCTATGTAGGGATGCTTGAGTGGCAGCTTGGTCGTATAGCTGTTGCAAATAAGGGGTCAAAAGGTGCGAGAAGAATTTGTAGTATTTGTTTCCAAAACCGTCTGGGCCTGGGGATTTATGTAGGGGTAGCTTATATATTGTCTGTTGGATTTCCGATATAGTGAAGGGTATAGAGAGGCTATCTAGATGTGCCTGTGATATCTTGGGAAGTTTTAGGGATGTTAGGACATTTTGGATCTGTGCATCAGCAGGAGGTTTGGATAGATTGTCTGAATTTATATTATAGAGGTTAGAGTAGTACTCAGAGAACTTCTCCGCAATATGTGCCAGGTTTATTATTGGGTTGTTTTTGGAGTCAAGAAGGTACACTATACGGTTTTTGGCTGATTTCTTTCTAATTTGTCTTGCAAGGTATTAACCCACTTTATTACCGGCTGTGTACTAGTTTAGTTTAAGTCGCTTTAGGAGGAAATCATGTTGGGCAATGAAAAGTTGGGAAAGTTGGTGGCGAAGGTCCCTGAGTTGTTTGTCCATATCAGGGGAAGCTTGGTTTTTGTTCAGGAAGTCTAGGGAGCAAATTGATTCTGTTATCTCTGCTAATCTCTGCGTCCTCTTGCGTCTCTCCTGTGCACCCAGCTTAATAAAAACTCCTCTTATATATGCTTTGTGGGCGAACCACAGGGATTAAACATTCTCAACCGAGCCAACATTAGATTGGAAAAAATTGTTTAGTTCCCTACCGATCTGCTCCTAGTAGCGGGGGTTATGTAAAATGTATGAGTTAAGTCTCCATACTCCATTTGGGATTGGTGCATTTTATATTTGTCAGGTTAGGGAGATAGGGGCATGGTCTGACCATGTGATTAGGCCAATTTGGGAGAACTTGGTTTGGAGCAGGGTGTTCCTATCCACCAGGAACAGATTGATGCGAGAGTACACATGTAATGCTGCTGAGTAAAAGCTATAATCTTTTTTCGGATCCGTGAGTGCATCTCTAAGCATCATACAAATGGTAATTTTTCAGTAGGGCGGGTAAGCTATGGGAGGGGCGTCTGTTGTGGCTTGTGGTGTCAAGTATGGAGTTGGGCACTACATTAAAGTCGCCACATATAATGAGACGGCCTATGCGGAGCTCTCTGATTTTTTTTTATTACTTTGTTAAGAAAGGGTTTTTGTTTAATGTTTGGGGCATAAAGTGTGACTATGGTATAAGGGCAATGATTAAGGAGAGCTCCTAAGATAATAAACCGGCCATTTGGGTCAGTCACTATGAATTTTTGGGTGAAGGTGATTCAGTTTTTAATCGCAATCAAGACACCTTGTGCTTTCTTGTCTGCGTTTGCAAAGAAGCAGTGGGGGAAGCTAGGGTGGGAAATTCTGGGTGGCAAATCTGCTCTCAAATGTGTTTCTTGTGCGCAGGATATATCACAATTTTGAGAGATAGCCTCTTTTCACATCATGGACCTCTTAAACGAACTGTTGAGGCCATTGACATTGAGGGAAGTTATCTTAAGTCTCATCAAGCAATTTGGGAGGATGCTTGGGGAGGCACTGCATGGCTAACTTATCTAAAGCTGAAATATATAGTCGCCATTAGGGATGAGCTTCACGTTCGAAACAAATGTGTTTTTGGCTCGAACATCGCCCGTTCGATCGTTCGTCGAATTTCGAACAAAAACGATCATTCGTGGCAAATTCGAGTGAAAAGAAACAACCGTTTTTAAAACTCTTTTTCCATTTTTACTACTATCAATGGAAAAAAAGTTTTAAAAACAGCCCTTCTGAAAAAATGACAGTTTTTAAGACTTTTCCCATTGATACATGTTCCCTGGGGCAAGACCCGGGTTCTGAAAGACGTTTTCCAACAATAACTTGAAAATTGGTCTTTAAAATTATCGTTTTTAAATTCGAACGTTCAAGTCCCATAGACTTCAATGGGGTTCTAAATGTTTGTGCGAACGATCGGACTGTTCGACGGTTCTGGTGCGAACCGAACGCGGGGTGTTCGGCTCATCCCTAGTCGCCATACAACAAGAATAAAAGCATGGTATCAGAGGTAGTCATGGGTATAGAGAAGCTGATTACATGGCACTCAAGTGTAAGGTTCCCAGGATTGAAGAGTAACTTATAACACAACATAATATGCAACTGTAACGCTAAATGTTAAACAGTACAAAAAAAAAGGAACAGATATCAAACAATAAACTTAAGTTGTCAATATACAGGATATAATCTTGCAACAAATTTGCTCTACTTGCAAGTTGGGGGTGCAGAAAATTCAGGTAGCCCAGCTTTAAGAGATATTCAAATCGGTAAGGTGGGCGCCTAATGCGAATGATAAGTGTATATAATCAATTATGATGGCCACTAGAGCATTACTGACTGTGATGGGACTGTCAGCCATTTCCAACTACTGACCAGCCTCCTGAGATGCGTTGAGGTGGTCTGGAACGTGGAGGTTTGCTGCTACTTCCCAAGGAGATTCCCCACTGGGGAAGGAGCTTTTTGGCTTCTTCTGGCGATTTGAGGATATATGTGTGGCCTTGATACGTCATGGTCAACTTAGTGGGGTAGCCCCACTGATAGGCAATTTTCCGTTCCCGCAACTGATCGGTTATGGGGGAGAATTGCTTGCGTTGCTGCATGGTTGTTGCAGAAAGGTCAGTGAAGATCTGGAATTTGGAGAAAGGGTCAGGGAGCTTCCCTAATTTCTGTGCAGTCGCGACAGCCCTTTCTTTTATATGAAAGAAGTAAATCCTGGCAATCACATCTCTAGGGACGGTGTCAGGGAGTGAGGCAGGTTTCACCAGCCTGTGGGCTCTATCAATAACAAAATCCTCAGGATCTTCCATAGGAAGAAGGACCTTGAGGAGTTGCTGTAGGTATAGGTTTAGCTCCGGGTTTGTGATGGATTCGGGAATGCCTTGGAACTTTAGGTTGTTCCGTCGTGAGCGATCCTCAAGGTCTGAAACTTTGGCCTTTAGCCACTGTATGTCAGTATCATGGCCCTGGACTTCTGCCACCATGCTGTTATAGGCATCTGCATGTTCTCCCAGTGACCTTTCCACCGCATCTACTCTTTCCTCCACATGATCTATATGAGACTGTAAAGAGGCCAGGTTTCTGTTTAAATCAGCCTGTAGATAATTTTTTAAGGGATAGTAGCCCCTTATCTGCTGAAGAAGTCCTGTGCCTTTGGATGATACGCATGCGGGGGGCTTCTATTTGATGTCAGGACAGCCACCTACCTGGTCTTTTATTGTTGTATACCCACTCTCTATGCACTAGGATATAGTGCTTTATTTGTGAGTACCTTTTTTAATAAATTTATATTTGTATTGTGATCATACGGAGAGCACTATCTGTCTGCTTTATACCTTTCCATGACATCATTCCATTTGTGAGTGTATAGGATGACTATCCATCATCTGGAGTCTTTGGAGAAAATGAGTTCTTGTGGAGACACCGCTTACTAACCCCCATTGTTTGAGGGACAGCGCATTTGACCTGCTGCTCACACAGAGGTCATTTTGTTCAGGTGAGCAGTTTGTACTTCTGGTTGAGGATACCTGTTTGCTGTGTTTAAGGAGTCTAACCTGAGCAGCCTACTGATTATCCAAGAGGCACCTTAACCCTTTCCATTCTGATTGATCATTTTTTTGGACTTGTTTAATTTTATTTTTGTTATCTTTTTGTGTTTTTTGTTTTTAGCGCTGCACTGCTTGTTTCTCAGTCAATATTTTTATTTGAAAAAAGAAGAAAAATACCATACAGATAATACTCATTGTAAATAGTAAGCAAAATACATCTTGCAGTTCAATAGCAATATTTGAGTGTAATTGCAAAAAGAAACGGGTAAACGGATAGAAGAGAGAGGTAGAGAGAAAGAAAGAGAGGAAAAAGAGGCAAAGATACAAGGTGGATGCTGCTCGGATGTACATGAAATAGTTAGTTAGGGAAATTGGAGCTATACCAGTCTCTCCACGGAGTCCAGATGTGGATCTTCTCAGCTGATCTATTTTGAGAGGCCTCAAACATGGTTTTATAAGTAATATGTAAATTGGTCGTCCTTATTACATCTAAAAGCGAGGGTGTTTCCACCCTCCTCCAGCGCCTCAATAATTCCAGTCTTGCACTCAGGAGAATGTGGGTTACCACGCTCCGGAGGGCAGGCGGAATGCTATCTATCCCCAGGGACAGGATTGCCATGCCCGTAGTATTAGGAATATTAGTTTTGATTACACAACCTATCAGATCAAACCCCTCCTTCCAATAAGTCCTCAGCGAAGGGCAAAGTCCTAAGATGTGAATCAGGGACCCCCTCTGTCCGCAATTTCTCCAGCACAGGAGAAGCCGATTTGTCAAACCCAGCTATCCGAGTCGGGGTCATGTACCACCTGAGTAGAATCTTTTGGAACATCTCCCACAGGTTGGCGCATCTGGAGGCTTTGTATATAGACGCAACAGCATATTTCCATTGGTCCAATGTGTACACGGTTCCCAGGTCAGATTCCCATGTTTGCATGGAAGGGGATTTAACAAAGACAGTTTTGTGGCCTAAGATGTTATAAAACAGGGAAATGCCCTTGATGCTGGTGTTGGGGTTGGACAAATAAAGGAACACCCGCCATGGGACTTCAGTTCTCATCTCTGTATGTGTATTCAGTAAATGAGAAATTTGTATATATGTAAAATGCTCCTTATTCTCCAGTTTGTATTCAATCTGGAGTGATCGGAAAGATTTAATAGCTGAGCATATACTTACGTCAGCCACTGTAGATATACCTAATGAATGCCAATGTTTGACGTATAAGTCTGGTGTAAGTAAGTGTAGGCTCGTGATAGGGTGATAAATGGTCCTGGTAGCGGTGCCCCCTAGGGGTCCGTTTCCAAGTCTTTTCCACGCCTGTATAGAGGCGAGGATAGTGGGCGACAAGCCTGATGGAAGGGATCTCAGAAATTTGCTAGAAAGCAGAAGGTCATAGCAGCTGGAGTTAGGGCATTGTGTGGATTCCAGTTCTAACCACCTAGTAGGGGACCCCTCCGGGAACCAGTGTTTCATTTGTGCTAGTATGGACGCTACGTAGTAGTCCTTGATGAGGATGTGGCCCACTCCTCCCGCCGTTTTATGTTTAATTAACTTTTGGAAGGTGCACCTAGCTTTCCGCCCCTGCCATAAGTACCTATTCACCATGGATTGTGCTTTGCGGAAAAAAAACGTCGGGACTGGTATGGGTAGACTCCTAAATAGGTATATAAGTTGTGACAGTGCCACCATTTTCATGGCGGCTAGTCGTCCAGACCAGGTCGATTCCTTCGACGTCAAATCCTGCAAAGTTTTATTAAGGACATTAGGAAACACGTCACGAAATCAGCTGCTTGGGCGGTCAGCTTGACCCCCAGATATTGTATGCCTTCCGTGCTCCAGGTATAAGGGTAGAGTGCCTTAAGTTGCGTACTCATGGGTATATCGACCACAAGGTCTAGAATGAACGATTTGTTATTGTTGACCTTATAATAGGAGACCTTGTTAAACAGTCTTAGTGCATCATGCGTTGCCGCCAGAGAGAAACCCACCTCCGTCATAATCAAAATAATGTTGTCTGCGAAGAGACTTATAGAATGTGTATGGTTTCCTACTTGATAACCTGTGATATTTGGATGGGACCTAATATAGGTGGCGAAGGGCTCCATCAGTGAATTAAATATTAAGGGGGATAAGGGGCAGCCCTGCCTAGCCCCATTAGTGATGGCAAAAGGGCGGAAAACTCTAGCCAAAGGTTTAGAGTATAGGGTTAATATCGCTGATAAGATGCTCTCTGAGAATCCAAAGGCCTCCAGCACTTTTAACAGATAATGCCAGTGGATTCGATCGAAAGCCTTCTCCGCATCCAATGAGAGGAGCAGAGAAGGCTTCCTTTGTACCTGGGCTAGATGAATGATGTTGATCATTCAACGAGTAGCATCCGAAGTTTGTCTATGTTTAGTTAAGCCGGTCTGGTCTGGATGGATAAGGGTTGGCAATATATCCACCATGCGTGTGGCTATTAATGTAGCGTATATTTTTAAATCAGTATTCAATAATGAGATTGGGCGGAAATTAGAAGGTGAGGTAGGTTCCTTCCCTGGCTTGGGTAAAGCAACTATTACAGCTTCCAACATCTCCGGCGGAAAAGAAGCAGAGGCAGCAGCAGATTGAAATACTTGTAGCAGAAATGGGGAAAGTACATGTCTAAACGATGCATAATATTCTCCACTGAAGCCGTCCGGGCCAGGTGATTTGTTCACAGGGAGCGAACCAATCACTTCTAGGACCTCTGCTACAGTAAATGGTAAATTCAACTCTTGAGATTGGGCTGGGGTCAATGTAGGTAAGGATATCTTTTTTAGGAATTGGTCAATACTGTCGGATGTAGGTTGAATAATCGAAGGGTCATCCCTCAAGTTATACAAGGATTCATAATAACTACTAAAGGCATTGGCGATTTTTTGGGGGTGGTACTCTTTTTGGTTAGACTTAGGGTGAACCACAAAGGGAATTTTAAGTTTGTATCTATGCCCCCGAAGGGTTCGTGCTACTAGTTTTCCTGCCTTGTTCCCTGAGGTATAATAATGCATTTTGAGTAGTTTAGACACCTTTTCAAAGTTCTCCAGAAGGAGTAGGCGTAGGTCGTATCTTAGTTTGGTCAATTGGGTGGAGATAGATTGGGACATTGTCTGTTTGTTTAGGGACTCCAGCACGGATATTTGATCTATTAACGTGGTAACCCGCTGCTGCCTCTGCCGTTTATTCCTCGCCCCCTCCTGTATACATATACCTCTCATGTACGCCTTGTGGGAGTTCCACAAGATGAAGGGTCTCTGTACTAAGTCCTTATTCTCACAAAAAAAGTTATTCAGATGTGACTCAAGGTTGTCCCTCACTTCTTTTTGTTGTAACACGTAAGTGTTAAGTCTCCACATACAGCAATTGTTAGTAGTGTTGCTCACGAATATTCGCATTGCGAATATTCGCTACGAATATTGCATATTCGAGTATTCGCGAATAACGCGAATATCGCGGCGAATATTCGCTATTTCGAATATTCGAATGTTTTCAATTTTTTTTTAGAACAGATCACATCCTAGAGATCCCCATCGACGTCTAAAAGCATTGCTGGTATGATTAGAGACCTTGGGCCGAGTAGCTGCAGCGCTCATTTTATATTGCCGAAAAATCGCAATGCGATTATTCGGCAATAGCGATATCGCGCGATTATTTTATATTGTAATATATCACGAATATTCTGAGCCAATCAGAGTGCTCCATTTCGCATTTCTCGAAATTTCGCAATTATTTTATATTGTAATATATCACGAATATTCTGAGCCAATCAGAGTGCTCCTTCCGCATATCTCGAATATTCGCAATTATTGTGTATTGTAATATATCACGAATATTCTGAGCCAATCAGAGTGCTCCTTCCGCATTTGCCGAATATTCGCAATTATTGTGTATTGTAATATATCACGAATATTCTGAGCCAATCAGAGTGCTCCTTCCGCATTTCTCGAATATTCGCAATTATTGTGTATTGTAATATATCACGAATATTCTGAGCCAATCAGAGTGCTCCTTCCGCATTTGCCGAATATTCGCAATTATTTTATATTGTAATATATCACGAATATTCTGAGCCAATCAGAGTGCTCCATTCCGCATTTCTCGAATATTCGCAATTATTTTATATTGTAATATATCACGAATATTCTGAGCCAATCAGAGTGCTCCATTCCGCATTTCTCGAATATTCGCATTCGCAATTCGCAATTCGCAATTCGCATTCGCATTCGCGATAGCGAAAATTCGCAATCATTTAATTTCCAAAAAATATCACGAATATTCGTATTTAGCGAATATATGTCGAATATTCGACTATATATTCGAGATATATCGCGAATTCGAATATGGCATATTCTGCTCAACACTAATTGTTAGTAGGAGCAGAGTCTGCTACAGAAAGAGAGATAGACGCACGGTCAGACCACGTTATGTCATTAATGGCCGCAGATCTCGTTTTAAGTAGAGTTTGTTGGTCCACCAAGAACAGATCAATTTCGGGAATATACACGGTGAGGTGGAGAAAAAAAAGAAAAGTATTTTTCGGCCGCATGGAGGCAGCGCCAAGCATCAAAGACATTCCATTTGTGGATGGACGGGAGTAGGGCTTGGTGATGGCGGCCAGGTGAGGACGTAGAGTCAATCGATGGGTCAGGGGTAATGTTGAAGTCGCCACATATTATCAGTGAGCCCTGGCGATGGTTAGAGACTTTAGCCATCAATTTGTTGAAAAAGCGGACTTGATGTTTGTTTGGCGACCTTAGCATAAAAATGTGTCTCCTGGGCACATAAAACGTCACTACCCTGTGACAGGGCCTCCTGCCACAGGGATTTCCTTTTGGCAGGGTGGTTAAGCCCCTTGGTGTTTATAGATAAAAAAGTAAGAGGCATGGCGGTGGAACTAAAGGATATGCTCATAATGGGGGACTTAGCCCCTCGCAGTTCTCTGTCCATAGGCATATGCTTGCCATAGCGTCAGTGTCTTCCAGGGGAAGTTGCAAGGCAGCGGCACTAGGAAGGTACTCACATTTAGAAGACCGGACTGTAGTACCAGGAAGGTGCGCCCCCACCGTTGTTAACTCGTCCAGGCGGCGAAGGAGGGATTCCTGGGAGTGATCCAGAGAAGTTTGAGTCAAATACATCCATTGGAGATGACGAGAAGAAAAAGCGAAACCACAGGTTCGTAGCCATCCACGACTTGAAAGAGGGAGAAGGAAAAATAGTAAATAAAAAAAAACAGTCAAAACGTAACAAATAAGAAGGGCACGGGCCCCTCGGTGACAGCAAGTAGCTGCAACTCGCATAGGGGGGTCAAAGTCAGCCATGGGAGAGCATCCCAGAACTTAGGGACCCAATTCTATAATATAGTAGAGAATCAACAAATCATCATTATCAGTTCACATATGTGTTTTAGCATTTCTGGTGGTTACCGACTTCCAACCCTGATCCACATGTTGTGGTGCGCTAGCCAGCACTTGATCGTCATTGGCGTCGGGTAGAAGTCCCCATTCTTTAATAAGGTCAAGGCCTTTCTCCAATGATGCCACTGCAAATTCACGGTTGTCTTTTGTGATGGACAACTTGGTGGGGTAACCCCAACGATAGATTATTTTATGGTTGCGGAGTATCTTAGTTACCGAATTCAAGTTTTTCCGTTTTTGTAATGTATTTTGGGATAAGTCTGCAAAGAATTGTAAGTTTTGAAACCGTTCAGGAATTTGGTCCCGTCTCCTCATGGTGGACATCAATTTGTCTTTGACATGGAAAAAGTGCAATCGGAGAATGATATCTCTGGGCACTTGATCGGGGAGATGAGGGGGTTTTGGCAAGCGATGAATCCAGTCAATCGTGACATCTAAGTCAGTGAGATCAGGAACAATAGTCTTAAACATGGCGGCTGCAAAGGAGGCAAGGTCAGGTTGCAACACAGTTTCGGGGACCCCCCTTATTTTCATGTTGTTCCTTCTAGATCTGTCTTCAATGTCAGCCAGCTTTGCCTTGATCCACTCCGTATCAGCCTCTCTGTCTTCATTTGCGTCAACTAAGTCATTAATGGTAGTGGCATATTCCCCCATTTTGGTCTCTATGTGCGCCACTCTGCTCCCCATCTCCTGTATGTCCCCTGTTAAACGGTGCATGCATGCTGCCATGTCTGATTGTAAGGTGCTTCTAAGAGAGATGAGCATATCTTTCAACACTGTGTCCAGCACAGGCTGATTTTGCGTTGGGTAGGACACAATGGAATCCGGCAGGTCCCACGTGTCATCCCCGGATTCTGAGGCCTGGCTGTCTGCTGGACTTGCGGCTAGGCCCGATCCACGCTCATCCAGCCGTGGTCTTGACTTTGCGGGGCTGCAGGAGGACAGAGTATGAGTTGCAGCAGGGGATGGCTTGGAAGGGGGCCGGTTACCTTTACTGGGAGCGTTTGCCTTTGACTGAGGAAAAAAAATGTTTTTTTATATATTTTTGGGGGATATTTATTATAGCAAAAAGTAAAAAATATTGCATTTTTTTTTAAATTGTCGCTCTATTTTTGTTTATAGCGCAAAAAATAAAAACCGCAGAGGTGATCAAATACCACCAAAAGAAAGCTCTATTTGTGGGAAAAAAAGGACGCAAATTTTGTTTGGGAGCCACGTCGCACGACCGCGCAATTGTCTGTTAAAGCGACGCAGTGCCGAATCGCAAAAACCCCTTGGGTCATTTGCCAGCGTATTGGTCCGGGTCTTAAGTGGTTAAAGAAAAGAGAACAAAAAAAAGAGAGAAGAGAGGGAAGAAAAAAAGGAAGATCCCCCCCCCTCCCCCTGCTCATCACCATAATTGTTTTAAGGTTTACTTAAAGTGGAGTTCCACCCATTTTTTTATGTTTGTCTGTGCTGCATGCCCTAATCTCATAGTGTTCAGAATGGACAATTTGTATTTATTTTGTTGCTTGTAAATACCTTTATTTTGTAGTCCTTCATTACTTCCTCCTCCTTATTAGCCTAGGCTATTAAGTCACAAGGCTATTTGCAAGGGTTTCTGGGATAGGCATCATGTTTCCCAGTAGTCCTTGCAAACCTGACTGAAACCTATTACATTGCTTGTGCAGCACTGAGCATGTGCGAGATATGCAAAGCTGAAATCTAGGAAGTCATACAGTCTGGCTTCATGATGCCCACACTTAAGATGGCCACGGTCTATTTCTAGATTATCAACTAAATGCTGTAACAACCTAACAAAACAGACCTTAGTTTACAGACTAACTTTACTAGAATACATTAAGCTTGTGTATTACAGGGGTATTTATATTTAAAAAGTGAAATTGTACCCGGATGAATGTACCTCTTGGCGGGACTATGTCCGCTGTATGCCCACTAAACAGGACTTTCGCATGCTCATTCAAGAGGTCCTTGAAGCCTGTAGGTCAGAGATCAATATGCTCCGCACTGATCTCCATCATCTCTCTGACAGAGTTACATCCATAGAGGAGGAAGTAGAAGGCACCAGTCAAGACGTCTCGCAGATTCACGCCCAGCTAGCCTCTCAGGCTGCCACTCTCCGAGACTTCCAACGCCACCTTGAGGACCTAGATAATAGGGGGAGGCGAAATAATATTAGGGTCCGCGGCCTCCCGGAGGCCACCCAGGATGAGGACTTGCCCGCCACTTTGCAAGCTATCTTCAACTCTGTGCTAGGGCGGCCGGAACATCAAAAAGTTAAACTGGATCGGGCCCATCGGGCCCTCCGCCCCCGGGGGCCGGGGCCTAGACCTCGGGATGTGGTATGCAGAGTTCACAACTATACCCTCAAGGAGGAGATCATGAGGAAAGCGCGTAATATGCGTACTATTGACTTTGATGGCGCCCCCATACAACTCTTCCCGGATCTGTCCTGGATTACACTCCAGCAACGGCACTCCTTGCAGCCTCTCCTCTCCTTACTGAGGGAACGAGACTTCCGCTATCATTGGGGATTTCCCTTTAGCCTTACAGCAAAAAGAGATGGACGGTCCACCACGCTGAGGTACCCGGAAGATCTTCAGTCTTTTTGTAGGGACTTGGACATTCCTGTTCCACCTACTCCCGGCTGGGAGCCCCTCCGAGCCCCTCCACTCCGCCCAGATTCCTGGATCCAGGTCCCCGGAAGAAAGCGCCCACGGCCTCGCCCCTTCGGTCCACCCTCACCACCGCCTCGCGGTTGAACCTCTTCCTTTGTGGTGTTCTTCCATTCCTCGACATTGCATTGACTGGCCCCTCGCTATATTATACCTAGATGGTGTTTAGATCCTTCTACACGGAACAGATAACTATGTTTTGTGTTTTGTTCTGTTTTTTGTTTTGTTTTTTCATTTATCCATCTGCTCCTATTTTTGAAAGTCCATTCTTTTTTGGATCTAACCCTTTTTCTTTTTATTACCGAGATTCCTACTGTGGACTGGATAGTTTATCTTGGTTGGAAGTGGCCTCTCCCCTCTGAGGCTCCTCTTTGGGGTCTCGGCCCGGGAGACGCAAATGTGTTATCTTTTGATGTGCCTCATTTACATTCCCCCCTCTTGTGTATCCCCAGAAGTTTAGCCCGTTAAGATGTCCTTGGGCTTTGGTAATAGTTCTGGGTATCCGTTGTGCCTAGGTTTATTTCTAACTATACTTGCAGACAGGCCTGGGAGCGATCCGCCCTGCCCTTGGTCCTACAGCCTCCCCCCCCAGGGGATCTTCGAAGGGCCCCTTGCCTACTCAGGCTCCTTTTTCTTTTTTACTGGCAGGGTTTTTTTTCTGCCCCTGCCAGGCGGAGCCCCTCGGAGATTTCCACCCTACCACCTCTTTACGGTGGATTATATTGTGAGACGTTAATCTTGCTTATTTCTATGTTGTCTGTTTTATTATTTTTTTGTCTTTTCTCTTTCCTCTGCTCTCCCTTTTCTCCCTTTCCTCTACCCCCTGGTCTATTGGACACCCCCGGCCTGGGAAGACTCGGCCCCGCCCGTCGGACTCCGACCCACCGACCCGGAATTGCCTTTGGGATCGTACCGCTAGATCCTCCGACTGTCTGGCCGAAGTTCCGCCGGTTTGGTAAGCAGATGCTCCTTCTTCTTCTGTATCCACCATGATTGACATATTGTCGCTCAATGTGAAGGGCCTTAACTCTAATATTAAGCGAAGTTTGGCCCTACGCGAGTTCAAACGGTCTAAGGCAGACATTATCCTTGTTCAGGAGACCCACCTCAACAAGTCTGGTAACATGGCTTTTGCCCTCAAACACTTTCCCCAAATATATCTTGCTTCTAACTCTCGAAAGCGTGCAGGCGTTGCAATCCTTTTTAAGCAGGGTTCCCCCTTCCAGTTACATTCCCTGTATGCAGACCCTACTGGTCACTTCATCATCCTTCGTGGCACTTGGAAGGGTTCCAACTTAACTCTATGTAATGTCTACGCCCCAAATGTCAATCAGAACTCTTTTCTATCTAAGGTCTATAGACGTGTCTTTGCGGTCCCTCATCAATACCTGGTCATAGGAGGAGACTTTAATTCGACCTACTCCCCAGGGCTAGATAGGCTTACTGTGGGGGGTGGACAACCCTCCCCAGTCGTCAATAGGAAGGCTACACTTTTTCGTCAGTTGACCAGAAAATACGCTTTGTTTGACCCTTGGCGTGCTGCATACCCTTCCGCTAGACAGTTTACCTTTTATTCCCATCCCCACAAATCCCATTCCCGCATAGATTATTTTTTTGTTAATGCCCCAACTCTGAAAGCTTGTACTGATTCAGATATTCAAGCAATATCATGGTCTGATCATGCCCCGATAAAACTCTCTCTGGCACTCTCCCCGGGCTCCTCTAGATCCTGTCACTGGCGCTTGAATGAATTCCTGCTTAAGCACGACCTCTCCAGAATAGACCTAGAGCAGACTTTGAGGAATTACTTTGCGGAGAATGGTTCTTCTGAAGTCTCCCTCGCCTCTCTTTGGGAAGGACATAAGGCGGTCTTCCGTGGTCAGTGTATCTCACTGTCCTCTGCCATGAAACGTAATGCTAATGCCACTCGCCGGCAGTTGCTAGATAGGCTCCGGCAATTGGAGTCCCGCCTTTTGCCCTCTCCGACCCTTGCCACGCTTCGGGCACTAGTAAGCACTAGGGCCGCGCTCCGAGACATTGATTTAGGGAAGACTGAGAAGGCTCTCCTCCGACTCCGACAGACATATTATGACAAAGCCAACAAACCACACACGCTCCTGGCTAGACAACTTCAGGAACGGGCGGCTGCCGCCTCGCCTGCTGCTCTCAAGGATGCGACTGGCACCCTACAATCCCATCCTTCTAAAATTGCTCAGTTATTTCATGACTACTACTCGACTCTCTATAATGACCCGAGTGTCCCACATAATCCTCCGCCTCCCGACTTACAGCAGAATATTCACTCTTATCTAGCAGACTGCGATCTCCCTACTCTCACCCCTTCTGCCCTACTCAGCCTCAACTCCTCCATAACTGAGGAGGAAGTAACTGAGACGATTAAGTCCCTCCCGAATAACAAAGCCCCCGGCCCTGATGGTCTACCGTATCTGTACTATAAAACTTTCCTACCTATTATCCTCCCCCATATCACTCTTCTGTTTAACGCTTTTATGACTAATTCGCCTATCCCGAGAGATATGCAAACCTCCTTCCTTACGCTGATCCCCAAGCCGGGAAAAGATCATACCCTATGTTCCAATTACAGACCGATAGCACTTCTTAATTCTGATTTGAAAATCTTTACCAAACTATTAGCGACCAGGCTAAATGACTTCATGCCGTCACTCATTCATAAGGACCAGGTTGGGTTTATTCCCCTACGCCAGGCGGGGGATAACACCAGACGAGTCATTGACCTTGTGGAGGTAGCAAACAGGACTAGGACAGAGGCTTTGCTTCTCAGCCTAGACGCGGAAAAGGCCTTTGATAGGCTGGGTTGGCCTTTCCTGTTTGCGACACTCCGGCGTGTTGGCATGAAGGGCCCATTCTTGCAAGCTATCGCCCATTTGTACTCGTCCCCCTCGGCCCTAGTCAGGACTCAATTTGCCTCTTCCCCCACTTTTCCTATCACTAACGGAACCCGTCAGGGCTGCCCACTTTCCCCTCTTCTATACGCTCTTTGTATTGAACCCCTGGCAGCGCATGTCAGACAAAATCCAAATATCCGCGGTATTTCAGTCCATGCTAGGGACTTTAAGATTTCCCTCTTTGCGGATGATGTTCTACTCACCCTTACACAACCTCAACTCTCCCTCCCAAATTTGCATGTAGAATTGGACCGATATAGCGCACTTTCTGGGTACAAAATTAATAATTCCAAGACGGAAGCCCTTCCCCTCAACTTACCTCAGAGGACTTTATCGGTCCTCTCCCAATCCTTTAGTTATGCGTGGAGGACTTCGACCTTGAAGTACCTCGGTGTCTATCTCACCCCCACCTATAACACTCTATACAAGGCCAACTTCCCCCAACTGTACGCCTCTATCAGGACTTCTCTGGCCAAATGGAAGAACCTGAAGCTCTCCATGTTTGGCCGTTTAGCGACTATCAAGATGGCGGTCTTGCCTAAGCTTCTCTATCTTTTTGAAACGCTCCCTATCCCGATCCCGGCCCCACACTTTAGAGCCATTCAGAGTGATTTGATAAAAATTTTCTGGAACTATAAAAGGCACCGGATAGCTAGGTCAGTCCTCTACGCTCCTCGGGATCAGGGCGGCCTCGCTTTCCCAAACGTTGCCAAATATTACCTAGCAGCCCAGTTGCGCCCTATAGCTTCTTGGTGCTCCCTCCGTGCCTATAATCGATGGACACAAGTTGAGAAGTTGTGGCTAGCTCCTACCCACCCCAATTCCATGCTGTGGAGTTCTGATGTAGTGCTTGATTCATCACAGCTGCTAGGCCCGATGTTGCTATTGCGATCACTATGGCGGCGCGCTAAAAAACAATACCCCCTCGCTTCTACTGCCTCATTGGCCACCTCTTTTTTGTTTACGCCTGCTATTCCAGACAGTTTGACCTCGCAAATGTCCAACTTTTGGATGGATAGGGCCCTATTTCGCTTTGGCCAGTTGGTGGATGCTAGAACAAGAACTCTGAGATCCTATCAGGACTTACAAAATGCTTACGATTTACCCAGACAGGCTTTTTTTAGTTACCTGCAAATCCGCCATTTTGCTCAATCTCTAGTGCCGACCCTCCAATTTTCCCCTCTAACTGAGTTTGAACAAATCTGCTTGGAAGGCTCGTCCCCTAAAGGTATGATCTCGCGGACCTATCGGCTCCTGATAGTAGATGCCTCTTCAACGGGGCCCCGACATGTTTACATGCGCAAATGGGAGCAGGCCTTGGGCGAGGAGATTCCCCTACAGGTGTGGAAGCTTATATGGTCACAGGCCTCTAAGAGCTCCATTTGCACACTCTATAAAGAAAATCAATATAAAATTTTGTTTCACTGGTACCAGACTCCAGACTTGCTTCACTCTATCTATCCCTCAGCTGATCGCCGCTGTTGGCGCTGTTCCGATGGAGTGGGTACGCTGTATCATACCTATTGGACCTGCTCCCTGATTGTCCCCTACTGGCAGACAGTTCACTCCCTACTCCACTCCATTTTCAGTACCTGGGTGCCGTTTTGCCCTAAGCTTTTCCTCTTAGGCCTCCCACCCTCTTCTTTTTCTTTTTCTAAATCCTCTAGAAAACTCCTAGCGCAGGTCCTTACAGCCGCTAGATGCTTGGTTGCCTTGAAATGGAAATGTAAGGAACCTCCCTCCCTGTTTGAATTGCATGCTAGAATCAGAGACGTTAAGAGGATGGAGTACATGACGGCTTCTTTGAATAACTCTCTCGATTCTCATAACCAGGTTTGGGAACTGTGGAATGTGTTGGAGGCCCCGATCACATGATCCACCTTCGTGGTGGGGGGGTGGGCCGGGTCGGCCTCTCCGGTTACTGGGGGGGTCTGAGGTGGGTGGTTGTCCTTTCCCTCCTTCTTCTGTCTTATCTTTGCCTTTTTACTATTTTCCCCTCTTTCTTTGCTCTTCCTCCCTTTATTAACTTGTCTCTTCTTTTGCTCGCTAGAACGCACCTTGACAAGCGGCGCATTGTGCCGGTGAAGGCATTCGGCCTTCTCTTTGACTACTTAAGGATGTTTTTGCTTTGTACTGCCCTTTATGACTTGCCCTGCATGTCTTGCACCCAGCTTTACTGTTGGCAATACTGGTTATCTTGTCAAGTGCTAATCCCTCGCAGTGATTTATACCCTTTTATGTTCTTTTGTCTCTTTTCTTTCTTTTTGTTTGGAAAATTCTGAAAATTAATAAAATGTCAGTTTTCAAAAAGTGAAATTGTGGGTGGAACTCCCCTTTAAGGATTTTGTTCCCTGTACCTGATGTATGGAGTCCACACCCTTTGATAATCCTCCTCTCGCTCCCTCAGCCCCATAGTAAGATTTTCCATCTGTTGGATCTCTGTTACTCTACTCAGCCATTGTAATCTTGTCGGGGATATCGTACTCTTCCATAAGATTGGAATACAGGCCTTTGCTGCCGTAATCAGATGCCTTAACAAGGATTTCTTATATTTTTCAACGGATAATGGGATCATTGTGTAGCTAGCAAAAATGCTGCCAGGCTATCTCCAAGTGTCACCCCAGTAATTTCTTTGACTATTTCAGAGACCATCTTCCAAAATTCTTTCAATTTTGGGCAGCCCCAGAAAATGTGTATCATGGTGCCTTCTGCTCAATGACATCGCCAACACAAATTTGTTATTTGAGGGAAAATCCGGTTTAATAGTACTGGAGTTCTGTACCACCTATTCAGTATTTTATATCCCCCTCCTGATATCTGGTGGCCATTGACACCTTATGCGTAAATAAGAAAATCCTACTTTTCTGAGTCTCTGAGAATTTAATTTCCAAGTCTCTTTCCCAAGCCTGTACGAAAGCTAATTCTTGTGGGGCTTCTGACTCAGTCAACAAGGTGTACATGCATGATAATGCATGTCTCAGCGGTTCTCCTTTTAAACATATCTCTTCAAACTTTGATAGTGCACGTATCGCTTCCCTTTGTAATTTCTTTGAGCCAATAAAGGCTTTCAACTGAATTTGTCTCATTAGATCTAGGTCTCCCCGAATGCCTGTTCGATCCCCTCGTTAGTCATCACATGATTATCTAGCAAGAAATGTGTTAGCCTACTGATTCCTTGCCACCATAGATTATTGAAACGTCAGTATTTTAAACCAGGCTCAAAACTAGGATTGCCCAAGACGGTAATCATAGGGCCAATATATTTCGACATCTTAGTTTTCTTAAATATCCTTTTAGTAGCTCGGAGTGTGGCGCCTATCATTGGGTGTTTCTTCACACTCTGAGGTATGCCTACCTTGGGAAGCCAAGCCATTCCTTCCAGAGGAATATTACTAATTTCTTGTTCCATGTCTATCCATGGCTTATCCTTCAAAAAGTGTTCTAACATCACCAAATAGTGCTAATATAATAAAACAATAGTGCGCTAAAATAAACCTTCTAATATTGCACTACAAAACTATAACAAGTATAATAATACTAGTTAAAAAAAAATACATATAAATAAATCCTTCCCATAGTTTTTGCGCAAACCAATCAATATACGCTTATTGCAATTTTTTACCAAAAATATGTAGAACAATATATATTGGCCTAAACTGCTGAAGAAGATTTTTTATATAATTTGGGGGATTTATTATAGCAAATCTAAATTTACATTTTTTTGTTTATAGAACAAAAAATAAAAACCGCAGAGGTGATAAAATACCACCAAAAGAAAGCTCTATTTGTGGGTAAAAAAGGATGCAAATTTTGTTTGGGTACAGCATCGAACGACCGCACAATTGTCATGTAAAGCGACACAGTGCCGAATTGTAAAAAGTGCTGTGTTTAGGAGGGGGGTAAAGTCTTCCGGGGGTGAATTGGTTAATGCATAGAATGCATTAAGATAAAAAAAAACTTCTGCCTTTACAGCTCCTTTAAGCTGGGCGTGCACTGTACCAATGTTAGACAGTTCCTTAGGAACCCTAGGAATTTTGTCTGGTTCCTGATGGTCACCTTTCACCCAATCATCCCTCAATTGAAAACCTAAAGGAGCTGGGTGGACAGTTTTGGGCTGTAAAGTGTCTAAATCGGATCTATGCAGCTACTGTTGTAGAAATTTGACAAACAGTGGTACTATCTGTCACAATGCAATAGCTGTAGTGGGAAATGTGTCCATTAGTGCTGTATAGTGCCAACTATCATGGCTGTCTTAATGAGAGGGCACACCTGGGCACTGCCCAGGGGCCCCAGCTCGTCTTTGAGCCCACGCTGACCCATAATTGGGGCCCCATGATGGCACTAAGAGTGATGGGGGGATACCTGGGGTGTAGAGGGGCCATAGTGCTGGAGAGGAATCAATCTAGCAGATATATTATTCCATTGTCAGGGCCCCAGAGCAAAAGTGCTGGACCCACAATAAAATCAAAAATTTGATTGTTTGCCATTGTTCCATATCCTAGACCAGTGGTCTCCGGATGCAGCTCTTTGCTTGCTTGTATCCAACCCTTGGGGCATTATTCCATGCACCGTCAGCAAACGTGGGGAATAGTTCCTGCCATTGACACCACCATTGGAGCACCATTCCTCCCACCGACACCAATGATGGGGCACTATTCCTCCCATTGAGACCAATAATGGGTCACTATTCCTCCCATTGACACCAATGATGGGGCACTATCCCAGTATTGACACCAATGATGGGGCACTATTATTTCTCATTTAGACCAGCGGGGCTTTTTTTTCTTAAACAATAGGTGCTGGAACTCACAAGCCCCCAAAACTCCTCCCTTCTACACACACCCTACAAATCACATCAAATAGTGGGCGTGGCCAGTCAAATTTTACAAAATTTGGTTGCTGAGTTACACCTACTGTGGTGGAAATTTGAAGATGTATTTTAATATGTATTGTCATATTGTCACCCAGTCTTGACACTTCCCCAACCCGCTCTAATTAGAACTGATTGGGGCAGTCTGAGGCTGGTTGAGATGCACTTCCTGACTTGGAGACGGGTGCTTGAAGAGTGTGAGTGTCGTCGGCGCGAGGGCCCCTGTGTGATGCACAGATATTCGCCTGTGTGACGCGTCACTCTCCGGGCACACTATTGGTTTAGCGGATGTGTGCTTTTGTCATCTCTGTCTGATCAACATGAGTATGATGGTATGAGCATACAGCTGCATATAGGCTCCCCTTATCAGGAACTGTGTTCATTAGTTATTGTATTATTTCTGTATCATACTGTGTTATTGTACTATCATATTGTGTTATTACTGTAATGAATCCCTGTTGGAAGGGTTTATCTGTGCTGCCATTTCCTATATCTGTATTGAGCCCACGTGCTGTGAAATCACTTCCTGTCGAGGAGGTCACATGCTGTGTCATCACTTCCTATGGTCACATGCTGTAATCTCGTCTAATCAGAGGTGGTCTGTGAAGACATATACACATAGTAAAATAATGATAAAAATCATCAAATGTCTTTATCAATAAAATACAGCAGCGCTAGTGATCAGGGCACAGTTCAAATCCGATCACTCATTCACATTCAAAGAGATAAATGAAAGTAAGAAAGTTCTCCAGAGGGTGCACAAATATTCCGTGACAAAAAAGGGGGTGCTCTTCAAGACAATTTCAACTGTCCATGATTGGTGACATCACTCGTGAGCCGAACAAAGCATGCGAAGATCCTGTGACAATGTCCCCTCAAGGATGTCTACTCACCAGATTGATGTTATAACAGGCTTTGAACAGTAATGTCATCGGATTCCCTCTTCCTCATGGAGATGATATTCCAGCAGCATGCAGTACTCCTAATGACCATCCGGTGTCAGGGCACATAAAAAAAGCTCGATATGGTGTGATACCATTTAAAAAACTTTTATTTTAACATGCTGTTAAAAATCATGCATACAAACAGCAACAACAAAAGCTCCACAGAGCAGTAACTGATACAAGGTGTAATGCCTTTCAGCCGGTCATCAGCTCACAGAGGGTGATAGATAGTTTGTGGATGCGAGCGCTTGCCGCTAGCACACTAAATCACTCTCCTAACTGGAGCACAGCTGAACCACAGCGTCAGGCCTACATGTATCAAAATATCGCGAGATCAGGCCCTGACGTTTCGTCCTTCTGACTTCTTCTGAGGGCGTAATCTCGCAGGTCACAAGTCAGTGTTAAATAGTGTTCATGTTGTGTCAGCCACGCCTACTGCAATATTAACACCTCGTATTCCTGCTACCACCACCGAACACACCTGCAGTGTTTCACAGTAATAAACTCACTGGGGCCACATTGCTGCGCATATATGCTGCACTCAGATCACTTAAAATTTATGAACAGTGGAACTTTAAAATAAGGCATTAGTGTTCTCTCAAACTTAATATAACCTCAGTATAATTACATACATATATATTTTCATCTCTCCGGGAGTTTCAATCTGCATACAAGATATACAATATCTCTATATATACAGATACATGTAAACCCTCCGAAGTTGTAAATGCATCTCTCCATCCAAACGTGAGTAAGTGACAGAGTTACATATGTAACATAAACATCAATCTTGCAGACAAAGAATCTATCCTATTACAATACATAAAACCTCATAAAATCGGTGTAACTAATAGAATTACACTCTACTTAAATATTAATCAATGCAAAAAAAACAAAAAAAAAAACACATTATAAAATATAGTATAAAGAAACCCAAAAAACCTTGGAAAATAGACGAGTTGAATTATTATTCTATAGGCGTTTTATAGATGATGTACTGTTACTGTGGGAAGGGTCTTTAACCTCCTTGGAAACTTTTTTGATGTATTTAAATGAAAATTCTAATAATATTAAGTTGACGAGCCATTTTAGTAAAGAAAAAATCGACTTTTTAGACGTAACTATTTATAAAAAAGGAGATAGATTGGAAACAAAAGTATTTTTTAAACCTACGGATCGTAAAAGCTTCCTACCCATGCAGAGTGGTCATCACCCTGCATGGTTGAAAAATATCCCAAAAGGTCAACTGATGAGAGTCAAAAGAAACTGCTCGACATTGGAAGACTATGATGAACAATCAGAGATCTTAAAAGGCAGATTCAGGGAGAAGGGATATAATGCTCAAAAATGAGATGTTATATCTGAAGAGATTAAACTTATCCCACGGGTGGATGTGCTGAAGAATTCAGTTAAAAGCTCAGACTTTAAGGATTATGAGTGGAGTTTTATGTCTTCCTTCCACTCACAATATAAGGAAGTAGAGGCTTTACTACAGAATCACTGGCACATCCTATGCCTCGATAAGACCTTAAAACCTCTACTTCCAGCAAACCCTAAATTTATTTATAGGAAAGCTCCGAATTTCGGAGATAAGGTCGTTAAAAAAGTTTTGGACCCACCAGCGAAACCAGCATCTTTCTAGGAGCAAAAAGGTTTTTTTGCTTGCAGGAGATGTAAAAGCTGTAAATCAGTGTCAGAACCTGTGAGGGGTATCATGAATTTTAGGTCTACAGTCAATAATAGAGAGTTTAACATTGAAGAATTTATTACCTGTAACATTACACACGTAGTATACGTTTTAAAGTGTCCTTGTGGATTAATGTATGTGGGTCGCACTAAGAGACGGTTAAGAGTGAAGATCGGTGAACATGTGAAGAATATCCGGTTAGGATATAAAGATTAGTGTTGCTCACGAATATTCGTATTGCGAATATTCGGCTCGAATATGGCATATTCGAGTATTCGCGATATATTCCGAATTTCGCGGTGAACATTCGCTATTTTGAATATTCGTATTTTTTCAATTTTTTTTTAGAACAGATCACATCCTAGAGATCCCCATCGACGTCTAAAAGCATTGCTGGTATGATTAGAGATCTTGGGCCGAGTAGCGATCATTTTATATTGCCGAAAAATCGCAATGCGATTATTCGGCAATAGCGATATCGCGCGATTGATTTCGAGAAATTCGCAATACTGTTTTTAGCTAAAATAACACATATATTCGATTTCAGAGTGTTACTGTCGAAATTCCGCAATCAATTTCTCATTCGCATTTTTGCGAAATTACGATAAAATATCAAGAATATTCTGAGCCAATCAGAGTGCTCCTTCCGCATTTGCTGAATATTCGCAATTATTTTGTATTGTAATATATCACGAATATTCTGAGCCAATCAGAGTGCTCCATTCCGCATTTCTCGAAATTTCGCAATTATTTGGTATTATAAAATATCACAAATATTCTGAGCCAATCAGAGTGCTCCATTCCGCATTTCTCGAAATTTCGCAATTATTTGGTATTATAAAATATCACAAATATTCTGAGCCAATCAGAGTGCTCCATTCCGCATTTCTCGAAATTTCGCATTCGCATTCGCATTCGCATTCGCAATATCGAAAATTCGCAATCATTTCATTTCCAAAAAATATCACGAATATTCGTATTTAGCGAATATATCTCGAATATTCGACTATATATTCGAGATATATCGCGAAATCGAATATGGCATATTATGCTCAACACTAATAAAGATCACAATGTTTCACTTCATTTTAAAATACATCACAACCAGGATCCATCAGGACTAAGATTCTGGGGTATTGATGTAATTAAACCCACATGGAGAGGTAATAATATGGTTCGTGATCTATCAAAACGTGAAACTCTTTGGATTTACTTATTGGATACTCTTACCCCTAAGGGGTTGAATGTAGAACTCGATGTGAATTGCTTTATAAGCGATGCATGATTTTCGAGTTTCGAGCCAACATATCCGAAAGTATAGAGATGTTTAAACTACATTTTTTTTTCATTAAGGCTGTTGGTTCCCCTTTGATTGGCCACATATCACTATGTAGATCTAGTATAATGGGAATGTAGAACTCGAGGTTAATTACTTTAAAGCGATGCATGATTTTCGAGTTTTGAGCCAACATACCCGAAAGTATAGAAATGTTCAAATTACAATCTTTACATTAATTCTGTTGGTTCCTCTTTAATGGCCACATATCACTATGTAGATCTAATATGATGGGATTTTTTTCCAAGGTTTTTTGGGTTTCTTTATACTATATTTTATAATGTGTTTTTTTTGTTTTTTTTTTGCATTGATTAATATTTAAGTAGAGTGTAATTCTATTAGTTACACCGATTTTACGAGGTTTTATGTATTGTAATAGGATAGATTCTTTGTCTGCAAGATTGATGTTTATGTTACATATGTAACTCTGTCACTTACTCACGTTTGGATGGAGAGATGCATTTACAACTTCGGAGGGTTTCCATGTATCTGTATATATAGAGATATTGTATATCTTGTATGCAGATTGAAACTCCCGGAGAGATGAAAATATATATGTATGTAATTATACTGAGGTTATATTAAGTTTGAGAGAACACTAATGCCTTATTTTAAAGTTCCACTGTTCATAAATTTTAAGTGATCTGAGTGCAGCATATATGCGCAGCAATGTGGCCCCAGTGAGTTTATTACTGTGAAACACTGCAGGTGTGTTCGGTGGTGGTAGCAGGAATACGAGGTGTTAATATTGCAGTAGGCGTGGCTGACACAACATGAACACTATTTAACACTGACTTGTGACCTGCGAGATTACACCCTCAGAAGAAGTCAGAAGGACATCGAGCTGTGGTGGCTCAACGTGATTGGCACTGCGTTGACAAGCCATTCACCTCTGCAGCCAAGGGTTCGGATCCCGGTCTCGGCTACATGTGAATTGAGTTTGGTGGTCTCAGCCCGGCTCCCGGTGGGTGTGCTATGCAAGGTACGCCTGTGCTTAGTACGCCCACCCCCCCCAAAAAAACCACCACACTTGCACGCACACGAAATTGGTTTAAAACACACGCACTTTGGCCATGCGGTCTCCTAAAATAAAGAGAGGCAAAGGACCTACGGGGCTGGCTGGGTGGGCTAGGCCCCCTCACTCCCTCATAGGGGGAGTCCCTCTGCCCCATTGGGGTCCCGTTGGGCCCCAGTTGGGCTCCCAAGAGGAGCAGGTAGGGCGGGGTGAGTGGGAGGCCCCCCTTCACACCCGCCATTGCCACCAGGGGCATGGAGAAGGATGGCGAATGCCTCCGGGGGGAGGGTCTGTCTACTCCCAACTCCTGCAGTCTGGCTCCTCTCTCTCGAGTTCACGCACAAAAAAAATACACTTTAAAAAAAAAAAAAAAAAAAAATAAAAAAAAAAAAGAAGGACGAAACGTCAGGGCCTGATCTCGCGATATTTTGATACATGTAGGCCTGACGCTGTGGTTCAGCTGTGCTCCAGTTAGGAGAGTGATTTAGTGTGCTAGCGGCAAACGCTCGCATCCACAAACTATCTATCACCCTCTGTGAGCTGATGACCGGCTGAAAGGCATTACACCTTGTATCAGTTACTGCTCTGTGGAGCTTTTGTTGTTGCTGTTTGTATGCATGATTTTTAACAGCATGTTAAAATAAAAGTTTTTTAAATGGTATCACACCATATCAAGCTTTTTTTATGTGCCCTGACACCGGGTGGTCATTAGGAGTACTGCATGCTGCTGGAATATCATCTCCATGAGGAAGAGGGAATCCGATGACATTACTGTTCAAAGCCTGTTTTAACATCAATCTGGTGAGTAGACATCCTTGAGGGGACATTGTCAGAGGATCTTCGCATGCTTTGTTCGGCTCACGAGTGATGTCACCAATCTTGGACAGTTGAAATTGTTGAAATTGTTGAAATTGTCTTGAAGAGCACCCCCTTTATTGTCACGGAATATTTGTGCACCCTCTGAGCTCTGGAGAACTTTCTTACTTTCATTTATCTCTTTGAATGTGAATGAGTGATCGGATTTGAACTGTGCCCTGATCACTAGCGCTGCTGTATTTTATTGATAAAGACTTTTGATGATTTTTATCATTATTTTACTATGGGCCAGATTCAGGTACAGTTAGGCTGGCGGATCCAGTGATCCGCCAGCCTAACTGTCACTTTAAGCCGGCGTTTTTGTTTTCTGTAACCAGAAAACAAGAAACGCCGGGTTGAAGTTCCGATGCGAGCAGCGTAAATGAATTTCGCCATCGCATCGTTACTTCAACTTAAAAATGGCGCCGGGGGCGTTCCCGCCGATTTACGCTCAAAAAATATGTTAATGAGCGGAAATCGGCAATTCACAAGCGAATTCAGGCGCGACGCAGTGACGTTACGACATTTCCGGAAGCGATACGCGGCGCATAGATAAAGCAGCCCCCTAGTGGAGTATCCTATGTCAGGTATAGGCGTCGTCATCGCGTCGGAAAAAAAAAAATGGCGTCGCTTGCGTAAAAAGTTCATGAATGGGAATGTGACGTCATTGACGTTCATTCACAGAATTTGGAGCATGCGCACGGGGATGCTTTGACACTCGACACATGCGCAGTACGTTCGCCGCGGGATCACGCTTAGTTTAAATACTACACGCCCCGTACCCGCCCAATTTGAATTCCGCCGGCTCATTTGCGATACTCTGACGCAACTTTAGGAGCAAGTGCTTCTTGAATAACAGCACTTGCTCCTAAAATTTCGGCAGAGTAACGTAAATGAGAAGCGTTACTCTGGAGCAAAGATGCTCCCATCTACCTGAATCTGGCCCTATGTGTATATGTTTTGTTTTATTTTGAGCAGCTGCTTTATTCATGTCCTAGATATAGGACATAGATCATTTTATTTGCACAACTGTAAATACCTATACCCCATTAGCGCCGAGAGTGTGAAATTAGGCCTACTTTCCCACATTTTGGTCTGTGAAGACAATTGTATTAATAAAAACTGCCTGTAGAGGGCGTCGGCAGCCAGTTATGCCTGGTGAGCGATAGATGAGAGCAAGCTGTTGTAATGTGTCTTGACTTGTATGGATGGGCATAGAATGGATGGTGAGTAAATCTTTTAGCTTAAACATGGCATTATTTCATATAAGATGGAGTATGTGCTTAAAGCACATGGCATGATGGCAGTGTTCTTTGCACACCCCAAATTGCCACTACACTCCTTTATGGGGAATAATTTTGCGCCGGACGTACAAGTTACGCACACATCGCGTAGCCTGCGTCGGGCGCATGTACGTTCGTGTATCGCCGTATCTCCCTCATTTGCATATTTGAATAGAAAATCAATGGGGGCGCCACATGCATCCAGCGTAAATATGCGCCCACTCTACGCCGGCGTAGGCAAGTTATGTTGGTGGGATGAAGTCTGTTTTTAGGCGTATCTTATGTGGGTCCGGCGCAGATGCGACGGCGCATATTTGCACTTACGCGGCGTATCTGGAGATACGTTGGTGCAAGTGCTTTGTGAATCCGGGCCATTGTTTTTATGGTTATGCCAATATGAAATGAACAGAGATCCATACATATACAGACCTAGGAAAAGGAAGAAATAACCTTTTGTTTTTAATCTTTTTTTTTTGTATATTCCTTTTACAATTCCTCCCAAAGTACTGATAATCTCATATCTCTAGCCACATCAATATTTTAGCTCATGAGAATATCACTGATCACTGATTCCCAGTGGCTCCATGCAATTAATTTTGAATCTTTATAAAAGCTGCACTAGAAAAGCATTTAAAAGAGCACAATTCACTGCTGTGGTAATATCTTTGACCACAATTGTATATAAATATTATTATTATTATTATTATTATTATTATTATTATTATTATTATTATGCAATACACATGTAAACTGTAGTTACTTGTAGTCAACATTGTATTTCAGCAGCAGGTTCCATTGAAAGCTATTTATGCTGAAGATAAAGCAGGTCAAACTAAATTTCAGTTAGATTTAAGGGTGACTTTTTTTGTATTCCTATTGAAATGAACAAAATTCTTGCCCTGTTTCTACCACCAAACACAACCAAGATTTACTTTTCATCTTTTGTTAAAGGATCTGAAGGAAAATGTTTGGCCAAACAGTGACTGCATTAAATTTGATATTAGGTATTTGACTAAAGGTGTCTATTTTTCATTGTTTACACTACAGTAAGATATATTCTTATTGGTTTTCATAGATTTTTTTACTTTTTAAATTATAATCCCCTTCTGTACTAGACATGTGCTCACTGAAATATTTTTTTTTTCGTAATTTTGTTTTCGTCCGAAAAATAAATTTATTTAGTTACTCCCTAACTAACTAAGAACCAAAAATGATAATTCTTTTTTTTTTTTTTTCAGTGTATTTTTTGTGCGTGAACTCGAGAGAGAGGAGCCGGACTGCAGGAGTTGGGAGTAGGCAGACCCTCCCCCCGGAGGCAATCGCCATCCTTCTCCATGCCCCTGGTGGCAATGGCGGGTGTGAGGGGGGGCCTCCCACTCACCCCACCCTACCTGCTCCTCTTGGGAGCCCAACTGGGGCCCAACAGGACCCCAATGGGGCAGAGGGACTCCCCCTATGGGGGAGTGAGGGGGCCTAGCCCACCCAGCCAGCCCCGTAGGTCCTTCGCCTCTCTTTATTTTAGGAGACCGCATGGCCAAAGTGCGTGTGTTTTTAAACCAATTTCGTGTGCGTGCAAGTGTGGTGGTTTTTGTGGGGGGGGTGGGCGTACTAAGCACAGGCGTACCTTGCATAGCACACCCACCGGGAGCCGGGCTGAGACCACCAAACTCAATTCACATGTAGCCGAGACCGGGATCCGAACCCTTGGCTGCAGAGGTGAATGGCTTGTCAGCGCAGTGCCAATCACGTTGAGCCACCACAGCTCCCTATAATTCTTTTTGACATAAAAAATAATGGCGTAAATTTAGATATTGGTTTCCTTACCCATTATACTACAGTTTTATGACCCCCCTCTGTGACTAACACCCCCCCCCCTTAAGTCTTTAGCTCTCCCTCTGTCTTATCTCACTAACTCTGCTGCTATCTTTATTACCATTGACCATTGATCATTGAATCGGTACTGCTTGGACCTTGAAGAAGGGTTAACACCCCAAAAGCTTGTCCTGAAAATTGTATGTTAGTGCAAATAAAAAAAGTATCACGGACAGTACTCAGTTTTCTCTATCACAATTGCACCAATACGACTACAATCATGTCAAGTATTTAGTTACTCCCGAAATTTGTTTTTATTTTCTTTGTTTTTCGTTAAAAAAAAATGCATTTGTCCGAAAATACAAATTAGGGTTGAATCTGTCATTGAAGGCTTATGGTGTCTGTCGAATGTTCTAATAAAAAAAGAAAAGAAGATTCGATAGAATCTTTAAAAAATAAAAAATTCTTGTCTCTCTATGTCGAATCTTCATGTCTCTCTATGTCGAATCTTTTCTCTCTATAATGCCGAATCTTCATGTCTCTCTATGTCGAATATTTTCTCTCTATAATGCCGAATCTTCATGTCAAATCTTTTCTCTTCATGTAAAATAATATTGGACTAATAGAGTTAAGGTTAGGCACATTTGACCGCAACAAAAAAGAAAATAAAGCATTTGTTTATGTCGGATCTTTCGGTTTTCGTTTTCTGGTATTCTCGTTTGTTAAAACAATAACGAAAATACCAGAAATTTGGACTAAAATGCATTCGGGCGAAAACAAATGCACATGTCTATTCTGTACCTCCTTAAGGCATTAAAAAAAAATATCTACTTGATTAGTAAAGCCCCCTCTTCTTTGTCTCTCTCTCTCTCATGTCTTTCTCTCTCTCTATCCTTCCATCTCTTTCTTCCTCTATCTCTCCTATTTCCCTCTCACTCTCTCTCTGTCTTTTTCATTTTCTCTCTCTTTCTTTTCCTTCTCTTTAGGCACCAGTTTACATATGTGAAAATTGGATGTGGGTGTCCCATGCGAGTGTGACCGGCTCTCAATGGATCCGGTTCACACATGCCCGGATTGGCTGCGGTCCACATTCCAAAAGCATCCTATGCGTGTTTGGTTCTGGTTCAGGTCACAATTCTGGTAAAATTTCAGACCTAATTTGCACCTGAACCATTGAACAGGAATGCACCAGACCCTATGCTTGGAAATGGGGCCGCACATATGTGAACTCGGCCTTAGACAGTCCACATCGCTTTGTTTAACTGGCTTTAAAGCTGCTTTATAAATGTTACATGTTCATTTTAATATTCTGTTTTCAGGTCATGGAGAAGATGAATGTGACCAGAATTTCCACAATTCATCTCCTAGGATTTCAGACTACACAAATTGTTAAATCTGTGTTGTTTTTTATTTTGCTTATTCTTTATTGTGTGACAATATGTGGAAACCTCCTGATCATCACACTGGTGTCCTACAGCAAATCCCTCCATTCTCCCATGTACTTCTTCCTCTCACAGCTCGCTGTGTCTGATATCTTAATGGCAAGCGATATTATTCCTAATATGTTCCAAACCCTTTTGGTAAATGATACCATAATGTCATTTTCTGGTTGCCTCTCTCAATTTTATTTCTTTTGTGTTACAATAATACTGGACAGTCTTCTTCTAACTGTGATGTCTTATGACAGATATTTGGCCATCTGTAAACCATTACATTATAGTTTAATGATGAACCACCACCACTGCTGTACGTTGGTTATTTTCTGTTGGACTTCAAGTTGTTTAACAATGCTGATGCATACTGTACTTATAGCTCATTTGCAGTTTTGTGGTCCCAACATTGTTGATCACTTTTTCTGTGATCTCGATCCAATTCTTAAACTTTCCTGCTCCGATACAGCAATTATTCAGATAGAGATAACATTGCTGACTGTTCTATTTGATGTCATCCCATTTTTCTTTGTCATTTTATCTTATATTATTATCATAGTCACCATTCTTAAAATTCCCTCCATTACTGGAAGACAGCAGGTTTTCTCTACATGTAGTTCCCACCTAGCTGTTGTCTGTATATATTACGGCAACCTCGCTTGTGCTTACTTGGTACCCAGTAGAGGACAGTCAGCAAACATGACTAAGTTCTTATCATTATCCTATACTGTACTCACCCCACTAATAAATCCATTGATATACACTTTAAGGAATAAAGACCTGAAAAAAGTATTATCAGTTGTTTATAAAACCCTTTTGCATGTGACTTTTAAATTGTATTAGATATATAATATGATCACAGAATAAACCAATGTTTTTAAATGATCAATGGTCAAAATGATATTGTAAAATATTAGTTTAAAACAGATTTACAGGAGAGAGGAGTCTAGTAATGGCGCTGGTGGAGATCCTGAGCGTGTAGAGGGAAGTTTGAACTTCCATCCCCATACAATGTCAATTGAGGAGACAACCATGCCCGCTATGCCCGTCTGATCGGCTCTCTCCCTGCCTCCCCACAGCTGTTACCGCATAGCATCACAATAACGACCGTTATTGACTATCACTGGAGCTCTCTGTTGATTGCTGGCGGCTTAACGGTGGACGAGCCCACTGACACTCGCGGCAGCTGCAGCAGCATTGGACGAGGGAGATGGGATAGAGCTTCCCCCCTGCAGGAGGTAGGAGGAAGGAGGAAAGCGCAAGCGGATAGAGGAAGTGGCTGCCTTCCATCGTAGCCCTGTGGCAGCCGTGGCAGCCATAGCACATCCATCCCTAGTGGCATCCATTTACCACAGCCCCGTGGCAGCCATTGCAGCTACCGAATGCCGCCGAACTCAGAGTCATTCCCTGTTTCACCCCCTGTCCTTCATGGGACTTGGAAAATCTCTGGCAACCTGGCAATCCTGAAGTTCTAAAGTCCCCATAGATTTATCCACTACGGTAAAACCCAGGAGACTCTACCTGTTTATTCCCTGCCTCCCCTTCGCTGCTGAAAGGATCTTTTCCTTTTACTCCTGTCTCCAGCAGAGTAAACTATCTTGGGGTGCAAACTACTGAACAAGGTCAGCGATATGGAGGTGGTGAGTACAGAGTACAGAAGTAACTGCTGCTTTTTACCATAGTTGCCATATTTACCATATTTACTGTGTAAATGGTAAAAGTGACTGTGTGGGTATTTAATGCTTTACAAGCATATGGGAGTAAAGAGCTATAAAAAAAAGAAAAACACAGAGAGACACTTATAAGATATCCTGGAGACATAAGATATTAAGGCGATCAATCTGGATAGTTGGGAGCGGCTGCTGTTTACTGGAATTCAACGAACTTTAATAACCCAGAATCGGGGGTATATTCCTATAGACCTTAAAATATACAGAAGGTTAAAGAGGGCTAATACTTGTAAAGATCCCATATACACTTAATTATACAATAAAAAATATATAGATTCTCACCACCCTACTGTAGTATATACAAGAGACAGGGAAACTACACAGGAGATGATGAAGGGTAGGTCGGGAAGAGGAGGAGCAACCCCAAAGTCACCTCGCCTAAGCCTCCCTCCCAATATGAGTCCAGGCCCAATGAATAAATATGTAACCCATGCCAGTCAGGTGGAGAGTAAGGAGAAGAAAAAAAATGGTCAGAATAAGAGTACAGAAATGGAATCTGTACTGGAGTCCAGAATGGAACTAGTTTCGGAAGGAGGCCATGAACAGAGGAGAGCAGAGGAATCACTAAATTTAGTTGGCAGGAAAATAATCAAATCTGGAGAAAAGTCGGCAATAAAATTTGAAGAAAATAACATACACATTTTTCAAGACCTCTCTCAGGAAAATTTTAAAAGGAGAAGAACATTAAAACCACTCTTAGCGACTCTGCAGGAATATCGAGTACAGTATAACTGGGGTTTCCCTGCATGCCTGATTGGCAGGAAAAATTGGATTTTTGCTAGATTGCTATTTGTTGAAGACACCACAGAATTATGTAAAAAACTGGAGATTACAATCCCAGGGAATGGCCTGGATAAGAGGCTAAGAGTAGAAGAAACTACAGCAGAAGGACAAACAATTGGCAAAGTGTAGATACTGCGCTGCTAAAATTAAACATGAATCAAGCTGCTGAACACGGCTAGTGGAAATACATAGCAAACAAAAATATAGAAATGATGGTGCAGCGCTTATAAACAGTGAAACTATAAAGTGACAAAGTAAAAAATGTAACAATAGTGTAAATGCAATATATGAATAAAACAGCAAAAATAAGAAGACCGATGGGTCTAATGATGTATATACAGTCCAAGTACACCCTTTGGTGAAGAGTCAACAGGTGACAATAAAAATTCCTAGTCAGTGAAGGGAAGGGGAAGTGATGGAGCTTGATTTCCAAACTGTAGAAAAGATGTCCCGCCACCAGTAAAAATGCAGGCTTACCGAAGGTGGTGGACTCAAACGATAACGAAAGCGCAAGAAACGAAAACCGAAAGATCCAACATAAAAAATGCTTTATTTTCGTTTTTGTTGCCGTAAAAATTCGATATAGAGAGATTCGACATTATAGAGAAAAGATTCGACATCATAGAGAAAAGATTCGACATTATAGAAATAATAGATTCAACATTACAGAGAATAGATTTCGATTTATGAGAAAATAGATTTGACATTATAGAGAATAGATTCAACATTATTACTAGTCATACAACATTAGAATTCTTGTATATGGAATATTTGACCGGAAATGTACGATTCAACGTAAAGTTTCGAAGTTACGTTGAATATTCTTTTGACCATTCGACAGAAACCAAGTATTATTGGATTCTCGGACGACAGCTATTCCCCAATGAAAAACTAAATAAATCAAAACGATTTTCGGGATTAACTAAATAAATGTATTTTCCAGAGGAAAACAAAAAAACAAAACAAAATGTTCCAGTCTGCACATGTCTATTAAATTTCAAGAGTCAAACAGGCTAGGTTGTTCGCTAAGAACGTGGTGCAGGATCTCTTCAGGAACATGGAATCCGCAGATAGCAGGATCTCCCCAAGACCATGGAGTCCGCAGATAGCAGTATTGCTGGGAATCACTCCAAGTGGATTGGAAAGATAATGGCTCATAGGAAACGGAAAATGATCCTCCGCTTGAAAATTCGAAGTAATATGCAAAGGATAAGAGGAAGGACCATAGTGTGATTGGAGTGATTCCCAGCAATACTGCTATCTGCGTACACCATGCTCTTGAGAAGATCCTGCTATCTGCAGATTCCATGTTCCTTAGAAAATCCTGCACCACGTTCTTAGCGAACAACCTAGCCTGTTTAACTTTTGAAATTGTATTTTCTTTAAGTCCACCACCTCCGGTAAGCCTGCATTTTTACTGGTGGCGGGACATCTTTTCTACAGCTTGGAAATCAAGCTCCATCACTTCCCCTTCCCTTCACTGACTAGAAATGTTTACAGCAGAAGGACAGAACAATTAATAAGAAACAGGAATGAGGATTCTATAAGCATAAAAGGAACTAAAGAAGACAGGAACAAAGGACTTTTTTTTTCTTCTGGTCTTCCTTGCTTTTTTTTCCTGACTCTCTAATAGACTGGGGGAGGCGGGGAGGGCGGGTTGGAGGGGGGAGTGGGTAAGGGTTCACTAAGAGGAATGAGGGAAAGTACGGGGAGGGGAATGTTCTGATTCCCGGCAGCTTAGGAACTGTCTCCCAACAAGTAGGCAAGATGAGACCATAAGCGCCATACAGAACTCCACCTCGGACCTGTGCGATCAGGGGGGACAGTAGTGCCCCCACGGAGATGATGACTGCTGCTCCAGACCAAGAGGTCGGGGGGAGAGGGGGTGGAAAGGTCTGTATATTTTTGCCCATAAATGAATTGGTTGAACCAAGAAATAGGGAGATCTACATACAGGTCTCTATACTTCTGCATACAAATGCCTTGTTTCCACTGAACGGTTCGGGTCGGTACAGTTTGGAGCGCTTAGAATGTTCCGGTCTATTCTGGTGAGCGTTTTCACTGGAAATCGGACCACCCGGGACCATACAGGGTTTAGAAAAATGCCTAGCGCATCCACCAATCAGTGGAATGTATTGTAGCTCCGCCCTAACCGAACCGTTCCATTTCCAATGGACCTACATCTGAAGCAGGACCCATAATGGTCCGGTACGGTTTGGTTTTATGGCACACTTTCATAATGGAAACACCCAAAATAGCGTACTGTACCGAACCATACTGAACCGATCTGCTCAGTGGAAACGAGGCAAAATAGATATTTTGGCCTAAGAAATAAGGAGATCGGTAGAATATAATATGGGAGTATGTTGGTTGAAATAAGTAAGCCAAAAGAAAAACAATCTAGATGTCTGAGGTTACATTTTTGACATGTAACGTAAGAGGATTAAATTCCCCGAAAAAAGAAATATGGTACTGAGGGAGCTCAAAAGGTATGCTGCTGAGATAATATTTTTACAGGAAACACATCTATCCCCTGACTTAAATATAAGGTTGTATTCAGGAGTGAAAAATGGCCTGCCGGTTTGCCCGGCGGTCATTTTACGGCAAACTTTGCATGTTCGCAGTCTACCAAACTGGCGGACATCTGGCGATGTTCGCGGTGGTCTGCAATGTTACATGGGTAAGAACTTTGACATATAACACATCCATCTGGTGGTGCAGGACAGCCAATTGAGACATTTCAGCACATGGACATACCCCCTACCTTATAAATTGACCTGATCTGGTGGCCATCTTACATTCTGCTTTTTGTCAGTGTAGGGAGAGGGTGCTGTTTGGAGCAGGGACAGGCTGTATTAAATCAAAAAGCTATCTAAAAGGTCCACAAAAGTCCTTTTAAGGACTGGTATAGGTGTGCTATTTGCTCTGCAGTATATAGGTGTCTAATACATTCATATACTTTTTGTCAGTGTAGGGAGAGGTTGGCGTTTCCAGCAGGGACAGACTTTAGCAGCACAAATCGATACCTAACTGGTCCACAAAAGTCCTTTCAAGCACTGGTATAGGCGTGCTACTTGCTCTGCAGTATATAGGTGTCTAATACATTCATATATTTTTTGTCAGTGTAAGAAAATGTTGGCGTTTCCAGCAGGGACAGACTTTAGCGACACAAATCGCTACCTAACATGTCCACAAAAGTCCTTTCAAGCACTGGTATAGGTGTGCTACTTGCTCTGCAGTATATTGGTGTCTAATACATTCATTCATATGCTTTTTGTCAGTGTAGGGAAAAGTTGGCGTTTCCAGCAGGAACAGACTTTAGCGACACAAATCGCTACCTAACAGGTCCACCAAAGTCCTTTCAAGCACTGGTATAGGTGTTCTACTTGCTCTGCAGTATATAGGTGTAATATACACTTATAATATACTTTCAAATATAGAAAGCATAATATAGTGGATTTGTATTGTGTAGCATTGTGACTGGTGGTGTATTTGGTTACTGCTGAATTGTTGCCTCTTTCGTTGCGTTATCTCTGCTACACACAATAACAAAATTTCCTGAAAAAACTGTTTCACAACTGGTGCGATAAACCAGTGCCCCCTAAATGACAGATTTTGTTATATACCTTCTGATACATATACTGCGCTTCTCTAGAGACTTTTGTCACAGGGTCACTTCTCCTTCTCCTCTATGCTCACAATTGTCCTCCACTCCACCTTGCATCATGCCTTCCTCATGTTTTTCTGCAAAAAGTAAGGCTTCCATGGCCCAAATGTTCGATCATTAAAAAAACGATGATGCCGGATAACCCTCTTGCCCAACAGTTGACCGATGGCTTGTCGGAAATGATAGCCCGCCAGCTACTGCCATAAAAACTGGTGGACTCGGAGGCCTTTCAAAAATGTGTGGCCATTGGAACACCACAATGGAAGGTCTGAGGAAGGATTTCACAGAAGGGCATCCCAGAGCTATATGGCCATGTTCAGCGGCAAGTGAATGCATCTCTGGTACACAGTGTCGGTGCCAAGATAGATCTGACCACAGACACATGGTCTAGTAAACACGGGCAGGGAAGGTATATAACTTTCACTGAAAAATTGGAAAGAAACTGCTCTAAAAACGAAAAAAGGAAAACAGCTGCAACACAGTTACAGCCTGTTTTATCCGAGAGCTGCGATTACCATGTAAACAATAAATACAGAAAGCAAAATAGGAAAAACATGTAAATTGCGCTACCTCTTAACCATGTGAAAACGTGATTAAATCACAAAGCATTAAACATATCAAAAAATGTACTAAAATAATGTGTGATGGCATATGTTGTATGTCACTAATATGCCAAAAAAGAGAGATTAATTGCCACTTAAGAGCACTCTCATACCAATCAATAGACGTGAGTCAGTGATAACATTAATAGTGTGAGAATTAGAACATAAAAATAAATAATAAAATCAAAATTAGGCATTCAAATTGACCCACAAACAAAACAAAAATTAAAACTTATAAATATTATAACAAATAAAGTCCATAAATATTTGACAAGTAGAATGCTGAACACCCGTGCTCTGTGCCAAATTCCAGAATATGTTGAAACGTGTCCAAAGAAAAGTGATGTATCCTCCACCAAACAATGAATTGGTTCCTTACCAAATTGCCATGATCCCTTATAACAGGGGATCATGAACAGCATATAATAGGTTGTCACTTCCAGCCACTCAGTTCAGACAGATTTGATCCCTAAAATTGGGTCTCATCCAATAGTGATTGCAGATCACCAGCATAAATGCCCACAAAACACTCTTGTTCACTAACATATTCGCTTATTATGGTTTGTGGCATCAGTACTGATATTGCCCAGTAGGTGTCGTTTTTTCTTGGGTTAATGCCATGTAGGTGTATATTATGCCTATTTGCAGTAAGTATAGTGTACTGAAATGCTATGGAATAGAGTTTACACAATTACAAATATCGGCAGGCACTTGATCTTCACAGATGTGAGAGCTGCTGTTATTTTGTGCCAAATTCTGGCGTTCCATCTCCTTTTCATGATGGTTATTACGTGCTGTTTGTGGTGCTGGGCGCCATGTTGGAGCCCATCTGCTCGCTACTGCGCATGTCTGGGAGGTGGTCATGAACCAGAACGAGGCTTGGTTTTATTTATGTTTGTATATATAGAGGTGATGCAGCACGCCGCCGGTGCCCCTGGAGAAGTAATATTTTACAAAACGGGCGTAGGGCAGAGCGGTGCGCTGTTGCCACCCAAGAGCTCCAAACGATCCCCCAGTAGGATGGGTGTCTGGAAATTTGTGTACTGGCCGGCACACCAGATTTGAGGCAATATTTTACTGCATACTTGTAAGTGCAATACAACTTTTTAATACATTTTCTACTCATTTAATGCGCTATGTGGAGCTGTTATTGTTTTTACATGGTGGGCATTTATGCTGGTGATCTGCAATCACTATTGGACCCAATTTTAAAGATCGAATCTGTTTGAACTGCGTGGCTGGAAGTGACAACCTATTATATGCTGTTCATGATCCCCTGTTATAAGGGATCATGGCAATTTGGTAAGGAGCCAATTCATTGTTTGGTGGAGGATACATCACTTTTCTTTGGACACATTTTCAACATATTCTGGAATTTGGCACAGAGCACGGGTGTTCAGCATTCTACTTGTCAAATATTTATGGACTTTATTTGTTATAATATTTATAAGTTTTAATTTTTGTTTTGTTTCAAGTGGGTCAATTTGAATGCTTATTTTGATTTTATTATTTATTTTTATGTTATAATTCTGACACTATTAATGTTATCACTGACTCACGTCTATTGATTGGTATAAGAGTGCTCTTAAGTGGCAATTAATCTCATTTTTGGCATATTAGTGACATACACCATATGCCATCACGCATTATTTATGTAAATTGTTTGATTAATTTAATGCATTGTGATTTAATCACGTTTTCACATGGTTAAGAGGTAGCGTGATTTACATTTTTTTCCTATATATCTTTCACTGCCCACTGGGTGAACCTTATGACGGCCGTCAAGCATGTAACCCATGGCACCCATGTTGATTTGGTTTTACCGCCACAGATTGCATGCAGGCCTGCCTCTTCTTCTCCTCCTCCTTCTCCTACTCCATCCTCCCTCTCCTCCTCGGCTGACTACTCTTTTTCCGATGCTACCGTCTCTTCCTCTGCGCTGCCCAAGATCCCCAGAACCTATTCGACATGCCATGGGAGACATTACCTTGCTGTGCTGCATCTGTTGTGCCTGGAAGACAAGAGCCACACTGGTCCTGCACTCCTTTCAGCTTTGCATTCACAGGCAGATCAGAGGCTAACACCGCTCAATTTGACAGTTGATAAAGTGGTGTGCAACAATGGTCCCACCTGCTGAGCGCGCTAAAACAGGGCAAAATTACACATGTGCCATGCATGGCACATCCTGAATTTGTTGCCAAACACCATGGGCTCCAGGATGTCTTACGGCAGGCCAGGAAAATCTCGGGCCATTTCAGAAGATCTTACACGACCATGGCTCGCTTGCTGCCATTCAGCGGCGACACAATCTGCTGGACAGACGTCTTATTTGTGACTGCCCGACGCGATGGAACTCAACATTGTATATGTTTTATAGGCTGCTCCAGCAGAAACGTGCAGTTAACAACTACCTGTACAAACTCTGTGGCAGGACATGTTACGGGAGCTTGGTTTTTTTGCACCGCACCAGTGGCTGCTCATGCGCGACTCATGCAGACTTCTGTGGCCATTTGATGAGATCACCAAACTGGTCAGTCGCAGCCAGGACACCATCAGTGGCATTGTAGCTTATGCCTTCTTTCTGGAGCATGCATTGCGTTGTGTCATTGATCATGCTGTCGAGGAGCAAGAAGATGAGGAAGTCACAATGCTGGATGAATTCCCAGGGGGGCTACTCCACCTGAGACAACAAGAGGAGTCAGAGGAGGATGGTGCCGGGGCGGAGGAGGAGGAGCAAGAAGAGCATGCTTTAAACCTTTCTGGGATCCCTGGTGTTGTCCGTGGATGGGGGGAGGAGAACGAGGATGACATTATTCTGGATGATGAGCAGGAGCCAGGCCTTCCAGTTTAGTGCAAATGGGGGCCTTCATACTCCAGTGTTTTAAGAGGGACCCCCGTATAAAAAGCATAAAGGGCAAGGACCAGTACTGGGTGGCAACGTACTTAGACCCCTGATACAAACGAAACATGGCGGAAATGTTACCACCATCACAGAGGGCTATCAGAATGCAGCACTTCCAGGCCTTGCTTTGAGAAATGCTGCATTCTGCTTTTGCGTCTGCTGGCAGAGGAGTTTCCACTCACAGAGAAACAGTTTCGGGTACCAATGCAACAGCGCCTGCAAGAAGAGGGTAGTTTGAAGGTGTCTTGGTCACTAATGATATGAGATCATTCTTTCAGCTGACCTATCGACAGCTGTCCTCCGGATCCAGCATCAGGGAATGCCTAGATCAACAGGTGTCCAACTACATCGGCTTAACGACCAATGTGGATGCACAGAGAAGTGATGAACCCCTGGACTACTGGGTGGGCAGGCTTGACCTCTGGCCAGAGCTTGCACAATTTGCAATGGAACTGTTGGCTTGCCCCTTGTCCAGTGTCCTGTCCAAAAGGATGTTCAGCGCAGCAGGGGAGGTTGTGACCAATAAGCGCACTCGCCTAGCTCGCAACAGTGTTGAGTACCTTACATTTATAAAAATGAATGAAGCATGGATCTCAGAGAAATTCAACACATGTGACCAGTAGACCATGTTTCATTCAAATTCAGGTAAATGCCTGTGGGCTAATTTTTTTGGCCTGTACTGGCCGACACTTTTTTCTGTATCCGGTGAATGCCTAATGTACCACCAGCCACAGAATACAAGGTTGTTTGCTGTCAAGTGAACATTTGTGACCGTGGGCTAATTTTTGAGGCCTGTAATGGCCGACACTTACTTCTGTATCTGGTGAATGCCTAATGTACCACCAGCCACAGAATACAAGGTTGTTTGCTGTCAGGTGAACACCTGTGGGCTAATTTTTGGGGCTTGAAATGGCCGACACTTACATCCGTATTCGGTGAATAGCCTAATGTACCTCCAGCCACAGAATACAAAGTTGTTTGCTGTCAGGTGAACGCCTGTCGGCTAATTATTGGGGCTTGTAATGGCCGGCATTTACTTATGTATCCGGTTTTTCGCTTAATACTTCTGGTAGGTCAGTGTCCATGTTGTGGGACTATTGTGCACAGCTAGTAAGTATTTTGTGGCTGCAAATATGACCTGAAGGTTTTTAATATTCGCCTAGCATTAAAGTCAATGGGGCCCGCCGCGGTTCGCGGACATTTGCGAAAGTTCGCAGTTAGCGTTCGCGAACAGTCCTGTCGGATGTTCGTCCATCACTAGTGGAGTGTGACACTTTGAGTGTGTTATTCCTTTGAAGCTCATTGGAAAAATGAAAAAAAGTACTAAACCCTCAATTTATTTGAAAGAACTCTTTCCTAATACAATAACTGCGCACTTTAGGGAAATGTTTCCATGGTATTGTTACAGTATATATATTTTTTATACATTTTTTCAGCGGTCCTCATTCAAGGATTAATTTACTACTATCATTGCTGTCCTTAATGCACAGCATTTCTTTTCAAGTATTTACATGATCTGCCCAACTTTTTAACATGTTATTTCCTTTACCCTAGTGCCTCCCTCCCTCCCCTTCCACTTTTGTATTAGTCCATTGCTAGCCATTTACTAATTGGCAGAATAAGGGATCACATTTGATCCCACCTTATTAATTTAACTTTGTTACTGAATCTGATAACAATTGGCTAAAACAACACGTCCAGACTCTGTACAGTGTTTTATGTATTGTTATACAGTATGTTTGTCTTGTTTGCCTCGTCCATCTATGGTATTTAATTCACTGCTTGATTGCCCGCAATTCGTTTTATTAATCTGCATTTTTCTAGTTTATGTTTTGATACTAATATATAATGTGTATACAGAATAAATACTTGAAATATTGATTAATTTCAGTTTGATCTATTTTATGTTGCCTAAAGTAACCCCCTTTTCCTGGTATTCCTATAACCATGTAACCTTATTTTCTTTTCCATATGCAGTATGGTTATCGCAACAACACCTTATTAGGTGAATGATCTATCACCGGTAATTTTACACACTTGACCATCTAGTAGTGGTAAGCTTGCCCATCCCATGTTCCCTTCCCGCCTTTTTCTTTACCAAAATTGTTCATAGCTTATCCTTATGCTTTTTTTCTAGACCCTTAAAAACGTCATTTTTTAGAACCCGAAAAATGGTCGTGTATACGCGGCATAACACTAGATAAAAACTGCTGGGTACAACCTGAAGGCCATTTCTAATTTTTTCAACTTTGAAACTATGTAATATTAACATGGCTTCATGGTACAGATAATATTGTTGGTTCTTGTTGCTTATTGTTTATGCCATATGCATGGGCGTCCGCTGAAGTTTTTTCAGGGGGGGCATCATTTTAATGTCATCCATGCTCGACCCCTTTTTGACAATGTCATGAAGGGGAGGGGCTTAGTCATTATCACATAAAGCGCAGGCATGCAAAGGTTTGAGAAAGCGGGGGCGATCGGGGGAGATATACAGTACAGCCAGCCCGCAGGTCTCTCTTCTCCCTGTCACAGCGCCGCTGCCGAGTTCTCTGGTAAATGGAGCAGCGGCACTGTGACAGGGAGAGGAGAGCCGCAGGCTGGCTGTACTCTATATCGCCCCCCTCCTCCTCTCTGTCAGCTGGAGCTAGAAGAGAGAGAGAGCAGCTTTAATTGGATTTGCCGAGCCGCCGCCTTGCTTCATGCCCACTGTTTTTCTCCCTGAGGATCATGGCACTGGTTTCTAGGGGGGGAAAGCACCCTCCCTTGCCCTATGGAGTGGGCGCCCATGGCCATATGAGGAATTTGTACAGGGATAGGGATTAAGAGGGATACATTTGTGGCAGGTGCAACCATCTGTATCCTGGATAACCTTACTGCTACTTGAAAAGACTCAAGAAGGCATTTAGGTAATATTGCAGCTCTTTATGGACAGCTATAACAATAGTTTGTTGTGATACTACTACTACTACTACTACTAATAATAATAATAATAATAATAATAATAATAATAATAAAAATGTTATTAATAATAATAGCTATTATAAATCATGTTATGCCACTCTGAAATGAACAGAGAATCATACACACACAGGCCTAGAAAATTGAAGAAATAACCTTTTGTTTTTATTTTTATTCTTAATAATCCCTTTACAATTCTTTCTTAATTTCTGATTCATAATCCCATATCACTAACTACATAAATATGCTAGCCCATGAGAATATCACTGAACACAGACGTTCCATGGAACTCATTTTGTTTCTTTATAAAAGCTGCATCAGAAAATCAGAATCAGAGGAGCACAGTTCACAGCTGTGGTAATAACTTTGCCCAAATATACGGTATATATACAGTATATATTTGTAAACAATATTTACAGTAATTCCTTGTCACAATTTTTTTTATTTTTTTGTATTTTAAGTTAAAATAATACCATTTAGACTTGTATTATTTTTGTGTGCTGGACATACATTTAAAGCATGTTTTAATTACTGTATTTATTGACTCACATTTTTACCCTAAAAATAGAGGGAAAACTTGGCCTGCGTGTTATACCTAGGGGGCCGTGAAATGTTTTCTTCCTGAAACTTCCCTCTCAAAGTTAGGGTGCGTGTTATACGCATGTGTGTGTTATACACTAATAAATATGGTAAGTACATCTAATTCAGCAAATTTCCATTTACCTTAGCTGTGGAGTGTGTATGACTAATCTGAGGATGCCTTTGGCCTGCTATGCTTTGTATTTCAGTGTATGCAGAGGGTCCCATTGAAATCTGTGAAACTTGTGTTGAAGAAATAGCAGGTCAAAGCCCCCACTGCATTAAATGCAGGAATTTCAGTTGAACTCAAGGATTTGTTATTATATTTTTGCATTTGTGTTGAAATAAACAACGTTCTAGCTATGGGTAGTCCTGTTGGCATGACCAAGAACAACAAAAATATTTTTTTTCAATCAGCTTTTGGTAAAAATGATGGGAGGAAAATTGTCATCCAATTTATGACTGTATACAATTTGATATCATGTATTTTGAGAAGAATCAGTAGCCAGCAAGGGAGGTGTTTATTAGATATTAGCTAAATGAAAAAAAAATGCCAACCACAAGATGTACTGTAAGTGTCTACTTTTTACTGACAAAACTACATTAAAATGCAATTTTATTGTTTTTTTATTGATTTTTATTATTTGAAACGTATAATTCCCCCTGAGGAGAAGACGTGACCCTGTGTCGACACGCGCAGGGGAAGGGATAGTACAATGAATGCACTCAGGCTCTACAGAAATTTAGGAGATGATTGAGATATTTGGATGTGCGGCTCTGTGTTACACAGTTAAGCCTAAAACCTAAAGATTTATATAGTGTGGTGCTCTGGAAGCACCTGCACCATGTGAGTCCCCTATACATTTTAAATAAACATTTACACATATCAAGCACTTTCTCTCTGAATATACACTGTGGCTGTTATACTGGGGAAGAGGCTATCAGAGAAGTTGAAAAACCAGCTGTGTTGGATATCTCATTGAGTCCTGTGGTGGCTCACAGGTGCTGTTTGACACTGCTTAGTTGGGGGGGTCGCACACCTAAAGGTGAGATTACAACCATCAGGGAGGGGGGAGCACAAGTGAGGTGATCTGCTGGTGGCTTGAACTATATACAGTATATATATATATTTTTCAAAATTAAGATCAATTTGTTTATCAATCGAATCTTCACTTGAGGGACAATGTATTGTTTTTATTTTGTTTTGTTATGGACTTTTTTGCTCTATATGCACTTTGCATGTGTTAATGTATTTTTTTTATTGTTTTTGTCAGATGCACTATGTTATGTCATGACTTAGCACTGCACTTTGTATATGTTCTACTTATAATTTACATTTGTACTTATAGAAGTAGAAGAATATGGTCTAAATGATTGGTAAAGCCCCTCTTTCTCTTCTCCTTCTCTCTTGTATGTCTTTCTTTCTCTCTCTGTCTCGCTCTATCCTCATTCTCTCCTCTATCGTTCTCTTTCTCTAACTCTTAATGCCTTGTACACACAATTGGTTTTCCTGGCGGTAAAAAGTAAGCCGGGAAAACCGAGAACCAGCTTGGTAGCTTTTTTCCCCTACACACGGCCGGGTTTCCCGACAGGATAACTGCCATGAGAGCTTTGGTTGGGAATCCTGGCCGTGTGTATGCTCGGCACTGCCTCACAGTGTTTAACATTGGAAAACTGCAGATAAAAAAAACACTGGGAATCACAGCAAGAAAATAGAAAACTGCAATTTAGCATACTCATGCCCGTTTTTCCTGGCGGGAAATCCGGTCGTGTGTATGAGGCATATCTGTCCTATTTCCCTCATTTTCTCTCTCTCACTTTCTTTCTCTTTTCTCTCACCTTGTTATTTCTTGTTTCTCTCTTAAGGCAAAGTCTTCTTTAACTGACTGAAGCTGCTTCACGATGGTATTTTAAATTTAATATACTGTCTACAGATCATGAAGAAGAAGAATATAACCAGAATTTCCACAATCCACCTCCTAGGGTTTCAGACCCCACAAAATGTAAAATTGTTGGTGTTTTTTGTTTTCTTTATGCTTTATTTTGTGACAATATTTGGAAACCTCCTGATCCTCACACTGGTGTCCTACAGCAAATCCCTCCATTCCCCCATGTACTTCTTCCTCTCCCAGCTCGCTGTGTCGGATATCTTACTGGCAACCGATATTCTTCCAAATATACTCAGAACAGCTTTGGTGAATGATACCATAATGTCATTTTCTGACTGCCTATCCCAGTTTTATTTCTTTTGTGCTGCATTATTATTGGAGTGTCTTCTTCTATCTGTGATGTCTTATGACAGATATTTGGCCATCTGTAAACCATTACATTATAGTTTGATAATGAACCCCCGCTGTTGCTTTAAATTGAGTATTTCATGTTGGATTTCAAGTTTTATAATTGTGGTGATGCATACTTTAAATTTATCTCAATTGCAATTTTGCGGTCCCAACATCATTGATCACTTTTACTGTGAAGTTGATGCAATTATTAACCTTTCCTGCTCCGATACAGAAATTATTCATATGGAGATAACATTGCTGAGTGTTTTATTTGATGTCATCCCATTTTTCTTTGTCATTTTATCTTACATTATTATCATAGTCACCATTCTTAAAATCCCATCCATTACAGGAAGGCAGCAGGTTTTCTCTACATGTAGTTCCCACCTGGCTGTTGTCTGTATATATTATGGTAACCTTGCTTGTGCTTACATGGTACCCAGTAAAGGACAGTCAGGAAACATTACTAAATTCCTATCATTATCTTATACTGTATTTACCCCACTAATAAATCCAATTATATACACTTTAAGGAATAAAGACCTGAAGAAAGTATTGAACATTATTTGTAACAGACATCTATATGTGCATTTCATTAGAAATTAAAAATGACTTTAAAATGAATTAGACACATAAAGTATAATGCCGCGTACACACGATCAGTCAAGCCGATCGGAATGGTCTAATGGACCGTTTTCATCGGTCAAAACCGATCGTGTGTGGGCGCCATCGGTTATTTAACCATCGGTTAAAAAAAGCCAACTTGTTTTAAATGTAACTGATGGATTCCTAACCAATAGAACAAAACCGATCGTTAGTACGCACGACCATCGGTTAAAAATCCAGGCATGCTCAGAATCAAGTCGACGCATGCTTGGAAGCATTGAACTTAGTTTTTTTCAGCACGTCGTTGTGTTTTACGTTACCGCGTTCTGACACGATTGTTTTTTTAATCAATGGTGTGTAAGTACGACTGACCATTAGTCAGCTTCATCAGTTAACCGATGAAAATGGTCCAACAGACCATTCTCATCGGATGGACCGACCGTGTGTATGTGGCATAATACAAATAACCTAATATCAAATGCTTTTAAATGATTACATTTTTTTTATAAAATTTTACAAATTAGACATGTGCAGTAATGTGGATGACTGTTCTGTGGAAAGAAAAGCACATATCTATATAGAGATGTTTTTAAATCTTCTTGCGTAATATTTATTTTTTAATGCATTGCTATCTGATATTGGTCTTTCATTTGAGTAAATGTAACTACTTGAGCTATAAACTTTTTATAGCTTGCTTGTGCCATTTCCTATTATTGTTGTTGATATGCACTGATCAAGTTGCTTCTTTAAAAGTGCAATTCTTTTTTTTTTATTAAAGTGGTCCTTATCCAGTGCACTCTATTTTTGTTTTTATTGTGTTGACGCTACTTATCTCCCTCAGGCACATCTTCACTCCCCTTTGCAAGGCACCTTGTTCTCATGATGATGGTGACAGGGGCTCTTTGTCTGTTCCCCAAAATGGATGTGAGGGTCTGAGGGCAGAACTTATCAGACCCTAAAAGATCTTTTTGCAATAAGGGGGTCCTTGGATATCCATGTGGATGAGTACAGTGTATAGTGCCACTTGTTGCTCATTTGCAAAAATAGTAAATAAAAACACCCACACCATTGAAAAGGTCTTTTAAAGAAAATACAGCATTAATCATTTAATCCAGTGATGTAGACTCAAGTCAGTCATGATAAGTGATGCACAGTGATCCGACAACTCACTGACATGATGACCCACCATGCCTGATGATCTTCCCCTGCCACCACTTCCACTGAAAATTACAGGTCTTCGACACCAGTGAAACGTAAATGCAGCAGCAGGGATCTCTGCCAAACAGAATTTGCTGGGACACTGTCATGTCTTATAGTGGCAGTAGTGATAACTATTCTAAATTAAAGGCTTCTGCCTACATCAACCAACAGTTTGGATGGGTGGGCAAAGGGGCAAAATATGGCCAGTTATTTTGTCAGTTTGCTGAACTGTCTGGATTCAGATTGAACTAATTTTCAGCCCAAACCCAAAGCTCTTCCCTCATGTAACTATAGGTACTTACTTAATAGGGAAGGGTCCATCAATTTTTGCATTTACTATCCGTGCCCTGCATGACACATCACCGTAGTTCACTAGGAGGGGCTATTAGAGCCCCGGAAAAGGTTTTTTAATTAAGTTGATGAGAGTCAAGTGTCCTTTCCTCATGTGCAATCGGCACAATATCTGATATCCTATCAGCCAGGGCAGCCTAAACATTAAATTATTTTTTGTCTGTGCAAGCCACCCGTCCAGAGTACATTGCAGGCAGACATTGCTGCAAGAACTGCAATCTTTCAAGGCAATGACTTGGTCATGATAAACAACCTATGAGGAGATACCCGCAGCTCCTGAGTCTTGGCTGTAACTGAGGGATGATGAGCAGATTTTCCTCAGGCGCAAGCTTTGAGCTCGTTCTTGGCGTGCAGCGTCACATGTCTGGTTAGGTTGTCAGATCTGTTTGCAGTGGTAGCAGAACTCTGTTCCACAGCCATCACGACTACATGCCAACTTTGGGCAACTGGCACAGCCAAAAGCGATAACTGCATACCTGGAAAAAAAAAGCAGAAGGGTCAGGAGCAACTACTAAAAAGAATCTTCAGTATTGGAGTAGTCGGTGGCCGATGAACATCTGGTCTTCCTGCCCCTTCCTGGGTTGACAAAATCTGACTGCCTAGGAGGCAGACTCCATTTTCTTCTGGACTCCCGGTGACATCTTTGTGGGACATCCCAAGCTCGATCAATCCACTGTCGTACGACATTTGGGTCCACCGGTTGCGGTAAGCGCATATGTATTCCACCTCATATTTGAAGATTTCTGTTGGGAAGTTGCTCACCATCTCATGACATCTTCATCATTTTTATATTTGCTATGGACACTATATTATATTTGTGTTTATATTGTTCACTTTATTGATTCGTATTTCACATGTTGTTGTTGTGCAATTTTTGCCATTACATCTTTTGTGTCACATTATATGGTTATACCTCACTAGATGTATACAGTCATTGCCATTGGGCTCACATGTAGTGCTACATTACCATCCACATTTGTCTGAATTTTGGCATGTTCCTGTGTAGCTGCTTCACTCCCGTTCAGTGTTCATTATTTGATTTTTTTTTTTTTTTCGGGTAGCACACATATTTTTCTTTTTACATTAAATGAACATTAAATGAAGAAAATTAACTAGTGATGTTCTGCCACCAGAGTTGGAAGGGGGTGAAAGCATTCAGAAAGTAAAAAAAAAACATATGTAAGAAAAGCAAATGATTTTGCCATTATTACCAAATGAGGTTCTACATTTTAAGATTGGAATACCCCACCAAAGGAGGTGGTAATAGCAATAAAAGACTCAATAATTTCCATTCTACCAATGGTATCTAAATCATGATCACTATCAATAGTATGGTAATTGTAATCCACATAATTGATCTTACAGCCTTGTGTCCAATATTGTCCATAGATTATCCTTGCGGCTTCAGGGTATGTATAGTACTGTTGGTTCTGGTTGTTTCTTATCTAACTTTTATTATAATTATACCACTGTGAAATGAGCAGAGAACCATACATATACAGACTTAGTGCCGGTTCTCACTACCACGACCTGGGATCTGACTTGTGTCGCCCCAAGTCACTTGACATGAGAAATTCAATTGAAGTGAATGAGAGCCGTCTTAATGTACTGTACACTAATGAAGTCACTCCGACTTCAGAAAAGGTTCTTGTACTACTTCAAGGCAACTTCTAGGCAACTTGTACCCATATATTTCAATGGAAGTTGCCTCCAAAGTCGGATCACTGTCTTAACTGAAGCAACTTTACAGGAAGAGAAAATTGTTTTCCCAGGCAAACCCATCCCCCCTCCCTCCCACAGAGCTGATTATTGTTTGTTTGGCCACTGGCAAAGTTGCCTGTCCTGGAGGCTTAAATTCGTGTTGTAAGTTGCTTCAAGTCACGCTGAAGTCACGCTAAAGTCGTCTCGCAAAATCGCGCTGGAAGTCGTATTGCCCCTGTGTGGAACGGCACTCAGGAAATTAAAGAAATATCCCTTTGTTTGTATTGTTATTATGAACAGTTGCAAGCAAAGCAAATGTAAGACTGGAAGATGTCCCTGTATGTCTGCAAGACTGTCTTGCACTGATTTGTGTTGGTGAAAAAATTGTGCAAAAAGAGAGGACGATAGCTCTGATGACAGTGATAGGGATGAGACTGATGAGGGAAGACACTGTTTTGTATTTTAGGGTGATTTTTTGTGCTGTAATAAATCTATTGTATAATTGTAAAGGGGGGTGGGTTGCATTTTTAATTTTCTTTGATTACACAGTGCCTACTGAAAATTCTGAAAATTCTGAAAATTCTGAATCCTGAAATTTCTGATGAATACAACATCTCAGTTTTGCTAAATTTGTATGTGTATGTTTAATATTGCTTGGTGTCAATCTTTGAAGTTGAAGCATATTTTCTACAACTTTGCCATATTTCATGGTCATCATTCACTCTTGCGTATACTAATTTACCAATACCTCTCTCAAATGTTATGCCGCGTACACACGATAATTTTTCGGGTTGTAAAAAAATGTTTTGTTTTTTTTAACATCATTAAAAACTATTTTTTTCTGAACAATGGCCATTTTTTTCGAACATGCTTTTTTTTCACAACGTTTTAAACGTTGTCATTTTTTCGGGTTGGAAAAAATGGTCATGTGTGGGCTTTAACCATGTGAAAGAAGCAAGTTATGAGATGGGATCGCTCGTTCTGGTAAAACTAGCGTTCGTAATGGAGTAGGCACATTGGTCACGCTGTAACAGACTGATAGGCGCATATCGTCTTTTACAGTACTAATACGAAATCAGCAAAAGCAGCCCGAAGGGTGGCACCATCCGCATGGAACTTCCACTTTATAGTGCCGTTGTACGTGTTGTACGTCACCGCGCTTTGCTAGAGCATTTTTTTTTCACGATCGTGTGCAGGCAAGGCCGTTTTAATGATGAAGCATGAAAAACTTTGGGCCAGATTCAGAGAGAATTAGATTATCGTAGAGTATCAGAAATACACTATGCTGTTGTTTTTTACCTGGCTCTACGTGGAATCCAGGTAGATTTTGTCCAGTAAACGACGGCGGCGTAGTGTATTTCTACCGTCGCAATCCATCTACGTGAGTAGGGGGCGTGAAGCATTTAAAATAGGCGCGTTCCCGCGGCGATCGAACTGCGCATGCTCCGTTCGCAAATTTCCCGCCGTGCATTGCGCCAAATCAGGTCGTTACGTCATTCGTTGTTTGAGTAGCCTAGTTTACGGACATTTCTATTCCTGAACGACTTACGTAAAAAAAAAAAAAAAAAAAAAAAATTGACGCGTGAACGACGGCCATACTTAACATGGGCTACGCACCGTTAGACCAGCAAAAAGTTGGTCTAACAGTACGTAAAAAAAAAACAGACGTAAGCGATTGCAAAGACCGCTCGTATCTTCGTGGATCGCCGTAAAAACTCATTTGCATATCCCGACGCATGAAAACGACGCGAACTCCTCCCAGCGGCCGCAAAAATATCACAGCGTAGATCCGAAGGCTTACGAAGACGTAAGCCTCTTGGATCGAAGCCTGAAGCCGCCATATCATGGTTTGAGGATTCAAACTAGTGATACGGCGCGCGAAATTTGAAATTACTCCTGTCTAACACCAGTTAGACAGGCGTAATTGCTCTATGAATCTGGGCCTTTGTTTTTTACAACACGAAAAATGATTGTGTCTACGCAGAATTACGTGTAATGCTCCGAACACACGATTAGAATGTCCGATGGAAAAAGTCAGACAGATTTTTTCCATCGGAAATTCCCACTGTGTGTATGCCCCATTTGAATTTTTTCCCATGGGATATTTGGATAGAATTCCATCGGAGGTTAGATAGAGAACATGTTCTCTTTTACTCTGATGGAATTTCGATGTGAGTTTGGCCGGGCAAAAGCCAGATCGTATTTAAGGGGCATAAGAGATATTTTGTGTTGCTAAAATAAATAGAAATAAAGCTACAAGCAAAACTAGCACCATAGGATTTAGTTTTTATTGGGGTTCACAATTACATACATTTTTGGATCATGACAAAAAAACTGCAAGATATTTTGTGGAGAACTTTTAACAGTACATAGGAGTGTTGTCCATGCAAAAATGTATTTAAATGTTTTTCCCCATTTCGGGAACGAAAATCATTTTCTAGACACTTTTTCCTAGTTCACCTCATGGCCTATGTGGCTCCTTCCCCTGGAGACAAGTTGCTGCAGGAGCAGTGTGTAAACACGTACTAAAAGAGTGACTGTTCTGGCCTCTGGGAGAGACAATCATGTGATCCATAAATAGCTGCTAAATTCTGGAACACACAAATGATCTCAACACAGACGAAGTGTGTGATCGCAAAGATAAATAAATTAAATTATTTAGTAGGATCACGTGAAGTGAAATAGTCCCAAAATACACACCAACAAAACTTGGTAAATCTACAAAGTCAGAGTGCAGGACAATATTGCATATCGCTAAGGGGAAATAATTGTAAAAAGTCCTTGAATAATAAAGTGCTGTGTGCTTAACCACTTAAGGATCTGCTCATGTAAATATACGTCCTTTTTTTAAAGATGGATATCTCGGTAACGGCAGCAGCTGCTGCCACAACCTAGGTATCCATCTTTAACATGAGCGGTCCTTTAAACGATAACGGCAGCCTCTGCGGCAAATTCGCCGCAAGATCATCGTTGTTGGCAGTGGGAGAGGCCCCCCTCGCGCCGCTCTCCCGTGCCCTCCGCCGCTTACCGGAGGTGTCGGTAGTGGCGGAGGCGATCAGGTCCTTCTGCTGGATGTGTGGGGATGCGAGTGAAGGCAAGATGGCCCCCACCCGTCCCCATAGCACTGCAGGGCGGAAGTGACGTCAAAACGTCAGTCCCACCCATGCGTCTTAAAGAAAAAAAAAACTTTTTTTTAAATGACAAAGTTTCATTTTTTTTCTTTTTTGCATTTAAGCCTAAATATGAGATCTGAGGTCTTTTTGACCCCAGATCTCATATTTAAGAGGACCTGTCATGCTTTTTTTCTATTACAAAGGATGTTTACATTCCTTGTAATAGGAATAAAAGTGATATTTTTTTTCAGTGTAAAAAATAATAAAATAAATGAAAAGAAATAAGAAAACTAAAAAAAAATGTTTTTAAAGTGTCCTGCAGAAGCGAACGCATATGTGAGTAGTGCCTGCATATGAAAACGGTGTTCAAACTATACAAGTGAGGTATCACCACGATTGTTAGAGCGAGAGCAATAATTCTAGCCCTAGACCTCCTCTGTGTCTCAAAAGATGCAATTTATAGAATTTTTTAAACGTCGCCTATCAAGATTTTTAAGGGTAAAAGTTTGACGCCAATGGATTTCTTGAGCCAGGAATGGCCCTTTGAGGACGTGTTGGCCCTTCATTTCTTCTCTGCTGGTTGGCTTCTTACCTTTGAAGCCGTGAAATCCATTACTAAGACGTCCTCTCTATCATTTTGGACTTACAGGCAGATTCGACACTTCCTCGCGACCACGGCCGACCAATCGCTCTGGTCACGGCAACTTACGCCCTTTGAATCCTTGTGTCATCGTAAATCGCCACAAAGGCATTTGATTTTACTTTTGTACACCCTCCTGGTAGACGGCTCTCCACAGACTCCCACCCCGGCACAAACCTCTTGGAATAGAGATCTCCAGACGTCTCTGACAGGGAAGGATTGGACCACTATCTTTGAATACGCTCACAAGGGCTCTTTGAATGTGGCCATTCAAGAAAATGGCTACAAAGTGATCACTAAATGGTATAGGACCCCGGCGCGCCTGCACAAATTTTCCCCTAACATTCCCAATACTTGCTGGAGAGGCGGCAAGGAAGTGGTAACTATGCTCCATGTGTGGTGGGATTGTGGGGCTCTCCAGTCCTTTTGGAGGGAGGTGTGCAATCTCATTTCTCATATCACGACTTACACCCTAGACTACACTCCTTCCCAGTTCCTCCTCTATCATACGTCACTCCCAAAAAAAGACTACTTCAAATCCCTGGCCATGCATATGGCCAATGCTGCCAGAATTTGTATTCCTAGACATTGGTGCTCTTTTACTGCCCCGACAGTCAGAGAATGGCTTGCACAGATTTCCTCAATAAAAGAAATGGAGGAATTGATCCACATTTCACAGGACAGAATGCATAAATTTTCCTTTACTTTCGGCCTGCTGGAACCACTTTGTTACTACTGATCGCTATAGACAGTACGTTTCTTAAGCCGCCTGAGGTAATGGGCATCCCACCATGTGCATTGTGGGGGGACCCAGTTGGGGGGTCGGGAGCGGATCCACTCTTGTACACTCTACCTCCCCCCATTGTGTTCCCCCGTTCCACCCCCCTTCTCCCATTCCTCCCTGCCCTTCCCCCCCCCCAAGGTCCTTAAGTGGTTAAAATCCACTGTAATTAGTGTCCACCTTCACCAGCTGTGAAAAGATCACCCCAAACTGTTCTCAAAATAAGGGTGGCACCTTACCAAAGGTTGTTGACCCTTTTGATTAGTAAATAGGTCAATCACAGCTTTATATCACTAAGTGTGCAGCTCCATGCAATGCTCAGACCCCTTTAATATGACCATGGGCTAGCACAAAGGTATATTAATAAAAGAAACAACACACCAATGTAATACAACACATTTATTGAAATTTGGATTTAAATTGGCCACAGTGTAATCCACAAGGGGGGGGGGGGGTTTGAATTTCAAATAAATACAATAAATAAGCCATCTTGGCTAAACTTATCTTTAATAAAATTAATTGGTGTCCATCCAGCCAAAGCTGGACGACTACTCCCCACTCTGGACGACATCATGACTTTATGAAGGGAGGGCGGGTGGGCGTTGCTGTACGTCAGGGATGGTCTGAGCAGCACACCTCACTAGGCTCCTAATAGCTAGTGATGAGCGGAATACGCCATATTCGATTTCGCGATATTTCGCGAATATATAGAAGAATATTCGCGAATATTCGTTAATATCGAGTATTCGTGATATTTTACCAAAAAAAATAAAAAAGCGAAATTTCGCTAGTGCGAAATTTCGCTAGTGCGAAATTTCGCTAGTGCGAATGCGAAATTGATTGTGAAATTCTCGTCAACACGTGAAAACGGAGATCATTTCCTGGATTACTAAACTAATATGCACTAAACACTAACTCTACTTACACAAACTTATATGACTAAACTAAAGCTAATTATTTTATTTTTTTATACACAAAACACAGAAGGGCAGAGAACGCATTCGCGAATATTCGTAATACGAATATTCGCATTGCTAATATTCGGCAACATAAAAGGATCGCCTCAGCTACTCGGCCCAGGGTCTCTAATCATACCAGCAATGCTTTTAGACGTCGATGGAGATCACTAGGATGTAATCTGTTTTAAAAATAAATTTGAAAAAATACGAATATTCGCGATAGCGAATATTCACCGCGATATTCAATTTATTTGCGAATACTCGAATATGCAATATTCGTAACGAATATTCGCAATGCGAATATTCGTGAGCGACACTACTAATAGCGCGGGCTGCTGCCGCGCGAATTAGCCAATCAGCTGCTGCGCCGTAGATCGGACAATCCCACAGCTGTTACTGGCCGTGTAGCCAGCGGGCTCTTGTGACCTGTAGGGAAGAAAAGAGAAAGGGAACAAACAGCTGTTTCCCATTTGAGCCAGCCCATGACGGTCCAGCATATTGCTGTGACCCCTCATACTCAGATAACAAAACGCGGAATGCAGGAATAAAAGAAAGGAACCGCAATAGTGTAATTCCGTATTTAATATAAAATCAAAACCCCAATTGGCTCCTTACTGTTGATGGTGTCTGCGACCCGGCACTGAGGCTGTGGAGCGTGTCAATAGTGGAGAGATGTCCCCTGTGGCTGGAGAGTCTCGCGTGCGTTCCGCCTCCAGAAACCAACGGGACCGGAAGTACGTATGACCAGGTACCGCCTCAACGGGAATCACTGCAATATTGTACTCCACTCTGACTTTGTAGATTTATCTAGTTTTGTTGGTGTGTATTTTTGGACTATTTCAATTCACGTGATCCTACTAAATAATTAAATTTTGTCATTAATGTGTTATGCATATGTATGCAATTTGTCTAGTACTAATATTAACATATCACCATTGCATCTAGCGCCCCCTGCCCTCTTCTCACATATGACTATACTATACTATACCTACAATTATTATTGCAATAATAACAGAAAAGGGCACAAAGACCTAGTCCGTTACACGCAACTATATTTTCGCATTTGCAATAAAAAGGATCATCACCTCAATCTAGAGACATGCCTCTCTTTGATAGAGGACTGGATGACAAAGAGTTATCTTAAACTCAACGGAGCGAAAACAGAACTTCTCCTGTTTCACGCCAAGCGTAAGAATCAACCTGCTACAACATGGACCCCCCCGCCCATTCTGGGCAAAATCATCTCCCCTAGCGCCAAAGTCAAAAGTCTTGGGGTCATCTTCGACTCCTACATGACAATGGACGCACAAATAGGGTCAGTAGTCAGCGGATCTCACCATCTGCTGCGCCTACTACGCAGACTTACTCCCTTCATCCCCAAAGAAGACATAGCGGTCGTGGTGGGAACAATTGTAAATCCCAGACTGGACTATGCCAATGCCCTTTACCTCGGACTCCCCAAGTACCAAATCGCTCGTCTTCAAGTCGTTCAAAACACGGCCGCTAGACTTGTGACTGGGAAAAAACCTTGGGAATCAATCTCGCCTTCACTGAGATCCCTTCACTGGTTACCAGTAAAAGACAGAATCACTTTTAAAGCACTCTGTCTAACGCATAGATGTGTCCATGGGAATGCCCCCCATTATCTATGCGAAAAAATAAAAGCTCACAATCCCAATCGCGTTCTGCGATCCACCAATCAAAACCTGCTCCAGATACCGAAAGCCAACTACAGGGCCAAAGGAGATAGAAGATTTGCGGTCCAAGGTCCCAGACTATGGAACGCTTTACCAACCAGCATTCGGTTGGAGGAGAACCACCTAGCTTTCAGGAGAAAGATCAAGACGCATCTCTTTTGATACCAAAGGAGACTGGAACAACAAGCGCCAAGAGGCGATTAAGTTCGTATGTGTCGCGCTATATAAGTTTCATTCATTCATTCATTCATTACCCAATAGCCACTTTATTTAGATAAATAAAATGTATCTAGCCATTTTCTACTTAATCCAAATGTAATATATTTTTTTTTATTATGACAAATGCTCTTTTATTGGTTGCAATAAAGAAAAGCATGTATACCACCTACGAGTTAGACTACAACCCGGCACAATACCTCTTGCATCACACAACTCTTTCTAAACACGACTATCATAAATCGCTAGCCATTGATATGGTTAATGCCGCAAGACTTTGCATACCAGTACACTGGCGTTCATTGGACACACCCACCATTAGAGAATGGCTGTCTAGAGTAGCCAAAATAGCAGAAATGGAGGAACTGATTTACACCTCTCAGGAACGTATGCAGAAATTCACACAAACCTGGGCATGCTGGACTTACTTTAGAACATCTGAGTGCTATAAATCCTATTTCCCTTCTTAAAACTTGAAATTCCTGGATGACTCAGAATTCCTATTTGTAATTTCTACCTCCACCCCAATTTAAAGTACTTTAGGGTGATGTGACCGAGGAGTGGCCCCCCTCCCACCATTTCTCTCTCCCTTTCTATCCCTTCTCTCTTTCTCTCTCACTCTCTTTCTCCTCCTGCATGTGCCGTCCCCTTTCTCCCCCGAACTCCTGACTCACTCATTTCTTCCTCCCCTTTACACTCCCGCCGCTTTTTCTTTCTTGTTTTCTTACCCCCTCTCTCTCTTCTCCCTAACCCCCTACCCCATCCCCAAAAAATGTCAAGCACCGACAGTGAACCCTCCTCCTACTGGTTGCCCCAACTTAATCACCTGATCACTCAGGACTAGAATATTTTTTCCTGCCCCTCTTCATTGTCACATTTAGTCCTGATATAAGGGGCCTACGTTACACTCCCTAAAAGAGGATAGATTCTGTTATATTCGGGTGACCTTGCCTTAAGAGAACAATATGTTGGCTGTCCTTTTATATCCTATAATATGTACTGATTTCTATGTCTGTATTATTTCCCAACTGTTCTGTTTTTCATAACTTTTCTTGTGACACCTTTTTCAATGCATCTACTGATTGGGTTTGTCATAGAAGCCCCTTGTCTTTTCGATCTGTTCATGTTTACTCTGACAAACGTTTGTCAATGTAACCTTAATTTTGCCTTAATAAAAAAAAAATGAGAAAAAAAAAAGCAAGTACAACTATTAAGGCATAGCACATAAAGGCGCTGAAAGGCTATAGGTCCATAGCACCAATCAGTATGTTACACAATATACAATAGCCTTCTACAATATTGCAATAAAACCGTACAGAAAAAAAAAGAAGAACAAATAGGATGAAAAACAAACAAAAAAACAGAAGTTTGTAAAAATAAACTAATTATGCAAGCAGCATATATTTTAACATGCAAAAGTACAATGGTGAACAATAGCTTCTTTAATCTAAAGAGAAAAAAGACCACAAAACTACTACAGCTCAGAGAAATAGACTGGATGTATCCACATGTGAACTGACCTATCCCACTACTCGAGGAGACCTCAATACGATGACCAGGTCAACCACTTATTATGAAATACATGCATTGTAACCATGGCCGTATGGTGTATCCTCTCCATAAGTCATATGGCCTCCATTCTCTGTACAACCTAAGACCAGGGAACTAAGGGGGATCACCAATTTAGGCAAAAGCCCAATGAACTGCACTAAACGACCTATGAACCAACTTCTGGCAGGGTAGCAACACCTCCGGTATGTGTGCAAAGAATAGGCAGATGGGAAATGGATCCCATAAAGCGGGCCAGCCTTGATGATGCTTGTTGCCATAAGGGTTTAATAGCTCTACAGCTCCAAAAAATATGGATATGAGTCCCCCTGTCAGGGAAACCCCTGAAAGACATGTCAGGTTCAAGCGAGTACATTCTATGAAGCTTGACAGGAGTATAGTGCCACCTGGTATGCGACTTAGTCACAGTTTCTTTGATTGCAATAGATTTAGTGCACCTATTCATATTAGATAACACATCCAGCCAGACTTTGGCTGAAAAGTCCTGTCCGGTCTCAGCCTTCCATTGTACCATAGCTACAGATTTATCTGGGAGGTCATGCTCATTGATCTGCTTATAAACCAAGGAAATGGTGCCTCTATCCATGTAAGAAGCATTACACATCCACTCAAACACCAAGGCCTATCTTTTCAAACATCTCCCTGCAGTACCATTCGTAGCCACATGCTGGCTGTGTTTGGACGCAGCACCTGACAGCTCCTGACATCCAGAGCTGCACCTCACGCTCCTCTCACTCTCCCCTGGCGTCTCCCACCGATCTCCCCGGTATTCTTCCTGGTCCCCTCGGATCCGCCGCTCTCTGCCCTCAGAAAGGTAAGCCCCTAATCTATAGGGCTCTCCCACCTCCCCGAGCTCCGTTGGCGGCCGTCCTTTTCAGGATAAGCCGCGGCGGAGGCCTTCATGCCATCCCTGGAACCATTCGCGGCCGCCGCATTCAGGAAAGGCCCCGGCTTTACCCGCGGCCTAGCGGCGCGCCGCTCCACTCACCGGATAGAACCACCACAAACCCCACGTACACCAGCAGAACCGCCCAGCCACCACCAGCCACCCCCTGAGCTGCCCCCTCACGGAATCCAGCCGCATAGCCCCCCACAGTGACTCGGTATTTCCCCGGCTTGCGGCCCCCCCCTGATACATCATCCACCTGCAAGCTACACAGCAATCCCCCTGGACACCAACAGGACCCCCCACTTTCCCTAGGGCTAGAACTGCATCCCGGTAGCTACCGGCGCACGCTTCCTAGGAGTAGGACGTGTGGCCCACGGGATGTAGATAGGTAGGGCCCCCCCTCCACCCCCCCCTTCACTGCTGTGACCCGCCAACCGCACATCTATCCCCCCCCTTGACACCAGCAGGACCCCCCTCTTCCCTAGGGCTAGAACTGCATCCTGGTAGCTTCCGGCGCACGCTTCCTAGGAGTAGGACGTGTGGCCCACGGGATGTAGATAGGTAGGGCCCCCTCCACCCCCCCCATTCACTGTCACGACCGAGTGGCCCCCCACACCTCCCCTCCAGATACCAGCTTGCTACCCCCGTGTAATTGGGTTACCTACTGTACCACCCTCTCCCGACTCAATAACTACCAGTTGGCAATCCCCCCCCTTGAGGTCACCACCCTGGCTCTTGCAGCCAGAGTGGTAGCCATCTTGCAACACCCAAGCCCCATTCCCCCCTTCCTCAATACTATTTAAACTTGATCCAGGGTTCACCCGATCGCCTCTCAAGGGGTCAGGAAGGAATTTTTTTCCCTGTCCTAGCATATTGGCATAGCACAGACAGGGTTTTTTGCCTTCCTCTGGACCAAGCCAGGATCAAGGATTAAGTTAATCCTTGAAAATCCTCCCCCCCCCTTCTCCCCCCGGTGTTTGGCGACTATGCTTAATCTGCAATATTCTGCAGAAACCATTCGGGATCTGAGGCAATTTGCCGCAATTCTACCAGCCATCACCAAAAAAGCCCTAAGAACTGAGCGACTTTTGAGAATCGATCGACGATCGACTATCAAAAATCTCAGCCGTTTACCCCAGCCTAAGCATATATCATGTGCTTTGATTAACACAAGGTCGGCAGTAAAACACTGACTGGAAATCCATGATTTCATCCTACAATACGATTTAGACTGCCTCTTTATTACAGAGAGCTGGCTCACAGCCGACTGTAACACCATTCTAGGAGAACTGGTGCCAGAAAACTATCGTATTATAACTGAAAACAGAATAGGGCAAAGAGGAGGAGGATTGGCAGTGATCCATAAGACTTGTCTTGCGATCACTAAACCAGTCCTTCAAAACCCTCTTCCATTAATGGAAACCCTTACTCTGCAACTCCAAGCAAACTCCCAGGATACCGTCCGGATTCTACTCTGCTATAGGCCACCTGGCCCAAAATCGCAGCTTCTACCATCATTGACAGACTTTATCTCCACCTATACCCTTAACAGCAAACATCTTTTGCTGCTCGGGGACTTCAACCTCTGGGCTAACTCCCTGCAAGACCCTATTGCCGACGCCTGCATCGATCACCTTGAAGGATTAGGGCTACAACAACTAGTATGTGGCCCCACACATGCTTCAGGTCACACACTCGATCTCATTTTCAGACAAGATCTGGAAATAGATCTTAACTAAACTTCAAATCCAGTGACAACACACTGGACTAGATGTCAGAAGAAGCTCCATTCGGAACTCTTCAAAACCACGTTAAGGAAGAAAATAATTACAATTCAGCCGAACCAAACGGCTGAAGAAACACTGGATACCATAAATACAGCCCTATTACAGTCAGCCGACTTAATAGCGCCGAAACGCAAAACCCGCATCCGGAAAAATAACTCTAGCTGGTTCAACAACCAACTGGCATTACTGAAGCAAGAGCGCAGAAGGGCGGAAGCCGCCTGGAAAAGAAGCTCTTCAGATGAGAACCTCAGCGTCTACAAAGCAGCAACAAGAAAATACCACAAAGAAATCTTCAAAGCCAAGAAAAACTATTTTTCTAAGGCTATTAACAGCGCCCTTAATCACCCACGCGAACTCTTCAAGCTGGTCACTCAGACCATGAATCCAGGATGTCTTGAAGCCCCCAATTCGGACTCACAAGAATTTTGCAATGAATTGTCGGATTACTTCATTAATAAAATCGAGAAGATCCGACAAAGCATTCGGCAAAGTAATTCTCCCCTCAAGCCTCCCTGTAATTATATACACAACACCTGCAGTAATTCATCACAACCAGGTAAGTTCACGCTGGAACCTATCTCTATCAAAGACACTAATAATATCATCGGTACTTTGCGTAACAGCACCGCGCCGAATGATATCATCCCCACTAAACTGCTGAAGGAATGCGCCGACATCCTGGCACCTTCTATCACGCAGCTTATCAACCAATCTTTCAGGGAGGGCATAGTGCCCTCCCAATTCAAGGAGGGTATAATTCGACCCATTTTGAAGAAACCCAACCTGGACCCCAAGGACCCACTCCACCGTCGTCCAATAACAGGCCTAAATGTACTCTCAAAGGTAATGGAAAAAGTAGTGGTACAACAGCTGCAACAGCATCTAGATACCCACAAGCTACTTGATCCATTTCAATCGGGATTCTGTCCTGGACACGGGACGGAAACCGCATTGCTCAAAATATTGGACGACGCTCTCGAGGCCGCAGACGAAGGAGAATCTTGTCTTCTGGTTCTGTTGGACCTTAGTGCAGCCTTCGACACAGTAGACCACAAGCTCTTATTGACTCGGCTATCTGAAGTAGCCAGAGTCGCAGAAGGCGATTTATCTTGGTTCTCCTCTTTTTTGGAAAACCGTTCGCAAATAGTGAAGCTGGGACCCTTCACTTCTGCGAAACGCACATTATCGTGCGGAGTCCCTCAAGGATCCCCTTTGTCGCCGGTGTTATTCAACATCTATCTTCGCCCTCTTTTTGAGATTATTAGCAGCCAAAAACTGCTTTACCACTCATATGCAGACGACACGCAACTGTATTTCCACATTTGCAAGAAAAAGGATCATCACTAGTGTTGAGCAGAATATGCCATATTCGAATTCGCGATATATCTCGAATATATAGTCGAATATTAGACAGATATTCGCTAAATACGAATATTCGTGATATATTTTCGAAATGAAATGATTGCGAATTTTCGCTATCGCGAATGCGAATGCGATTGCGAATTGCGAATTGCGATTGCGAATATTCGAGAAATGCGGAATGGAGCACTCTGATTGGCACAGAATATTCGTGATATATTACAATATAAAATAATTGCGAATATTCGGCAAATGCGGAAGGAGCACTCTGATTGGCTCAGAATATTCGTGATATATTACAATACACAATAATTGCGAATATTCGAGAAATGCGGAAGGAGCACTCTGATTGGCTCAGAATATTCGTGATACAGTGCAGAAAATAAGTATTTGAACACCCTGCTATTTTGCAAGTTCTCCCATTTGGAAATCATGGAGGGGTCTAAAATTGTCATCGTAGGTGCATGTCCACTGTGAGAGACATAATCAAAAAAAAAAAAATCCAGAAATCACAATGTATGATTTTTTTAACTATTTATTTGTATGATACAGCTGCAAATAAGTATTTGAACACCTGAGAAAATCAATGTTAATATTTGGTACAGTAGCCTTTGTTTGCAATTACAGAGGTCAAACGTTTCTTGTAGTTTTTCACCAGATTTGAACACACTGGAGGAGGGATTTTGGCCCACTCCTCCACACAGATCTTCTCTAGATCAGTCAGGTTTCTGGGCTGTCGCTGAGAAACACAGAGTTTGAGCTCCCTCCAAAGATTCTCTATTGGGTTTAGGTCTGGAGACTGGCTAGGCCACACCAGAACCTTGATATGCTTCTTACAGAGCCACTCCTTGGTTATCCTGGCTGTGTGCTTCGGGTCATTGTCATGTTGGAAGACCCAGCCTCGACCCATCTTCAAAGCTCTAACTGAGGGAAGAAGGTTGTTGCCCAAAATCTCGCAATACATGGCCCCGGTCATCCTCTCCTTAATACAGTGCAGTCGCCCTGTCCCATGTGCAGAAAAAAAAAAAAAGCATGATGCAACCACCCCCATGCTTCACAGTAGGGATGGTGTTCTTGGGATGGTACTCATCATTCTTCTTCCTCCAAACACGGTTAGTGGAATTATGACCAAAAAGTTCTATTTTGGTCTCATGTGACCACATGACTATCTCCCATGACTCCTCTGGATCATCCAAATGGTCATTGGCAAACTTAAGACGGGCCTTGACATGTGCTGGTTTAAGCAGGGGAACCTTCCGTGCCATGCATGATTTCAAACCATGACGTCTTAGTGTATTACCAACAGTAACCTTGGAAACGGTGGTCCCAGCTCTTTTCAGGTCATTGACCAGCTCCTCCCGTGTAGTCCTGGGCTGATTTCTCACCTTTCTTTGGATCATTGAGACCCCACGAGGTGAGATTTTGCATGGAGCCCCAGTCCGAGGGAGAATGACAGTCATGTTTAGCTTCTTCCATTTTCTAATGATTGCTCCAACAGTGGACCTTTTTTCACCAAGCTGCTTGGCAATTTCCCCGTAGCCCTTTCCAGCCTTGTGGAGGTGTACAATTTTGTCTCTAGTGTCTTTGGACAGCTCTTTGGTCTTGGCCATGTTAGTAGTTGGATTCTTACTGATTGTATGGGGTGGACAGGTGTCTTTATGCAGCTAATGACCTCAAACAGGTGCATCTAATTTAGGATAATAAATGGAGTGGAGGTGGACATTTTAAAGGCAGACTAACAGGTCTTTGGGGGTCATAATTCTAGCTGATAGACAGGTGTTCAAATACTTCTTTGCAGCTGTATCATACAAATAAATAGTTAAAAATTCATAAATTGTGATTTCTGGAATTTTTTTTTTGATTATGTCTCTCACAGTGGACATACACCTACGATGACAATTTCAGACCCCTCCATAATTTCCAAGTGGGAGAACTTGCAAAATAGCAGGGTGTTCAAATACTTATTTTCTGCACTGTATATTACAATACACAATAATTGCGAATATTCGAGAAATGCGGAAGGAGCACTCTGATTGGCACAGAATATTCGTGATATATTAAAATATAAAATAATTGCGAATATTCGGCAAATGCGGAAGGAGCACTCTGATTGGCTCAGAATATTCGTGATATATTACAATACACAATAATTGCGAATATTCGAGAAATGCGGAAGGAGCACTCTGATTGGCTCAGAATATTCGTGATATATTACAATACACAATAATTGCGAATATTCGGCAAATGCGGAAGGAGCACTCTGATTGGCTCAGAATATTCGTGATATATTACAATACACAATAATTGCGAATATTCGAGAAATGCGGAATGGAGCACTCTGATTGGCTCAGAATATTCGTGATATATTACAATACAAAATAATTTCGAAATTTCGAGAAATGCGGAATGGAGCACTCTGATTGGCTCAGAATATTCGTGATATATTACAATATAAAATAATCGCGCGATATCGCTATTTGCCGAATAATCGCATTGCGATTTTTCGGCAATATAAAATGAGCGCTGCAGCTACTCGGCCCAAGGTCTCTAATCATACCAGCAATGCTTTTAGATGTCGATGGGGATCTCTAGGATGTGATCTGTTCTAAAAAAAAAATTAAAACATTCGAATATTCGAAATAGCGAATATTCGCCGCGATATTCGCGTTATTCGCGAATACTCGAATATGCAATATTCGTAGCGAATATTCGCAATGCGAATATTCGTGAGCAACACTAATCATCACCTCAATCTAGAGACATGCCTCTCTTTGATAGAGGACTGGATGACAAAGAGTTATCTTAAACTCAACGGAGCGAAAACAGAACTTCTCCTGTTTCACGCCAAGCGTAGGAATCAACCTGCAACAACCTGGACCCCACAATGGACGCACAAATAGGGTCAGTAGTCAGCGGATCTCACCATCTGCTGCACCTACTACGTAGGCTTACTCCTTTTATTCCCAAGGAAGACTTGGCGGTCATGGTGGGAGCAATTGTAAACTCCAGATTGGACTATGCAAATGCCCTTTACCTCGGACTCCCCAAGTACCAAATCGCTCGTCTGCAAGTCGTTCAAAATACGGCCGCCAGACTTGTGACTGGAAAAAAACCTTGGGAATCAATCTCACCTTCACTGAGAGCACTTCACTGGTTGCCAGTACAAGACAGGGTCACTTTTAAAGTACTCTGTCTAACGCATAGATGTATCCATGGGAATGCTCCCCATTACCTATGCGAAAAAATAAAAGCTCATAACCCCAATCGCGTCCTGCGATCCACCAATCAAAATCTGCTACAGATACCGAAAGCCAGATACAAGTCCAAAGGAGAAAGGAGATTCGCGGTCCAAGGTCCCAAACTATGGAACGCTTTACCAACCAGTATTCGGTTGGAGGAGAATCATTTAGCGTTCAGGAGAAAGATCAAGACTCATCTCTTTTGATACCAAAGGAGACAGGAACAACAAGCGCCCAGAGGCGATTAAGTTCGCATGTGCTGCGCTATATAAGTTTTCATTCATTCATTCATTCATTCAAACCATAGTGTTCAGAAAACAAATGTCTAAGTTGGAGGTACTTAAAAAATTCCACTTTGGGAAGGTCGAATTGTTGTTGTAGAGTGGATGATGAAAGAAAAGCATTGTGTTGGAAAGTTTCAAAGGTTACTAACCCCTGATCAATCCAACTGATAAAGGCACTGGATAAGTTGAAAGCAGAGGGAAATTTCAGGTCCCCCAAATAGGTGGTCAAGGGAAGGGGTGAAGAGCATAGGCAGAATTTAAGTGATATAATTGGATAACCACCAGGTTCTTGCGGCTATTTGCTAAGGGAGAATAGGCTTTGAATATAGTAGGCCAGGCAGGAAAACATGTTCCATAGAAGTGCCCTCAAAGTGGAGCCAAGGTATCTGAGTGGAGGGAGCGTGCCATTGAGCTAGCTGTATCATTTTAGCAGCCAGATAATATTTCCATAGGTTTGGAAGGCCCGAGCCTCCTTGAGATTTTGGTCTGACAATTAGTAGTTTACCCATTCTAGGCCTCTTGTCTCGCTAAATAAATGTATTAACCTCTGATTGTCCTACCCAGGAATGTAATATTGTACGAGGACCAAATCCTTAACCATTGTTTAATGCGTGTGAATGCAGCAGGATAATTGGTATGGTAGATCTGTTAAAGAGAAGAAGCACTTCCGGTTCCGGTGCCGTATGGAATAGCTGAAGCCCCTCTCAGCTCCCGCTTCACGTCCGAAAAACGGCATAAAAAAACCAGCCCAGCACACACCCGCGGTCGGCAGCACCCTCGGGCACCCCCCCTCACGCCGATGGACCGATTTGTAGAAAAAAACGGGCGCGCGATCGCAAACGGCAATCGCGGCCCAGCCGCAAATTGAGGCCCCGGCTTCGGCCTTGTCAGATCTCCCGGCGGACGCCCTGGACATGGAGGTGAGCGGCTGCAATGCACCTCCGCCTACACATTCGATCTCAGAGGTCCCCCCTCATGCCTCCCCCTCCTCACATTGTGCCTCTCCCTCCCTACACCAGCCTGAGGGGAGCACAGAACGCATAGCTCAGGCTGTGGCTGCGCTGCTATCCCCTATGATAGCAGCTTCTGTGGAGAAGGCAGTCACTGCTGGTATGAAACAGCTGAAGCAGCAGCTAAGTGAACACGCCACCAGACTCAATGAGGCTGAACATCGCCTCACTAACATGGAAGAGGAACTGTATCAGGCTCAGGCCACGGAGGAAGCCCAGGATAAAACCAATCAGTACATACTCCAGAAGCTGGATGAGTTAGAGAACAGATCCAGAAGGAGCAACCTGCGCTTTGTGGGAGTCCCTGAATCGCTACAGTCCTCTGCGATCGGCGATCTCTGCTCCAGACGCATACCTGAAGCCTTGGGCCTTCCTGGTCCCTGCACGGTTGAGCGAGCCCACCGGGTGGGAACCGTCTCCTCGGAACGTAAATCCCCCCGTCCCATTATCGCGAAGTACCTTAACTATTCGGATAAGGCCACCATCCTGCAAAACTTCAGACAATCCAGATCCCTCCAAATTGATGGGGCCAAGATCCTGATCTTTGCGGATTACTCCGTTGAAGTGTCCAAGAAGAGGAAAGCCTTCCAGCCTATATGCTCGGAGCTCCACCAGCGACAAATCAAATTCACTCTTGCGTTTCCTGCGATTCTGCGACTTAAAGCCCCCAACGGTGACCAGCTTGCCTTTCAGGACCCGTCTGAAGCAGAAGTTTTCCTGCACTCCCTCCGTGGAAACTCTCATTCCGACTCTCCCGCCAAGGCTGCCTCCATTCATCGCCCTCTGGATCAGAGGAGCCCAAGGAAGGATTCTCCCAAACGCTTCAAGCACTCTAACCGTCGTTATGCCCCCTGCTGACCAAGTAAGAACTGGTCTCATTACATCCAACAGGGACACATGTTATGTTGCTATATGCTATGATACCATGCCTGAGCCGGCTTACACCGGTCTATACTGTTTGACCCTTAGTTCTGTTTGACCCACCAATGGTAGTCCAAATTTTAAGTGTATTGTTGTGTCTCCTGTCACATTTTAACCCCTCCGTCCTACTCACATCTTTGCCTTTGGTCCTGCCACTCCAGAGCTCCCCCCCCCACCTATGCCCGGGCCCTGTTGATTGTGATAGCACTAGATGCACGGGCACACCTGTACCATGACAATCGGACTGTTCATGGGAGCTGCTCTTCAGATAGATTCCATGCGGAAAAAAGTGAAGTTCTCTCCTTCCTTTGCATTTTCATTTTACTTTTTCCTCACATCCACCTTCCCTATCTCCTCCCCACCCCAATCGCACCAGTTAGTTGCTAACCTCCGCACGTCAGGTGCTTTGGCGACACCGTCGCATTTCCACCCGGCTAATTCTCCCCTCTCTCCTCGGACAGTATTTCTTGCTGGACTCACACCTACTTCATTTATAACACCGGCCCACACCCTCTTTACATACCTACCCCCATGAAAGTAGTCTCCTGGAATGTGAAAGGGCTTAGGTCCCCCGCTAAGAGACTCAAAATCCTCCGACACCTACATAGACTGAAAACTGACATTGCCCTCCTCCAGGAAACCCACCTCAATTCCTCTGATCTCCAACGCATGAAAAAACTCTGGGTGGGCACTGTCCTGGGTTCAGACGCATCCAGTCGTAGAGCAGGGGTTCTTATATTGATCCACAAAAACCTCCCCTGCGAGATTATTCAGGTTGAATCAGATGTTCAGGGTCGTTTCCTTTCAGCACATGTTCGCCTTGCGAACAAGGAACTAGTGATATCCAATATCTATGCCCCTAATAGCCCTGGTAGGCCCTTCTTCGGCGACCTCTCCACCTGGCTCTTGCGCCATCCACTCACCCCACACATAATAGGGGGGATTTCAACACTATTCTCCACCCACTCGAAGACAGATCCACCCCTAAGCGACGCCTAAAATCACCAAAGACCACAGACCCGTCGATCCTTGCATCCACTATTGACTCCCTGCACCTCAAAGACATTTGGCGACTCTTACACCCGGCGGACAGAGACTTCACATTCTATTCCATCCCACACAATGTGTTCACCAGAATCGACTACATCTTCTGCACTGACAATCTCGTTTCGAATATCTCTGACGCCGTCATCCACGACATAGCCATTTCAGACCATGCACCCTTCTCGGTCTCTATTGATGACCCTGACCTCCACCTAAACCCCAGACTATGGCGCTTCCCTTCCTACCTCCACGACAATGCTGATTTTCAGCACTTCTTGGAAACGGCTTGGACAGAATATTCTACAGACAACTCACCCCACGTTGATCATCCTAGTCTCTTCTGGGAAGCCGGAAAGGCCTTCCTCAGAGGCCGGATCATCTCTTATGCTGCCTCATTCAAGAAACAGACCTTAGCCAACTTTAAGGCCGCAAGCGTCAGGCTCCGTCTGGCACAACGCGCTCTATACAACTCAGATTCCCCCTCACACAGGACCGAATGGCACACGGCAAAAACTGCCTTTGATTCATTAGCTGACACCGTTGAACGAATTAAAAGGGCCCACTTGGATGCCACACTCCACAAATTTGGGAATAAAGCAGGCAAGCTGCTAGCGCGGCTCTCTAAAGGCCCGTTCCGTCCTACACACATAACTTCCCTTAGAGACACCTCAGGCACCATCCACACTGCTCCAAAGGACATAAATAAAGTCATGCTACAATACTACTCCTCATTGTACGCACCGGACCCCATAGACAAGAAAGCTGCACAAGCTTTCCTTGATAGCATCTCCATCCCCACGATTACTCCTTCCCAGCTCGAGTCTCTCAACGCTCCTATTTCCCCACTCGAGATTTCCGACACCATCCGAAACCTAGCTCCCTCTAAGGCCCCAGGCCCCGATGGTTTCACAGGGATTTTCTTCAATCCTTTCCACACTTTTGCAGAACCTTCCCTCCTCAGAGTTTACAATGCTATATGGTCGGGCGGCCCTTACTTGCCAACAGGGAATCAAGCCATTATTAAACTACTCTCTAAGAAGGGCAAAGACCCCCAGGAACCGGGTTCGTACCGTCCCATATCTCTCTTGAATTTAGACGTCAAAATTGTATCCAAAATCATTGCCTCCAGACTAGCCACCATCATCCCCTCTCTAATCCACCCTGCCCAATCCGGTTTCGTAAAAGGGAGAACGGCCACTTTAAACATTCGTAAGGTGATGTTAGTCCTTGAACATGCCAAGCGCAACCCAAGAGGTGACCATGCCATCATCACTCTGGACGCAGAAAAAGCATTCGATAATGTCAGCTTCGAATGGCTCCAGCTAGTCCTATCCAAAATGCAGATCACAGGCTCATTCAACCATCTTGTGAATGCCATGTACGCCTCCCCCGCGGCCAGACTGGTAGCGGCTGGCCTCCTGTCTGAAGAATTCCGCCTCCACAAGGGCACGAGGCAAGGCTGTCCCCTATCCCCACTCCTTTTTAACTTGGCTTTAGAACCCCTGTCCCGGTACCTAACGCAGAAGGCCCCACTGCACGGCATCTGTGTTGGAAATCAGGAACTACGCTCTTCCCTCTTTGCGGACGATGTCCTTATATTCACATCTGACCCCTCCTCTGACATGTCCACCATTAAAGCGGTCTTCGATGATTTTCGGCTCTGCTCGAGTCTCCGCATTAATTACGGGAAAAGTGAAATTCTTCCCATAGGCTCTGACTCCAATCCACCCTGGGTCCACCATTCACCCTTCACAGTGGCTAAATCGCACATAACTTACCTAGGCATCAAGTTAGGGAAACTACCCTCCTCTATATACCACCTTAACTTTCCCCCTCTAATCAAAAAGATATCTCAGGAGCTGGATGGCTGGATGGATCTGCCTCTTTCGCTCCTGGGGAGATGCCATCTAGTGAAAATGGTCAGCTTTGCTCGCTTACTTTACCCGCTTCAGACGGTCCCGTTGCTTCTACAGCACAAGGACGTACAATCATTAAACAAGGCCATCTCAAATTTCATCTGGCGGAATAAGCGACCACGCATAGCTTTTGCAAAACTGCATCTCCCTAGACGCGAAGGGGGCATAAATCTACCAAATGTTAGAATGTACAACCTAGCATGCTTACTCCGGATAGGCTTGGACTGGATTGCACAGTCATCCCGCTGCTCAAACTACGCCCTGGAAAGTCTCATGGTTCACCCCTATTCGTTGGTGGCCCTTCTTCACTGCAAATGGAAAGCTGTCCCTTTACCCTTCCAGCACAACCTCCTGTTGAAAGATACTGCTATAGCCTGGAGGGAAATAAGGAAAACCTTGAAACTTTCCCCTTTTATGTCCAAATACCTCACAATCCAAGGGAACCCTCTTTTCCCACCTGGGATGGATTACAAATCTTTTCATGTTTGGGAGCAGAAAGGCCTCACGAAATTCTCCACCCTCTGCAACTTGGACACGGGGCGTCCCCATAGTTTCTCGACGATCGCAGAATCCTACTCTCTTCCCCTATCTCATGCTTTCCATTTTAACCAGTGCGTCAGTTTCATTCGGGATTCTTGCAGGGACGACCGCAAGAGATTTCAAGTTTCTTTCCCGGATTTACTCCTCCAAGCCGGCTCTTACGCTATCTCCGACATTTATAAACCCCTTCTTCAAAAATCCATCCCCTCGATCAAATCCTCCTCAGCAGCAAATTGGAGCAAAGACTTTCCATTCCCTGACATAGTGGACAAACTTCTACTGGGTTACAACAAGATTCATCAGCTCATCCCTAATGAAACGTGGAGGGAAACCCAACTAAAGATCATCCATCGCGCCTACATACCTTTCATCTCGGACAAGAACAGCTCGAGCGCTGCCGATTGTCCCCTCTGCCATCAACCACGACCATCACTCTCCCATCGTTTCTGGTTGTGCTCGTACATCTCCTTTTTCTGGGACCAAGTCATCTCCTATGTCTTCAAAATTACCCTATTGGTACTGCCAAAAGACCCCTTGCTCCTCATCTTTGGGTACTGGGACGATCAACTACTGCCATGGTCTCCTGACAACCGCCCACCCTATAAAGACTGGGTCCTGATATGTCTCTTAACTGCCAGAAGAGCCATCCTGAAGAACTGGATCTCGCCCTGCCGTCCATCTATATTGCAAATTGAGCAGGAGCTTCTGAGTTTGTTATACAAGGACAAAATTAACACAGATTTCAAACAAGAAGCCTCCCGATGGTACGCTTTTATGCGTTCGACACTGTCCACAAAAGACCTGGATGACTTTGCAAACGGCTCCTTCTCCTATTATCTCTAACTCCTTTAACCTCGCCGAGAACGCTCAGCGTATGCATTACTTTTTGGTGCGCCCCCCCCCCTCCCATTGCTCTCCCACCCCCCCCCCTTATTTTTATTTTATTTTGTCTTATATTTTATATTTTATATTTTATTTTACTATGTTTTGGTTGCTATGTATTTCACCTCGTAGCTCTGCTAGACCCTTTGACTGTGATCCGTCCAGCTATCCTGTTTCTGATTGCCGGGTCACTTGCTGTATTAACTCAATCTCTGTTTATGCACACTATCCACCTCTGTCTGGCTACGTGCTTAGAATCATCATTATATTTTTATATTTACATGCAGCTGTACCACACTGTTTATAAGAAAATGTACTATACTTGCTATCGAATCTTGTTCTGTATTATTTCTCTTTTTCTCTCAATAAAATCTTTTGAAAAAAAAAAAAAAAAGAGAAGAAGCAAAGCAAATCAGTAATATTTTTTTTAAGGTCACCCATTTATTTAAATGGACATCCTATGAACCAAGAACCAAAAATTAGGTATGCACTACTTTTTTGACACAGTCCACTACAATACATGGTAGCCCATTACTGAGTGTTGTGGTGCAGGTGTGTTCCTTTAGTGCATAGGTGTCCAACCTGTGGCCTGTCAGGTGTGGCGGAACTAAAAGTCCCACAAGGCATTGCAAGGCTAATCCCTTGAGGCTTTGTAAGGCTAGGAGTTTCAAGCACGCCTCCCAAAGGCAGAGGCATGATGGGACTGGAGGGTGTCAGAGATGCCTAACACAGGTGTCCAACACAGTTTTAACCACTTCGGGTCCGCGTTATCGTCGAAAGACGTGATCAGCGCAAACCTGAGGCGCCGGGTTGACGTCTTTGGACGTGACTTTCTTTCCCCGCTCCCAGCGTGTCCCCGCGAGCGCACATCAGCCAATCCCAGATCGTGCTGAATGGCCAATTGCAGAGGCCATTCAGCACTCGATCCAACGGTCCAATGAGAGATGATCTCAATTGTAAACAAATGAGATCATCTCTCATCGCTAGCTTTCTCTCCTCACACACAGCGTGTGAGGAGAGAAAGAAACAGCAACAAGTGAGTGAAAAAAAGTCAAACACAGTTTAAACACAGTTTAACACAGTTTAAACACAGTGCCACAGTCTCTGCCAGTGCCACCTGCCAGTGCAAATAGCCAGTGCCACCTGCCAGTGCATTCTTATCAGTGCCACCTGTCCCTGCCATCAGTGCCACCTACCCCCAGTGCCACCTGCCCCTGCCATCAGTGCCACCTGCCCCTGCCATCAGTGCCTCCTGCCCCTGCCATCTGCCGTAAGTGCCATATGCCATCAGTGCAATCTGCCATCAGTGCCACCTGCCAGTGCAATCTACCATCAGTGCCACCTGCCAGTGCAATCTACCATCAGTGCAACCTGCCTGTGCCACCTGCCTGTGCCACCTGCCTGTGCCACCTGCCTGTGCCATCTGCCATCAGTGCCATCAGTGCTATCTGCCCGTGCCACCTGCATGTGCCACCTGCCTGTGCCATCTGCCATCAGTGCCATCTGCCATCAGTGCTATCTGCCCGTGCCATCTGCATGTGCCATCGGTGCCATCTGCCATCTGCCCGTGCCAGCTGCCATTAGTGCTACCTGCCATCAGTGCTACTTGCCTTCAGTGCTACCTGCCATCAGTACTACCTGCCATCAGTGCCATCTGTCATCAGTGCCATCTAACATCAGTCCGTGCCATTTGCCGTCAGTGCCACCTGTCATTGTCATCAATGCCAACAATGGCTAAAAAATCATTTTCACTTGAGGAGGTGTATGAAATTATTGCGACTGATGAGAGCAATGGGGAGCTCTGCGATTCGGATTCCCCTGAAAATTCAGACAACGAATCTGACGTCACCTATGAGCCGATAGTCAGCAGTGGAGCAGAGACATCCTCGGAGGAGGAGGAGGAGGAGGAAGAAGAGGAGGAAGAGGAAGAAGAGGAAGAAGAAGAAGAGGAGGAGGGTCCACCCGCCAGAAGAAGGCGTATTGCTAAGGAGGCAGTGCCATCCACCAGCACCGCTGTGCCATCCACCAGAACCGATGTGCCATCCACCAGAACCGCAATACCTCAGCAAGCAAGGTCACGTACCAGTGGGGTGTCACCTCAGTCCCAAAGGGTTAGGTCCCATGCCAGCCTTCCCTATTCCCTTCAGAACCCCCTGTGGCTTCCTTCTAATTCAGGAGAAGCCAACATTCCCCCTTTCACTGCCCAGCCAGGAGTCCAGGTGGATACAGAAAATTTTGCCCGATTAACTTTTTTAATTTAATTTTCACCGACAACATGCTTGCCTCAATTGTGACCCAGTGCAATCTTTATGCACAACAATTTATTTCCAGTAACCCCACATCCCATTATGCCCGTCCCTTAGAGTGGAGAGCCCTAACAGTGGAAGAGTTTAAAAAATGTTTGGGCCTCATATTCTGTATGGGACTAAACCATAAAAAACCAACTACGTTCCTATTGGTCAAACTGCCCCATCTACCACATGCCCATCTTTTCCTCAAAAATGCCCAGGTCCAGATATCAATTGATCATGAGATTCCTACACTACAATGACAATACCCAGTGCCCTCCCCGAAATGACCCAAATTTTGATAAACTTTATAAAATTCGGCCACTACTTAATTATTTTTCCGAAATTTTCCCCCAGTTGTTTACCCCTGACCAACATATATGTGTAGATGAGTCCCTTATAAAATTTTCTGGCAGGCTGGGCATAAAACAATTCATTCCCAGCAAAAGGGCCCGCTATGGGGTGAAGCTCTATAAATTGTGTGACCGAGCCACAGGTTATACGTATGCCTTCAACGTATACAAAGGAAAGGACAGCCAGCTACACCCCCCTAATTGTCCAGACTACGTAGGAACCAGCGGGAAAATTGTTTGGCAACTCCTGAACCCACTCATGGAGAAAGGATACCACTTGTATGTGGACAATTTTTACACAAGTTTGCCCCTGTTCCGAAACCTTTTCCAAAAAAACACCCCAGCATGCGATCGAACCGAAAGGGCTTTCCTCAAAGTCTTGTCACCAAAAAATTAGAAAAAGGGGAGATGGCGAGTTTACGCACAGAGGAAGTTCTGGCTGTAAAATGGAGGGACAAAAGGGATGTGTACATGCTTTCTACCATCCACAACAACACATTTGTTGAGACCAGAACGAGGAATGGGCTAATCCAGAAACCTAAATGCATTCATGATTACAATAAGTTCATGGGGGGTGTCGATTTGAACGACCAGATGCTGGAACCCTACCTTTCCACCAGAAGATCATACCAGTGGTATAAAAAAGTTTCAATTTATTTGTTCAATTTGGCCGCGTACAATAACTATGTAATATATCGGAAATCCGCTCCAAGACCCAAATCCTACCTTTTCTACCTGCCCTTTTATACCCCAGCAACCCACCAGCAAACATTCGATCCGATGTGGTTAGCCGACTCAACAAGCGCCACTTTCCAGATAAATTCCCTCCCAGACCAACAGGCCAAAAATGGCAAAAAAGATGCAAGGTGTGCTCCAAAGCAGGAGTGAGAAGAGACACCACTTTTTATTGTTCCCAACCAGGCCTCTGCGTAGTTGGTTGTTTCGCCCGTTACCATACCTCACTAAATTATTAGTCACTTCCTGCCATTTACCTTCACACCCCTTATACCTCTGCTTATGACCCCGGCTTGTTATTTGACCACGATTCTGCCTACCGATTCTGTTTATACCTCTGCCTGATCTGGAACTGACCCTGGACTGTTATTTGACCACGCTTATGCCTACCGATTCTGTTTATACCTCTGCCTGATCTGGAACTGACCCTGGACTGGTTGACCATTCTTTTTGCCTGCCTCTTGGACTGATCTTTTACCCTGCCAGTGGACTAGTGGGATTCATAGCACAGGGGTCTCACATATGTGAGGGGCTCCAGAATTGTTTTTCTGGATGAAGAAAACAATTGTTTTTGTTTTCTCATTCTAGATTAGGGTCTGGTTGCCCGGAGGCTTCAAAGAGATTTGGGTGGGAGAAGCCTCTACCCCTGTCCCCATTCTGTCCTGAACGAGGCCCTACTTCTGCCTGTAGGACCTATGCCATCATGCCTCTGCCTGTTGCATGAATTGACCACCTGCACTAACCCTGACGGGACAGTATCCCTGCCTGGACAATTGTGTATGCCGTTGCTGACCAAGTCCCTGCCTGCTGCCTGGACCAGTGCTACCCTGCTGTGTAGAACTGTGCTACTATTACCACAGGTAATCTTTTGTTTACGCTTTTCTCAGCATAATGTATTTTGGGGTGTAACTCTTGGTATGTGCATGCTATGTGTCTCTGGAACACCTGACCGTGTTCCTTGCATGTTTGATCTCTGTATGTGGTCAGGCTGTGTAGAAGTCTCACACATAGGGTATCGTATTACTCAGGAGGAGTAGCAGAATGTATTTTGGGGTGTCATTTTTGCTATCTAAATGCTATGTGTTGGAAATATCTTAGAAACGGACAACTTTGTGTAAAAAAAATGCGTTTTCATTTTTTTTCCACGTGTTCCAAAAACTTCTGGAAAAAAATTAACCGTTCAAAAGACTCATTATGCCTCATAGATTATACGTTGGGGTGTTAGCTTTCCAAAATGGGGTCATTTTGTGGTTAATTTCATTGTCCTGGTGTTCCAGGGCCTTCAAAAGTGTAATAGGTAGTCAACTAGTTAGATGTGCAATTTATGCTCCTAAAACCCCTGATGGCGCTTCCTGCATGTTGGGCCTCCGTATGTGGCCAGGAAGTGAAAAAGTCTCACACATGGGGTATCGTTTTACTCAGGAGGAGTAGCAGAATGTATTTTGGGGTGTCATTTTTGCTATCTAAATGCTATGTGTTGGAAATATCTTAGAAACGGACAACTTTGTGTAAAAAAAATGCGTTTTAATTTTTTTTCCACGTGTTCCAAAAACGTCTGGAAAAAAATGAACCGTTCAAAAGACTCTTTATGCCTCATAGATTATACGTTGGGGTGTTAGCTTTCCAAAATGGGGTCATTTTGTGGTTAATTTCATTGTCCTGGTGTTCCAGGGCCTTCAAAATTGTAATAGGTAGTCAACTAGTTAGATGTGCAATTTATGCTCCTAAAACCCCTGATGCCGCTCCCTGCACGTTGGGCCTCTGTATGTGGCCAGGCAGTGAAAAAGTCTCACACATGGGGTATCGTTTTACTCAGGAGGAGTAGCAGAATGTATTTTGGGGTGTATTTTGTGGTATGCACATGCCATGTGAAATTAATAAGCTATTACAATGACAATTTTGAGAACATTTTTAAATAAAAAATAAAAATCTTAATTTTGCAAAGTATTGTGGGAAAAAATTACAACTTCAAATACCTCACCATGCCTCTTAATAAATACCTTGGAATGTTTACTTTCCAAAATTGGGTTATTTTGGGGGCATTTGTACTTTCCTGGCCTGTTGGGGTCTCAAGAAATGAGATAGGCCTTCAGTACATCAGGTGTAATCAGATGTGATAATTTTTTATGATTTTCACTATAGCTTGTAGACTCTAAAACTTTCACACAGACCAAATAATTTCGAAAAATGTTGGGTTATTTTTATCAAAGACATGTAGCAGTATAAATGAAGAAAAATTTATAATTTGCAAAATTGTATCACAGAAACTAAGAAAAAATCTTTTTTTTTCAAAATTTTCGGTATTTTTTTATTAATAGCGCAAAAAATAAAAAACCCAGAGGTGATCAAATACCACCAAAAAAAAGCTCTATTTGTGGGAAGAAAAGGACAAAAAAATCATTTAGGTATAGTGTTGCATGACTGAGTAATTGTCATTCAAAGTGTGAGAGTGCTGAAAGCTGAAAATTGCTCTGGGCAGGAATGTTGTTTAAGTGCCCAGTAAGCAAGTGGTTAAACAGATCAGTGGGCTGCACTCAGAGCCGGTTCACACTGGGACGGCACGACTTCGGGGGGCGACTCGGCAAGGCGTCCTGAAGATGACTTCAGAGGCGACTTGCAAAATTACTTCTGTATAGAAGTCAATGCAAGTCGCCCCGAGTCACCCCCAAAGTCGTACAAGAACCTTGTTCTAAGTCAGAGTGACTTGCGTCACTCCTATTAGAACGGTTCTATTGAATATAATGGGACGCGACTTGTCAGGTGGCTGAGTCGCCTGACGAGTCGCCCCAGTGTGAACTGGCTCTTAAGGAAACAGGCACTAAGGTAGGTGAGAATAATATATTTATTAAAGCTAGATGCAAACCAAACAACAGCAAACCAAAGACAAGTAAAACATACAAGAAATAAATACAAGAAAAAACAGCAAACCCCAAAACACCTAATCTAACTAACTAACTAATATATACAAGAACAGGGGCACCTATACATCAGCAAGGCAGGAATGAGAGACAAGGGGAAACAGGGCGGGCTTATTTACATCCAGCAGCTCACATCAAGTACAGCTTGATTAATGAAGAGTCCATCTACTGGGAGACACCCGCTGGTGGCCACCAGAATTACACGCTTTGTTGCTGGAAGCAATAGTCCCACCAGCAGGTGACCAAAGTTATAACACGGATCATGACAGAGGGCCACAGGTTGGACATCTATGCTTTAGTGCAGGGATCTCCAAACTACGGCCCTCCAGCTGCTGTGGAACTACACTTCCCTTGAGGCATTGTAAAACTCTGACATTCATAGACATGACTAGGCATGATGGGAATTGTAGTTCCTGAACACCTGGAGGGCCATAGTTTGGAGACTCCTGCTTTAGTGCGTTGAATGCTGGAACTACTTTACTAACATGAACATGGTGCCTTACCCTGCTGGGAGACATGCTCTGGTGGACATCGAAATTGCACATTTCCAGTCCCGGTACCATAGTACCACCTGTAGAGACTGTTGAAAATCTGCAAACTCCTGGCATATGGACTAAATTTTCATCAAAAATGTATTTATGTATTTATGTTTTGCATCCAGAAAGACATTTTGGTTTTCTTAATGAACTAAAGTAGAGAATTGTAATGGTATGCCCTACCTGTAAAAAAAATACATACACCCTACTTGAGTTATATGTCTGTATTTTTAATAATAATACTTCAATAACACCACAAGGATCACTTTAAGAGGCAGAGAGTATATCATTATGTTTTTGGATGTATAACCAGTAATGTTGGTACTATCTATATCCTGATTAATAACATTGACTGGATAAAAGGCATAAATATTTTTCAGCTGATGCAGCCCCATTTACCACCCAGGTGGGATAAGAGGATTACATTGGATGAGTGGTGCGTTGTCTCTCATTATACAGAATGTGTGGGATGCAACATATGAATTTAACAGAATTACAGTATATAGTAATTATATCTGTGTTGGTAGCCAGGACATAGAGACATGCTTTTGTCTGTTGAGGACTGATACCTAAAGTAAACCCGACTGATATGACTGATATGACAGATATGTGAATGAAAGGTACAAAAGGGTGCAACAAGTGTAAATAATGTCCATATAAACACCAATAAATGATTTAGTGAAAAAAAAACACAGATCCAAAAAAACGTGACCCCACGGCTGGGCTTAAAGAGACACATACAGGTACGTGCTTGTGCACCGGTGCCATCCTATTGACGTATATCAGCGTGAAGGGGTCCTTAAGTGGTTAAGAAGGATCCTGAGAGAATCTTTATATGCCTGAATGCCAAGTATGGCCGCTTAAATCTGGTGAGCGCATGTTGATTGTCACTTCGGGTGAAGCACTTTAATATGCACGTTGCACTTTCTGAGAGCACGGTGGTTGGAGCTTAAATCTGGAACACGGCAATCTCGCTACCAGTTCTACATTTGCAATTATTTGAACTTTTGTTTGGATCTAAGTTTTTTGGATCTTTTTTTTGACATTATTTACACTTGCGCCCTTTTGTACCTTTCTTTCACAGTTGTATTAGGCACTCACTAATTTTTGGAGCTGCACTTGTAATTTTGTATTGATAATTTAAAATTTTCATTATTATTGGTGCCATTTTCCACATTTCTCTATATGACTGATATGTGCTTTTGAAAAATGTTCCCCCCATTTAGGTATGTGATGTGTCAGGAAAGCTATGTGTCAGGAAATTGATGTGTCAGGACACTATATTTGGTGCCCTTAGGCCACGTACATACGATCAAATATATCTGCTGAAACTGGTCCGATGGACCGTTTCAGCAGACATCTCCGATCGTGTGTACGGGCTAGCGGACATGTTTTCCCAGCAGACAAATTTCAAAGCATGCTTTGAAATTTGTCCGCCAGAGACATGTCCGTTGGATATGTCTGCTGGTTAGTACACTAACCAGTGGACAGAAATCTCCGCACATGCGTCAAATGGATTTGACGCATGCGTGGAAGTATTTTACTTCTTGGAGTGGAGACGTGGCGGCGTCAACGTCACCGCCACGTCACCGCGTCCTCAGCCCGAGGGGATTTTCATCCGATGGTGTGTACATGCCATCGGACCAAAATCCGATGAGACATGTCCGCTGCAAACGGTCCGTCGGACATGTTTGAGCGGACATGTCTCATCATGTGTACGCGGCCTTACTGTTTGGTTGTGGAATTATATCTACAAATCAGATGATTAAATGTATTGGCTTTCAATAGTGATGTAGAGATTGCATTAGAAATGTATTATAATCTGAATTCTGAAAAAAATACCTATAGATTATCTAAATGTCATGGGGCTTAAAGAACTGATATCCATTTAGAGAAATGATAGACACGAGAGACCACTTTAAAGTTTGCCATAGATGGAGCATTTAAAATAACAAGTAAATAAAAAAAAACAATGAAATGATTCCCTCATCCACATATTCCAGGTGGATGAGGGAATCCTCCCCACTGCACTGTTGTATTCTGACAGCGGGGACTCCTCCACTGTCAGAAAATCTTGATCAACACTGTATCCAATTGGCTGAAGTGTTGATCGAATACAAAATTTCCAAAATTACCATTCATGAGAAGTTGATTAGTATATTGTCTCATGAACAGGAATGACCTTGGATGGATCACAATTTGGCCTGTCCCTGTTGTACTGATTTTAGGTTAAATATGTTGAGTTGTGCAATTTTCCAATGTTTCTCCTTTGATTTGATGGTTTTATGTCATCTCAGCACTTAAAATGAGACAACAAATGATAAGAATTTTTTTTTTTTTTTTTTTTTTTTTAAAGTGTATTTTTTGTGCGTGAACTCGAGAGAGAGGAGCCGGACTGCAGGAGTTGGGAGTAGGCAGACCCTCCCCCCGGAGGCATTCGCCATCCTTCTCCATGCCCCTGGTGGCAATGGCGGGTGTGAAGGGGGGCCTCCCACTCACCCCGCCCTACCTGCTCCTCTTGGGAGCCCAACTGGGGCCCAACGGGACCCCAATGGGGCAGAGGGACTCCCCCTATGAGGGAGTGAGGGGGCCTAGCCCACCCAGCCAGCCCCGTAGGTCCTTCGCCTCTCTTTATTTTAGGAGACCGCATGGCCAAAGTGCATGTGTTTTAAACCAATTTTGTGTGCGTGCAAGTGTGGTGGTTTTTGGGGGGGGGGGGGTGGGCGTACTAAGCACAGGCGTACCTTGCATAGCACACCCACCGGGAGCCGGGCTGAGACCACCAAACTCAATTCACATGTAGCCGAGACCGGGATCCGAACCCTTGGCTGCAGAGGTGAATGGCTTGTCAACGCAGTGCCAATCACGTTGAGCCACCACAGCGATGATAAGAATTTTTATAGGTCTGGGTCCTTGGTTTATTTAGCTTGTTCTTTAAATGTTTACACTACCCTATTCCTACAATCATGTAATGATAGGCAGCACTATCTCTACACTATATACTTTCAGAGCTACTTGAACAAGCTCAATTATTAATTTGGGGGAGTTTTATGATGGATCCCCTTTAGGTTCTAGTCATATTTGTATGTACTGGTAAAGTATTGGTTTATATTCTTCTTTTTCTTTTTAAAAATAATAATAATATTTTTTTTATTATTATTATTATTATTATATATATTTTTTTTATGTTTTGGATAGGGTAAACACTCATTTCAAGCACTTTTGAGCTGCATGTGTACAGATAAGCCTCGTATACACTATTAGTAAACACTAAAGTTAGTGTGAAACGCGTCAACGGTCCTAGGTTCCATTGCTGTAACTTGTAGTGCCTGTTTCCATTTTTTTACATTAAAGTTACATTGGATTAGGGTGCAGCTGTCCTAATCATATTTTGTTCTTATTTGCCATGTGCACTGCCAGCACCCTCTGTTCCTACCAAATAAGACCTGCCTGGAGCGGCAATTTTTGTCTCTTAATAAGCCTCATACACACGCTCAGTTTTCTCGGCGGTAAAAAGTCAGCCGAGAAACCGAAGGGAAATCTGAGAACCCAGCAGGAAAACTGCCATGGAGCTTTGGCCGGAAATCCTGGCCGTTTGTATGCTCCATCCTCGCAGTCTGTCCCATAGGTAAGTAGTAGATCTGGTGGGAAAAAAAAACGCTGGGAATCCCAATGGGAAAATAGAGTGCAGGTTTCTCTATTTTCTTGCGGGATTCCCGGCTGTTTTTCTGATGGGAAAACTGCGAGGAAGCATACACACATCTGGTTTTCCCAGTAAAATGCTCTCCTGGCAGTCTTCCTGCCAGCAAAACCGGTAGTGTGTACGAGGCTATAAGGTGGTTTCCTTATCAGAAATGAATATTAAACCTCTCCAAAAGATTGGATTTCCTGTTTTGGAGAGCTGTAATAAAAGGAGGTGTCCTCATTGGAGGATTTACACTTACCTTAATATTTTGTGATTCCCCCCTTACTTCACATGCCCTTAGTGAGGACTTATGCCCCGTACACATGATCGGTTTGTCTGATGAAAACGGTCTGATAGACCGTTTTCATCAGACGAACCGATCGTGTGTCAGCCCCATCGTTTTTTTTCCCATCAGTGAAAAAACTTAGAACCTGTTTTAAAATTATTTGGTGGTTAAAAAACTGATGGAAAAAAACTGATTGTCTGTGGGGAAATCCATAGGTTAAAAATCCACGCATGCTCAGAATCAAGTCGATGCATGCTTGGAAGCATTGAACTTAATTTTTCGCTGTAGTGTTGTACGTCACTGTGTTTGGACACGATCGGATTTTTGACTGATGGTGTGTAGGCAAGACTGATGAAAGTCAGCTTCATTGGATATCCAATGAAAAAATCCATCGGATTAGATTCCATCAGATTTTCGATCGTGTGTACAGGGCTTTAGAGGTGCCTCTTTTCTTTTGTATACCCTGTAAAAAAATGCTTTGATATAAAAGTGCTTTGGATTACAAGCATGTTTCTGGAACGAATTATGCTTGCAAATCAAGGTTTTACTGTAATGCATGTGCAGACCTGCAAAGCTCATATATAATTTAATGTATTGCAAGGGAAATCATGTCTCTAATTTATTGTAGTGTGATTTTCATACAATTAAAATTACTAACTACAACTCAGATCTGTCATCATATAAATAATTTCCCTAAAGAAAAACAGTAATAAATCCCATGGAAATATAATTGAGCGCCTCAAATTCCCCATGGGTCCTTGTAATTCATTCAGTTGTCTTTAAAAAGCCACAATACTGGACAGAAATTCAGCATTTAAAGAAGAAACGCGTATAGTCGTTTTAAATTGTCATATTCCGTTGAAAGGTTATGGAGGAAAATGTAACCACAATTAACACATTCCACCTCTTTGGATTTCAGACACCGGAAAATACCACATTTTTTATGTTTTTTCTTTTACTTATAATATATTGTTTCACACTGTGTGGAAATGTTCTGATCATCATTTTGGTGTCCAGCTACAAAATTCTTCATTCTCCCATGTACTTCTTCCTCACCCAGCTATCGTTATCAGATATCTTATTAGCAAGTGACATTCTTCCTAACATGCTAAAAGCATGTTTAGTAAAGGAGGTCATATTATCTTTTTCCGATTGCCTCTCCCAGTTTTATTTCTTTTGTGTTGCAGAAATTTTAGAGAGCCTCCTTCTGACTCTGATGTCCTACGACAGATATTTGGCCATCTGTAAACCATTGCGTTATGGTTTGATCATGAATCACCAATTCTGCTGTATTTTGGTCATTACCTGCTGGACAGTATGCATTTTAATTTCACTGGTGTATCCAATAACCATCTCTAAATTACAGTTTTGTGGTCCCAACATGGTTGACCACTTTTTCTGTGATCTTGATCCAATTATTAAACTTTCCTGCTCAGATACAGCAATTATTCAGATAGAAGTAATATTGCTGAGCGTTCTTTTTGCTGTCATCCCATTTTGCATCATCGTTGGATCGTATGTTTGTATTATAGTTACTATATTCGAAATGCCATCTATTATGAGCAGGAAGAAAGTTTTCTCAACATGTAGCTCCCAGCTGTCAGTTATCTCCATCTATTATGGGACCACAGCTTGTGTTTACTTGGTACCCAACAGAGGACAGTCAAGGAATATAAGTAAATTTCTGTCATTACCATATACTATAGTTACCCCATTGATGAATCCGATTATTTATAGTTTAAGGAATAAAGACCTGAAAAACGTGATTAAAAACGTTTTTAACAAAGGGTTAAAATGAATTTCCCCTTAAGGTTAAAAATGGTGCTTAAAGGCTCAGTTCACCTTTGGAACATATTACATGCTACACCTGTGTTTAGGCAGGAATGTGCACAGGAATACTGCATAATTTTTTTTTTACAATTCCTGTGATCTTGATCATTTCTACAACATTCTTCAACTGATACATTAGGTTTTAAGCTAGAACTATTATTCTGAGTGTTTTTCATGCTGTCATTTTAGTTGTTGTTATTAATGTATCATATATTTATATTACGGTGAACTTTTCTTAATTCCTTCTATTACTGAGAGATGGCAATGTTTGTATACATAGTTCCCAGTTCACTGTTTTCTCTATCTATTATCCAGTTTGTGTTTATATATTACCCAGTAGAGAACAGTCATGAAATATAGTTAAACTTCAGTACTAGACATGTGCATTTGTTTTCGTCCAAATTTCAGGTATTTTCGTTATTGTTTTAACAAAATCAAACGCACAGAATACGAAAACCAAAATATCCGACATAAACAAATGCTTTATTTTTGTTTTCGTTGGTCAGATGTGCCTAACCTTAACTCTATTAGTCCAAGATTATTCTACATAGAGAGAAAAGATTTGACATTATAGAGAGAAAAGAGTTAAACATTATAGAGATAAAAGTTTCGACATTATAGAGAGAAAAGATTCAACATTATAGAGAGAAAAGATTCAACATTATAGAGAGAAAAGATTCAACATTATAGAGAGAAAAAATTCGACATTATAGAGAGGAAAGATTCGACATTATAGAGAGAAAAGATTTGACATTATAGAGAGAAAAGAGTTAAACATTATAGAGATAAAAGTTTCGACATTATAGAGAGAAAAGATTCAACATTATAGAGAGAAAAGATTCAACATTATAGAGAGAAAAGATTCAACATTATAGAGAGAAAAAATTCGACATTATAGAGAGAAAAGATTGGACATTATAGAGAGGAAAGATTAAAAAGTTTAGAGAGAAAAGATTCGACATTATAGAGAGAAAAGTTTCGACATTATAGAGAGAAAAGATTTGACATTATAGAGAGGAAAGATTCAACATTATAGAGAGAAAAGATTTGACATTATAGAGAGAAAAGATTTAACAATATAGAGAGAAAAGATTCAACATTATAGAGAGAAAAGATTCAACATTATAGAGAGAAAAGATTCAACATTATAGAGAGAAAAGATTCAACATTATAGAGAGAAAAGATTTGACATTATAGAGAGAAAAGATTTGACATTATAGAGAGAAAAGATTCGACATTATAGAGAGAAAATATTCAACATTATAGAGAGAAAAGATTTGACATTATAGAGAGGAAAGATTCAACATTATCCCCTTAAGGACCGCCGCATGTACATTTATGTTGGCAGAATGGCACAGACAGGCACATCAACGTATATATACGTTGCTGCCTAGACGCGGGTGGGGGGTCCGATCGGGACCCCCCCGGTACATGCGGCGGTCCCCGTGGCTTCAGGAGCGATCCGTGCTGAGGGGGCGGCTGTTTGTTTTTGTCCACCCCCTCCGGATCGCTCCCAGCCAATGTGCGCGCTCCCCCTGCAGTGCACTTCCTCCTCATGTGTAAACACAGGAAGAGGGAAGTGATGTGATCTCTGCTCTCTGTGTTTTTTTCAACCGCTGCTGAGGAGAGATCACATCACATAGTAAGTCTGCACAACACTACACCAGCACACACAGGCACCCTTGTGATCACCCCCCCACCCCCCTGTCACAGTGTCACTGAATGCAGTGAACATATATGTACTGATCACTGCATTTAGTGTCAGTGTGACAGTTAGTGTGACAGGCAGTTAGTGTTAGGTTCAGGATAGCCCCGTACCCCCCCTAGTAAAGTTTTAACCCCTTGATCACCGCCCTAGTTAACCCTTTCACTCCCTATTGCCAGTGTCACTAAGCGATCATTTTTCTGATCGCTGTATTAGTGTCGCTGGTCCCGCTAGGTAGCTATTTTTTTATTGCGATTTTTTTTTTACTAAAGACATGTGGCTAAATACATTTTGGCCTAAATGTTTGACTACAATTTAGTTTATTTGATTTTTCTTATAACAAAAAGTAAAAAATATATTTTTTTTTTCAAAAATGTCGCTCTATTTTTGTATATAGCGCTAAAAATAAAAATCGCAGAGGCGATCAAATACCACCAAAAGAAAGCTTTATTTGTGGGAAGAAAGGGACGCAAATTTTGTTTGGGAGTCACGTCGCACGACCGCGCAATTGTCTGTTAAAGTGACGCAGTGCCGAATTGTAAAAACCCCTTGGGTCATTTACCAGCGTATTGGTCCGGTCCTTAAGTGGTTATAGAGAGAAAAGATTCAACATTATAGAGAGGAAACATTTGACATTATAGAGAGAAAAGATTCGACATTATAGAGAGAAAAGATCGCTGCAGGAATTGGGTGGGGGAAGTAAAAAAAAAATAATGATGATGATGAATGTTATTGGCTGATTCTAACCAAAGAGGAGGAGCAGTAAAATAGCTAGAACTAACTTGACAATTCAACACGAATGACGAAGATTCGACAAAGCATTGAAAAACGTTGAATCTGTCATCGAAGGCTTATAGTGTCTGTTGATAGTTCTAATGCCGTGTACACACGATTGGTCCATCCGATGAGAACGGTCTGATGGACCATTTTCATTGGTTAACCGATGAATCTGACTGATGGTTCGTCGCGCCTACACACCATCGAATTACGGCTACAAGGCGGTTCCTTAACTCTGGGAGGACGTCTATTGATGTCCTGCCAGAATCGCGCTCTCGGCCGTTTACCTCATGATCGCTCCGTCCAATGACGGAGCGATCACATGTAAACAAACCGGCGTCATTTGATGACGCCGGTTCCTCCCTCCTCTCTCTGTATCGATCGGTACAGTATGAGAGGAGAGCACGGATGGCAGAAGCACTGTGGGATGGATCTGTGACTATTGCAGTCACAGATCCATCCATCCCTGCTCAGCCATCCCTGCATTAACCCCTGCAATACTCTTCCTTCTCTGCGCAATACTCTGCAATACCCCCTGCGCAATACTCTGCAATAACCCCTGCACAATACTCTGCAATAACCCCTGTGCAATACTCTGTAATAACCCCTGCGCAATACTCAGCAATACCCCCTGCGCAATACTCTGCAATACCCCCTGTGCAATACTCTGAAGTACCCCCTACGCAATACTCTGAAGTACCCCCGCGCAATACTCTGAAGTACCCCCGCGCAATACTCTGAAGTACAACCGCGCAATACTCTTAAGTACCCCAGCGCAATACTCTTAAGTACCCCCGCGCAATACTCTGCAATACCCCCTGTGCAATACTCTGCAATACCCCCCCACAATACTCTGCAATACCCTCCACAATACTCTGCAATACCCCCCGCACCAATACACTGCAGAACCCCCGCACCAATACTCTGCAGTACCCCCGGACCAATAATCTGCAGTACCCCGCACCAATACTCTGCAATACCCCCCCACAATACTCTACAATACCCCCCCCCCCACAATACTCTGCAATACCCCGGCCAATACTCTGCAATACCCCAGCCAATACTCTGCAATACCCCGGCCAATACTCTGCAATGCCCCGGCCAATACTCTGCAATGCCCCGGCCCATACTCTGGGGGAAAAAATGTGTTTTAACCACTTCCTGCCCACCGGCCATCATATGACGTCCTTGACTTTGTGCAGGGATATCTGAATGATGCCTGCAGCTACAGGCATCATTCAGATATCATCTTTTTCAGCCGGAGATTCTCTACACCATAAGAACAATCATGGTGGCTGTTCCGCCTCTTGATCATTCTTATAGGAGGCAAAAGGGGATGTCCCGACTCCCTTCGCCCTCCGGTGCTTCTTCCGATCGATCGGGACTGCGACATTATAGCGAACACATCAGACACTTTTGATACATTTTTGGGACCATTCACATTTATACAGTGAACAGTGCTATAAATATGCATTGATTACTGTATAAATGTGACTGGCAGGGAATGGGTTAACCTTCTAACCTTCTAACTGTAGGGGGAGGGGAGTGACTGGGGAAGGTGACCGATCTGTGTCCCTATGTACTAGGAGCACAGCATCGGTCTCCTCTCCCTGACAGGAGAAAACACAGAGCTCCACGTCCCTGCTCAGTTACTGGGCAATCGTGGGTGCCCGGCGGCCATCGCGGCTTTAAATAACAGGACGTCATAAGACGTCCTGTCAGAACAATAGGGTATTCCGCCAGCCGTCATTTGACGGTGTGCGGTACCCTAGTGGTTAAATAACACAATCAACTATTGAAATATGTTTTTAAGACATTTTTGAATGTGTATTTCATTCAAGATTTAAAATAATACTTAAGTATATCACATATGCAGGGTACACTGAAAAAAATATATATATTTTAGACAGTAATGATTATAAGTCGGTTGTTAAATACTAATGCTTTTTTTTATATTAAAATGCTTTTAACTATCTGTATACAATCTTCAGAACCATTTTAAACTATAGCAAGCCTTCCAAACATTAGAAAGTGTTGTTGGAAGTCCTTAAATTTGTTTACATGTGGTGAAACTATTGACTGTTAGCTATTTGTTTTCTCTGGTTATGAATGCCTCTCGTAGTACCGGAAAATAAAAAAAATAAATGCAGTACTATCTAGGTTTTTATTTTTGTAATGTGTATTTAATTACTTCAATGCAACTGCTATGACAAAGCTATTTTTTAGCTCTTATGTTATTGTTTGCTTCCTCAGGAGTTGTCAAGCTGTACGATGTTTGGTATAATATTAAAACAAAAAGTTGGACATTTTTTTCATTGACTTGAAGGCATATACTAAAAGTGTACAGACAATAAAAAAAACACTACAGATTATACAGCCCCTTTGTCTTTATTTGGTATCTGTCAGCTTGATGATACATGAAAATAAAAAAATAATAATAATAAATAAGCATTAACCTTATGCTTATGCCTAAGACCCCTTTCACACTGAGACGGTTTTCAGGCATTTTAGCGCTAGAAATAGCGCCTGTAAAGCACATGAAATCCGCCTCCCATGTCACTGGAATGTGAAAGACGTGAATGTGATAGCCCGAGTGCTTTCACTCTGGGGCGGTGGGCTTGCGGTATGTTTGAAAAAGTTGTGCAAGCAGCATCTTTGGGGCGGTTTGGGAGCGCTGTTAAAAAAAAACGCCCTGTCCATTGCCATGAATTGCGCCTGAAAATCACTTTAATAGCACCCCGCTAGTGGACGAAAAGCACTGCTTAACCACTTCAATACCCGCCTATAACGGATCGTCCCAAACTCCGCTTAAGTTCTTCCGTCATATACCGCTTCCTATCAGTCTGGATATAGATATCAGATATTCCAGCTGCTCTCAACACACAACAAGACAAGACTTTCTTGTCTGCTTAACATGGAGTGTTTAATAGAACCAAGAATACAGTCTTATATAAAGTTTAAAGAGGAGGTAACCAGAACATAAATTAACATGAGCTAATTAACTAATCATTTACCCAGACGAGGTGACTTCGAGATATGACCTTTCAGAGTAGACGTCCTGTCTCTGCATTCACCTGCTATACAATACAGATTATCATAAGTGCATTTTTTTTTATTTAAACATTATTAAAATCCCTGCTCCTGGAGCAGTGATTTTAATGATGCTTAAATAATAATAATAAAAAAATTCCTTTAAATATTGTACCTGCTGGGTGTCTATAGTTTGCCTGTGAAAACGTCTTTGAGAACCCGGGTCTTGCCCGAGGGAACATGTATCAATGGAAAAAAGTTTTAAAAACGGTCATTTTTTCAGGAGCCCTGCACCTGAATGACCCTGCACCTCACATGACGTCCTGTCATTTAAATCGGCTAGGGGCACGCGCGCGCAGCCAGCGGCGTGCGCACGCACCCGTCGCGTCACTGAGAAGCCTATGCGTGTGCCCGGCGGCCGCGATGGCCGCCAGGCACACGCGATTGCCAACAATTGAGCTGGCACGTGGAGCTCTGTGTGTAAACACAGAGCTCCACGTCCCTGTCAGGGAGAGAGGAGACCGATTGTGTCCCTTTTACATAGGGACACAATCGGTCACCTCCCCCAGTCACCCCCCCTCCCCCTACAGTTAGAACACACCTAGTATACACATTTAACCCCTTCCCCGCCCCTAGTGGTTAACCCCTTTCCTGCCAGTTACATTTATACAGTTATCAATGCATATTTATAGCATTGTTCACTGTATAAATGTAAATGGTCCCAAAAATGTGTCAAAAGTGTCCGATGTGTCCGCTATAATGTCCCGAAAAAGAAAATCGCAGATCGCCGCCATTCCTAGTAAAAGTAAAATAAAAAATAAATCATAATTATGTCCCCTATTTTGTAGGCAATATAACTTTTGCGCAAACCGTCACTATACGGTTATTGCGATTTTTTTTTACCAAAAATATGTAGAAGAATACGTATAGGCCTAAACTGAGATAAAAAATGTTATTTTTTTTTTAAATGGGATATTTATTATAGCAAAAAGCAAAAAATATTGGGCCAGATTCAGGTACATCTGCGCATTATTGGACCGGCGTAGCGCACCGCCTTTACGTTAGACTTGCGCAATGTAGCCGCGCAATCACCCTATTCTCGTCGCTTTTACGCACAAAATTGCGCATGCGTAACGTTATTTCAGAGGCGTAAGGCGGAGTATTACAAATTGGGAAGGACGTGGGCGTGTTACATTGAAATGAGCCGTGACCCCATGCAAATGAAGGGCCGGCCGGCTCGCGCATGCGCGCTTGAAGCAGACCATGGTCAGCACCTCTGTGCGCATGCTCACAACTCGGGAACGGCACAATCAGTGAAATTGGAAGTGGACTAGGGCAACTTAGGCCTCGTACACACGAGGGGATATGTCCGCTGAAAACGGTCCGATGGACCGTTTCAGCAGACATCTCCGCTCGTGTGTATGGGCTAGCGGACAGATTTCTCCACCCGACAGATTTCAAAGCATGCTTTGAAATCTATCCGGTGGGAATCTGTCTGCCCGACATGTCTGCTGGTTAGTACACTTACCAGCAGACATGTCGTCCCCCACCGCCGCCGCGCCGCCGCCGAATGGATTCGGCGCATGCGTGGAAGTGTTTAACTTCCTGGTGCGGTGACGTGGCGGTGACGTGGCGGCTTCAACGTCTCCGCGGACCGTTTTCATTGGATATGTCCGATCGTGTGTACGAGGCCTTAGTGAACTACGCAGGCAGCATAAATAGACAGACACAAACGCACTTCCTTTGCAAAAGTACATCCCTTTGTATCCCTCCCTATACAGCAAGGTGCTTTTGTTTATTAGCATTTGTTTGTTTGCTTGTGACGTGTCTTTGAGATATTTGGGGACTGTTTTGCAGAGTGATTTTTGTCTTTTATGTGTTTTCTTTGTTGTTATTTTGTTTAAATTATATTTTTGCTGAGCATTTTTTATTTTTGCTCGTCATTTATTTTATTTTTTTGGTTCTGTTTGTGTATGATTTTGGAATGTGGGGGTGATATTCCTGCGGGAAAAGGGGTGTCACCCTCATTTGTGGTGGAGAAGTGAAACCCAGGTCTGTGTGAATGGTGTATGAATGTTCAGTGACATAATTGGAGCCGTGGCGTGGCGTTGCTGCTCACAAGTCCTGCATGGTGGACTGGTGCCAATCCAATGTGATGAGGATGTGGGGTGTGTGTGCTAGGGACCACAGTGGTGTGCATGCATGCATTCTCATTGTGCCATGATTAATGTGTGTGTTTAACGTGCAAAGATGCATACGGTATGTGAGCTGGCATGAGATGGGGCCATGAGATGGGGTCCCAGTGCATATGCAGAGTCACCTTGAAGGGAAAAGACAGGAGGATGTTATTAGTGCATGTGCCCCTTGTGATTTCAGCATCATGGGGGGGGGACAGTCATGCCTGCCACCCATGTCACTCACCAACCAGCCAGCTGTCCCCATACATGTTCTGTTCGAAATCTGTGGGGATGGGGCTCTGATTGTATATGTAGCTGTCATGGGTGTCATGGGTAGTGCCATGTGTTGGGCTGCTGATGTCCTCCTGCAAGGTTGTGGTTAATTCCATGATGGCATGAGGGGTGAATCTGAAGATGCGAGACACCTCAGAATCACTCATGCCATAGATGTCTATGCGTGTGTGATATATCAAGTGAAGAGTGAGGGGCTTGTATCAGATAAGAATATTGTATTAGATTAGATTAAATTGTAAAGTTTATATAAGCAAATAAAAAGTTAAAACAAAAAAAAAAAACACCTCCCGTGCCCTATTTAGGGCCCTCCTTAGTGCCCTCCTCAGTGCCCTCCTCCTTCTTTGCTCATCTAAAGTCAGTAGTATAGCTATGAGCATGGATGCCACTGGCATGTTGGCATACAGTTTGTTGGGCAACACGTATGACTGCTCAGCTCCTCACTAACAGTGTTGCTTTATCTGACATGTAGACGATTTTTCTCTTTTTAGACCAGCTTTTATATGGTATGATTTTAGACATGACATTTTGCTGTTGCGCACACTGCGTAGCCTGCGCTGCCCCAACGCTCTTTTGTGGATCCCCGTAAGTCCCTCATTAGCATATTTGACTAGCAAATCAATGGTCTGTCTAGCGCAGTTTTGCGCAGACGGATGCGCCTGTCTAACAAAATTACGCTGGACAAAAAAAGTAGATTTCTTGCGTATCTCGTTTTGGGGATGCCGTGCATCGAAACGCACGCGCACATTTAGACTTATGCACGCGCATCTCCTGTTGCGCAGGCGTAATCGCTCTGTGAATCTGGGCCACTGTGTCTTTTTTCAAAATTGTCGCTCTTTTTTGGTTTATAGCGCAAAAAAAAAACGCACGGGCGATCAAATACCACCACAAGAAAGCTCTATGTGTGGGGAAAAAAAGGACGTCAATTTTGTTTGGGAGCCACGTCGCACGACCGCCCAATTGTCAGTTAAAGCGACGCAGTGCCGGAAGCTAAAATTTTGTCTGGGCAGGAAGGGGGTGTAGGTGCACAGTAGGCAAGTGGTTAAGTCAGTTCACACTGACAGCACATTACATGGTAAGACCTACCCTGAAAATAAGTCCTACTGTGTATTTTGTTGCCAAAATTAATATAAGACCCGGGCTTATATACCGTGTTTTGGAGAAACACGGTAGCAATGTGATATTATGGACCAGCAAAGGGCAGCCTGGCAAGCATAAAAAAATAATAAAAAACATACAGAACTCTGATATTTTGACCTACTAATAATAAATAACTAAGAAATGGTACATTGAAAAAATATCTAAAATGTATTTCCCTATAGGTCAATCCCATGAAGGAATCAATATGACTTTATATTCCCAGCGGTTCTATGCCATTTATTCAGCTTACCTATATAAGACACAATAATACATGATCCTTATATATTTCTACATCTAGATGGAAAAATACAATGTTTGTGAATCTGCTGAACAGTGTGTTTTATTATTATTATTTGCTGCTTTATGTAAGTAAATTATAAAAGATTTACATGTGACCATAGTCTCAGATCGCAAGGATCATGAGCTTTATTTTAGCCACATAACTATAATGTTTAAATATAATTGGATTTAGTTAAAATGAGTTGTCACCTTTTGTAAATGATTATCCTTATCCTGGTTATGTTATGCTTGTCAAATAAATCTAATGACAATCTTTGGATATTAAATTATTGTGATTTTTAGCTATTTTTTGCTTGAGGTGACTTGTACACCTCAAGCAAAAAATGCAACAAAAACAAGTACGGTCCGTGATATATATTAATTTACAATTTTCAAGGTGTACCCCCTTCTTCTAAGGCTGCATACACACGATCAGACCGGTTCGATAAAACTGGCCTGAAGACCAGTTTCATCGGACCAAATCGATCGTGTGTACGGCCCATCGGACCGTTGTCCTTCGGACCAAAGTTTTAAAACTTGCTTTAAAATCGGTCCGATGGACACCTGTCCGTCGGACCAAAACGATGGTTAGTACACAAAAGCACCAGACCAAAAACCTGCGCATGCTCAGAATCAAGTCGACGCATGCTTGGAAGCATTGAACTTTGTTTTTTTAGCACGACGTTGTGTTCTACGTCACCGCGTTCTGGCCCGATGGGATTTTGGACTGATGGTGTGTATGCACATCAGACCATCAGACCACCTCAGCGTTGGTCCGATGAAAACGGTCCGTCGGACCAGTCTCATCGGTTTGGTCTGATCGTGTGTACGTGGCCTCAGATTTACCGTATATACTTGAGTATAAGCCAACCCGAATATAAGCCGAGGCACCAAATGTTACCACAAAAAACTGGGAACACGTATTGACTCATGTATAAGCCTAGGGTGTCCATCTGCATGACTCACTGTGCCTCACTTTGCCTCACTGTGTCCATGTTCATGCCTCACTGTGCCCATGCCTCACTGTGCCCATGCCTCACTTTGCCCATGCCTCACTGTGTCCATGACTAGACTGATGTTTAACATAAGAGTGGGGCTACATATGTGCCAAGTTTGGGGTCCAGGGGGTACCGGGTCCCCAAAGTCACCAGTGAAATGACCGTTTAACATAGGAGTCTATGGAAGGGGTGCCCAGCTTTGAAAAATTGGTGCTCCCCGGCCAGGTCCCCAAGGTCCAGAAGATCAGGCGCAAAAAGGTGACTCGGGTTTAAGCAGAGGGGGGCATTTTCAGCACAAAAAAGTGCTGAAAAACTCGGCTTATACTCGAGTATATATGGTAAGTATGCCTTATGCCACTTACACACGATCGGAATTTCAGACAACAAATGTTCGATGTGAGCTTTTGGTCAGATATTCCGACCGTGTGTAGGCTCCATTGGACATTTGCTGTCAGAATTCCAGACAACAAATTACAATTACAACAAATTAAGAGCTGGTTCTCAATTTTTCCAACAACAAAAGTTTTTGTTGGAAATTCTGATTGCGTGTATCCAAATCAGATGAACAAAAAGCCTACGCATGCTCGGAATCAATTTGACACATGCTCGGAAACATTGAACTTAATTTTTCTCGGTTCGTTGTAGTGTTGTACGTCACCTTGTTCTTGGTGATCGGAATTTCCAATCAACATTTGTGCGACTGTATGTATGCAAAGCAAGTTTGAGCCAACATTCTTTGGAAAAAAAATAATAGAGGGTTTTGTTGACGGAAATTCCGATCGTGTTTACGTGGCATTAGAGGACAATAGTATACCCCCAAAAGCTTGTCCTGAAAATTTTAATTTTTTTATATTTTTTAAAAGCTATAGAAAAAAAATATAGAATCCAAGGCTTTGGAACAGTAAAGCTTTCCCGTTTTTTTTTTTTTTTCTGCAGACTTTGAACAATTGCCTGTTTTACACACTCAACAATCAATAGCATTATGCATCTGCTCATATCTAATATAAAATAACTTTATTTTATTTTGCATCAGTGAACCATGTGTAAAGTACAGTACATTGGCAATTACTGATTTATTTCCAATTAAAGGAAATCTGATTGCAATGAACAATTGTATTATTATTTTTTTCACAATATGTCCATGTGATTAACCCCTTAACCACTTGAGATCCGCGCTTTGGACAAAAGACGTCCACAGCGTGGCTCTCAAGTGCCGGGTTGACGTCTTTGGACGGCATGTTATTGTAATTCCCCTCACGCGCCACTGCACACTGCACAGTGCACGGCACATCGCTTAGGAGCTGATGCGTGTGCCTGGTGGCCGCGATGTCCGCCGGGTACACTCGATCCGTGGTGACAGCAGGGACATGGAGCTCTGTGTGTAAACACAGAGCTCCACGTCCTGTCAGGGAGAGAGGAGACCGATCTGTGTCCCTTGTACATAGGGACACAGCATCGGTCACCTCCCCCAGTCAGCCCCCTCCCCCTACACAGTTAGAACCCAGGTAATACATTTAACCCCTTCCTCACCCCCTAGTGTTAACCCCTTCAATGACAGTCACATTTATACAGTAATCAGTGCATATTTATCGCACTGGTCGCTGTATAAATGTGAATGGTCCCAAAAATGTGTCAAAAGTGTCCGATGTGTCCACCGTAATGTCGCAGTCCCAATAAAAATCGCAGATTACCACCATTACTAGTAAAAAAAATAGTAAAAAAAATCATAATTCTGTCCCCTATTTTGTAGGTGCTATAACTTTTGCGCAAACCAGTCGCTTATTACAATTTTTTTTTCTTACAAAAATACGTAGAAGAATATGTATCGGCCTTAACTGAGAAAAAGAAAATGGGATATTTATTATAGCAACAAGTAAAAAAACATATATATATTTTTTAAAGTGTCGCTCTTTTTTTTTGTTTATAGTGCAAAAAATAAAAACCACAAAGGTGATCAAATACCACCAAAATAAATCTCTATTTGTGGGAAAAAAATGACATCAATTTTGTTTGGGAGCCACATCGCACGACCGCACAATTGTCAGTTAAAGCGACGCAGTGCCAGAAGCTGAAATTTCGCCTGGCACGAAGGGGGTTTAAGTACCCATTAAGCAAGTGGTTAAGGACTGCTGCACAACTATTTACATCTGCAGAATGGCATGGCTGGACACAAGGACGTACAGGTACGTCCCCATTAAGAAGCCCAGCACGGGTCGTACGCTGCCGGTGGCGCACTCGCAACCCGGTCCTGTGCTCCGTGACCGCGCCAGCAGGACCGATGGACCCTATCGCTGCCAGTGTCCCGTGATCGGGTCACAGAGAGGAAGAACAGGGAGAGGTACGTGTAAACAATCCTCTCTCCATGCTTCCTAGTGAGCCTGTCACTGATGGTCTGTTCCCTGTCATAGGGAATGACGATCAGTGACATCACATGCACAGCCACACCCCCCTACAGTAGAAACACAAATTAGGTCACACTTAACCCCTTTAGTGCCCCCTAGTGGTTAACCCCTTCACTGCTATTGTCATGTTCACAGTAATCAGTGCATTTTTATAGCACTTTTCGCCGGGAAAATGACAATGGTCCCATGTGTCAAACATGTCCGATGTGTCCGCCACAATGTCACAGTCATAAAACAAATCACCGATCGCCACCATTACTAGTAAAAAAAAAAATATTAATAAAAACGCTATAAAACAGTTCCCTATATTGTAAACGCTATAACTTTTGCGCACACCAATCAAACGCTTATTGCGTTTTTTTTTTTACCAAACATATGTAGAGGAATATGTATCGGCCTAAACTGAAAAAATGTTTTTTATATATTTTTGGGGGATATTTATTGTAGCAAAAAGTTAAAAATATTGCATTTTTTTTTTTTATTGTCGCTCTATTTTTGTTTATAGCGCCAAAAAATAAAAACCGCAGAGGTGATCAAATACCACCAAAATAAATCTTTATTTGTGGGGAAAAAAAAGGACCTGAATTTTGTTTGGGAGCCACGTCGCACGACCACGCAATTGTCAGTTAAAGTGACGCAGTGCCAAATCGCACAAAGTGGCCTGGTTCTTTACCTGCATAATGGTCCAGGGCTTAAGCGGTTAAAAATTCTAGCTGGAGAAGAAAGCAATATTTAATGATTATTGGCAAAGACTGTCATATACCCTATCTTTCGTACCCTCCACCATTAAAACTACATTTGAATCGTTTTCACTATTAGGTTAAATCCTCTTAAAAAAAAAAACACTGTTCCCTGTCCTAAAATTATGAGTATAAACAACATGACTGTGGCCACTGTAATCCACCTCTTAGGGTTTCAGATCCCAGAAAATATAAGATTTTTGGTCTTCTTTCTCTTTCTTATGATTTATTGTGTGACAATTTGTGGAAACGTCCTGATTATCACATTGGTGTCCTATGGAAAATCCCTCCATTCCCCCATGTACTTCTTCCTTGCTCAGCTCGCTGTCTCGGATATCTTATTAGCAACTGCTGTTCTTCCCAACACTCTCCACGCTGCGTTTGTTGAAAATGCTATGATAATATCAATTTATGATTGTATTGCCCAGTTTTATTTTTTTGCTGCCACAGAAACACTGGAGTGTCTTCTTCTGACAGTGATGTCTTACGACAGATATTTGGCCATCTGCAAGCCATTGCATTATGCCATGTTAATGAATATCAAAGTTTGTTGGATAATAACCCTTTTATGCTGGACTTTAGGCTTTGTCTCTGAATTTATTCACACTTTAACCATATCCAAATTGCAGTTCTGTGGCTCCGATATCATTGACCACTTTTTCTGTGATCTTGACCCGATCCTACAGCTCTCCTGCTCCGATACCACCGCCGCTCAACTAGAAGCTACAGCACTGAGCGTTGTTTTTGCTATCATCCCATTCTTTGTCATCATCGTATCATATATTTATATTATAGTCATTATTTTGGAAATCCCGTCTATCATTGGCAGACAGAAAGTTTTCTCAACATGCAGTTCCCACCTGACTGTCGTGTTCATATTTTATGGCACTATTGTTTGTGTTTATTTGGTTCCTAGTAGGGGGCAGTCATTGAACATTTCTAAATTCCTGTCATTGCTGTACACTGTGGTCACCCCACTGCTGAATCCAATAATATACACCCTGAGGAATAAAGACTTGAAAAAAGTGTCAGGAGAAATTATCAGAAAGTTTTTGTACTTCCTTTTGAATAATCATCAACATTTACACATATCTTAAGGCTGGATTCACACTTGTGTGGTGCGAATTACAGCTCTCTTATCTTTGCAGAGAGATAACAGAAGTGTTCAGCAGATTAGCTCCGTTTTAGCTGCGAATTTGGAGACCTGGGAGAAGTTACAGGGGAGAGGAGAGTGGGGAAGAAGTGTATTGAGCTGAATGAGAGAAATTCCTGGAGAGAACTGAACACATCTGCGAATCAGCTGCGTACCCATAGAAGATAACGGGACTGAATTCGCACCTGAGCCGCACCGCAAGGCATAAAATACGCACACGTTTTTACTGCAATGCGCAGTGCGAATGCATCGCACATATGCGAACCAGCCTCATTGAAAACAATGTATTTAGAAATGTTCTTCGTATTGGATGCGGTTTAAGCCGCACTCAATTCACATAGGTGTGAACCCGGCCTTAAGCATATCTTAAAGGGGTTGTGAAGGTTTGTTTTCTCTTTTCAAAATAGGTTCCTTTAACTACTTGCCGACCATACGGCAGTAGGTGAGATCAGTCATCTCGCCGATTCAGCCAATAGGGGCGCGCGCTCGCCACCCCCCGCTCGCCGCTGGTACCGACGCGCATGCCTGCCGGGCGCGATCACCGCCAGGCACCCGTGATCGCTCGTTGCAGAGCAAGAACCGGGAGCTGTGTGTGTAAACACACAGCTCCCGGTCCTGTCAGGGGGGGAAATGCCTGATCATCTGTTTGTACAATGTATGAACAGCGATCTGTCATTTCCCCAAACTCAGTCCAAACTCAGTCCCATCCCCCTTCATTTCATTTCCCTGCCAGTGGCATTTTTATAGTAAAAAAAATTGCAATAAGTGTCTATTGATTGGTTTGCGCAAAAGTTATAGCGTCTACAAAATAGGGCATAGTTTTATGGCACCATAAGGTCACATTACCGATAAAAAACGCAGATCGCCGCCATTACTAGTATTTTTTTTTGCATCAGTGAACCATGTGTAAAGTAAAACACAAAAGCGGCGCCCTCTAAGCGTAGCAGTAGTAAAATTTAATTGATGTGTCTAACAATATAAAAGACCTACTAACAAAGCAGGTGAGGAAGGGACACGAATGTCTCGAACGCGCGCATCCGCCCGCACATAGGAAGTGACATCACTCGCGCTGCTACACCGGGAAACAGGTTCTCTGTCTTTTGGTTCCGGGGGACCTTGTTTTACATCGTCCGTGCCGTCAGCAGTAACCAGCAACCCGACACCCAGCGAGATGGACGCTTACTACCTGCGGAAGAAAACCGTTAGGCCTTGTACACACGAGGGAATAAATCCGCTGAAACTGGTCCGACGGACCATTTCATCCGAAAGATCCGGTCGTTTGTATGGTCAAACGGACCGTTTCGGACGGATTTTTCCAGCGGAAAAATTCCAAAGCATGCTTTGAAATATTTCCGCCGGACCCATGTCCGTCGGATATGTCCGCTCGTTAGCACACAAAAGCCTCGGACCAAAAACCCGCGCATGCTCAGTCAAAACGATGGGACGGGAGCACTCGTTCAGGTAAAACTCGCGTTTGTTTGGGACCTGGCACATTCGTCACCTAAACTCTCTATATAGTGTTCCGTTTAGATCGTTTTTTTGTGCTTTCTTCTCTTGCTAGAATGAACCCGTTCTTTTGTCCAGATGTCACATACTGCTAGCTTGCATTTTCATTATTTATTTTTCTATTTGACACAGTTTGCTTGCCAGATGTCCCCACATTTGTTTATGTTCTCCACATTTTAAAAATTTCTCTTTGGACTTAATGTTTTTTTAAGATTTGGATTTAACGTGTTTGGAATATTTCAAATGTTGTTGTTTTTTCTTGTTTCATCCTTTTTTTTTTTTTTTTTCTCAAAAATGGACGCTTCTTTGGGGTTTACCAAGTTCAAACATAAAAGGTCCCCCCCCCCTAAAAGGAGTTTGGGTCCTTTGCAAATGCCACATTTTGTTTGCCAAATGTCTGATGCTTACTCACCACAGTATTAAACACAATAGACAAGGTTTGAAAGTAAATACAAAAGCCATTTATTTCCGGCCAAAAAATAAATTAGAAATCACCAGAACGGCAGCACTTGATGAGATTGCAACATACATGCATACTTGGCAATTACAACATGATGAAGGACAAATTAAGTAACCTCAGGAGTCAATATCAAAAATCAGGATCAGCAGCACATGAACAAAGGAACCCAAGCTGTGCTACTACAACGAGCTCAGTTTTTTGGACAATAAACTGGATGGCAGGGATTCATCTTCTCGACTTCCTAGCAGACTTCCTTCCAGCGAAACTTCCACGGGTCCGTCCACGGAACCTTGCAGGTGGGGCTGATGTGGCAGGAGGAGGATGAGGATAATGGGGAGCAGGCCAAGCCGGATCCCACAGCACAGTGTCCCTGGTCAGCTCGTTCCTTTTCATCCTGGCCAGGACCTGATTTATAATGTCCTTGGCCAGGCTTTTTTGCTCCTCCCCCCCTTGGTTCAGCTCATTGGCCACAAATGCGCTATAGCATTCCGTTGGGTTGAGGGGGGCTCTCATGATTTCGGCAGCCTCCCGGATGACCTGAAGGCTTTCATCATGCACCTCCCTTCTGCGCCTCTTTGCAGCTGGTGGCCTCATTTGGAGGGGAGGAACTTGGCTGATTGTGCTCAGCCTGGGCCTGGGGACCTGCTGCACCTCACTTGACCCGGCCTCCTCCTGGCTGCCACTCACCCCTTCCGCCTGGCTGACATGGGCCTCAGGAGCTGCCACCTCCTGGCTGGTCTCTTCTTCCTGTGTATAAAAAAGGCAACATGTTGTAATTTTTGGCACAATCAAGCACACACATTTTATTTCTCTAGACTTTTTTAGTTAGTATTAATTTAAATTAAACAGACTGTCCTTCTGACCCCTGCATTTGGCATCCCTGTTTGTTTTTTGTTTACAAGATCAACTCACGAATTCAAAATAAATAGCAGCACAAAACTAGTTTTGAAAATACTAGACCTCACTGAAGATGGCCAGATCTGGCTCCATGTCAGCCAGCCCTGCTTCTGATTCTGCAGGGCTCCTGGGATCCGGGGAAGTTCCGCTGGGAGGAAGGCTGGAAGGAAGTGTTGAAACCGAAGCCCTGCTATCCAGTTCATCATTCAAAAAACTGAGCTCTTTGTAGTACCAGAGCTTGGGTTCCTTCTTCTTAGCTGCTGCTGATCCTGATTTTGGATATTTCCGTTTTTTATAGACATTCCTGTAGCTTCTCCTGAGGTTATTGAATTTGTCCTTCATCATGTCGCCTGTGCAACTTGGCACCCAAGTGTGCAGGTATGTCGCAATTTCATCAAGTGCTGCCTCTCTCTTTCCAGTGTCACAATAATGGGTGTGTCTGGTGTCCCAAAGAAGGGGCATATCCCGATATCGGGCTATTAATTCCATTGTAGCCTCCTTCCCTTTCAGCAAATCCATTCTTTTGGGCTGCTTCTAGAAATGTCGCTTCTCAATAGTAATGTCTAGAATAGAAATTGCCAATCAAACACAAAGCACAACTTTCCAAAGGCTCAGCTTTGTCATTCTTAAAATATGTGCACATTCATTCATTTTAGAGCATCTACTTTATACAAACACAGTGTCTTATGCTGCTACATAGCTGGCCTGCTCTGCCGCAATGTTGTACCCCCCAAAAAGTTGGCATTCAGAGTCCATGTTGCAAGTTGTAGCATGTAGTTAAGAACACATCCACCATGAATATGAATGCTAGCATTCACCTCAAGGCACTAGTTCATGTGTAGCTATCATGCCCCTCAGCATTCATGGCAGAAAACACTACCTACTTATCTCTGTCCAACCAATACACAACACTACTGGCATGATCTGACTGCATACTCAAAAATACAAATAAAGAGGAAAGAGCATTCTCTACATATATCTTGATGAAGTGATGTGTCCAAGCACTTTACTCTCTAAATGTTATGGTGGGCCCCAAAATACATAAATAACAGTGGCCTAAAAAGGGTGCAAACAACATCTAAAAGCTCCATCCCCCATGCCTGTTCAAATTATAGGCCTCTGATCCGATGTTTGCATTTACCTTCGTCTCTCTCTCTCCTCGTTTCCGCTCGAGTAATCTCCGCGTAACCTACGTAATCACGTCGTTTCCATTATATTCCCCACGCAATCAAGAAACGCCACCCTCGTCTCCGCCCATGACGTACCAATTTCTGCTTTCCACGCCCATCTGCAACGTTGATTGGAAAATATGGTGATGTCACACGAGCGCACATTAGCCTCTGATCGGGATCAGGAAGGGACAGAGGCCGGAACGTCCCGATCCAGGCCAAAACGTTACAAGGCCACAAACATGTCTCTACAAGAGATGGTGGAGTTGGTGTCCATCCTGCGACGGAAGGACTATGATGGTGAGCATGGCCCATACAGCACCCCTAACCGGAGGAAGTCAAAAATTATGGATAAGGCAGCAAGGAAACTTTATGAGATGTTTGGGGTCACCAGGTCCAAAGAGCAGCTCCGGAAACGCTGGTCCGACTTAAAACTGCGCGAGCCAGAGCAGTATCGCAAAATAAAAAGAATCATAGAAAAAAGTAAGTACTTTAAAATGTCTTTGGAGTGCCTATTTTTGTCGGAAATGTTTTGCCATGTATATTTCGCCATCTGCCTCGTTGGCCTGCTTGTATTTTTTAAACCCTGCCTTGTAAATTTAGTAATGTTTGTCTAATATAAATCCGACGACTTGCCACGATCGTAGTCAACATCGTTCCAATCACATCGTTTATCCTCAATCCACGGTTCCAGGAACATCACACCTGGACGAGGCTATTTGGCGAAAAACATCGTTTTCAGAAACAATGTTGAAAATATGATGTGTTTGTGCAAACTAATACGTTTATTTAAAAAGGCAATCAGGATTCTGTAATTCACACAGTGCTGAGATAACTTAATATGCAGCTGTTTGGACATCTGTAATTTAGAAAACCTGTCTACCCACATAAAATAGTCATTTGGAGTTTAGGAGAAGGGACTCCAAAAAAGACTTATTCAGGAGGCCAGACATGTGTGTCACTTCCCCAAAAAGCCTCATTATATCACAGCTAGGGAGACGTCAGCTAGCAAAAAAAAGGGACATGGTTTGTGCTGTAATAAGGCCAAAACTAGAATTGTAACGCCACTTCTAAGCAATGTTTGCTAATTAGTCCCTCCAAAAAGATCTGTTTGCTGATTTTGTTTTTTTTATTTTGTTGTTTTTAGGGGAAAGAAGAGGACAGCGCTATGAGGAGTCAGGGAGGCCCACACTGTCTCCCAAACGGCACGAAAAAATTGTTGAGCAGGAGGATGATGAAGAAGGAGAGGAGGAAGAAGGAGAGGAGGAAGGGAGAGAGGAGGAAGGCGGATTGGTGGAGGAAGGCGGATTGGTGGAGGAAGGCGGATTGGTGGAGGAAGGCGGATTGGTGGAGAAAGGCGGATTGGTGGAATTTGGCGGATTAGTGGAATTTGGATTAGGAGAAGAAGTTGAAGAAGAAGGAGAAGTTGTAGAAGATGTTGAACTTGTCAGTACAACAGGTCAGTGACACCCCAGCTTTGCAGGGAAAAAGAGATGTAGATAGGCCTGCACCTTACTTACTTACAATGTTGTGTTTTTCCTTTGGCCTTTTTAGGGGATGAAGATGGGATTAGCACATCTGTCGCTCCTATTTTTTCTCGTGCAAGTGCACAAATCCTAATACAGCAGATAATGGAGTGCAGCACCGATCTGGCCAATATGAAGGAAAGGATGGTGGTGATGGACCAAAACTTCAAAAACATGCTCGATATTTTGGGACGTACAGTAGGTGACTGGGATATTGTGTCAATCTCGCTCCCTTTCTCGGCGAGATTGAGCACTTGCGAGCCCCATCGCGAGAGCCAGCGCCGAGCTGGCTTGCCGGGATGGAGACAAAGCCGTCATAGAAGCGACGGGGATCCGACGCGGATTCCCGCCAATTCTACACGTGGGCGGAGTTATGAATCCTGAAGGAGAAATCCCCCCGCCGGATTTAAAAAAAAAATCCGGCATGGGTTCCCCCCTCAGGAGCATAACGGGCCCTTAGGTCTGTTATGGGTTGCAAGGAGACCCCCCTACGCCGAAAAAACGGCGTGGGGGTCCCCCCACAATCCATAACAGACCCGTATCCAAAGCACGCCGGCCGGCCGGTCAGGAAGGGAGTGGGGGCGAGCGAGCTCCCCCCCCCCTCCTGAACCGTACCGGGCAGCATGCCCTCAACATGGGGGGGTCAGGTGCTCTGGGGTAGGGGGCGCACTGCGGCCCCCCACCCCAGAGCACCCTGTCCCCATGTTGATGAGGACAGGGCCCCTTCCCGACAACCCTGGCCGTTGGTTGTCGGGGTATGCGGGCGGGAGGCTTATCGGAATCTGGAAGCCCCCTTTAATAAGGGGGCCCCCAGATACCGGCCCCCCACCCTAAGTGAATGAGTATGGGGTACATTGTACCCCTACCCATTCACCTGCAAAACAAAAGTTTAAACACAAATAAACCACACAGGGTATTGAAATATTTTATTAGTTGGCCGCCGGGGGGGGGTGTGTATGATCGCTTTTATAAAAGCGCCCCCCTCCGGCGGGCTTCTGTGGGGGGTGGGTGCCGCCGTCTGGTTCTTTTCCGCCGCCGGGGGGGGCGCTTTGATAAAAGCGCCCACCACCCGGCGGGCTTCTTTCGACGTCTTCGGCGGCGGGGGGGGTCTTCTCCCACTCTCCGGGGTCTTCTCCCGCTCTCCGGGGGTCTTCTCCGCTCTCCGGGGGTCTTCTGCCGCTCTCCGGGGGTCTTCTCCGCTCTCCGGGGGTCTTCTTCATCTTCAGGACTCGCCGCCGCTATCCTCGTGTGTAAGCTCAATTACTAGCAGCGGCGAGTCCCCTCTTCTGTGACGTCTTCATCTTTTTCTTCTTCTCCAGATGTTGACACGACGCTTCCTCCCGCTGTTATGCCCGGCGCGCGGCTCGCAGCGAATTATATAGGCCTGTCTTGTGACGTCGCAGTCCCATCATGCTCCGGTAGGTAGCACGTGGTACCTACCGGAGCATGATGGGACTGCGACGTCACAAGACAGGCCTATATAATTCGCTGCGAGCCGCGCGCCGGGCATAACAGCGGGAGGAAGCGTCGTGTCAACATCTGGAGAAGAAGAAGAAGATGAAGACGTCACAGAAGAGGGGACTCGCCGCTGCTAGTAATTGAGCTTACACACGAGGATAACGGCGGCGAGTCCTGAAGATGAAGAAGACCCCCGGAGAGCGGAGAAGACCCCCGGAGAGCGGCAGAAGACCCCCGGAGAGCGGAGAAGACCCCCGGAGAGCGGGAGAAGACCCCGGAGAGTGGGAGAAGACCCCCCCCGCCGCCGAAGACGTCGAAAGAAGCCCGCCGGGTGGTGGGTGCTTTTATCAAAGCACCCCCCCCGGCGGCGGAAAAGAACCAGACGGCGGCACCCACCCCCCACAGAAGCCCACCGGAGGGGGGCGCTTTTATAAAAGCGATCATACACACCCCCCCCCGGCGGCCAACTAATAAAATATTTCAATACCCTGTGTGGTTTATTTGTGTTTAAACTTTTGTTTTGCAGGTGAATGGGTAGGGGTACAATGTACCCCATACTCATTCACTTAGGGTGGGGGGCCGGTATCTGGGGGCCCCCTTATTAAAGGGGGCTTCCAGATTCCGATAAGCCTCCCGCCCGCATACCCCGACAACCAACGGCCAGGGTTGTCGGGAAGGGGCCCTGTCCTCATCAACATGGGGACAGGGTGCTCTGGGGTGGGGGGCCGCAGTGCGCCCCCTACCCCAGAGCACCTGACCCCCCCATGTTGAGGGCATGCTGCCCGGTACGGCTCAGGAGGGGGGGGCGCTCGCTCGCCCCCACTCCCTTCCTGACCGGCCGGCCGGCGTGCTTTGGATACGGGTCTGTTATGGATTGTGGGGGGACCCCCACGCCGTTTTTTTCGGCGTAGGGGGGTCTCCTTGCAACCCATAACAGACCTAAGGGCCCGTTATGCTCCTGAGGGGGGAACCCATGCCGGATTTTTTTTTTAAATCCGGCGGGGGGATTTCTCCTTCAGGATTCATAACTCCGCCCACGTGTAGAATTGGCGGGAATCCGCGTCGGATCCCTGTCGCTTCTATGACGCGCTCGCTGGAATGTGCTTTTACTATTCCAGCGAGTGCGTGATATCGGCAGCCTGTCGCCGAGATTCAGCGCGATGCTGGCGTGCTAAAAACACAATCTCGGCGGCAGGCACTGTATATAGAAGACTATCCCCCCCAGCTGCCCCCCATACCCCCCCCCTGCCCCCCCTGCCCTCACCCCTAAACACCCCACTCTCAAAGATGTTGTATAATGTTCGTTTAATATCCCCCGAAATTTGAGGATGCACACACACACACACGGGTTTATTTACTGAAGCTATAAGGGCCAAAAGCAGCATCACTTGGCATATAAAACAATCATCTTCCATGTTTGGATGCGAAGTCTTAATTGACTAAGCTTAATTTAGAAGCTGATTGGCTTATATGCACAAATAAGCCGGAGTTTGGACTGTTTAGTAAATAAACCCCAATGTCTGTTCACATGTGCGTTCTGCCAGCACAGGACATTAATTGTATGTGCTTTGTGGGTGCAGCCCCTTCCTTACTTATCAAGTAGGTGACAGAAAGGGGTTGCACCCACAAAGCACATACATTGATCACCCATGATGGCAGATAGCACATGTGAACATTTCGCATGGGATCTCATGTGAAAAAACACCATTTGGCCCATCACACACACAGCATGTGTGCATCCTCAAATTTTGGGGGATTCCGGCGTGACCTAAGACCATGTTGTCTGGGTTTGTTATGCCAAATAAAAGGTTGAACTTTGTAAGTTCGATTGTTATATATGTTTGTCAAAACCACAAAATATTTTTTCGTAAATAAAAAATAAATAAAAAAACCTTTTAAAAACACACACACACCAGTGGCTTCTTATTTCTAACCTCAATACCCAGTTTGTAGAAGAGTGACTAGAATGTGTAATTGTGTGTATTTACTAAAACCTGCTAACTAAATTGGGCACAAGAAATGCACTAGTTTCAGAACCTGGAAGACAGATAAAAAGAGAAAAAGCAATAATGACAAACAACTGTATAAAGTCCAATGGTCAAATTATTTATTATTTCTTGGTAATATTTCTTTATTTTGGGGGCCGAATTTTAAAGAAATATTAATCTGGCATAGCTATGGCCCCCCGACCCATAAAGTACTCAACATATTTGTCGCGTACCTCACGAGCAGATTGGGTGACCGAGCCAGCGCGACCAGTGTCCAGCCCAGGAAGGGTATCTGAGGGTAGTCCTGCCTCAGCACCGATGTTGGGTAGGTACGTCTGGGAATGCCTGCGTAAAAAATTATGCAATATGCAGCAGGCCAAAATAACAGAGTTAAATTTATATTCCGCCAGATGTATCGCTGTCTGGAACAGGCGGAACCGGCTGGCGAGTATCCCAAAGGCATTCTCGACTACCCTCCGGGCCCTGGCCAGCCGGAAATTGAAGACTCTCCTCTCCGGGGTGAGGGTCCTATGGGGAAAAGGCCGCATGAGGTGAGGTCCAAGTCCAAAAGCCTCGTCCGCTAAAAAAACAAACGGAAGTCCTTCCACATTGTCTTCATCCGGTGGCAGTTCAAGACCACCAGTTTGTAGACGCCTGTAAAATTCGGTCCGCGCGAACACTCCCCCATCAGACAGCCGGCCATTCTTCCCCACGTCCACATACAAAAATTCGTATTTTGCCGACACCACCGCCATCAACACGATACTATGAAAACCTTTGTAGTTATAATAGTACGAGCCCGAAAGAGGTGGCGGCACTATGCGGACGTGCTTCCCATCAATTGCCCCTCCGCAGTTTGGAAAATCACAACGCTGGGCAAAGTGGGCAGCCACAGTCTGCCATTCCTGCGGCGTGGAGGGAAACTGTGGGGACAAAAGCAAAAAAACAATTAGCACTTTGGCACAGAAACAACATTGCAAACACTAGTAAAAAAAATCATTCTGCAACATCACGGTATTAACATTTCAAAAAATTAGTGTATAGAGAGTATTTAGGGCAACAAATCTAGAGACAATTATTATCAGACTCCACATCCCGCTGATAGGGCAATACACTTTTTTAGGGGGAGGGAGTTGAACTACAATGGAGCAGGACACCAAAAAAAAAAAGGTGTTTTTGTCCCTAGGAGATGATGCTGGACAGGTTAGTAGTGTTGAAGGTAAAAATATGCAGGTAGGCCAAACCACATTAACCTGGAAAGCTTAACAACATGCATGGGGAGAAAAGGGAACATTAAGCACACAGCATATTACAATCATGGTGACTAGGAAAACCAACACAAAAAGGTGAGAAAAATATGCAAACATTACTAAAGACACAGATTGTGATGTTAAAGGAGGAAACTTACCTTAATAAACTCCTCCTGCATGACTTGTATGATGGCAGAACACGTCTCCGGTATGATGATCCCAAGCGCCTGGGGAGAGATGCCTGTTGAGAACTTGAGGTCCTGCAGGCTCCTCCCAGTCGCCAGGTACCGCAACGTGGCAATAAGCCTCTGCTCAGCCGGAATGGCTTGGCGCATCACAGTGTCCTGCCTCGTGATATAGGGGGACAGGAGATCCAGCAGACGGTGGAAAACGGGGTCCGTCATACGGAGAAAGTTCCTGAAGTCATCAGGATTATTCTCCCGGATCTACCTAAGCAGAGACATATGAGAGAATCGATTACGCTGCCGCAACCAATTCTTGGCCCAGGAACTCCTCCTCCTACTGTTCCTGACCAAATCACTGGAATGCACACAGACTCCAGAACAAAACCCATAAACAGCACGATTTCGTGAAAAGTTGCGCTGCTGCTCCATCATGGCTTCAAACCGGCCGGCTGGTCAGTCAAGAACACACTCAAACAGAAAGCACCCCCAAATCCAGCAAGACCTGCAAAGATCGCACGTCAAACAGATACGACCGTACAGGACGGCACTGCAAAGCAGAAACGCCGCGTACGGCGACACTGAATGACAAATACGAGCCCACAAGCACACACTGAACCTGAAAATACGACCTGTTAAGCGCGGAGACTGAAAAGCACGAATCAGCTCTAACCAAACCTTCGCTAACACGGAACTAGCAGAAGCGGAACAGAGGGCGGCGCCGATGGCTTCGTCATTCACCTTTATAGTGACGTCGTACGTGGTTTACGTGCCCGCGTTCTGGTCCGCTGGGATTTCGGTCCGATGGTGTGTACGCTCATCAGACCAACGGACAAATTTGACTTATCCGCTGGGAAATATCCGTCGGATGTTTCCGACCGGATACATTCCCTCGTGTGTACAAGGCCTTATTGTTCACATGCCTGATCATTCACCTGCTTTGTGAGTAGGTCTTTTATATTGTTAGACACATCAATTAAATTTTACTACTGCTACGCTTAGAGGGCGCCGCTTTTGTGTTTTTCTTGTCGTTTACAGATTGCTTCATCTGTTAGCTGGCTGCCATCAAGTGTTAGTGTGGTCTTAGGCTATTATGCTTATGGACGTTTTATATATGGACTCCAATATACTGTATTTATGAATACCATTTTCTCAATACTGAATTACCTGTCTTAGAATTATATCTGTGTATAGGCTGGACTTTTGGAGTGCGCTCAATTCTCTTTTTTACTCGTTTTCTAACCATGTGTAAAGTACAGTACTTTGGAAATTACTGATTTATTTCCAATTAAAGGAAATCTGATTGCAATGAACAACCCCTATTTTGTAGACGCTATAACTTTTGCGCAAACCAATCAATAAACACTTATTGCAGTTTTTTTTTACAAAAAATATGTAGAAGAATATGTATCGGCCTAAACTGAGGAAAAAATATTTGTTTTTTTTATATATATATTTGGGGATATTTATTACAGCAAAAAGTTAAAAATATTCATTTTTTTTCAAAATTGTCTCTCTATTTTTGTTTATAGCGCAAAAAATAAAAACCGCGGACGTGATCAAATGCCACCAAAAGAAAGCTCTATTTGTGGGGAAAAAAGGACACCAATTTTGTTTGGGAGCCACGTTGCACGAGCGCGCAATTGTCAGTTAAAGTGACGCAGTGCCGAAATGCAAAAAGTGGCCCGGTCTTTGACCAGAAATATGGTCTGGGGCTGAAGTGGTTAAGCTAGTGCATTGTTGGTTCACTTACTTTTTCCTTCAATTTCCCTTCTAATTTTTTTTTCTTCTTTGTTTTCTTTGTCTACATTTCTGACTTCCTGTTCCTCCTCAGTAAGCTGTTCTGGCTGACTAACCACCGATCGGATGATGGGGGCAAGTTTACTGAGGAGAAACAGGAAGTAAGAAATTCAGACAAAGAAAAAACATTTTTAGAAGGGAAATGGAAGGAAAAGGTAAGTGAACCAACAATGCACTAGCTTAAAGAAACCTATTTAGAAAGTAAAAAAAAATAAACTTCACAACCCCTTTAAGCTCAAACTTTTATTTTAGTTTTGAACAGTAGACATGTGCACTGTCAAAAAAATATGTTAATTTGTGTGTTGTTTGTTTGTTTGTTTGTTTTTTTTTCATTTTTGGGTCATTCGTTAAAATTACAATTCGTAAATTCATAAATTTAAATATTTGAAAATAAAGAAAATCCCCAAATTTGAAGGAATAACTAACTTTCTGCTGCCATAACAACGATATTCCTGTTCAAAGTGTCATCGTTGAATGACGGTGTGTGGTCCGTAAGTGGTTTAATAAAATACTTGAACAAGAAAAGACTACATGGGCCAATTTTTTCATTTTTTTTGGATGGCGTTTAACTGCTTGAGGATCGCCGCATGACGATATACGTTGACAAAATGGCACGGCTGGGCACAAGGGCGTACATGTACGTCCCCTTAAAGATCTCAGTCGTGTGTCACGAGCACGCCTTTGGCGGTGCGCTGGCGACCCGGTCCTCTTCTTGGTGACCATCCCTGCGGGAACAGTGGGATACAGAGAGGATGAACGGAGAGAGGTAAGTGTAAACAAACCTCTCCCCGTGATCGTCTGTTCCTTGTCATAAGGAACGATGATCAGTGACATCAAATGCACAGCCACACCCCCCCCACAGTAATAACACTCTCTTAGGGCACACTTAAACCCTACAAAGCCCCCTCCTGATTAACCCATTCACTGTCAGTGACATTTTTACAGTAACCAGTGCATTTTTATAGCACTGTTTGCTGTAAAAATGATAATGGTCCCAAAATAGTGTCATAAGTGTCCGATGTGTCCGCCATAATGTCGCAGTCACGATGAAAATTGCTGATCCCCACCATTACTAGAAAAAAAAATATCAATACAAATTTCATAAAACTATCCCCTAATTGGTAGACACTATAAATTGTGTGCAAACCAATCAATAAATGCTAATTGCAATTTGTTTACCAAAAATAAGTAGAAGAATACGTATCGGCCTAAACTGAGGGAAACATATTTTTTTTTATATATATCATTTTTGGGGATATTTATTATTGCATTTTTTCAAAATTGTTGCTCTATTTTTGTTTATAGCGCTAAAAAAGAAAAAACACAGAGGTGATCAAATACCACGAAAGAAAGAAATCTCTATGGTCGCGTACACACGATCAAATTTATCTGCTGGAAACGGTCCGACGGACCGTTTCAGCAGACAAATTTGATCGTGTGTACCGGCGGAAAGACAGGTTTTTCCAGGTTTTTCCAGCAGACAAATTTTAAAGCATGCTTTAAAATCTGTCTGCTGGGAACCCGTCCGTCCGACATGTCCGCTGGTTAGTACACTAACCAGCAGACATATCTGCCCGCGCATGCGTCGAAATGGATTTGACGCATGCGTGGATGTTTTTTACTTCCTGGTGTGGTGACGTCACGGCCACGTCACCGCGCTGTCTGCCGGCGAGGATTTGGGTTTGATTGTGTGTACACGATCAAACCAAAATAGCCCAGCAGACAAATCCGATCAAATCGGTCTGTCAGACTGATTTGATCGGATTTATTTAGTCGTGTGTACGCGGCCTATTTGTGGGAAAAAAGGACGCCAATTTTGTTTGAGAGCCAGTTGTTAGTTAATTTGACGCGGTACCGAATTGCAAAAAATGGCTAGGTCCTTTAGCTGCATAATGGTCCAGGGCTTAATTGGTTAGTACCAATTTAAAAACGTTGGACTCTTGGATGTTTGTTTGGTGTTTTCATTGGATTGCATGTATGTGGATTCTCAACTTTGGGTCCTTTTCTTCGGGTCCTTATTGAGTGTAGTCTCAGTACTGTTTAATTGTGCTGAACAGGAGCCAACGTGCTCAGTGACAATTTGCAATGCTGTCTGTGTCTCCAAAGGGAAATGAATACTTTCAAGATTTAGTAAATCAACCCCCAAGTATCATTTCTGTCTACAGGTGCTATAATGAGAACCTGAGGTGGAATGTCTCGTAGAGTGCCAGCCCCGGCCCACCTCCGTGGGAAACTTGTAAGAATGGAAGTGGCTGGACATCCAGGAATTCCGATTGCCTTTTATTGTTCAAAGTGATAGGTGCTTATAAATGATAAATGCAAACCTTAGTATGTACATTTATAGGGTAAACATTACCCTTTACTAAGTATACTCAAATATTTGTGAAAATAAAATAAAATCCAAAAATGTGTTGTATAAACTGACTTCAGGAATTTTCTTAAGATGTCTGACCCCATTTCTAAGCACTTCTTGGCTTTGGTGTCTCCCTATATCACCAGGCAAAACACCGCTATATATGAAAAATCCTTCAGTAAAATACAACAACAAATATTACAATCCCAAAGTCCTTATACAAAGTGTGTAACCAACGTGCTCAACACTCTTCGTGCAAAAAGTGACAGCCTGTAACTCAGTGCTCCTCCATGCATCCCATCCCCTTGTGCAATTCAGACTCACCAGATCCCTTGACCCAAAGTAGTGGGTCTGGTAATGCTTTTTTCGGAGCCTTAAGCCACGTACACATGACCGGGAATCCCATCTGTTTAAAAACCGTTGGTTTTCCCGACGGGATTCCTGCCAAGCTTGACTTGAAAAGTCACGTATACACACATCCACACAAAAGACCCGCATTTTCTTTTGAATGGCAAGAATGCCGTGACATCAAAGACTATGACGAGACATCTAAATTACGTTCTATGCTACCGCGCATGCATCAAATTGTTATCGAGCATGCGCCGTTTATTTCCCCTTCAGGCAAGCATACAGATGACCGGGTTTCTCGGCAGGAAACACTTTGCCGGAAATCCCAACAGAAAAAAAGTAAGCAGGTTCTCTATTTTTTTCTGGCAGTTTTCCCGGCCAAAAGCTCTCCTGACGGGAAATCTGGTCGTGTGTACGAGGCTTTAATCTTGGACAGCAGATGAAACCAGTATCCACTATCTTCCTCCGCAGATCCTCAGATATACAAGTAAACAGCAGACAGCAAGATCATAGTGCAACCCATTTAATAAAAACATCTTTGCTCACAAAAAGTATAAAAATGGCCACTCACATTTCATTGTGCCCCACTGGTACTAGCAGGATTTAGCAGTGTAATCTCTATCTCTGTGTAACCATCCTAGCCCACCAACAAGATGGCAGCCCGGCATGTGTTCCACCTCCCAAGCCTGGTTAACCCAATGTTAGTGAACACATTCGCCAGCACACCATGGATCAGTACTATTTTATTGAGAGAGATCACATCACAGAAATAGGTGCAACGTTTCGGAGCCACGCAGGGCCCCTTCTCCAGGCATGTGAACTGAACTGTATTCACATGCCTGTAGATAGGGCCCTGTGTGACTCCGAAAAGTTGCACCTATTTCTGTGATGTGATCTCTCTCTATAAAATAAACCTTTGGATGGAAGTGTGATCCATGATGTGCTGGCAAATATGTTCACTTGCTTGATGTTTCCAGAACCCAACTGGTAATCACTACAGCACCCACCTATTTAAGAGCCATACTTTCCAGGAACATGTGCGATAGGAATATTGACAAGACTGGTTAACTCAACGTGGCGTTAGACTAGACATGTGCAATTTTTTGTTCCAAAATTATTTTTCAACTAATTTAGACATTTTTTTTAATTTGGATATTTCCGAAATTAACAAAAACCTGTTTAACAATTTTTTCCAAATATTTGTAAATTTGAATACAGTATTTGAAAATTCGCAAATTTGTAAATTCATATTTTTTTTTGTAAATTTGAAATTTTGAAAATTGGAAAATCTGAAATAATAACTAACTATTAAATTATAGGTATTGGAATTTCCTTTCAAATTCAGCTTTTAGTGAACATAACAAATACACGTTTATCCAAAGTTACAAATTATCCGAAATAATGAATGCCGAATCTAAATGAATAAAAATAAATAAAAATAAATAAATCAAAGCTTTTTTTATTATTATTTATGATTAATTTGTTCTGTTCCATTTGTTTAGATGCAGCATTCGTTATTTCGGATAATTTGTAACTTCAGATAAATTTGTATTTGTTACGTTCACTAACAGCCATATTTAAAAGGAAATTTCCATACCTATAATTTAATAGTTATTATTAGTTAGTTAGTTAGTTAGTTAGTTAGTTAGTTAGTTAGTTAGTTAGTTCGTTTGTTTATCTTTTAGAATTTTTGTATTTTCGTTCTTTTCAGATTTTCGGATTTTCTTTCTCATTTTTGGATTTTTTAATTTACAAAATTACATATTTTCTGTTTCAATAATTTTTATTAGAATTAAAGTATAACAAACAGTAAACGACACACATACGGAGAGCAATGGAAAATAAAAGATACAAGAATGTTTGACATCTCAATTGCATAGTAATAGTAGCTTCATCATGGGTACAATACTAAGGAAATAGAATTACAAGTGACCTCTTAAAGGGGTCAAGGTGAATTTCAATGTGATGAAGTCGCGAGGAAGACAAAGAGCAAAGAGAGGATAAGAATAAAGCTACAATAGGATCCATTTCTATGCATAACAGTTCTATACTCAATCAAATAAACATTCAACTCAGTAACTATTGAGACCGTGGGGCGAACAAACATAAGTAGGTCTCGTTTCATACCACTCAGTCCACAACCTCCACTGCTCGTTGGCTTGACATATTTTCTAATTTACAAGTTTTCAAATTTACAAATTTTCAAATTTACAAATTTTCAAATTTACAAATTTACAAATTGGGATCATAGCAAATAGCCCTTTACTCCAATCATCTCTCACTGAGCTCTGCAGAGTGGTGCTCCAGCTCTCCATCACCTGCTTTCTTTGTGTATCACCTGAGTGAGTGAGTGAGTGAGTGAGTGAGTGAGTGAGTAAGAAATTTTTATAGCGCTACACATGAGAACTGAATGGCCTCAGGGCGCTTAGTATCCATTCCCTACTGTATTTTGCCTTCAGAATAGATGGGTTTTGAGTCTATTCTTGAAGGCCTGGTGATTCACCTCCATTCGGATGCTAGTTAGTAGTCCGTTCCATAGTCTAGGTCCTTGGACTGCAAATCTTCGTTCTCCTTTGGACTTGTATCTGGCCTTGGGTATCTGAAGTAGTATTTGGTTTGTGGATCGGAGAACGTGATGGGTGTTGTGGTATTTTATTTTTTCGCATAGATATTGGGGGACACTTCCTTGAACACACTTACTGTATGTGTCAGACAAAGTGCCTTAAATGTAATTCTGTCTTTTACTGGTAACCAGTGAAGAGATCTAAGGGAGAGCAAGATTGATTCCCAGGGTTTTTTCCCAGTCACAAGTTGAGCCTGAGGCCAGTTACATCACTGGGTAACTAATTTTACAAAAAAAAAATGTACAGTGAAAAAAACTGAAATTCTAAAACTCCCCCCAGGATCCAATGGGAATGTGACCTCCAACAACTTTTTTGTATGACAACCAATGGTTGCTAGCAATATGATACTCCCAGAGTGTCACCAATTGTATCAATCATTGGAAACTCTCCCAAAAAATGATCTCCTGTCAGTATCTAACTCCATACCACCTGGCTAAATTCTCATCTAGTAACTCTCCCCTTTGCTGAAGGTGGTGTGGACATAATCAATATTTTCTGGACATGCAAAGGCGTAACCAGTTACTGGAACAACACTTTTCAGCTCATATCTCAAATTACCAGGGTGCCTACTAGGCCCAAACCTGCACTAGTCCTATTACTCTAGATTTAGGTATGGAGTGCTTCCACAAGGACTTTTGTAATATTATAGTGATTATCTTCTTAACCACTTGCCGATGGCCTCTTGAACATATACGTTGGCAGAATGGCATGGGCAGACAAAGCAACGTACCTGTACGTTGCTTTGAATCTGCCATCTAGGGGGCACTTGCACGTCCCCTCGAATGGGGAGATGCTTATTTAAACAAGGCATTTCCCTGTTCTGCCTAGTGACAGGACAGTGATCTACTGCTCCCTGTGATAGGGAGCAGTGATCACTGTTGTGTCACTTGTAGCCCCATCCCCTCACAGTTAGAATTACTCCCTAGGACACACTTAACCCCTTCCTCACCCCTAGTGGTTAACCCCTTCCCTGCCGGTGTCATTTACACAGCAATCAGTGCATTTTTATAGCACTGATCGCTGTATAAATTACAATGGTCCCAAAATAGTGTCAAAAGTGTCCGCCATAATATCGCAGTCATGATAAAAATCACAGATCATCGCCATTACTAGTAATAAAAGAATAATGATAAAAATGCCATAAAACTATCCCCTATTTTGTATACGCTTATTGTGATTTTTTTTACCAAAAATACAGTATGTAGAAGAATACGTATCGGCCTAAACCGAGGACAATTTTTGTTTTTTTATATATTTTTTGGGGATATTTATTGTAGCAAAAGTTAAAAAAATATTGTTTTTTTTTTTCAAAATTGTTTCTCTTTTGTTGTTTATAGCGCAAACAAATAAAACCGCAGTGGTGATCAAATACAGTACCACCAAAAAAAACTCTATTTGTGGGAAAAAAGGACGTCAATTTTGTTTGGGTGCAACGTTTGTCAGTTAAAGTGACGCAGTGCCTAATCGCAAAAAATGGCCTGGTCATTGGGCAGCCAATTCTTCTGGGGCTGAAGTGGTTAATTGCTAAGTCGCTGCTTACCAGAATAAAAAGGACCGACTACCTCTGCTGGAACTTTATTCCAAGCATTATTTATAAATTTATAAAGTATAATAATTATAGTATTACATTATATTATATTATATTATATTGTATTAATATATCATATATTATTTTATAATATAATTACACATTTAGTATTATTAAAAAAAAATGATCATTACTCTACCAGTCTTTAAATCCCTTTCTATGAGGGGATGAACTTTTGACTTGAGGTATCAAAGCCCTACCTTTATCAAAATAATTTTCTGAACATAGTTACAAAGTATAGAGTAAGGTATGGTAAATCAGTAACAGTTAACAGATCAGCTACAGGTTACTAGTCCTTTGTCTTGCAATTCGAACAACACTTCTTCAATCCAGCCTCCATTTCATCTTATTCCCCAATGATAATTTAACTTTTTTTAAATCAAGTGTAAGGTTTTATTGAAACAAAATAGTCAGACATTACATTGGGATGTGTAAGTATACAGCATGGATACAATTGTCAGCAACCAGAACCATTAAAACAGACAAAAGACAGTATGGAAAAAGTAGATAGCTCTTTCATCTCCACATAAGCATTGCCCACATCCCAAGTCTAAGACTGTATCAAGATAAAAGGTGCTTTTAACAACATATATAACGTTAACAGTTTTCTGGGCAGCCTATACCATCTCCAACATGTAGCAGGCAGCTCACTCAAAGAATCTGAGTTCTAAACCGTGATCATAATTCTCAACCATAACCCTACCGTTATTAGTGTATAGATCAAGGTACCATAACCTGCATCGAACCCCTTTATCCTCTATCCTGTTTCCATAACCGTTTTCCAACCATATGAAATTTTTGTTTTTGCAAAGTCACCTGTCTTTTTTCCATTTTCATCCCCTTGCCCCTCATCCTCGCAACAACCTTTCCATGATCAATTTGGCTGGGCCCAGCCCCCGTACGTCTAGCCATGGCTGCCACAATGAGTAAAACATTTTGAGAGCATTCCTATGTTGGTACGTCAGTTTTTCCCTTATTAACAGACTATTTACCATCTTCACCCATTGTCCCTCCGTTGGCACTCTAGAGGTAATCCAGAGCTTAGCAATGGCTTTCCGGGCAACATAAAGCAGTCTGAGTACAGCAGTATGGCCGTTAGGGGAAAGTGATGGCATCTCCAGGGCACCTAGTAAGCAAATCACTGGATCATGGGGCACCGGAAAGCCATACGCCTGGGAAATGGTGGCAATAACAAACCGCCAGTATCAAAACAGTTTCGGGCATTTCCACATCATATGCAAGAGGTTGCCCTCCTGTGCATTGCATTTAGGGCACAGGGGAGAATTTCTCAGCCCCCATTTGTGTAAACGGACGGGAGTCCTATAGACTCTGTGTAGCAGGAATAGATGTGATAGTCTATGCTGGGCAGACACTGACACTAGGGGGACAGAGGTCAAACACAGCTCCCAGATATCCCCATCTATGGGGCCCAGATCATTCTCCCACCCCTTCCTGCACGGCAGTTTGGACACATCATTGGCCCCATTCAGCAGCCTGGAATAAACCTGTGATATCATGCCCTTTTTGACTACAGTAAATAGAACTTCATTGTGGAGGGGATGCCTTATTACCGAAATAGGGGAGAGTCTATCCTCACTCTGGATAGCATGTCTGAGTTGCAGATATTTATAGAACTGGGTCCTCTCCAGCGCAAACTCGTCTTTCAACTCAGTGAAGGACTTGAGGATTGGGCCTACAAATAACTGTTCAATATAATGAATTCCCGCAGTGACCAAGGGCCTGAAACTTTCTAGTTTATAAAGTTCTTTATAATGGGAGTTTTTCCAGATTGGAGTGAAGGGGCACACCCCCCTGACCTTAAGATTGGACCGAACATATTTCCATAGGGTAGTCAGCAAATTAACAGTAGGTAAGGTCTGCTCCAGGTGTGCAAGCCCTGCTTCCAGATGGGATATGGCTGGCAGCACAGATCCCGTCGGAATCAGTGGAGCTCGCACTGGGTCTCCTGTATCCCCCCCCCAGTTTCCCAAGTGTTGGAGCTGTGATGCTATAAAATAATAACGGGCATGTGGGACAGCCATTCCCCCCTGATCTTTGGGTAGTTGCAGAGTAGCAAGTCTGATTCGAGCCGCCTTGCCACCCCAGATCAGGTCTCTAAATTGCGCATCAATTTGTGCAAACCACTTATGCGGGATCCAAACTGGGGCATTATGAAAAACATACAAGAGTTGGGGGGCCCAGATCATTTTTATGAGGTTCGCTCTACCGGTGACCGAAAGGGGGAGTTTCTTCCAGGCTGCGCATTTCTGTCTGAACTTGTGTAGCAATGGTGTCAAGTTCAGAGAGAGATACTGAGCAGGGTCTGGTGTCACTTGAATTCCCAGGTACCTAAATTCCCTCACAACTAATATATCTTTGGCGCAGTCAGGCAGCTGGTCCTCCAGGGGGTCTAGAGGCATAAGCGCCGATTTGTTCCAGTTAATATTGAAGCCCGACAGGTCACCGAAGTCCGTGATCAAGGCCATCGCATTCCCCAGAGACCTACCAGTATCACCTAGATATAACAATGTATCGTCAGCAAATAAAGAAATCACATTCTGCCTAGGGCCCCTAATAAACCCGGTGATATCAGGTGAGGCTCTCATATGTATCGCTAGGGGTTCTAGGGCCAGGGCGAACAGCAAGGGTGACAGAGGGCACCCCTGATGCATCCCCCAAAAAAGACTGAATGCATCCGAGACTTCGCTGTTAATCCTCATCCTAGCTGTTGGGGAGCTGTATACTAACTGAACCCATTTCAAGAAAGATGGCCCGACCCCAAATCTCTTCAGTACCTCCCACAAATACGGACATTCGACACTATCAAATGCCTTGGCCGCATCAAGGGAAAGTATAGCCCTGTTCCCTGGGTTATCAATAGGGACCTGTATGTTGAGAAACAGTCTGCGTAGGTTTTGTGCCGTGGATCTCGTAGGTATGAAACCTGACTGATCCCTATGTACTACGTGGTGAATACATTTGGAGAGTCTAGTGGCCAATACTCTGGCCAGTAGTTTCACATCAAATGTTAGGAGGGAAATGGGCCTGTAGGAGTCTGGTGACAGGGGATCCTTCCCAGGCTTCAGTAGAACCACAATGAGGGCTTCGTTCATGGACGGGGGGAGCATACCGGTCTCAAAAGTTGAAAACTTTCAGAAGGACAGGGATAAGCTGTTCTGAATATCTAATATAAACCTCAGAGGGAATGCCATCCGCACCCGGCGCCCGCCCATTGTGTGCCTGCGCCAGTGCCTCCAGGAGTTCCTCTCTGGTTAGGGGAGCATTAAGTAGTGCCATCTCAGAAGTGGGGAGACTCGGAAGCTGGGACCTATCTAGAAATGAGCTTATTTGGTCTGCAGAGGGATTCACTTTAGAGGTATAAACGTCTTGGAAAAAATCCCTAAAGCAGCCCATAATGGACTGTACGGAGTGGCACGTCTCGCCCCTTGCATTCTTAAAAGCCGTAATATGGGAGGAGGGCTGTTGTGATCTGGCTAAGATCGCTAGCATATGACCCGTATTTTCCCCCTCTTCAAAGTGCTTTTGTTGCAGGAAGAACCGTTTGTTTTCAGCCAATTGAAACAAAAGGTCCTTGAGCATGGACTGAGAGGCTAACCATTTCCTTTTTACTTTATCATTAGAGGGGTCTGCCACATAATCTGCCTCTGAATTATGTGCCTCATCTAACACCCGTGTCTCCCATTCCTTGGTGTCCGTCTTAATATGATTAATGATTTTTATAAACTGGCCCCGCATGTAAGCTTTGGCTGCATCCCATACCATACGAATATCTGCTGATCCCAAGTTATCCTTAAAACAATTAGTGAGAAGCATTGGGAGTGGATCCGGCTCCGGGATGAGAGATAGCCAAAACGGGCTAAGCTTCCAAATACTGTTTCCTCTCTTGACACCCAGGCCCAGATCTATTGTAAACGGGGAGTGGTCTGATGTGGGTGATATCTTGGGTGATATTGAGATGACCTCACTATGGGAAGTATAAGACCATTACCGAGACCCATATCGATCCTAGATAATCCACCCCCCGAGGCCGACTGGCATGAATAAACTTTTGCATTAGGGTTACGCATTCTCCATACGTCAATTAGACCCAGTTCTTCCACTAGACGAGCAAAAGGTGTGGGACCCCGCTTTTCCACTCCGCCCCCCCATACCCGTATGCAGTTTTGTCTTTTGCGTAGTCCATGAGGTTATTAAAATCTCCCAGGACTAATACCAGAATGCCAGGAAGACAAGACATATATCCCGCCAGCACCTTCAGCACTGTGGAAGAGAACGGAGGTGGGATATACACCCCCACTAGCACACACTTCACCCCATAGAGACAGCAGTATAGGAAAACATATTTACCCTCAGTGTCTTAACATCTATACATGAAAATTGGGCACCCCGACGAATCAGGATACTCACTCCCCTCGAGTACACCGTGTAGGTGGAATGATATTGGTGGCAGAATTGCCTGGCCGCAATTTTTGGGGTGGAACTCAGAGGGAAATGGGTCTCCTGTAAACATATTACTTCTGCCCCCAGCCTCTTAATGGTGCGCAGCACCTCCATTCCTTTAACTGGGCTGCCCAAGCCCCGGACATTCCATGAGAGACATTTGGTTACATTAGACATGACACTGAAAACTTATCAATATCAAGATATCTTACTAGTAATGCATATATGTAAGAGTGGAGGAGGTCTCGAGTGAAGACAACAGCCCATCACGTGACAAGAAACATAGTAGAGTCATTTGACAGGCTAAAATACTGTAACGAACAGGTGACATAGAGCAGGTTCACGGTTGCAGGGTCACAAGAACTACAGATCAGGGGGAGTAAGAAGAAATAAAGCAAAGTATAAAAAACAGCATCCAGGGGGCTGGTCATGGTGTAGGGACTCCTCAAAAGAGGCAGTAACAGTACAGCCAACATGGCCGATATCCTTCAGATACCAAGTTAGTCGGGGCCTAACACAACCCCTTCGGGGGCAACAGTGGAAGCGCACCGCAGTGTCTTAAAGCTTCTCAACAGCAAAACTCTAGGCCGTAGTAACCAAAGTGAACATTAACCGCCTTACATCCGACATCTTGGAAGAAGTAACTGTGATTCATCGTTGTATGAAGCTGTGTACTCTCAGTCCACAGGGCGTCTGCTCCTAGCCTCTTTAATTGACTGCTCTTCTCGATCCAGCCATTGTGCTGCAGCAGCAGGGGAGTCAAAAAATTGTACCGATCCAAGTACCTCCACCCGGAGGCGGGCAGGGTATAACATTGCATATTTCAGGCCCAAGACTCAAAGGGGCAAGGTAAACAAATATGGACAAATGGATGATCAGTCCAGCAATAATGGGCAGGACTGGCTGCTCTAAGGGAGAAACAATGCCTCCAACATAGTGATTAAATTATTTAAAAGTTAACATCAAAGAAGTACAGACATAATGGATATGGCATCAGTATTCCCAGCATGGTTCTAGACTTCATAGGAGGTTAGCTGATATTAACTGACAGTGTGTGTAAATAATAGGGGCTCCAGCAGCATCTAATAGCCGGAGCCAGCGGCCTTATATACCCCCCATCCGGTCCTCAGACCGGAAGCCGATGGCAGGACTGAGCCGTGCATGTGCAAACCGCGTTGCTGCGTCATTCCGTCCATCACTGAAGAGTCATGTGACTCGACTAGGAGATGTGGGAGGACGTTCCCCTCTGGTGGCAAGGAGAGGTATCGCCCATGTAATGAAACATAGGGAGATCAGAACAGAGAGTAGGATGTACAGGAGCAGCCAGTGAATCGGGCACCCTCTCATGTAGGCTAGGACGCCCTGGGTATCCATATGGGCACAAGGGAATCAATGGCACAGAGCAGTCAGATCATGATGGATCTAAGTGGTTACCATCTAAAGGAGAGGATGGTTTCTAGGGTGGAGCAGCGCTAAGAGCCTGTAGATACACGTGCATTCACAATAAACTTTATTCAATACAAAAAGACATACATACAAAAGCACGAACTATGGGCGAAACATGTCGGCAAAATTTGTCATACCATGCTGTCCTGTAAAAAAAACTGTGATGTCTGTACTCGCCATATGTTATATTTTAACATATATATTTTTATTTTGTTCTTCAATTATTTTTAAATAATATATTTTATATTATTATGTTGCACCCTCAAAAATCTCAACACTACCTCTGTCTATTCAACTAAATTGGTGATTTGGTGCTAAAAATCAAACTTTGGGCACCCACAATCAGAAAACTCTTCCATAGTTAAGAAAAAGTTGAAAAGTTGAAGTTGAAGTTGCTGAAAAGAAAAAAAAAATCATCTAAAAATAATTTCTTGATTTAACAATCACAATTGATCCCATGGAAATATTTCTAAGCCAATATTACTCCCAGTGGTTGCATACAATGTATTCTGCATATATATAAAAGTCACATTACTTTTTATAATCAGACAAAACACCTAAGAGGAAAAATGGATCTGCTGAATTCCATTTGATCTATATCTGTAGGTATTGCTGTTGCTGGAATTATTCTGTAGTTATTGGAAAATATGTGCACTGTGTAGATTTAGAAGACTAAAACTCAAGTCAAGTTTAACAAAGATAATAATAATTTTATATTTTATTTGTATTATTTTATTTTGCAAACTTGAACATTTGCTAACTTTTTCTACTTGAGGGTCCTTAGCATTATGCAATTATTGCTAGCTAACAAGTAACTCTTTTCTTTCTTAATTTTACTCTGAAATGTGTATATTGGTATGGAGATCAATTGACCATTTGTTTCCCTAATATACAGTATATATATATTTTTATAAATGATTTATTTTTTCACAAGTTATCGCATTTCATACCATCTAAATATATCAGCCAGAAAAAAAAAAAAGAATTATTACATTCTCATATTTTCCTATGTCTTTAATGCTTCATTATTTCAACGTGACTTCTCTTTTCCTCTTTAACCTTTACCTTCCTTCTTAGTATTAACCCCCGCGAGAAATAAATAAATAAATAAAATCAAATAAAAAATAGATTGCACTCTCCTCTCCATCTCCCCCATCCCCTCACCTCCCTTCCCCCTCCCTATATTTCAGATAGGGTGCCCATATCGTCCGGTATCTCTCATCCTGATCTTTCATTGCCATTGTAAGGTTCTCCATTTGTTGGATCTCTGCGATTCTAGCGAGCCATTGTGCTCTAGATGGAGAGCTCTCCTTTTTTCCACAGGTACAGTATGGAGATCAATTGACCAGTTTTGTCTCTAATAAAATTTGATCTGGTTGACAGTTCTGTGTAATTTCACTATGCATAGGACTTCTCTTGTTGGTTCTGTTTTTTTTATTTTTGTTTTTTTTCTAGCATTTGTCCGTCATACCTTCTTTCCTCTCTCAATCACTTCCTTCTTTTTCTCTTTCATGCCTTTTGTTCTACCCACATGCTTTTTTAATTCCATTTTTTTTCCTTTTCTTCTTTCTCACCACTGACTCCCCACCCCCATACAAATTTGGTTCAAAATGTTTTTGTTTTTTTAACTGCTGAAGAAACTTGTTTCAAATAAATGTTATATTCTATTCTCAGATTATGGATGAAAAAAATGTAACTGTGATTACTGTGATCCAGTTTCTGGGGTTTCATATCCCTACAAACATAAAATTGTTGGTCTTCTTTCTCTTTCTTATATTGTATTGTGTGACGATATGTGGAAACCTCCTGATCATCACATTGGTGTCCTACAGCAAATCCCTCCATTCTCCCATGTACTTTTTCCTCTCCCAATTGTCTGTATCAGATATCTTATTAACAACTGATGTTGTTCCTACCATGCTCCATACCGTTTTAGAAAGTTCTACTACTGTATCAGTTTCTGAATGTATCACCCAGTTTTATTTCTTTGCTGTCTCAGAAACCTCAGAGTGTCTTCTCCTAACAGCGATGTCTTACGACAGATATGTGGCCATCTGTAAACCATTACATTATACTTTATTAATGAGTCACCGATTTTGTTGGATAACAGTTATCACAAGTTGGAGTTTAAGTTTCTTATCAGTGTTGATTCCCACTTTAACCATATCCACATTACAGTTTTGTGGTTCCAATATCATTGATCATTTTTTCTGTGATCTTGACCCGATCCTACAGCTCTCCTGTTCTGACACCACCATCGTTCAACTAGAAGCAACGTCACTGAGTGTATTGTTTGCTGTTATACCATTTTTTATCATCATTGTATCATATGTTTATATCATAGTCACTATTTTTGAAATCCCATCTATTACTGGGAGGCAGAAAGTTTTCTCAACATGCAGCTCCCACCTGACTGTTGTCTCCATTTTTTATGGTACCATTGTTTGTGTGTATTTGATACCTAGTAGAGTACAGTCATGGGACATTACTAAATTCTTGTCATTACTGTATACTGTATTCACTCCACTGCTGAACCCAATTATATACAGCCTGAGGAATAACGAATTGAAACAAGTTGCAGGAAAATTTAGTAACAACTTTTTATACTTGGATATCAAAAAATAATTAAAAATATTAACCGTATATACTCGAGTATAAGCCAAGTTTTTCAGCATATTTTTGGGGACCCGCTACCAGCCAGTCGTAGGTCCCCTGGACCCCACTCTACAAGTGTGCAAAGTTTGTTGTCTGGGGGACCTACGGCCGGGGAGCACCAATTTTTCAAAGTCGGACACTCCTATGTTAAATGGTAATTTCTCTGGTGATTTTGGGGAACCGGTACAGGCCAGTAGTAGGTCCCCTGGACCTGAAACTTGGCATACCTATAGCCCGATTTCTTCTCTACAAGTGTGCAACGTTTTTTGTCTGGGAGACTTACAGCTGGGGAGCACTGATTTTTTAAACCAGGCACCCCTTCTATAGACTCCCATGTTAAACGTCATACTAGTCATGGACACAAAGAAAGAAGGTAAAGTTGAGGCCTAGGACTTGCTACATGGCTAAAGCTATACCCATTGTTTGCATTGGTGTCCCAGTCTGTGTTTGATTGTCCTGGGCACGGGTCCCCTTACCCTTACAAGTAGTGTGTCATAGCCCCCATTTGTCCCTGGTTTCAAGGGACTGTCCCTGATTTGGAACAAATCCCCCTGCCCCTCTTCCCCCCTCATGTATCCCTCATTTTGGTCAGATCTATATAGTTGTATATAAAATGCAATTTTTTATCTTTCAAAAAGTGTTTTCCAGTTTTAAATCTTTCATTAAATTTCTAAATTGCTGCATTTTTTTTATTTCGCAAGCCAATATAAATGAATTGTAGTGATAAAAAATAACTTGTGGGTTTTACCAAATCTTTTTTGTATTCTCCTTTAAGGGAGCATGGCATGGGGTGTGTCCTATGCCTACATACCTTTGCAAATAGGTGTCCCTTGTTCCCATCTCAAAAATTTGTGAGGTATGGTGGGTGAGTTTGATTAGCTGCACTAAAGGGAAGGGGAGACATTTGGGATAAAAAAGAAGTACCGTATTTATCGGCGAATACGCGCACTTTTTTGCCCTGAAAATCAGGGCAAAATCGTGGGTGCGCGGTATACGCCGAAACCCGTTTTACCGCGCCGCTTTCGAATACTGCGCCGGCATATACGGAGCGCAGAACACTCGGGTATAGTCAGGCAGACTCGGCTCCTCTCGCGCTGACGTCCTAGATGTACAGGACGTGAGCGCGAAAGGAGCCGAGCCTGCCTGACTATACGTGAGTGTACTGCACTCGGTATATGCAGGCGCAGTACACTCGTGAATAGTCGGGCAAACTCGGCTCCTCTCGTGCTGACGTCCTGTACGTCCAGGACGTCAGCGCGAGAGGAGCCGAGTCTGCCTGACTATACCCGAGTGTACTGCGCTCGGCATATGCCGGTGCAGTATTCGAAAGCGGCGCGGGAAAGCGAGGATCGAGAGGGGAGGACGCCGCAGAAGGACGCCGGACCCGACGAAGAGGACACCCGAAGCCTCCGATGGACACCAAAACTGTAAGTATAAAAAACTTTTTTTCCACAGGAATGGGGGCCACTTTAGGGGTGCGCGCTATACGCGGGAGCGCGCTATATCCCGATAAATACGGTATTAAAAAATTATTTAAATAAATAAAAAAATAATACATAATAAGCACACCATTGCATACATGCATCCCATTTCTAAATTGCTGCATTTGTAAATTTCACAAGACAGTAAAGGAATAGTAGTGGTAAAAAAAACTCCTGTGGGTTTACCTAATCATTTTTTTTTATTCTTTAAGCGGTTAAGACCCGGACCATTATGCAAGTTAAGGACCTTGCCCCTTTTTTGTGATTCGGCACTGCGTCACTGCGACGTGGCTACCAAAAAAATTGGCACCTTTTTTTTCCCACAAATAGAGCTTTCTTTTGGTGGCATTTGATCACCCCTGCGTTTTTTTTATTTTTTGTGCTATAAACAAAAATAAAGCGACTATTTTGAAAAAAAATTCAATATTTTTTACTTTTTGCTATTATAAAAATCCCCAAAAAAGATATAAAAAAAAAAACATTTTTTTCCCTCAGTTTAGGCCGATACACATTTTTCTACATATTTTTGGTAAAAAAAAATTCCAATAAGCGTTTATCGATTGGTTTGTGCAAAATTTATAGCGTTTCCAAAATAGGGGATAGTTTTATGGCATTTTTTTTTTTTTTTTTTGCAAAATGTATTTATTAAACATCGTTTTCCAACTGTACAACACAATGTTACACATTATACATAAAATAACTACACAGTAGTTAAATATACATTATACACATACACACACATATATACATTGGGGCAGATTCACAAAACAATTACGCCTGTCTAACTGGGGTTAGACAGGAGTAATTTCAAATTTCGCGCGGCGTATCACTAGTTTGAATCCTCAAACCATGATACGCCGGCTTCGGGCTTCGATCCGAGAGGCTTACGTCTTCGTAAGCCTTCGGATCTACGCTGCCATCTATTTGCGGCCGCTGGGAGGAGTTCGCGTCGTTTTGGTGCGTCGGGATATGCAAATGTGTTTTTACGGGGATTCACGAACATACGAGCGGGCGTCGCAATCGTTTTTGTCTATTTTTTTATACGTAATGTTAGAGCAGCTTTTTGCTGCTCTAACTTTACGTAGCCCATGTTAAGTATGGCCGTCGTTCCCGCTTCGAATTTATTTAAAATTTTATTTTGTTTACGTAACTCGTCGGGACGTGGATCGCCCGTAAAGTATGCTACATAAACAACGAATGACGTCACGACGTGATTTTGCGCAATGCACGGCGGGAAATTTGCGAACGGAGCATGCGCAGATCGATCGCCGCGGGAACGCGCCTAATTTAAATGTTTCACGCCCCCTACTCGCGCAGATGGATTGCGACGGGAGAAATACACTACGCCGCCGTCGTTTACCGTAGAAAATCTACCTGAATTCCACGTAGAGCAAGGTAAAAAACGGCGGCGTAGTGTATTTCTGATACGCTACGATAATCCATTTCTCTGTGAATCTGCCCCATTGTCTCAAAATGATAATTCCTAGCCCACTACTGACCATGCTTTTATGGCATTTTTACTTTTTTACTAGTAATGGCGGCGATCAGCAATTTTTTTGTGTGACTGTGACATTATGGCGGACACATGGGACACTTTTGACACATTTTTGGGACCATTGTCATTTTCACAGCGAAAAGTGCTATACAATGCACTGATTACTGTGAAAATGACAATGGCTGTGAAGGGGTTAACCACTAGGGAGCGTTGTAGGGGTTAAGTGTGACCTCATGTGTGTTTCTTACTGTAGGGGACGGGGCTGGACGTGTGACGTCAGTTATCGTCGTTCTCTATATCAGGGAACAGATGATCACTGACATTGCCACAGTGAAGAATGGGGAAGGCTTGCTTACACTCACCCCCCCCATTCTTCAGCACCTGTGACCCGATTGCGGGACACCCATGGCGATCGCGTCTGCGGGTCCCGCGGGCGTCGTCATGGAGCTTCGGACCAGGTCACAAGCCGCTGGGATCTTAAAGGGGACGTATATATACGTCCATGTGTCCCAGCCTTGCCACTCTGCCAACGTATATAGTCGTGCGGCGTTCCTTAAGTGGTTAAATTCTCCTTTAAGGAGGCCCGGCAGGGGGTGTGTCCTATGCCTACATACTTTTGTTAATAGGTGTTACTTGTTCCCATCTCAAAAAGTTGTGAGGTATAGTGGGTGAGTTTGATTACCTGCACTAGAGGGAAGGGGAGACATTGGGGACAAAAAAGGATTAAAAAAGGAATAAAATAAATAAAAATAATTCATAATAAGGACACCATTGAATACATGCATCCCATTTCTAAATTGCTGCATTTGTAAATTTCACAAGCCACTATAAAGGAATAGTAGTGATACAAATGGTACAAAGAACTTGTGGGTTTAACTAGTCATTTTTTTACATGTAATTCTCCTTTAAGGGGGCGTGGCAGGTGGTGTGTCCTATGTCTACATACTTTTGTTAATAGGTGTCCCTCGTTTGCATCTCAAAAAGTTGGTGTGTGATTTGGATTAGCTGCACTAGAGGGCAGGGGAGACATTGGCAAAAGTATTAAAAAATTATTAAAATAAAAAATAATACATAATAGGTAAACATACATGCAAATGAACATAAACAGTGACTTTGCCACACATGGGAGGTATCGCCATGAACATCAGACTAACTGATAAAATGTTATGGATTTTAAGCCTTACATATGGAAAATTGGAGGTATTGTAGTTTGTTGCCATTTTACAAAAGTGTACAATTTTGATATGTTCATGTTTTACATCAATTTACACAACACAACCCCAGCTTTTGCATTTTACAAAAAAAACTGTATTGTATTGTGTTGTGTTGATGTGCACTAAAATTAATTTAATCGTATTTTGTCATAAAAAATATGTGCATGATAGATGGCTGCACAAATGTTGTGTTACAAAAACTTGAAATGGCCACCAATTATTTTTCCAGGGCCTATGCTTTTAGAGAATATATTTCATTGGCGGGAGAAGGTTAAAGTAATTTCTGGCAAAAAATAAAAATATACCATGAGTGTAAAAAAATTAACAATTGTCCCAGTATAAGGTATTAAAACACATTGCTTGTCTTACTGTATATCACCCCTAATTCATTGATATTTAGTTTGTAAAAACACAATTTATCATGAGCAATTCATCACCAAACTAGTTTTCTGCTCACTGCATCGTCTTGTTAGGCCACGTACAGACGATCAGACCGGTCTGATGAAACTGGTCTGAAGACCAGTTTCATCGGACCAGTTCGATGGTGTGTACGGTCTGTCTGACCGTTGTCCGTTGGACCAAAGTTTTAAAACTTGCTTTAAAATCTGTCCGTCGGACCAAAACGATGGTTAGTACACAAAAGCATCGGACCAAAAACCCGCGCATGCTCAGAATCAAGTCGACGCATTCTTGGATCCATTGAATTTCATTTTTTTTTTTTTTTTTTTACTGCATCTTTTTTTATTGTGAGTAGTACCTACAACAAAGTTTGTCCTTCACATTTGACTACATGGTCCTGGTTGGAGACCCGTTTTACTTTTGTTACAGGTCTAATATTTTGTGCCATACATCCTACTTCCAAGCAAGAAAAGCAAAAGAAATAGCTTTGCGCCTTACATTTTTGTTCATTAATATGTTTTGCCTAAAGTTCTCCTTTTTTTTAAACAATAGATTTTTATTAAGGTTTTGTTTTTAACAGTACAATGTAGAATAATGCAATACAGTGTGGATCAAAGCAATATAAGTCAATGTAGATCAAAGCAATATAAGACAATGTAGTCAGAGTACAACATCAAGCATAACATCAGAACAAGTATTGATTAAAGATAATCTAAGAGTAAGAACAAGCACAAGTATGATGGTCAAACACCATCACGACCATTCAACAATGAGTAACTAGACTATTAACTATATCAATTAAACAGGAAAGAATTGCGCAAATCTAAACCAAATTGATGAACAAATAATAAGCAGCGTCTCAAAGGTGTTATACAACACCAAGCAGAAATAGAAAAAAATTGAAGTCGCGCTATAAGTACTATACAGTAATATTAAATGAATAGTGTCATAAATGCAACATAATAATCACATATATACACTTTATCTAAAGACAGCACACTTAAAGTGAACAGTTAATGTGATAACAAGTCCATATAATCAATATACAGTCCATCTAGAGATGTGTTTAAATTCATAGAAAAGGTTTCCCAGTGTAGAAAGATCCACGAACAGGTGTGAGTAGTGACCAGACAAAAGACCTCCACCGCACAAGAAACACTGACCCTTACCAGAGTCTATGATCTCACCGAGATCAATATCAGCAAAATGTGGCATTCATATTCGGCAAGGAGCAAAGGGGACATCCATTCAGAGTAGCCAGTAGGTGTAATTCAGCTCAGATAGCAATCAAGTATCAATGGTCCCATAGAAAAAAACCAAAAGAGATCCACATAGCGTAAAACCGTAGGTTTAATGAAATAAGAGAAAAGATTGTGCACACTTACATCAATCAAATTTTAAAACAGCAAATCATAACATAAAAATTGAAGGCCGGCCGGCGTTCAGAGCGTGTTACCCGTCTTCCGGGTCCTCACACGTGATGCGGTGACGTCAGCGCGTCGCCTCCCAACGTTTCGTCGCAAAAGGGACTTGATCACGGGATGAGGCGGCGCTCTGAGTCACCGCATATAAACAGAAAAAGGCGGAACCAACCTCAGGACAAATCCCGGCCGATCGTATGTCCGCCATCTTGACCCCTGGAAACACTCACATCATAACCAAAGGTTTACATACAACAACTAAGGGCAAACCTAAACGGCACCCCTGTTGCAAAGCAATACACCAAATTGTCGTACAATGCGGCAACCGGTGCATTTTTCAAATTAACTGATGTTTATTCTGCATAAACAGAAAAAGGCGGAACTAACCCCAGGACAAATCCCGGCCGATCGTATGTCCGCCATCTTGACCATTGGAAACACTCACAGCATAACCATAGGTTTACATTCAGCAACTAAGGGCAAACCTAAACGGCACCCCCGTTGTAAAGCAATACATCATATTGTCGCATAATACGTCAACCGGTGCATTTTACAGATTACCTGATGTTTATTCACTTATAGGCATGTAATGAGGCCGGAAATGATCCGAACCCCATATAATCAAGTGTCATATGCAAACTATAATGTAATGCATTCCGATTTCCATAATGATAAATGTAAACATTTTCATGTTTTTTATAAACAACAGATAAAACATTATAAACAAAAAACAATTAAAACCCATGGAAAAATAAGTATATAGCAGGAATTAGATGGTCTTACAATTATTTTGCTAGTTAATCAAATAATCAGCAATGAACATAAATATTTTACTCCGAAAAAAAAATTTTTTTTAAACTATAAATAATGATAAAAATATTAAACCTCTATAGGTCAATATATTGATGTCAAACCCCGTAACCACTTCCTCCTTATAATACAGGGAGGAGAGAAACAGAGATTCGTGTCAATAATAATGATAATGTTAGTATTGGGCTACACTGTCACCAGCGTGTTCAATGCCAATCATCTCCCAATATGAATAAAGGAGGAGGGAGGGAAGGGGGGGGGGGGGAGGAGGTATAAAGGGTATCAAGTCAAACAATACTCATTGTGTGACCGTCCCAAAGCCACCCCAAATGACATGGGGAAATGAAGAAGAGCTTGTGAGGATCCTGTTTTTAGCAATTAAAAGTGTGAAAAGGCCCCCATTGATTGGGTGTCCAAATGGATAGATGTTTATATAGTACTTGTCAGATGTAACAAAGAGTTTATATAACAACCCTTGTCCAGAGGAATCACGAGTTATCAATAAAACAATTAATATCTACCTCGATGTTGAGGCCGTGAGGGGTGTAGCACTTAGTTTTATGTATCCACGCCATTTCGGAGCGAGAGATACTTCTCACTAGGTCACTGCCACGCCAGTGAGGATTAAATTTGTCTATGCCCAAAAATACCGTATTGATGGGATTCTTGTCATGTGCCAACAGAAAATGTTTCGACACAGAATGTTCTGTAAAACCATTCCGAATATTTGCTATGTGCTCATTAAGGCGTATATGTAGAGGGCGTTTAGTCCTGCCTATATATTGTAGTCCACATGGGCACATAAGCAAATATATAACCCCTATAGTTGTGCATGTAATAAAGGGCTTAATCATAAAGTTTTTCTGGGTACTAGAAGAACGGAATGAAGTGCTTCGTTTGGATCTAATGCCATTCAAAGCACAGCTCTGACATTTCCCACATTTGTAGAAGCCAGAAAGATCTGCCAGAAACATTGATGGTATTCTTGGGGGGTTTAACACGTTAGGAGCCAGTTTATCCCTGAGGGAAGGGAGACCCCTAAATACTACCTGTGGTTTTTCTGGTAGTAATCCTCTAAGGACATTGTCGCTTCTTAATACATGCCAATGTTTTGAAACAACATGTTTCACATTGGCATGTTGGCATGAGTAGTCTGTAACAAAAGGGTTCTTATATCCTCGGGCGGTGCCGACACGAGGTTTGTCAGCTAATAGATCCGCCCTATCAATCTCAGACACTGATTTCAGAGTGTCATTCAGGAGATTCTGACAGTAACCCTTTGCCACAAACCGTTCAGTGAGAACCTGTGCCTGTGTTTTGAACATGGCATCATAGGTACAGTTTCTTTTTAAACGCAGGAACTGGCTTTTGGGCACAGATTTTAACCAGGAAGAATGATGACAGCTGTCACTGGAAATATAAGAATTTCTATCTGTTGATTTGAAATATGTTGAGGTCACGAATTTGTCATCTTCAATAGATATAACTAAATCCAAAAAGTTTATTTTCTCCCTACTGGCCTCATACGTCAAAAAGATGCCCCGCTCATTGTTGTTAAGGGATTCTATGAACTGAGAGAGTTCACCTTCAGTGCCATCCCACAGGAGGAGGATGTCGTCGATGTACCTGGCCCACAAAAGAATCTGGGGCCTAGGCTGATCATGGACGACATCCTCCTCCCATTTGGCCATAAAGAGATTCGCCAAACTTGGAGCATATTTAGCTCCCATCGCGACACCACGATTCTGTTTATAAAACTGACCCTCATGCCAGAAATAGTTGTGGGTCGCGGCAAAAATCAAAAGCTCCATTATAAAGGAAATCTGTTCGCCCAATAGGCCGCTACCCTTATTCAAATAATAAGATACGGCTTCAATACCCAAATCATGTGGAATAATAGTATACAGCGATGTTACGTCGGCTGTAACTAACCACACATTGGGAGTAGGTTTCAGATTGGATAGTAAATTTATAACATGCTTAGTATCCTTAGTGTATGATGGCATTTTCTTGACAAGGGGCTGCAAGAAAAAATCTATATATTTGCCCACCCGGGACGTGATTGAATCAATCCCATCTTTCTACACTGGGAAACCTTTTCTATGAATTTAAACACATCTCTAGATGGACTGTATATTGATTATATGGACTTGTTATCACATTAACTGTTCACTTTAAGTGTGCTGTCTTTAGATAAAGTGTATATATGTGATTATTATGTTGCATTTATGACACTATTCATTTAATATTACTGTATAGTACTTATAGCGCGACTTCAATTTTTTTCTATTAACTATATCAGGATTCCATTCTCGAAGGCTGCTACCATGTAGCGATAGAACAAAGGGTAGGACACCTATGAATAATTGGTCCCGGGGAGGGCCACCTCCGACTCCAGACACCCCCAACTGGGTTCACGACTGTGTCCCGGACTCCGAGGTGGGCTCCCTTTCACGTTCCTATAAATTGGCCCATAGGACCTACGGCAAGGCAAGTGGACTCATGCAATTTTTGTCGTACCAGGATGACCATAGGTGCCATCGCCCTGCTGTATCTTCTTTGTGCTTATCCCTGAGTGCTAGCACTTTCTCATATGTACAGTGTAATTGTGTAGTCTGTATGACAGCCCCTATAGTGGGGGGCACTGGATTTTTCCAGTTCCTCGTAATGCTGAGTCTAGCAGATAACAGAATATGTAGGACAATATGTCTGGCGTGGAATGGAACTTGGTCCAGATCGAGCGACAGGAGCGCTAGACCAGGTTGGGGAGTGATTGCAGAGTGAGAGGCTTCGGAGATCACGTGGAAGACCGAAATCCAGTATTGAGATAAATTAGGACAACTCCATAAAGTATGAAGTAATGTTCCTCGGTGCCCACAATCTCTCCAGCACCGATCGCTCTGTGTTGCATTGAATTTGGACAACCTGTCAGGGGTTAAGTACCATCTCTGCATAATTTTGGTGGCCAGTTCCCAGAGGGTAGAACAGCTAGTAACTTTAAATGTGGCCGTGCAGGCTTTGGCCCATTGTTGGGTGGTGTAAGGACTACCTAATTCCAGTTCCCATTTGAGCAGGGCAGGTGATTTTGATAATATGGATTTCTGTTGGAGAGCATTATAGAAAAGTGATGTACCTTTTTGGGAGGGTGTGGGGTGTGTAAGAAAGGACCAAGTGAGCCGAGGTATGTGACGTTCCCAATGGGGAGAGGCAGACAGGAAGTGTCGAGTTCTAATGTAAAGATAGATGTCCGAGTTGGGTAGGTTGAATTCCTGTTGCAAAATGGGGAAAGATTTGTTCCTACCATTAGTGAAGAGATCATTGACAAACAGTAGCCCTTTTTCACGCCAATGTTTGTAGGATATCATGTTCATGTTGAATTGTAGCGTCTCAATCGGGATTTTTAGGGAGATGTTGTCGGGGTATCCGTGGCAAATATGTACAAATTTGTTCCATGCACGGATCGTGGCAGACATTGTGGGGGGGACGGAAGAGGGGAGTTTAGTCTTGGAAGTGGTAGAGAGCATCCAGGAGGCTAGTGAGGAGTTAGGGAAGAGAGCGGACTCCAACCTTCCCCACGGAGTGTGTGGTTCAGGTAGAAACCATTCTCTGGATTGGGTAAGGACCGTAGACAGGTAGTAGTGGTGGAAGTCCACATAACCTGTGCCTCCTGCCTTACGATTTTTAATGAGGGTGGAGTGCGCGCTTCTGGGTTTTTTCCCCTGCCATATGTAGGAGGAAAAAATAGACTGAAGGGACTTGAAATACTGAGTTGGTATGTTAATCGGTAGAGTCCTGTATAGATACAAGATCTGGGGTAAATGGAACATTTTGAAGGCCGCTAGGCGGCCCGTCCAGGATAATTCTTGAGATGCTAACCTGTGTAGATCAGTTTGAAGTTTAGTACGAAAGGGGATATAATTGTAGTGGAATAATTGGCCAGTAGATTTTGTTAGTTGGATGCCAAGGTAGGTGATGGTATTATCCGCCCATGAGTACGGGTAAAGTTGTTGGAGTAAGAGACTAGTGGTGGGGTTAATTCCTAGGTTTAAAACATGACATTTAGCTTCGTTGACTTTGTAGTAAGATACTTTACTGAAACAGGTTAGCGCCTCTTGGACCGCAGGGAGTGATGAGGATGGGTCAGATAGCATGAGTATGTCATCATCCGCAAAAAGGCTGATTTTTTGTTCTTATCCTCCTACCATTATGCCAGATATGAGTGGGTTTGTACGAATGGATTGTGCCAGTGTCTCCATTATCAGGTTGAATATCAGGGGAGAGAGGGGGCAACCCTGTCTTGTCTCATTAGTAATAGTGAAGGGGGAGGACAACGAGTCAGCAGAGTACACTCTGGCCGAGGGATTAGAGTATAATGCCATTATTGCTCTATGTATGTGGCCTGTGAATCCAAATTTAGTGAGGACTGAGGACAGGTACCCCCAATGTACTCTGTCGAACGCTTTTTCGGCGTCTAGGGACAGGAGTATAGAGGGGGTTCCAGATGTTCCCGCTTGATGAATGACATTTATCATCCGCCTTGTGGCATCCGATGCCTGCCTTCCTTTTGTAAAGCCTGATTGGTCCGTGTGGATGAGTGTGGGGAGGATGTCGTTCATTCTATTGGCTATCATTTTGGCATATATTTTGGTGTCTACATTGAGGAGGGAGATTGGACGAAAATTTTGGGGCAAGGTCGGTTCTTTGCCTGGTTTAGGGAGAGTAACTACTGTCGCGGATAACATGTCTGGGGGGAAAGACGAGGATGTCGCTGCTAGATTAAAGACTTCACAGAGGGAAGGGATTAGGACATTCTGGAACCTTTTATAGTATTCCCCTGTGAGACCATCGGGTCCTGGTGATTTGGCATTGGGTAGATTGCTGATTGTGTTTACTAGTTCTGTGACTGTAAAGGGTGCATTAAGCGATGCAAGTTGGGATTCAGTTAATGAGGGAAGTCGTTCTAGGAAAGTTGCTATTTCTTGTAGGGATGGTTGGGTCGTATTTTCGTCATTCTTTAAGTTATACAGGTCAGCATAGTAAGTGCCAAAAGCATTCGAGATATCATGGGGTTTCATCAATTTTTCTTTGGTGTGGGGGTGGGAAATGTATGAAATTCTTGATTTAAGTCTGTGACCTCGAATTTTCAATGCTAACAGCCTACCTGCCTTGTTCCCCGTTGCGTAGGACGTGGCCCTAACTTTAGTACAAGCCTGTTCAAATGAGTTTAAAAGTAATGATCGTAACTCGTGGCGGAGGGAAAAAATTTGCGCTTGCAGATAGGAAGAGATAGGAAGAGGGTAGGGTCTTATTTTGGGATTCAGCGAGGTCTATATCAGCTGTCAGTTGATCTATTTTTCGTGCTCTAGTACGTTTCGCTCTAGCTCCAAGTTGTATAAATACACCTCTAACTACCGCTTTGTGGGCAGCCCACACCACCACCGGATCAGCCACTGATTGGGAGTTTAGGGAGAAGTATTCTTCCAGACTTTGATGTATAATACTAGCAGTGTGTTTGTCTCGTATTAGGGAGTTGTTAGCCCTCCAGAGATAAGAGTTTGTCGGGGAGATCTGAAAGTCAACAGTTATGCTGACAGGGGCATGGTCCGACCAGGTGGTGGGGTGGATCGTTGAGGCAGTGATTCTCTGAAGTAATGATCTATCAGATAAGAAAAGATCTATTCTCGAATAGGTGTTGTGACGCGGGGAGAGAAAGGTATAATCCCTTTCACTCGCATGACAACACCTCCACACATCAAACAATTCATTCGATGATATAAAGCTTTTCAAGGGAGATGCATGTCGCTTGGGGCCTGCAGTGGAGTCCATAACCTGGTCTGGGACAAGGTTAAAGTCTCCGCACAGTAGCAGATGACCTTTTTGGGACTTTTTAACCTTCTGCATAACAGACTTAAGAAAGGATATTTTTTTTTTTTTTTATCAATTCTTTATTTTATTTGCTTTTTTTTTTTTAATACATGCATCATCATCTGTTTTTATACATCAAATCCAAAACGGTGAAGCAGAAGAACAAGAACAGCTTGGGGTGTAAGTATAACATATTTATCTAGGTATCTCGTGTTACATCTTATTCTTATTGCTTTATGTGATAATGGCGCATCGTCCTAATTGTCCCTTCCTCCCTCCCTAAGCATTCCCCCCATATTCCATCCCTGACCCACCCACCTCGAAAGAAAAAAAAAAAAAAAAAAAACACCCACCCCTGTCTCTCTCGTCTTCCAAGTTCTCCCTATTCGCTGTTCATCCTCAGGGGTTCTGCTCCCTGTATCTATAAAATGGTGTCCACACCTGTCTGTATCTCTCCTCTTGCTCTCTCATTCCCATTGTCAGGTATTCCATCTGCTGAATTTCCGTTATTCTACTCAGCCATTGTTGTCTTGTCGGTGGTATTATGCTTTTCCATAGAGTTGGTATACAGGCCCTTGCAGCTGTTATTAAGTGTCTGAGCAGGGAGTTTTTATATTTTGCTATGGAAATTGGGAGATCATTTAGCAGGAGCGCTGCTGGGTTATCTGTCAGATCTACTTCAGTGATTTCTTTTAGAGTATCAATTACTACTTCCCAGAACTCTTTCAATTTAGCGCATTCCCAGAATAGGTGTATCATGGTTCCCCTCCTTTCCCCACATCGCCAACACTGGTCTGAGACTTGTGGGAATATCCGCTTTAGTACCACTGGGGTCCTGTACCATCTAGTTTAAATTTTATATCCGCTCTCTTGGTATCTGGTAGCTATCGAGGCTTTATGTGTGAACCTAAAGAGTTTTGTTTTCTGTGTATCAGAGAATGTAATTCCCAACTCTCTTTCCCACGCTTGTATAAATGTAAGATCTTGCGGGCTCTCTGATTCCACTAGAAGACTATACATTGATGATAGCCCATGTTCTACTGCTTCACCCTTACAACAGATTTCCTCAAATTCTGATAGTCCTCGTGTCGCTTCTCCTTGTATTTTCATGGCTCGTATAGCAGCTTTTAGTTGCATTTGTCTCATTGGGTCCAGTGTCCTCCTCAGTGTCTCTTCGCTGTCTCCTCCCTCCATTCCCTGACTACTACTCGCGAAGTGGATAAGTCTACTCAGTCCCTGTCGTCTTAAGTTATTTAAGTGCAGGTCCGTAAGGCCTAATTCAAACCTGGGGTTTCCCAGAACTGGGGTCAAGGGGCTTGGAGCTTTTGAAATTTTAGTTTTCCTGAATACCCTTTGCATAGTTCTTATCGTAGCTCCTACTGTGGGGTGTTTCTTTACCTCTTGTGGGATATCCGTATCCGAGATCCACGCCATGCCCTCTAGAGGGATGTTAGTTATTTTTTGTTCTATGTGTATCCATAATTTTTCCCTTTGATGTATACACCACTCTACCACCCGGGCCAAGTGGGAGGCATCGTGATAGATCATTGGGTCCCGAAATCCCACTCCTCCCTTCTCTTTTGGTAAGGTCAAAATTTCCCTCCTTATTCTCGTTGATTTTCCTGCCCATATAAACTTCCCAAATCTAGATCTCAGGTCTCTTAGAAATCCAAGGGGAATCTTTACCGGTAGGGTCTGGAACAAATAGAGTAATTTAGGCATTACGTTCATTTTAATAATATTGATTCTCCCGAACCATGTAAAGATCCCCTTGTCCCATCTTTTAAAGTCGGCCTTGAACAGTCTCACCAGTGGTAGAAAGTTCAGTTCGAATATCCTGTTTAAGTTTTTTGGTATCTTGGTTCCTAGGTAGCATATGTGAGAGTCTGTCCACTTAAAGGGGAAATTTGCCGCTAATAACTGCTGTTTATTTTTATTAACCTCTACCCCCATCGCCTCTGATTTGTTATAGTTCACTTTAAAATTGGACAGATCTCCATATTCCTTTATTTCTCTTAACAATACAGGGAGAGATATCTCCGGGGTCGTCAGCGAGAACAACAGGTCGTCTGCAAATGCTGCAAGCTTGTACTCGTCTCCTCTTATCTGGATACCTCTAATGTCTGAATTTGCTCTTATGGTTCTCAAGAATGGTTCAAGGGCAAGAGTGAAGATAAACGGTGAGAGCGGACATCCTTGTCTCGTTCCATTCCTTATAGAAAAAGGAGCTGACATTGCTTCGTTTACCTTCACTCTTGCCGTCGGGCACGAGTACAAGCTTGCGATCCATTTTTGCATCCCTTCCCCCAGACCTATATGTTGTAGAGTAGCTTTCAAAAATCTCCAGTCTACTCTATCGAAAGCTTTCTCTGCATCGGTCGAGATTAGTATTAGTGGGTTTTGGTAGAGTTGGGATAGGTTTATAGTGCTTAATACTCTTTGTGTGTTTTCCCTTCCTTCTCTGCCAGGAGTAAATCCTACTTGGTCAGGATGTATTAAGGCGGGTATATGGATCATCAGTCTGTTAGCAAGAATTTTAGAGAAAATCTTCAGATCTACATTTAGTAGCGAAATAGGTCTATAGCTGGCACATTCCGCAGGGTCTTTCCCCTCTTTAGGGATCACTGCTATGTGTGCCATTAAGGTATCTCTTAACATTGGCTGTCCTTCTCTTATAGAGTTGAACGCAGTCAGAAATTTTGGTGTCAGTCTATTGTAGAAGGTTTTATAGTAGAGTAGGGTATATCCATCCGGTCCTGGGGATTTACCTAATTTCATTGCTTTTATCGCTTCTTGTAGTTCCTCAGCTGTAATCGGGTCTTCCAAGATCTCAGTGCTTTCTTCTGAAATTTTGGGCATCCCAGAGTTTTTTATGTATTCCTTTATTCGTTCTTCTCTTCCCTGATTGCTCTCTGTAGCTGGGTGTCTCTCTATTTGATATAGTTTACTGTAGTATTCTCTAAAAGCTTCTGCTATTAATTGTGAGGAACTTACTAAGGTGTCTCCCTGGGTCTTTATTTTTTCAATATGATTTTTTGCTCTCGTCTCTCTCAATGCATTAACCAGCATCCTGCTTGGTTTATTCCCGTGTTCATAGTACGCCCGTCGACAGCGAGTTAATTTAGCTTTTGCTTTGTCCATTAGTAACAAATTCAATTTGTCTCTTAGGCTCGTTAACCTTTCCTCAATGTGTGCTCTTTGCACTTTTTTATGCTCGTTCTCTAGATCACATATTTCCCCAAGTAGGCTGTCCAGTTTTGCATTGAGAGAGCGTTTCCGGTGTGCCCCCAAGGAGATTAACAATCCCCTTATGTAGCACTTATGTGCTTCCCATTTGCATAGCGGCGTCGTATCGTCGGAATCATTTATTGAAAAAAAGGCTTCTAGTTCCTGGTCTATCTGGTTTATGTATTCTGGGTCTGTAATCAACATTTCATTGAGTTTCCAGTTCCACTCCCTCGGGCCTGTCTCTCCCCACTCTATGGAACAGTTCACTGATGAGTGATCTGATATTGTGAATGAACCCATTGATGCTTCTCTTAAATTTAACAATATATTTTGACCCACAAATATGTAGTCGATTCTTGTATAAGTTTTATGTTTTGCCGAATAGAAGCTGTAGTCCCTTTCATGTACATGTAAGGTCCTCCAGGTATCTACTAACTGAAGTTCTTGTAACATTTTCCTTGTTTTACGCAATTTTATGTTAGATATATGGTAGGATCCCTTGGAAGAATCTAAGCTGGGTTCTAATACCATATTGAGGTCCCCCCCCAAAATTAGCACCCCTTCTTTATTTTGATGTACCAACTCCAGGTACTTCTCAAGCGCTGAGACTGGGTCCTCATTTGGGAGGTATACATTCACTTAGGTAACCTTTTGTTGATACAGCTTCCCATTTACTAAAAGGAATCGTCCTTCATCATCAGTTATCACTTTGGACTCCTTCCATACTAGTCCTTTGGCGAGTAAAATTGACACTCCGTTTGCCTTTGAGGACTGAGAGGCCCCATGGTACACCTCTGGGAATCTTTGGTTCTTTAATTTTGGGATTCTGTCTTTTTTAAAGTGTGTTTCTTGTAGGAAAATTATTTGTGAATTAGATCTCCCCAGTTCCATTAATGTTTTAGTTCTTTTTTCTGGGGTATTTAGGCCCTTAACGTTGTAAGTAGTAATGTTTATTCTATTCATTTTTAGTAGTCAACAAGGAGCGTTGGAAGACGAGAGAGACCCCTCTCACCCCCCGAGAAAAAAAAAAAAAAAAAAGGATATTTGACGTTCATTGGGTGCATAAAGTGAAACCAAGGTATATTGAACATTGTTAATTAAACAAACTAAAATAATAAATCGACCCTCTGGGTCAAGTATACTGTCTTGGAGCTGAAAAGAGATTGTGTCCCGGACAGCAATCAACCCTCCCCTCTGCTTCTTCGTATAGGAAGATGTAAAGACATGGGGGAACTGGCGGTGTTGGCAGCGGGGGTGTGAGTGTCGTAGCAGGTGGGTCTCCTGGACGCACAAAATGTCGCATTTAAGAGATAGTGCAGTCTTCCACATGGAAGAACGTTTGACCGGATGGTTTAGTCCTTTCGCGTTCAGCGACAGTATGGAGAACGACATATTGTCCAGATAGGGGATCAAAGTTCAAGAATAAAGACTTACAGTTATTAGAAGATGGGTGAACTTCTCTAGATCTCCTGTGCAAGCTGAGATGGCTGAGGTTCCTGTGCGAGAGTGCCCGAGGATGGAATTCAGGTGAGGGCTACAAAACAGTCAAAACCAAAATTAAGAACAAAAGAAATAAATACAAATCAGCAGGTTGGACAAAGCCTTATTGCTGAGCAACTGAGGGTAAAGTTTTGGCTCAAAGAAATAACGAGGAGCAGGGAGAAATAACGGTCAGCAAAAAAACAAGTGCAGCAAACAGGCTGCTAGCCGGTGCGGACTGTTGCATGGTAAAGCATTTGCCTGATGTCATCTGTAGTTGGCTCAGTGCATCTTGGTAGCAGGTTGGTCCGTACGGCGGGGGCTCCTGTGGGATGGAGAAGGTTTCTCCATTGGGTTAGGGTAAGATTTTGGCAGCTCCGTAATGATGCCCCAGGAGAGAAGTAGCTTTGCTCCCCCCTCAGCAGTGGAGATAGTGTGCGGGATCCCATTGTGAGTTACCAGGATGGTGGCAGGGTGACGCCATTTGTAGATTATTTTGTGGTTTGTTAGGGCCTTGGTCACGGTATTTAATTGCCTCCTCATCTGAAGCGTGTGTTGGGAGAGATCAGCGTACATTTGGATGTCAGCATAGGGAGCAGGCAGTGTGCGGAGTGCTCTGGCTTTGGAAATAATCTGTTCTTTTGCTTGGTAGAAATGGATGCGGAGGAGCACATCTCTCGGGACTGTGTCCGCAAGGTGGCGCGGTTTGGGGATCCTGTGGATACGATCCACCGTTAGTTCAATAGGGGATAGATCAGGCAAAAGAGTGGAGAACAGAGTGCCCGCGTATGTGCGGAGGTCTGCAGGGAGGACAGTTTCTGGGACACCCCTAAGTTTTATATTATTGCGTCTGGACCTGTCCTCGAGGTCTGCTATTTTGGCCTTGACCCATTCAGTATCTTCTTTCTGAGCCATACATTCATCCACAAGATCATTCACAGTTACTGTGCACTCCTCCATTTTTTCCTCCATATATGACACCCTATTGCCCATGTGCTGCATGCCAGTAGAGAATTTATGCATCAATGAGGACAGGTTGGACATCAGGGAGGATTGCAGTAACATTAGCATGTCCTTCATGGTTGAGTCCAGAACTGGCTGTCCCGTTGTGGGGAAGGCCGCAATGGAGGACTGCAGTGAGGAGATGGCGTCAGGGTTGTGGAGCATGGTACTCACATTTCTATGCTGCTGAGATGGATCCAGGCGCATCCGCACCTTTGCAGGGCTTCCAGTGCCGGGGGATACCGGAGGGGATCCTTCATGGAGCGGGGATGACATTCCCCCTGGTGTGTCTTCCTGGTCACTGCCCGGGAGGTCCGTGTAGGCCGCAGGCATCTGACCTTTCTCTCCAGCGGCGCCATCTTTGGCTAGGCCCCGCCGAGCGGGCTGGAACGAGAAGGCCGTGACCTTCTGGAGGTAACGTTCCTCCTTTCGTTTGCGGGACATTGGTTCCCCGGAGTCCTCCTACGGCTCGGACGATGGAACTCGCGATCGTTTGTGCGGTGCGGCTGCTGGGGATTCGTCGCTGTATGTCCGGCTAGCGGGAGCTCTGGTTCTAGGCGTCCATTCTCCTCGCGCGCAAGCCACGCCCCCTCTGAATTTCATTTTTTCAGCATGTCGTTGTGTTCTACGTCACCACGTTCTGATCTGATGGGATTTTGGACTGATGGTGTGTACGCACATCAGACCATCAGACCACTTCAGCAGTGGTCCGATGAAAACGGTCTGTCGGACCAGACTCATCGGACCGGTCTGATCGTGTGTACAGGGCCTTAGTGTTCTATTTTCTCATGCTCCACCGTAGAGGACTTCTCTTCACTTTGCCAGGGGCCAAAGTATTTGAGGGATTGTCAGTTTTTGAATGTCAAGCCCTGTACACATGACCGGGATTCCCGGCGATATAAAGTCCGCTGGGAATGCCGAAAGGAAAACCGAGAACCTGCTTGTTAAGTTTCCCAGTGTACACACGACCGGGATTCCCATCTGGAAAACTGCGTGGAGAGCTTTGGCCGGGAATCCCGGCCATGTGTATGCTCCCTCATGGTTTAAAACTGCCGGGAATCCTAATGGGAAACAGAGAGCAGGTTCATCAGCCGGTTTTCCTGGCCAAAAGCTCTCCTGACAGTTTTCCTGGCAGGAAATCCAGTCATGTGTATAAGGCTTAATGGGGCTTTTGAGAAAGAGATATCTTTGTTTGAGGGAGTCCTTAGGAGGTTTTGCTATGGGGGGGGGTCTTGGAACAAAGAAATTTACTGTGGGGGAAGGGTAAAAATTTCTGGAGTGGAGTGGAGTAATGGTGTTTTAGAGAGCGTTTTTGATCGAGTGGATTGTATTCATTAGTGGCAAATTGTTGCCAGACTGTAGTAATGCTTAGATTTTTGGTGCCTGGATCTTTTGACATTTGTACGCTCGCAGTAACACATGTACGCTCGCAGCCCCCCTCACAATTGTACACTAAGGACCAGTTCACACCAGACGCAGTTCCGTACAGTTCTGTGTGCATTTTTTTTTCTGCACTAAAAATGCATGCACAGTGTTTTCCATGTATTGCCATGGCTCTAGTTGGCTCTAGTTCACACCATACAGTCAGTTTCCGGGGAAGAAACTGACCGGAAATTGACTACTTGGTGTGAATTAAAGCTAACTAGAGCCATTGGAATACATGGAAAACACCTTGCATGCATTTTGTGCAGAAAAAAAGGCACACAGAACTGAACAGAACTGTGTCTGGTGTGAAATGAACCTTACAGCCCCCTCATACCTGTACATTTGCAGCCCCCCTCACACCTGTATGCTCGCAGCCCCCCTCACACCTGTACGGTCGCAGTCCCCCCTCACATCTGTACGCTCACAGCCCTCCTCACATCTGTATGCTTGCATCCCCCCTTCACACTTGTACACTTGCAACCCCCTCACACCTGTATGCTCACAGCCCCCTCACACCTGTAGGCTCGCAGCCCCCTCACACCTGTACACTCACAGCCCCCTAACACCCGTATGCTCACAGCCCCCTCACACCTGTACGCTTGCAGCTCCCTCACACCTGTACCCTCGCAGCCACCCTCACACTTGTATGCTCGCAGCCCCCATCACACTTGTATACTAGCAGTCCCCCTTCACACCTATATACTCACAGCCCCCTCACACCTGTAGGCTTGCAGCCCCCTTCACACTTGTACGCTCACAGCCCCTTTACACCTGTACGTTCACAGCCTACCCTAAAACCTGTATGCGCTCAGCCCACTAATATGTGTATATATGACACAGACACACATGTAAGCAGGTGCACACACACACAGAGGTACCTTGCTACTGAAGACTTGCTGAACCCATCTACGCCCAACTTCAGAGGGCCAGATTCTCGTAGAATTGGCGCTGGTGTAGCGTAAGCCATTTACACTACGCCGCCTCAATTTAACAGAGCAAGTGCCGTATTCCCAAAACACTTGCTCCGTAAGTTGCGGCGGCATAGTGTAAATGGCCCTGCGTATCCCCGCGTAATTCAAAGGGGCGGCTTGTATTTAAATTAAGTGCGCCCCCGCATCGAACTGCGCATGCGCCGGCCTCAAATATAGCCCAGTGCGCATGCTCCAGCTCACGTCGGAAAAAGTGAATGAAACCGACGTGAGCGTCGTTTACGTAAATCCCTATTCACGAATGACTTAGTAAAACAACGTTACCGATGGAAAAAGACGACCCTGACCCGACGCCATACTTAACATGGCAACAACGGAACTTGTAAACCTACCCCTTATATAGCAGGGGTAGGTTTACGCTTACGGAAACTACATAACCGACGATGGGGCGGCGTAAAAACGTTTGGAAATCAGCGTATTAGGCTCATTTGCATAGGCAAACGAGAAATCATCGTAAAGGCCACCTAGCGGCCAGCGATGTCATTACATCTCCAATCCGACGGTGTAATTGTTTTACACCTGTCGGATCTTCACTGTATCTATGCGTAAGTGATTCTAGGAATCACACGCATAGATACCCAGTTAAAAAAACAGAGATACAACGGTGTTTCCTACGATACACCGGAGTATCTCTTTTGAGAATCTGGCCCAGTGTGTCTAGGGGTGTAAGATCGCCCAGCTGATATGGTAAGACTGTTACCAAATGCTCTTACCGGGGTTCAAGAGCATGGGGAAGTTAGATAAGACTGTTGTTACAGTTAATGAGACTGTGGGTCCTAGACCTGGAGTTTGGCCAAAGAAGCCAGGAAGGTCTTTGGGACCATTATGAGGTGGATGGGAAACCAGTGGATACTAACTGGGGGGTGTCTTTCCCCTACACGGCCCTTAAAAACAATTTAATGTATCAGGTGGTAAAACGTGAAGAGGACAAGGAAGAACAGCTACTGGTTCCCAAATCCTTCCCTAGGTTTGGTGATAGACCTGGCCCATGGTCATGTAATGGGGGACATCTCAGTATCAAAAAGACCAGGGAGAGAATCACCTAGAGATTTTTCTGGCCTAGGTTATAAGCAGATGTCAGGGAGTACTGTGAATTGTGCCCGAGTGCCAAATGGTGGCACCGTCGCCCCATATTCATAGTCTCCTTGTCCCTTTACCAATAATCAAGGTCCTTTTGAGAGGATTAGCATGGACCTAGTGGGGCCGTTAGTGAAGTTTGGCCTGAATCACCAGCAAATTTTAGTAATCCTGGAGTGTGCAATGCACTTTTCTGAGGCCATAACCTTTTGTAACATCTCCTCTAAAGCCCCGTACACACGGTCAGACTTTTGGCCAACCAACTTCAAAATCTGCAACGAATTTGAAAATTTGAAGTTGAAAAACGTCGTTTTGAAAAACGACGGTGACTTTTTGTGAAACAAAAAACGACGTTTTGAAAAACGACACAAAAAATTCAAACATGTTGGAATTTTTTTTTGGTCGTTTTTTTTAAGACAAAAAACTACGTTTTGCCCACACACGATCAATTTAAATGACGTTTTAAAAAACGTCGTTTTTTTCATGTACGCGGAATTATACTGAGGCCAAGGAGGCATTTCAGAAATGAATGCAGGCCCTTTGTGTACTACTGGTGCTAGTGAACCCGGACTTCACAAACCGGCATTTGGTGCTTCTCCAGGCTCTCCCATGCCATTGGGGGCCCGGAGAAAGAATTGTCCAGCACTGGATGGAAAGCATAGAGATGACTGGTGACCATATGGTCACCAGTCATCTCTATGACCAGTCGGAGGTCGGAGGTCCGGGCGGTAATTTCTCACCATAACCAAAGCCCTACACAACTGCAAGATCACCTTCCAATGGGGATGGCCTACTAAACTGATCATTACACACCAAGGCAAGAAGCATGTGGTGCATTTACTCAATAAAGGAATTCAACTCCTGAAAGAGTGGAACATTATGCCTCTGGACATCCCACTTCCTGGCAAATCTCCCCTGTTAAAATCCACATGGAATGGTCTTAATGAAGGCGATAGCATCCCTTCATTACCTCACTCCGATCTCTGTGCTTTCTGAAATCAAGAACTCTCTTTTTACAGAAGATACCTCTTCCCCAAATTGATTCCACACTCCTTGATCAACTAAATTCTCCAATCACCAAGCCAAAAATTCACAAAACAATCTCCTCTTTTGCCAATGGGAAAGCCCCAGGCCCAGGTGGGTATACCCCTGAGTTCTTCAATCTCACAGCACATTCAATAGTACTAACACTGGCAAGGGTCTACCAGGGCAGGGATTAACTCCCGTCAGGATTCCAAGCCCAGATAAAGCTCATAGCCAAGAAGGTAAAGATCTCTCTGAACCCAGATCCTTCAGACCTATCTCACTACTCAACCTATACTGTAACATCCTTTCCAAGATCATGGCCAATAGATTGGCCAGAATCATGCCAACCCTTACCTACCCGGCTCAGACTGGCTTCACCCAAGGCCGATCCACATCTTCCAATATACACAAAGTCCTCATGGTCCTCAAATATCCCAAGTCTAACTCAAGTAAAGCCATAATCTCCCTTGATGCGGAGAAAGCCTTTGGCAATGTCAGCTTTCCCTGGTTGTCTTCCGTCCTGCATCTCATTGTACAGGTCCCTTCCTCCACTTAATTGTTACAATGTATGCCTCCACAACAGCAAACTTCATAGCAGCTGGTCTTAACTCAAAAACTGTAAAACTATATAACGGCACCAGACAGGGATGCCCACTTTCCCACTACTATTCAATATGGCCCTCAAACCACTTTCCTTGTTACCGCCTCTCCCACCCTTGCCTACATGGAGTCCAAATAGTTCAACATGAACTGCGCCTATTCAATAAAAGTGAAAGCGCAAATTGTAAAAACAAATCATAACAAACACAATGGGTGATATATAAAGTGCACAAAAGTGTACAGTGCCAAACACAAAAATTGTATACATCAGGGACAAAAATAAGTCCAAAGAAAGTGCCAAAACTTAAATATGTGCACTAAATATGCGCCTTTTCCTACATTTTCATGCTCTCTTTCACTTTTTCATGTGTTTTTTAGACGTCTTTTCTGCTCACAAGCTCCTCTCAAAAACAAAAGTTTGGTGGGTTTTTTTCTGCCTGTAAGAGCATTTGCCTGTAAAAAGCCATAGGGCCAGATTCAGAAAGACTTATGACGGCGTATCTCCAGATACGCCGTCGTAAGTCCGAATGTGCGCCGTCGTATCTCGGCGCCTGATTCAATGAATCAGATACGCCGGGTTTTAGCTAAGATATGAGCGGCGTAAGTCTATTACGCCGTTGTATCTTAGTTGCATATTTACGCTGGCCGCTAGGTGGTGCTTCCATAGATTTACGCGTTGAATATGTAAATTAGGTAGGTACGCCGATTCACGAACGTAGTTGCGGCCAGCGTATCTATTCGCGTCGTTTATGTAAGGCGTCGGACCGGCGTAAAGTTACTCCTGCTATAAGAGGCGCAGGCAATGTTAAGTATGGTCGACGGGACAGCGTCGAAATGTAAGGCGTTTATGCTGTTTGCGTAGGCCGATTTAGAATAGGGCTGGGCGTAAGTTACATTCACGTTGAAATCAATGACTATTTGCGACGTGATTTTGAACATGTGCACTGGGATACGTCCACGGCCGGTGCATGCGCAGTTTGTTCGGCGCATCATTTACGTGGGGTCGTGGTTAATTTCAATACAACACGCCCCCTTCCTGCCTAATTTGAATTACGCGCACTTATGCCGGCACATTTACGCTACGCCGCTGCAACTTACGGAGCAAGTGCTTTGTGAATACAGCACTTGCCTGTATAAGTTGCAGAGGTGTAGCGTAAATAGGATACGCTACGCCAGCACAAAGATACACGGCTCTACCTGAATCTGGCCCATAGTGTGCATGGACACATTGGCCAACATGGAGGGGAGCTTCCAGGCAGAAAAAAAGGAAGGCTCAAAAAAGCTGTAGGTGCCACTTATTTAAGCTTCTTTGAGCTTCAGTGTGCATGAGCCCTTAAATGCCTCACTAACTCTGCTGGAAGTTTATTTCAAGCATTCTTTATATCAAGTATTTATATTAAAAAAAAAAGATAATTCCTACCAGTTTTCTAACCCGCTTGTATGAGGAGATTAACTTTTTACATGAGGCATCAAAGCCCTGCCTTTATCCAAATGATTTTCTGCACATAGTTACAAAGAGTAAGAGTATAGAGTATGGTATGATAAGTCAGTAACAGGTAAGGGATCAGCTACAGGTTACTGGTCCTTTGTTCTTTTTTTTTCCAATTTGAGCAACACTTCTGCAATTCAACCCTCATTTCAAATGATGATTTAATTTAATGCTAACACATAGTAAGAAATTGTCTGCTGAAAAGAAAAGAAAATCTAAAAATAATTTCTAGATTAACACAATTAATCCCATGGAAATATTGCTAAGCCAATATTACTCCCAGTGGTTGCATGGAATTTATTCTGCATGTATATAAAAGCCATGGTACTTTATATAATCAGACAAGGCACCTAAGAAGAAATATGGTTCTGCTAAATTTAATTTGATCTGTTTCTGTTGGTATTGCTGTTGTTGTAATTAATCTGTGGTTATTGGAAAACATGTGCAATGTCAAGTTTTTTTTATTAAATTTTTTTATAATTTTATATTATATTTTATTTATATTATTTTATTTTGCAAATTTGAACAATATTTACTACTTGAGGACCCTTAGCATTATGCAAATTTTGCTAGCTAACAAGTAACTCTTTTCTTTCTTACTTTTACTCTGAAATGTCTAAAGTACAGTATTCTATGGAGATTGATTGACCAGTCTTATCCTTAATAAAATTAGATCTGGTTGATTGCTGCGTGTAATTGCACTATGCATAGAACTTCTCTTGTTGGTTCTGTTTATTTTTTATTTTTTTTATTTTTTTTTATTTGTATTTGTCTGTCATACCTTCTTTTCTTTCCTCTCTCCCTCACTCCCTTCTTTTTTTCTATTTATTGCCTTCCTCTCTATCCACCTGCCCTTTTAAGTTCATACTTTTATCTCCTTAAAGGGGAGGTTCGCCTAAAAAATGTTTTTTAACATTGCATTTATAACATTAAGATGATTAGAATCGGCTGTTTTTTTTAAAAAATACGTTCTGTACATACTGTTTCCAAGAAGTATTCTAAACCCGGCTTTCGGGTATGACGGTCGAGGCTGGGTGTGCCTAATTGATGGACAGGCATCCGTCCGACGCATACAGCGCGCCACGAGACGCCGAAAGAAACCGAACGTCGGTGCGGCTCTATTCGGCGCCTGCGCACCGACATTCGGCTTCTTTCGGAATCTCGTGACGCGATGTATGCGTCGGACGGATGCCTGTCCATCAATTAGGCATGCCCGGTCCCGACGATCATACCCGGAAGCCTGGTTGAGAATACACCTTGGAAACAGCCGATTCTAATAATCTTTAATGTCATAAATGCAATGTTAAAATTTATTTTTAGGCGAACCTCCACTTTAAAGCTGCCCGGGATAGCATCCCACCTCTCTGGAAGCAACAATCAGCACCAACGGTGGCCCATTGGTTCGCAACGGTGAGGTATATTGAGCAAATGGAAGATCTGACCTCTGCGCTGCGAGGCAAATCAGAGGCACATAGGGCCAGATGGATTCATTGGAACCTCTTTCGCTTCTCTGACAAATTCACTCAATACTTGGCTGGATCCACCATGTAGGATCCCCAGCGCCAGTTCAGAGTTATCGATCTGGGCTCCTGGGGAGTAATTACCCCTCCCCTCCTGTCACCACCCCTCCCCCTTTTCTCTCTCTCTCTCTCTCGTCTTTCTTTCTCTTCTTCTTTCTCTCTCTCCTTTCTTTATTTCTCTTTGTCTCTTTATTATCATTTCTTGTATTAACCACTTAAAGACCCCCGCACGCACATATACGGCCACAACATGGCTCGTACAGGCACAAGGGCGTAAATTTACGTCCCCGCCTGAGTGCGGTTCGGGGGTCCCATCGGGACCCCCTCCGCGGCGTGCGGGGGTCTCCCTACCTCTGGGAGCGATCCGGGATCTGCGGGCGGATGTCCGTGTTTTCCGCCCCCCCCGCGATCGCTCCCAGCCAATGGGAGCGCGCTCCCAGCCTGTCACTTCCTCCTCCTGTGTTTACACAGGAAGGAGGAAATGATGTATTCTCTCATCGCAGCGCTGTTTCCCAGCGCTGCTGATGAGAGAAGACATCACAAGTAAGTGTGCACCAACACAACACTGACACACACTCACATAGGCATATTAACCCCTTGTGATCGCCCCCCCCACCCCCCTGTCACAGTGTTACTGAATGCAGTGATTTAATCACTGCATTTAGTGTCAGTGTGACAGGCACTGTAAAAAACAGTTAGTGTTAGGTTCAGGATAGCCCCCCCACCCCCCCTAATAAAGTTTTAACCCCCTGATCACCGCCCTAGTTAACCCTTTCACTCCCTATTGCCAGCGTCACTAAGCGATCATTTTTCTGATCGCTGTATTAGTGTCGCTGTTCCCGCTAGGTAGCTATTTTTTTTTATTGCGATTTTTTTTTTTACTAAAGACATGTGGCTAAATAAATTTTGGCCTAAATGTTTGACTAAAATTTAGTTTATTTGATTTTTTTTTAACAAAAAGTAAAAAATAGTGTTTTTTTTTCAAAAATGTCGCTCTATTTTTGTATATAGCGCAAAAAATAAAAATCGCAGAGGTGATCAAATACCACCAAAAGAAAGCTCTATTTGTGGGAAGAAAAGGACGCAAATTTTGTTTGGGAGCCACGTCGCACGACCGCGCAATTGTCTGTTAAAGCGACGCAGTGCCGAATCGCAAAAACACCTTGGGTCATTTACCAGCGTATTGGTCCGGGTCTTAAGTGGTTAATAGAAACAAACTGTGATGAGCACAGATGGCTATGATTACCCTGTATTAAGCCCCATACACACCATCAGATTATCTGCAGATTTTTGTCTTCAGATTTACCAAAACCATGTAGTACAAGGGCCTGCCTAATTGCATACAAATTGAAGCTGTTAAGGTTTGACCGCGTATTATATGGTTATGGTAAATCTGAAGACAAAAATCTGCAGATAATCTGATGGTGTGTATGGGGCTTTAGACTTCTGCAAGTAGTTAGACGCTGACTGAATGGTGATCTGTACCCACCTGTAATGGTTTTGTATGGTCATTGTACCTCCTATGCTCATTGCAATATATCAGTACTGTGAAGTTGCTTTTTATGCTTGTATATGTGTCTTATCCTTAAATAATAAAAAAAGTTCATACGCTTTTCCTTTCCTTCTTTCTCACCACTGACTCCCCCACCACCACGCTCATACAAATTTGGTTGGAATAATTGTTATCTGTTGAACAAACTTGTTGTAAATTAATGTTATATTCTGTTATCAGGTTATGGATGAAAAAAATGTGACTGTGATTACTGTGATCCACCTCTTGGGGTTTCACATTTCTCCAAGCGTAAAATTGTTGGTCTTCTTTCTCTTTCTTATATTTTATTGTGTGACAATATGTGGGAACCTCCTGATCATCACATTGGTGTCCTACAGCAAATCCCTCCATTCCCCCATGTACTTCTTCCTCTCCCAATTATCTGTATCAGATATTTTATTAACAACTGATGTTGTTCCTACCATGCTCCATACCGTTTTAGAAAATTCTGCTACTGTATCAGTTTCTGAATGTATCACCCAGTTCTATTTCTTTGCTGCAACAGAAAGTTTGGAGTGTCTTCTCCTAACAGTGATGTCTTATGACAGATATGTGGCCATCTGTAAACCATTACATTATACTTTATTAATGAGTCACCAATTTTGTTGGATAACAGTTATCACAAGTTGGAGTTTAAGTTTCTTAGCGGTGTTGGTTTACACTTTAACCATATCCACATTACAGTTTTGTGGTCCCAATATTATTGATCACTTTTTCTGTGATCTTGACCCGATCCTCCAACTCTCCTGCTCTGACACCACCATTGTTCAACTAGAAGCAACGTCACTGAGTGTATTGTTTGCTGTAATCCCATTTTTTATCATAATTGTATCGTATGTTTATATCATAATCACTATTTTTGAAATCCCGTCTATAACTGGGAGGCAGAAAGTTTTCTCAACATGCAGCTCCCACTTGACTGTTGTCTCCATTTTTTATGGTACCATTGTTTGTGTGTATTTGATACCTAGTAGAGGACAGTCATGGGATATCACTAAATTCCTATCATTGCTGTACACTGTAGTCACCCCACTGCTGAACCCAATTATATACAGCCTGAGGAATAAAGAATTGAAACAAATTGCAGGAAAAATTTGTAACAACTTTTTAAACTTGAATGTCAAAAATAATTAAAACATTTCAAATTACTTTACCAGGCTATAATTAAATAATTAAAGTGAGTGTAAAGCCAATTGATTTGTTTCCCATTTTGGAAGGAGTGGGGGAAAGAATAAAACACATTTTTCTTTTTTTTTCTTTCTTTCTGTGTGATTCCTGTGATAACTACAGTGGTTTCACCAGACAGAAAGTAAAGGAAAGTCTGCACCAAGGTCACCAACAAAAATAAAAATCTATCAGGGTACTAGTCTTCCCCATCTCACCAAAATAAAATATTTTTTATTTTTCTCTACTGTTTTGCATGTTTGTGGTTCATGGCTCTTTTTTTCCCATATCCTTTATTTTTATTTTTATATATAAGTCAACAAAGAGGAATAATTAAGATAAAAATGAGATACATAATCATATTACAACCCAAGAAACATATTTATATCTCTCTTTCCCTAATGTATTATACAAAAAAAAAACATCTTAATCCACTTTACCCGCATCTCTAAATGTACTTTTATTTTTAGTACTATCATTCAATGGGGAGGGAAGAGATGGAGGGACTGTCTTCTTATTAGGGATGAGCCGAACACCCCTGAGTTCGGTTCGCACCAGAACCTGCGAACAGACCAAATTTTCGTGTGAACTTTAGAACACCATTAAAGTCTATGGGACTCGAACGTTTGAAAAATAAAGTGCTAATTGTAAAGGCTAATATGCAAGTTACTGTCCTAAAAAGTGTATAACAAAGAAAAAAATGTGTCTCTAGAGTCTAATGGGTAGGAATCCCTACTAGTGTGGTTGATTACACTAGCAACCACACTAGTAGGGATTCCTACTCTAGAGACACATTTTTTTCTTTGTTTTATATGGTTTAGGGTGCATCGGTCACAACTGGCATCCTTATAGCAGCATAGGATCATTTTACTTTATCAATCGTTGGGCCTGCTGGCCCGCACAGGCTCCTGACCTAATTAATCCACCTTTACTCAATTTCACTGAAATTAGTGGAAGCCGAGGAACCAACATCTACCCTCCTATTAACACAGGGTATCTCTCCAATTGCACCCTAATTCCAGCCAAAAGGGGGGCCTATTACCATTGGGCTCACCCCACGGATTTACCCGACAAAGATCCTCTACCGTGCCCTCCTCTGTGCCCTCCTCCGTGCCCTCCTCCTTCTGCACTCATCTAAAGTCAGTAGTATAGCTATGAGCAAGGATGCCCCTGGCATGTTGGCATACAGATTGTTGTCCTGCAAGTGTGGCTGCTCAGCTCGTCCCTAACAGTGTTGCTTTAGCTGACATGTAGACGGATTGTCCAAATTTAAACCTGCTTTTATAAGGACTAACTTTAGACTGGACGTGCAGCTGATGCACACAGGGCGTAGCCTGCACCACACAAACTTACTTTTGTGGATCGGCGTATCTCCCTCATTTGCATATTTGCATTGGGAATTAAATGGTGTGGACGGAATAAATGTGCACCTAGGATGTGCAGGCGTAGGCAAGTTAGGCCGGTCTGGAATAGCCTATTTTGGTGCGTATCTAGTTCTGTGGGTACGGTGCATAGATATTCCGGTGCAAATTTAGACTTACGCGGCACATCTCGAGACACTCCGGCGTAAGTGCTTTGTGAATCTGGCCCGATGTGTTTACGCTGAGTTGGTGTAAAAATCCTCCCTAGGTCTCTTTTCCACTTACTAATTCCTGGCATCACCCCTGAGGGGTATTCAACAACCCGTACATCTTAGAAATCACTTGAGATAGTAGTTCTTCATCTTCACAATAGGCTTCTAATGTTGTTAATTGTTGCCGGAAATTTAACTGTTGCCCCAAAGATCTCAAAAAATGATTTACTTGGAACGCCTGCCAAAGACTTAATTTAAAAGTCCCCCCAGGTTTCATTAGTAAATCAATAGTTGGCCAGGTTTCTGATTGTAAAACATGTGACAACTGGACAATACCCTTCATTTTAAGTTTATTAAAATCTTCCCCTCTCCATTCCTGGTGTAAAGCCTGGATTCCCGAATATTGGCCAGTTGAAAACTTTGGATTTTGGCAGACCTTAGCCGCAATTCATAACGTTGGGCCAATTGTGGGGTGTTTTTTCAGTGAGCTTGGTATTACATAATAGCACTAAGGTGCTCTACGTAAGGGGACCGGACTGATCTGTTGCTCCATATCAACCCAACGTTTATAATTACAATGTCTACACAATCTACCAACATTGCCAGATGGGCCGCTCGGTAATATTTAGCGATATCTGGGACTGCCATTGTCACCAAAGCACTTGGGTAACATCATCAAATCTTTTATAATTCTTGGTCGTTTCCCTTCCCATATGAATTTCATAAGAAGGGTACTCATTTGTCAAAGGAAATCTGCTGGGATGGTTATCAGCAATGCCTGAAACAAATACAATTTTTTTGGCAAAATACTCATTTTAACTATATTGTTTCGGCCAAACCATGAATCCATGTTGCCATTTATCAAGAAGAGTTCTTACAGAGTTATAGAGTGGTGGAAAATTTGTTTTAAAAATGTCCTTTAAGTTTGATGGGATCTGTGTACCCAAGTCTTCCACTTCCACTCCAAAATGTAGTTGTATAATTTTACACATCGAAGGGGGCATTGCCACACTCATCGCTTCCGATTTAGAACGATTTATTTTTAAATTTGACAGACTACAATATCTTTTGATCTCTCTCACAAGGTTAGGGAGTGAGACATGTGGATTGGGCATAGAAAACAACAGATCGTCTGCATTAGCTGACACCTTATGCATTTGCTCTCCTATTTGTATTCCCTGTATATCCGGGTTTTGGCGTATTCTATTTAATAAAGGTTCCAATGAAAGTGCAAATAATAAGGGTGAAAGAGGACATTCCTCTTGTGTACCATTTGTAATCCATTTACTCTTACTGCGGCATGTGGGGTTGTATAGACACTCCTGATCCATCCTATCATGCGCTCCCCCACACCCACATGTCGCAGCACCTCAAAGAGAAAACACCAGTTTACCCTATCAAATGCTTTCTCAGCATCATTGTTTAAAAATACGCAGGGGATGTCTCTTTCGTTGGTGTAGTTGACCAGGTTAAGAACTTTTGTTGTATTATCCCTTGCTTCCCGTGTAGGGATAAATCCTACCTGGTCCTCATCTACCAACACAGGGAGCCATGGTTGAAGCTGCGATGCTAATACTTTTGTAAAAAGTTTTAGGTCTATATTCAGTAATGAAATCATGGCTCTTTCAAACATGTTTCAGAAACCATTTTGCATAGAAAGAAGGTGGAGTTGAGGCCTAGGTCTTCCTCCATGGCTAAATCAGTACCTATTATTTGCATTGTTGTTCCTGCCTGCATTTTCTTGACCAGGCAAGGACACTCTTACAATAAAAGTGTTACTAAAGCCTAGTTTTTTCTTTGCTTAAAAATAACAAACATGTTATACTTACCTGCTCTGCGCAGTGGTTTTGCACAGAGTAGCCCAGATGCTACTCTTCTCGGGTCCCTCTTCAGCACTCCTGGCCCCTCCCTCCTGATGAGTACCCCCACAGCAAGCAAGCCGAGCCACAGCTCTGTATGTCTATACAGATAAGGAGCTGCTGCTAGACCCATCTCCTCATGGGCTCACTGACTTTATTTGACAGCAGTGGGAGCAAATGGCACTCCACTGCTGTCTCAGCCAATGAGAATGGAGAGTCTTGGGCAGCTAAGTCTCTCCTGCAACATCGCTGAATAGAGATGGGCATTGGTAAGTATTAGGGGGGCTGATTGGAGCTTCTGCAGAAGGTGTGAAGACACTGCTTAGGTACCCCAATTAGGTGCTTTTGTCCACCAACCAGTGCCTCCTGCCCTCCAAACCTGTTCCAAGCAGATAAAGAGCTACTGTAATATCAGCCCTTTTGACCCCGAACATCGTACACAGACAAGATGTGAGGTAAAATTCAAGGGAATGACTGTTTGTTGAACAGAATGCTTTTTATACACTTGAAAAAGTAGGCCAGCCACCACATGAACAATAACACCAAATATTTACCAAAACCATCATACAAAGGTTTAGAAAGCCAGGTAGAGCTGACTCATGACTAATCCCATCATAAAGGATCCTCAAAGACTTATGCCCCATACACACGATCAGATTTTCTGTCGGAAAAACCTTGGATGGTTTCCCCGACGAAATTCCGCTCAAGCTTGGCTTGACACACAGTCACAAAAAGGTTCTCCAAACTCTCGACCATCAAGAACGCGGTGACATACAACACTACAACAAGCTGAGAAAATGAAGCTCAATGCTTCCGAGCATGCAATGAATTGTTTTCGAGCATGTGTCAGAATTTTGTGAGTTGGAATTGCGAGTCAGAAATTCTGTTTCAGAATTTTTTCCGTTGGAAAAATTGAGAACTTGCTTTCAATCTTTTGCTGGTGGAAATTCCGACAGCAAAAGTCTGATGGAGCATACACACGGCCGGGATTTCCGTTCAAAAGCTCATATCACATCACTTTTGATGTTGGAAAAATCTGATTGTGTGCACGGGGCAATATAGCCAGCAGACGAAACAGTAGGGGAATGGGAATTTATACCTAGACAATGCTTTAATTAATTGTGAGTCCCAGACTGTCTGACAACAGTATTCAAGAAGACCTAGGGCTGTCCGAATCTTATTAACCAGTTTTATTTTCACATACCTCTGTTAATTGAGTTTCAAGTTGGTAGAGACCATCATGGCTTACTTGACTGTTAAATTTAGTAATGTTCTTTTGTGTTATATAACAGAGCATCTTCCTAAATGCTTGTAGCTCCCTCAAATGCCAGGGCACATTGTGAGTGGGTAGGAGGCTTGCTCCTATGCCTCTTCAAAAGCCTCTGTCCTGGTTGAGTCTCTTACAGAAGTTTTATATTTGTTATCTTAATGCATAGAATGCATTACAATAAAAAGAAAGAACTTCTGCCTGTACAATCATTTTAAGGATTATTCTAATGTACCTGTGTTAATTAAAGGAGCTGAACCCTAAAACGATTGACGTTAAAGGTAACTTATGCCCTGTACACACGATTGGTCAAACCGATGAGAACCGTCTGATGGATTTTTCCATCAGTTAACAGATGAAGCTAACTGATGGTCAGTCGTGCCTACACACCATCACGATCATATCAGAACGCGGTGACGTAAAACACATTGACGCGCTGAAAAAAAAATGAAGTTCAATGCTTCCAAGCATGCGTCGACTTGATTCTGAGCATGCGTGGATTTTTAACAGATGGTCATGCCTACTAACGATCGGCTTTTTTCTATCGATTAGGTATCCATCGGTTAAAACAAGTTCCCTTTTTTTTTAACCAATGGATAAATAACTGATGGACCCCACACATGATCGGTTTGGTCTGATGAAATCGGTCCATCAGACTGTTCTCATTGGTTTGACCGATCGTGTGTACGTGGCCTTAATGTTAAGTTCAGTTTTGGCCATCTTGTGTTGCCTGGTATGATTTGGGGAAGGTATTTATTACGGGGAAAGATAGATATTCAGGAATAATGTGTCTATTTTTTTTTATTTTAAAACAATGACTCTCTAAGAACAAATGAAAACTGACTGCTTTGCTTTGAACACCCCAAACTTGTAAAACATTTTAAAGCATAAAATAAAAAACAATATATCTGCACAAGAAAAAAAAAACAGAAATTTCCACCCCCTTGAAGTAAATACCATCTTTTGCTTCTTTTTAACTGCTTCCTGCCCCTGCAATTGTAAAATGACATTTAGACAGGAACCCTATTTTTCTGGGAGGACGTCATGTGACTCGCCACGCCTGGCCCGATCAGTGACTGATCACTGCACTGGCCTGCTGCCAGCATCATGTGATCACTGTGACCAATCACAGAAGATCACATACAAATTGATGGCTTCCTACATGCCATCTATTGTATACAATTGTGTTGCTAGCTGTGATTGGTCACAGCGATCACATAGTACAGACAGGGCCAATCACAGCCCATTTGTACCATGTGATTAGAAGTGTCTAAAAACTGTCTTTTATTAAAAATATTTGCTTATAGCAGTGAAATGTATTGAAAAGCCGATAGTGAAATGTATTGCTATGAGCAATCATAGTAGGTTAAAAGAATCCTGATAAACTTCCCAGATTGGTACAGTGTTACTATGGCCCTGGTCGCAGTAGGGTTGATTTACTAAAACAGTAGATAAAAAAATATGGTGCAGCTGTGCATGGTAGCCAATCAGCTTTTAACCAGGGGTGGATCCAGGGGGGTGCAGCAGGGCAATCCCCCAAAATATCACTGAGTCTCTCTTTCACATCAGCCAATCAGCAATGATCTGCAGCCACTTCATCCCAGCCACGTAAAAGTCCATGAGTTTAATGGGACTGTAATTTCTCCCTTGAAGACTGCTGCTGCTGATGCTGAGTGCTAGGTTCCACCTCCATGCTGACACAATCCTCCTCCTCCTCCTCCTTGTCCACTTCCTGTGTGATAGGTGGGCAAGCAGAAACACTGTCTGGATAAAGGGGGCCTTAAGAGGTAAGGAAGTCCTCCTCTTCCTCTCTCTGTTCTGCCTCAAGGGCCCTGTCCATTATTCCACACAGCGTGTGCTCCAACAGGTGGATAAGAGGGACATTGTCACTGATGCATGCACTGTCACTGCTCACCATCCTCGTGGCCTCCTCAAATGGTGACATGACAGTGCATGCATCTCTGATCATGGCCCACTGGCGTGGGGTAAAAAAAACAAGCTCCCCCGACCCTGTCCTGCTGCCATATTGGCACAGATACTCATTGATGGCCCTCTGCTGCATGTGCAGCTGCTGCAGCATGGCCAACGTAGAGTTCCACCTGGTGGGCATGTCACAGATTAGGCGGTTCTTGGGCAGGTTGTATTCCTTTTGGAGGTCTGCCAGCCGAGCACTGCCATTATATGACAGTCAGAAATGCACACAGAGTTTACTGGCCTCCTTCAGGACATCCTGTAATCCCGGGTACCTGCCCAAGTTAAGGACATGCGCAAAACAGGGCACAGAGTTTCCTGGCCTCCTTCAGGACATCCTGTAAGCTGTGCCACCAAGTTAAGGACATGAGCAAAACAGGGCACATGGGTCAGTTGTCCCTGTCGCAGGGCGGAGAGGAGGTTGGTGCCTTTGTCGCAAACCACCATTCCTGGCTTAAGCTGGCATGGCGTCAACCACCTCTGAGCCTGCCCCTGCAGAGCTGACAGAACATCTGCCCCAGTGTGGCTCCTGTCCCCCAAGCACACCAGCTCAAGCACCGCATTGGCATCTCTTTGCTTGCGTACCTGCGTAGCCCCTTGAACGCACCTTAGCACTCACCGCCCTGTCCAGCGAGGCATGGACATTGCCTTCTACATGCTGGTAGAGAGCAGGCAACAGTGGAGTCTCCTGAAGCGCTTTGAAAAATATGTTGCATCGTCTGGGGTATCAGATGAAGCACGTCGGGAGACTCCACTGTTGCCGCGCACATTTGATCAAGTGCTTTTTTTCTACTTTCATGTAAGTGTTTCCATCCATTATTAAACACTAATTGCCTACAGTATTACACTATGTGCTTCTTCTTTTCAACTCTTTCCAACTACATCGGGCTCATTGTTTGACCATCTGTGGGCCATCATCTGCAAGTACTATACATCTGCTCCATTTTATTGGTGGATTTGAAGTCTATTGTCTTTGAAGATCTGGTCTCGCATTGATACATCCATTGATTATATCAAGTCGGGTTGACCCTCTGAGTGTATACTTTTTAGGGTTCAACATTTCTGCTAAGCCTCTGTGTATTCGGTGACGGTCTTTTCACAAGTGTGTGTCATGTCCAAATTGTGGGAATATCTCCAGGCCCTCTTGTTCACACAAAAATTATTCACACATTGGAATTCACGATTCAAGCTCCACCTACTTTATATGTGACTTTTTCGACGTTTACATTTGTTACATATCATTGATTGTTCACTTTTCACCCGGTGATTTTTTTATGGTTTACACCCTGTCTTTCACCAAGATATATGGGGCCAGATTCAGAAAGAATGTACGCCGGCGTATCTCCTGATACGCCCCGTAATTTCAAATGTGCGGTGTCGCATCTTTACGCTGATTCAGAAAGCAAGATACGACAAAAACATGGCTTCAGTCATCCGGCATAACTTGCCTACCCCGGCGTATCATGGGCGTATAGTTACGCTGGACGCATTAGACGTTCCCATTAAAAATATCCAAATGAGCTAGATACGCCGATTCACAAACGTACTTGCACCTGGCGCATTGATATACATCATTTACGTAAGGCGTATGACTGGCGTAAAGTTACCCCTGCTATATGAGGCGCAGGCAATGTTAAATATGGACGTCGGAACAGCGTCGTTCAGCTCCTTTCCTTTCATTAACATGTATCACGCCCACCTTCCACCTACTTTGAATTAGGCGGGCTTACGCCGGCCCATCTATGCTACGCCGCCGTAATTTAAGGAGCAAGTGCTTTGCGAATACAGCACTTGCCTCTTTAAGTTGCTGCGGCGTAGCGTAAAGAAGATATGCTACGCCGCTCTAAAGATACGCAAATGTATCTGAATCTGGCCCATAGTTTATATATCATTTGGGTATCATTTAGCGCTACAATTTATATGTTTTGTCTGTTATTTTCCACTTGTCTATTGGTTTTTGTAGCTGCTCACCATTCATATAGCGCAGATTTATTTTGTTTTGTATTCCCTCATTCATACAAAGAAAAAAAATATATATTTCTCCTACTTTTACAAATAGTCTTTCATTCCTTCCTACATTCATCCCATTTTTCCATAGTTCTGGCATTTGACTATTTATATATCCTTCTTCTCTTATCTGTTTTTGCATATATTGTATTTCGCTCGGTTCACATATCCAATCTGCTATGTTTGGGCTTATATTTTCTTTTCAATTACGAGCTATGATTGTTCTAGCAGCCGTTGTCATATGATTAAGCATATGCTTTTTTATACTATTTATTGAATTTGGAGTCGGGGATAGCAGTGAAATATCTAAACCTGGATTCCTCTCTACTCCCGGCACTTTCCAATATATTTCATGAACTTTTTCCCAGAAATTTCTCACTAAGTGACATCCATACCAAACTTTTTGGTTTCTTAAGGAGTTTGACAAGTACTATTTGAGTGCCAAGAAAAAGGTACCCAGTGTTCCACTTGTATAAACAAACATCAGGTACTCTGCAACTGATATAATGTCTACATGTTTTGCTAGTGTTATATCTGATGTGAAAACGCTAATAAAAACAAAAACAAAAAGTCACAAGTAATCAATATTTTAAGCATTCTTAACTACTGTACTGTACTGTATTGTAATACAAAGGTCTAAACACACAACTCCAGCTCAATAACACTGTTTTAATTTGCATAAGTACAGAACACAAACAAAAATTCTATACTTTATTGTACAATACAATGAGGCATAGCACATCGTTCGGGTGGGGAGAGCTGGTTGTAAATTCCGAGTGGTTGTTAAACAGGTAAGTCGTTAAACGAGGAGTATCTGTATTATGATGATTGATCTAAGGAGAATATCAGCCCTTAATTCACTGGTGGCACATAATTAATTGAGCATATTTATAAAAGCCGTGGTTCCCTGTACAATAAGATTAAAGTGTAATATAGACCAGTTCAGCTGTGATTGCTAGCTTCTGCACAGTATTGTTGCTGTGATTATGGTTAATAGAATGTATTTGCAATGCATAGATTTTAAATACTAAAATTCAGGAAAAACATTTAGTTTTTTTTCTGCAAACTCAAACACTATTTTACATTTTTTTTTTTAGAAATGGTTAGAATTGTTAGCATTATTAACATTTTTTTTCTTTTACTTTGCAATGTGCAAGTACAGTAATGTATGGAGATAAGCCAATTTCAGCTGTGTCCTAAATATAATCAGATCTGCTTGGTCACTGTGGGTAAATATACCATACATAACATTTGTTTGCTCTACCTCCCTGCTTTTGACCTTCTTTTCTTTTTTCACTCCTACCTTTCCCTTTCTTTTTTCTTCCCTTTCCTCCTACCATCCTTTTATTTTATTTCTTTAGTCTTCCCTTCTTTTTTTTTCTTTTTTTCCCTTTTCTCCTACCATCCCTATTATTTTCTTTTTTTAGTCTTCCCTTCTTTTTTTTCTTTCTTCCCTTTTCTAATACCATCCCTATTATTTTATTTCTTTAGTCTTCCCTTCTTTTTTGTCTTTCTTCCCTTTTCTCCTACCATCCCTATTATTTAATTTCTTTAGTCTTCCCTTCTTTTTTGTCTTTCTTCCCTTTTATCCTACTATCCCTATTATTTTATTTCTTTAGTCTTCCCATCTTTTTTGTCTTTCTTCCCTTTTCTCCTACCATCCCTATTATTTTATTTCTTTAGCCTTCCCTTCTTTTTTGTCTTTCTTCCCTTTTCTCCTACCATCCCTATTATTTTATTTCTTTAGTTTTCCCATCTTTTTTGTCTTTCTTCCCTTTTCTCCTACCAACCCTATTATTTTATTTCTTTAGTCTTCCCTTCTTTTTTTTCTTTTTTTCCCTTTTCTCCTACCATCCCTATTATTTTATTTCTTTAGTTTTCCCTTCTTTTTTGTCTTTCTTCCCTTTTCTCCTACCATACCTATTATTTTATTTCTTTAGTCTTCCCTTCTTTTTTGTCTTTCTTCCCTTTTCTCCTACCATCCCTATTATTTTATTTCTTTCATCTACCTTTTTTTTTTCTTCCCTTTTCTCCTACCATCCCTATTATTTTCTTTGTTTAGGCTTCCCTTATTTTTTGTTTCTTTCTTTCCATTACTGCCCCCACAAATTTGATTGAAACAATTTTCACAGGTTGGACAAACTAGTTTCAAATAAAGTTAATATTCTGGATGAATGGATGAAAAAAATATGACTGTGATCACTACAATCCACCTCTTGGGGTTTCAGATTCCTCCAAGTATGACATTTTTGGTCTTCTTTCTGTTTCTTATGTTTTACTTTGTGACAATTTGTGGAAACCTCCTGATCATCACACTGGTGCCCTACAGCCAATCCCTCCATTCTCCCATGTACTTCTTCCTCTCCCAGTTGTCTGCATCTGATATATTACTAGCGACTGATGTTGTTCCTACCATGCTCCATGCTGTATTAGACAATACCACTACTGTATCAGTTTCTCATTGTATCGCCCAGTTTTATTTCTTTGGAGCCACAGAAACACTGGAGTGTCTTCTTCTGACAGTAATGTCTTATGACAGATATGTGGCCATCTGTAAACCATTACATTATACTTTATTAATGAGTCACCAATTTTGTTGGATAACAGTTATCACAAGTTGGTGTTTAGGTTTCTTAGTGGCATTGGTTTCTACTTTGACCATATCCACATTACAGTTTTGCGGTCCCAATATCATTGATCACTTTTTCTGTGATCTTGATCCGATCCTCCAACTCTCCTGCTCTGACACCACCATCGTTCAACTGGAATCAACATCAATGAGTTTGTTGTTTGCTGTAATCCCATTTTTTATCATCATTGTATCATATGTTTATATCATAATCACTATTTTGGAAATCCCATCTATTACTGGGAGGCAGAAAGTTTTTTCAACATGCAGCTCCCATCTGACTGTTGTCTCCATTTTTTATGGTACCATTGTTTGTGTGTATTTGATACCTAGTAGAGGACAGTCATGGGATATCACTAAATTCTTGTCATTACTGTACACTGTAGTCACCCCACTGCTGAATCCAATTATATACAGTTTGAGGAATAAAGAACTGAATCAAGTTGTTAGAAAAATTATTAACCGTCATTTAACCAGTTGAGAACATTGGGCATGCTACACATGCCCAAAAAAGTAATCAAAGTATACAGGGCACATGCAGCATGTCCAGTTCATAATCCCCTCATAGCCCCCCCCTCCTAATTGAAGGCAATTATTAAGGCCTGTACACACGATTGGATATTTCGACAACAATTGTCGGATGGACGTGTTTTTTGGATAATCTGACCGTCTGTACGCTCCATCTGACAATTGTTGACGGAATTTCCAACAACAAATGTTGGCTCTGCATGCTCTTAAATTGTCTGACAACAAATGTGTTCCGTCTGATTATCCTATTGTGTGTATACAAATCCGTCGAGCTAAAATCCAAAGTACAAACACACATGCTCCGAACCAATGCTAAACATCACACAACAATAGCAGAAGTTGCCCAATGGGTGGCGGCAAAGAGCAGAAAAAACATGTGGTTTGGTGTATGTTGGTTGAAAATGGCTGCCGTCTGTATGTATACCAAGTTTACGGACAACGCCCTTTGGACAAAAATCCACGGGTTTGTCCGTTGTAAGTCCGATTGTGTGTATGAGGCTTTAGTTCCAAAAATGAAGCCAAGAGTTGCTGTGTACAGACAGCTGAAAAAATAAATAAAAAAAAGAACCATCCATCTGACACAGTTCAGACATTAAATAGAAACATACAAAGTAACATTGCTACTTTTGTATCAACTTTCTTTGATTAATCTGCAGATTAAAGGGATGCACTTTTATCCAAAAATGCTGTCATTTAACCACTTTCCACCCGCCCAACATCATATAACATCATAGATCTTGAGTGGGGATATCTGAATGATGGGTGCAGTTACAGGCATCATTCAGATATCTTTTTTTTTTTTTTTTTACAGCCGGTGATTCCCTTCACCATAAGAACAGTCATAGCAGCTGTTTACATGCTTGATTGTTGTCATGGCTGGTGGGAGGGGGCAACCCCACTACCACCGGGCGCCAGAGGTTGACCATAGAGATTTCCAGCAGACCAGATGGTCTCTATGATCATTGGGAGGCCACGTGCGATGCTATGACATCACGCCCTGCCTCTGCATTTGAAAAAATGCCACGCCTCGGCTGGGAAGCCAAGATCGTTCTTTTTCTTTTTATATTTCTGTAAAGAGGACCTGTCATGCCCTATTCCTATTATTATCAGGTACTTGTATAGCGTTGTCAATTTATGCAGCGCTTTACATATACAGTACATTGTACATTCACATCAGTCCCTACCCTCAAGGAGCTTACAACCTAAGGTCTCTAACTCACATTCATATATACACTAGGGTCAATTAAGGCTCGATTCACACCTATGCATCTTGCTTTTGAGCATCTTTGCAGTGCTTTTTGCAGTGCTTGCTGCGTTCTTCGACACTCGTTTTTACCGCGATTTTACTACGATTTGTGGTTTGCATTTTTTTTGTTTTCTTAAATGTTTTTTTTGTTTGCCGGCAATTTTTACTTGATGAGAAAGGCCTGTAATAGTCATCATAGGTATACCTCAACTATGAGAGACAAATCCAGACAATCACATTGTCTGATTTGGAAAGAATTTATTTGCAAATTATGGTGGAAAATAAGTATTTGGTCAAAATTCTTTCCAAATCAGACAATGTGATTGTCTGGATTTGTTTCCTCATTTTGTCTCTTATAGTTGAGGTATACCTATAATGACAATTACAGGCCTCTCTCATCTTTTTAAGTGGGAGAACTTACACAGTTGTTGGGGACTTAATACTTTTTTGCCCCACTGTATGTATAATGTTTGGCGGTACTGAGTAATTTTCTAACAAGAAAATTATGAGTTTTACATGTAGAAGAGAAGTGTCAGAATTGTCCCGAAGGGCAAGTAGTTAAACAACCTGTGAACTTTGAATCTGTATGGGTACATCATTGGTGGCCCGCTGCAAACTTTTATGTTATGAACTTTCTTCACATTCGATTTTTGGGATATTCACTTTTGCTTTCAGTTTGTTTTTATTTTGATCATGACCTACAGTATGAATATATGTATGATCACGTATATTAATGTCTAAGTAGCACAGCACTTTATGATCTTTTTACTTTATGCAATTACGTGTGGTGCTAGCAGCTTTTCCACAATTGTGGTGGTCGTCTCCATTAAATAACCTAAAGAAAAACATTTTGTGTTGCCATTGGAGTCTTCCACTTATGTCTTCCACTTATGCCGCGTACACACGACCGTTTTTCATAACGTGAAAAATTACATGTTTTTTTAATGTCATTAAAAACGACCGTGTGTGGGCTCCAGAGCATATTTCACAACGTTAAAAATAGGCATTCAAAATTTCGAACATGCGCAAATTTTTCACACAGTTTTTAACGTCGTAAAAAATGGTCGTGTGTGGGCTTTAGCGATGTGAAAAAAAACGTGCATGCTCAGAAGCAAGTTATGAGACGGGAGCACTCATTCTGGTAAAACTAGCATTCGTAATGGAGATAGCACATTTGTCACGCTGTAACAGACTGAAAAGCAAAAAGACTGAAAAGCGCAAATCAGCAAAAGCAGCCCCAAGGGTGGCGCAATCTGAATGGAACTTCCCCTTATAGTGCCGTTGTACGTGTTGTACGTCACTGCACTTTGCTAGAGCATTTTTTTTTTCACGATCGTGTGTAGGCAAGGCCGCTTTAACGACCAGGTTAAAAAAAACTTTGGGGTAGATTCACATACATCAGCGCATATTTATGCCGCCGTAGCATATCTCTTTTACACTACACGGGCGCATCACAGAGAGGCAAGCATGGAATTCACAAAGCAAATGCTCCCAATGTTGCGTCGGCGTAGCGTATATAGTCATAGGTGGAAGTGGGCTTAATACATTTAAATAAAGCGTGACCCCATGCAAATGATGGGCTGAGCTTCAGACAAGTAATTAAAATGAACTGTGCATGTGTCGTACCTTGGACGCATCCCAGTGCTTATGCTCACATTCACGTCGAAAAAACTGGCTAAGATACATTGAATCACTGCCTACGACGTGAACGTAACCTACGCCCAGCCCTATTCACGTACAACATAAACTACGTAAAATTTGACACCGTTCGTTCCCTGGTCCATACCTTTGCATGAGTTGCACCTCCAATATGGGTAATAACTTTACGCCGGGCGTAAACCTTGCGCAAATCGCTTAAAAAATGCGCCCGGCGCAAGTACATTTATGAATCGGTGTATCTCTCTCATTTGCATATTTTAATCGAAAATCAATGGGAGCGACACTATACGCCGGCATAGGAAAGTTACGTCGGGTGGCTGAAGCCTATTTTTCGACTTATCTGGCTTTGGGGATCGGCGCATAGATACGACGGCGCATATTTGTACTTACGTCGGCATATCTGCAGATACGTCGGTGCAAGTGCTTTGCGAATCTACCCCTTTGTTTTTTTAGACTATTAAAAACTTAATTTTTGGTGGCATTAAGGTTTTCATTTGGATACGATTTGGGGAAAGGGGGGGATAATCTTCTAAGCAGCGCCCTGGAGAGCAATAAAAGCCTGACCGGAGTTCTAGCTCTTCTCCATTCTATGAAAAATGTTAAAAAAAAATCATAATATGAAATGTTTGAAACCTTTTTTTTTTTGGAGATGTCCTTGAAAGATTTTTGGTTGTTTATGTAAAAATGTATGATCTAATAATCAATGATGATGATATTAATATGAAGACAAATAAAGTGAATCAAAGTTATTAAACAAGTTATTACTTGTGTTAATTTTTAAGAAAAAAAGGGATGTATAGTGGTGAAACTCTGGGTTTGTCTTAGGTACATCACAAATATTTATATATTTTCTACAGGCTTACTAAACTATTATATATTATCAATTCACATTGTTGCACCTTACCTTCACATTTCAGACTGAAATGCAGAACTCGACATGTGCAATTCATTTAGTTCTGAATTTGTTTTTTAAATAATTAAAACAATAGTGTTCATTCGGAATTATCCAAATGAATGAAATCCCATTTAACACATTTTTCCAAATATACTTAAATTTGAATATTCGAAAATTTGTAAATTTGAAAATTCATAAATTCGTAAATTTAAAAATTTGTAATTTAAAAAAAATAAATAATAACTAACTAATAATAACTTAACTATTAAATTATAGGTATTGGAATTTGCTTTCAAATGTGGCTTTTAGTGAACATAACGAATAGTAATTATCTGAAATAATGAACTGTGTATCTAAATAAATGAAATGGAACAAATTAATAATAAATGACAATAATAATAGAACATTTTTATTATTGTTATTATTCATTCTTAATTTGTACTGTTCCATTTGTTTAGATGTGGCATTTGTTATTTTGGATTTTACGGAACTTCGAATAAATTAGTATTTGTTACGTTCAGCCAAATTCTAAAGGAAATTCCAATAAATATAATTTAACCACTTAAGGACCACGTCCTGCACATATACATCGGCAGAATGGCACAGCTGAGCACAGGGACGTACCTGTACATTGCCATTAAGAGGCGCACGCACGCAACCCAGTCCGAAGCTCCGTGACCCGCGGACCCGATCGCCGCTGGTGTCCCGTGATTGCTCACAGGAGCTGAAGAACGGGGAGAGGTGTATGTAAACACACCTTCCCCGTTCTTCACAGTGGCAGTGTCATTGATCGTCTGTTCCCTGATATAGGGAAAGACGATCAATGATGTCACACATCCAGCCCCGCCCCCCTACAGTTAGAAACACATATGAGATCACACTTAAAACCTTAAGCGCCCCCTAGTGGTTAACTCCCAAACTGCAAATGTCATTTTCACAGTAATCAATGCTTTTCTATAGCACTTTTTGGTCCCAAAAATGTGTCAAAATTGTCCGATGTGTCCGCCATAATGTCGCCGGCACAACAAAAAAACGCTGATTGCTGCCATTAGTAGTAAAAAAAAATAATAATAAAAATGCCATAAAACTATCCCCTATTTTGTAAATGCTATAAATTTTGGCAAACCAATCGTTAAATGCTTATTGCCATTGTTTTACCAAAAATAGGTAGAAGAATACGTATCGGCCCAAACTGAGGGAAAAAAATATATCTTTATTGGGGATATTTATTAGAGCAAAAAGTAAAAAATATTGATTTTTTTTCAAAATTTGTCGCTCTATTTTTTGTTTATAGCTCAAAAAATAAAAACCACAGAGGCGATCAAATACCACCAAAAGAAAGCTCTTCAAAAGAATGACACCAATTTTGTTTGGGAGTCACGTCGCACGACTGCGCAATTGTCAGTTAAAGCGACGCAGTGCCGAATCACAAAAAGTGGCCCGGTCATTGACCAGCAAAATGGTCCGGGCTGAAGTGGTTAAAAGTCGTGGCTTCTTCCTGGCATTCCGTTCCATTATAGGCATTTGACACTGTGTTCCGCCTATCACGGAGGTCCACTCATCCTCGAACAAAAGGACGTCTACGATGGTCGGAACACAGTGTCTGCTGGGAAACTGTTAGACCGCGTACACACGATCGGTCTAAACCGATGAAAATGGACTGAAGTTCAGTTTCATCTGTCCAAACTGACCGTGTGTATGGCCCGTCAGTCTTTTGTTCTTCAGTCCAAAGTTTTAAAACATGCTTTAAAATCGGACTGATGGACGTCTGACCATTGGTTAAAACCATGCTCAGAATCAAGTTGATGCATGCTTGGAAGCATTGAACTTTGTTTTTTCAGCACATCATTGTGTTTTACGTAACTGCGTTCTGACACGATCAGTTTTTGAACTGATGGTGTGTACGCACATCAGACCATCCGTCTGTGAACCGATGAAAATTAACTTCAGTCCGTTTTCATCAGTTTGGACTGATCGTGTGTACGCGGCCTCAGAGGATGAGAGGACCTCTGTGATAGGCAGAACACAGTGTAAATGCCTATCACGGAACGGAATGCCAGAAGGAAGCCGCGACTTTTAAAAAAAATAGACGCCTGACAAGAATTCAGGTACTGACTTAAGTATAAGCCAAGGATTTTTTTTCCCAGCCCTAAAAAAAGGGCTGAAACACTCGGTTTATACTCGAGTATATATGGTAACCTTTGACCTTTTCGGCATTGACAGGGTCAATTTAAAGAAAATAAAAGCCCCCAGTAATGAAAACCATCCAGAAAAGTAGGCAACCAAGGGGATATTTTTCTAAAGGGCTAGTCCCACCAAGTCCTAAGGTTAAAGCAGGATTCCACCGGCAATTTTTTTTAAAGTCAGCAGCTACTAACACTCTAGCTGCTGACTTTTAATAAGGACACTTACCTGTCCCAGTCGCCCACGATGTTGTTCCCCTGATGGCGATCGCTCTGTCCTGGTGCCTCCATCCTTACCAAGGGAAACAGGCAGTGAAGCCCTTAAGGCTTCACTGCCCGTTTCCTACTGCACATGTGCGACTCGCGCTGCGCTTTGTGAATGGGCGGCTGCCTCCTGGGATGCACACAGTTCCCAGAAGGCAGCGCACTCCATTCACCAGAAGACACCGCAATGGAGGACGAGGCAGAAGAGCAACCGCCTTTTCAAATGTTTTTTCTATTTATTTAGGATTTTTTTGGGGGGAGAGGGTGGAACTCCACTTTAAATTAAAAGCAATGATCATAAGACGTGTGGGTATGTGCAGGGGTAAAGCCTAGTTTGCTACCCTAATTCCTTATTCTCTCCTTATGCAGTTAGTTAGCTTTGCCTATCCTCTCCCTACAGCAACTTTGCAATGACAACAAAGCTGCTCTGTACAATACACATTATCTTAAGTGTAAACACAGGGCATATTCACATACAATAGCAGGGTCCATTAGCACAGAGGACAGACAGATGGCTGGAGGTGAGGACATTAACATCTATGAATGAACCACTCTACAATTAACCCTTTAAGCTCAGAATGAACAAACATTAACCACTTCCCGCCCAGTCAATAGTAGATTGACGTCCGGGAAGTGGTTCTGAAATTTTTACTGGACGTCAATTGACGTCCTGCAGGATTTCATGCCGCGCGCCCGTGGGGGCGCGCAGCGCGACGATCGGTGATGCAGGGTGTCAGTCTGACACCCTGCATCTTCGATCTCGGTAATGAGTCTCCGGCGGAGGCTCGTTACCACGTGATCAGCTGTGTCCAATCACGGCTGATCACGATGTAAACAGGAAGAGCCGTCGATGGCCCTTCCTCACTCGCGTCTGACAGACGCGAGTACAGGAGAGCCGATCGGCAGATCTCCTGACAGGGGGGGTTTGCGCTGATTGTTTATCAGCACAGCCCCCCCTCGGATGCCCACACTGGACCACCAGGGAAGCCCACACTGGAAGGGCAAAAAAAAATAAAAAAAATCGGCAATTAAAAAAAAAAAATCTGGATTTTTTATGTGTGGGCACTGACTGGCAACATAGATTCACCAGTGCCACCCCTCAGTGTCCATCAGTGCCACCCCACAGTGTCCATCAGTGCCACCCCTCAGTGTCAATCCATGCCCAGTGCCCACCTATCAGTGCCCATCTGTGCCGCCTATGAGTGCCCAGTGCTGCCCGTGAGTGCCCATCAGTGCCGCCTATGAGTGCCCATCAGTGTCACCTATGAGTGCCCATCAGTGCCACCTATGAGTGCCCATCAGTGCCACCTATGAGTGCCCATCAGTGCCGCATACCAGCGCCGCCTATGAGTGCCCATCAGTGCCACGTCATCGGTGCCCATCAGTACTACCTCATTGGTGTCCATCAGTGCCACCTCATCAGTGCCCATAAGTGTCACCATATAAGTGCCCGTAATTGAAAGAAAAAACTTACTTATTTACAAAAAAGTTAACAGAAAAAAATAAAAATGTATTTTTTTTTCTAAATTTTCAGTCTTTTTTTAGTTGTTGCACAAAAAATTAAAACCTCAGAGGTGATCAAATACCACCAAAAGGAAGCTTTATTTGTGGGGAAAAAAGGAGGCCAATTTTGTTTGGGTACAGTGTAGCATGACTGCGCAATTGTCATTCAAAGTGCGACAGCGCTGATAGCTGAAAATTGGCTTGGACGGGAAGGTGCATAAGTGCCTGGTATGGAAGTGGTTAAATAGTTCTCTAGAGATATCGTAGAATATTGTGGATAATAAATACATAATAATCCCATCTCAAGTAGTCCAATATATAATTTCTCAGTCATCATATGCCCCTAGTGGACATAGGATGATTTTAGACATAAGATGGTGCAGGGATGTCCCGGGTGACTCTGTCACAGAAGCTATTTAGGGAAAAAATGTATTCTTTACAACCCCTTTAACTACTGTACTGTATTGTATTGTAATAAAAAGTCTAAACACACAACTCCAGCTCAATAACGTTGTTTTAATTTGCATAAGTACAGAACACAAAAAAAATCTGTACTTTATTGTACAATACAATGAGGTATAGCACATCGTTCGGGTGGGGAGAGCTGGTCGTAAACTCTGAGTGGTTGTTAAACAGGTAAGTCGTTAAACGAGGAGTATCTGTATTATGATGATTGATCCAAGGAGAATATCAGCCCTTAATTCTCCCACTGGTGGCACATAATTAATTGAGCATACTTATAAAAGCCGTGGTTCCCTGTACAATAAGATTAGAGAGTAATATAGACCAGTTGAGCTACATGTGATTGCTAGCTTCTGCATGGTATTGTTTCTGTGATTATGGTTAATAGAATGTATTTGCAATGCATACATTTAAAATACTAAAATTCAGGAAAAACATTTAGTTTAGCTTTTTTTCTGCAAACTCAAACACTGTTTTACTTTTTTTTTTTTAATTTGTTAGAATTGTTAGCATTATTAACAATTTTACTTTTTTTTTTTCTTTTACTTTGCAATGTGCAAAGTACAGTAATGTACGGAGATAAGTAAATGTCTGCTTTGTCCCAAATATAATTAGATCTGCTTGGTCACTGTGGGTAAATATACCGTACATAACATTTGTTTGCTCTACCTCCTTGCTTTTGATCTTCTTTTCTTTTTTTACTCCTACCTTTAATTCTTTTTTTTCTTTCTTCCCTTTTCTCCTACCATCCCTATTATTTAATTTTTTTAGTCTCCCCTTCTTTTTTCCCCTTTCTCCTACCATCCCTATTATTTTCTTTCTTTAGTATTCCCTTTTTTTTCTTTCTTCCCTTTTCTCCTACCATCCCTGTTATTTTATTTTTTTGTCTTTCCTTCTTTACTTTCTTTCTTCCTTTTTCTCCAACAATCCCTATTATTTTATTTCTTTAGTCATCCCTTCTTCTTTTTTCTTCTTCCCTTTTCTCCTACAATCCCTATTATTTTATTTCTTTAGTCGTCCCTTCTTCTTTTTTCTTTCTTCCCTTTTCTCCTACCGTCCCTATTATTTTATTTCTTTAGTCTTCCCTTCTTCTTTTTTCTTTCTTCCCTTTTCTCCTACCGTCCCTATTATTTTATTTCTTTAGTCGTCCCTTCTTTTTTTTTCTTTCTTCCCTTTTCTCCTACCATCCCTATTATTTTCTTTCTTTAGTCTTCCCTTCTTTTTTTCTTTATTTTCTTTCTTTCCATTACTGCCCCCACAAATTTGATTGAAACTATATTCACAGGCTGGACAAACTAGTTTCAAATAAAGTTAATATTCTGGATGAATGGATGAAAAAAATATGACTGTGATCACTACAATCCACCTCTTGGGGTTTCAGATTCCTCCAAGTATGACATTTTTGGTCTTTTTTCTGTTTCTTATGTTTTACTTTGTGACAATTTGTGGAAACCTCCTGATCATCACACTGGTGCCCTACAGCCAATCCCTCCATTCTCCCATGTACTTCTTCCTCTCCCAGTTGTCTGCATCTGATATATTATTAGCGACTGATGTTGTTCCTACCATGCTCCGTGCCGTATTAGAAAATACCACTACTGTATCAGTTTCTCATTGTATTGCCCAGTTTTATTTCTTTGCAGCCACAGAAACACTGGAGTGTCTTCTTCTGACAGCGATGTCTTATGACAGATATGTGGCCATCTGTAAACCATTACATTATACTTTATTAATGAGTCACCAATTTTGTTGGATAACAGTTATCACAAGTTGGAGTTTAAGTTTCTTAGCGGTGTTGGTTTCTACTTTGACCATATCCACATTACAGTTTTGCGGTCCCAATATCATTGATCACTTTTTCTGTGATCTTGACCCAATCCTCCAACTCTCCTGCTCTGACACCACCATCGTTCAACTGGAATCAACATCAATGAGTTTGTTGTTTGCTGTAATCCCATTTTTTATCATCATTGTATCATATGTTTATATCATAATCACTATTTTGGAAATCCCATCTATTACTGGGAGGCAGAAAGTTTTCTCAACATGCAGCTCCCATCTGACTGTTGTGTCCATTTTTTATGGTACCATTGTTTGTGTGTATTTGATACCTAGTAGAGGACAGTCATGGGATATCACTAAATTCTTGTCATTACTGTACACTGTATTCACTCCACTGCTGAATCCAATTATATACAGTTTGAGGAATAAAGAACTGAAACAAGCTGTAAGAAAAATTATTAACCGTCATTTAACCAGTTGAGAACATTGGGCATGCTACACATGCCCAAAAAAGTAATCAAAGTATACAGGGTACATGCAGCATGTCCAGTTCTTAATCCCCTCTACCACGCACCCCACTCCTAATTGAAGGCATTTCTTAAGACCTGTACACACGATTGGATATTCCAACAACAATTGTCGGATATACGTGTTTTGTTGGATAATCCGACAGTCTGTACGCTCCATCTGACAATTGTTGACGGAATTTCTGACAAAAAATGTTGGCTGTGCATGCTCTCAAATTGTCTGACAACAAATGTGTTCCGTCAGATTATCCAATCGTGTGTACACAAATCCGTCAGACTAAAATCCAAAGTACAAACACGCATGCTCCGAACCAATGGTAAACATCACACAACAATAGCAGAAGTTGCCCAAAGGGTGGTGATAAAGAGCTGAAAAAACATGTGGTTTAGTGTATGTTGGTTGAAAATGTCTGCCGTCTGTATGCATACCAAGTTTTCGGACAAAAATCCACGGATTTGTCCTATGGAAGTCCGTTTGTGTGTATGAGGCTTTAGTTCCAAAAATGAAGCCACGAGTTGCTGTGTACAGACAGCTGAAAACAAAGAGAAAAAAAAAAAAGAACCATCTATCTGACACAGGTCAGACACAAAATAGAAACATACAAAGTACCATTACTACTTTTGTATCAACTTTCTTTGATTAATCTGCAGATGAAAGGGATGCACTTGGATCCACAAATGCTGTCAGTTAACCACTTCAAGTCATATAACGTCATAGACTTTGAATGGTGATATCTGAATGATGGGTGCAGTTACAGGCATCATTCAGATATATATATATTTTTTAAAGCCGGTGATTTGCTTCACCATAAGAACAGTCATAGCGCTTGTTCAGATCATGCTCGCGATCATGTTTGAAAAATTTACTGTGCAAATACGATGCAAGATAAAAACTTGCAATGACCATCATTTTATTCCCTAGGGTCTCTGCTAAAATATATATATACAGTGCGGAAAATAAGTATTTGAACACCCTGCTATTTTGCAAGTTCTCCCACTTGGAAATCATGGAGGGGTCTGAAATTGTCATCGTAGGTGCATGTCCACTGTGAGAGACATAATCAAAAAAAAATTCCAGAAATCACAATGTATGATTTTTTTAACTATTTATTTGTATGATACAGCTGCAAAGAAGTATTTGAACACCTGAGAAAATCAATGTTAATATTTGGTACAGTAGCCTTTGTTTGCAATTACAGAGGTCAAACGTTTCTTGTAGTTTTTCACCAGGTTTGCACACACTGGAGGAGGGATTTTGGCCCACTCCTCCACACAGATCTTCTCTAGATCAGTCAGGTTTCTGGGCTGTCGCCGAGAAACACAGAGTTTGAGCTCCCTCCAAAGATTCTCTATTGGGTTTAGGTCTGGAGACTGGCTACGCCACGCCAGAACCTTAATATGCTTCTTACAGAGCCACTCCTTGGTTATCCTGGCTGTGTGCTTCGGGTCATTGTCATGTTGGAAGACCCAGCCTCGACCCATCTTCAAATCTCTAACTGAGGGAAGGAGGTTGTTGCCCAAAATCTCACAATACATGGCCCCGGGCATCCTCTCCTTAATACAGTGCAGTCACCCTGTCCTATGTGCAGAAAAACACCCCCAAAGCATGATGCTACCACCCCCATGCTTCACAGTAGGGATGGTGTTCTTGGGATGGTACTCATCATTCTTCTTCCTCCAAACACGGTTAGTGGAATTATGACCAAAAAGTTCTATTTTGGTCTCATCTGACCACATGAATTTCTCCCATGACTCCTCTGGATCATCCAAATGGTCATTGGCAGACTTAAGACGGGCCTTGACATGTGCTGGTTTAAGCAGGGGAACCTTCCGTGCCATGCATGATTGCAAACCATGACGTCTTAGTGTATTACCAACAGTAACCTTGGAAACGGTGGTCCCAGCTCTTTTCAGGTCATTGACCAGCTCCTCCCGTGTAGTCCTGGGCTGATTTCTCACCTTTCTTGGGATCATTGAGACCCCACGAGGTGAGATTTTGCATGGAGCCCCAGTCCGAGGGAGATTGACAGTCATGTTTAGCTTCTTCCATTTTCTAATGATTGCTCCAACAGTGGACCTTTTTTCACCAAGCTGCTTGGCAATTTCCCGTAGCCCTTTCCAGCCTTGTGGAGGTGTACAATTTTGTCTCTAGTGTCTTTGGACAGCTCTTTGGTCTTGGCCATGTTAGTAGTTGGATTCTTACTGATTGTATGGGGTGGACAGGTGTCTTTATGCAGCTAATGACCTCAAACAGGTGCATCTAATTTAGGATAATAAATGGAGTGGAGGTGGACATTTTAAAGGCAGACTAACAGGTCTTTGAGGGTCAGAATTCTAGCTGATAGACAGGTGTTCAAATACTTCTTTGCAGCTGTATCATACAAATAAATAGTTAAAAATTCATAAATTGTGATTTCTGGAATTTTTTTTTTTCAGACAATTTCAGACCCCTCCATGATTTCCAAGTGGGAGAACTTGCAAAATAGCAGGGTGTTCAAATACTTATTTTCTGCACTGTATATATATATAATGTTTGGGGGTTCTGAGTAATTTTCTAACGATAAAAAAGATGATTTTTACATGTAGAAGAGAAGGTTTAGAATTGTCCCGAAGGGCAAGTAGTTAAACAACCTGTGAACTTTGAATCTGTATGGGTACATCATTGGTGGCCCGCTGCAAACTGTTATGAACTTTTTTCACATTCGATTTTTGGGATATTCACTTTTGTTTTTCAGTTTGTTTTTATTTTTATCATGACCTACAGTATGCATATATGTATGATCACGTATATTAATGTCTAAGTAGCACAGCACTTTATGATCCTTTTACTTTATGCAATTACTGTCAATTGTGGTGCTAGCAGCTTTTCCACAATTATTAGTGTGGTGATCTTCTCCATTTAATAACCTAAAGAAAAGCATTTTGTGTTGCCATTGGAGTCTTCCACTTACTCTCTGTCTAGAAAAAAGGTTTTCATTTAGATACAAATTGAGGGGGGTAATCTTCCAAGCAGAGAACTGGAGAGCAAAAAAAGCCTGACTGGAGTTCTAGCTCTTCTCCACTCTATGAAAAAATAAATAAACATAATATGAAATGTTCGAAACATTTTTTTTGGAGATGTCCTTGAAATATTTTTGGTTGTTTATGTGAAAATGTATGATCTACTAATCAATGAAGATGCCATTCATATGAAGACAATTAAAGTGAATCAAAGTAATCAAACTTACTTGTGTTCATTTTTAAGAAAAAAGGGGTGCATAGTGGTGAAACTCTGGGTTTGTCTTAGGTACATCAGAAAAATGTATATATTTTCTACAGGCTTATTAAACTATTATATATTATCAATTCACATTGTTGCACCTTACCTTCACATTTCACCTGCAGTTTATTTAGTTCTGAATTTGTTTTTTAAATATAAAAAAAAGTGTTCATTCGGAAATATCCAAATGGATGAAAACCAATTTAACACATTTTTCCAAATATACTTAAATTTGAATATTCGAAAATTTGAATATTCGTAAATTTGAAAATTCGTAAATTCGTAAATGTAAAAATTTAGAAATTTGAACATTTTAAATAATAACTAATTAATAATAACTTAACTATTACTAACTGTTAAATTATAGGTATTGGAATTTGCTTTCAAATTTGGCTTTTAGTAAACGTTACAAATAGGAATTATCTTAAATAATGCATTCTGTATCTAAACAAACGGAACAGAAGAAATTAATGATAAATAACAATAATAATGAAAACTTTTTACTATTGTTATTATTTATTATTAATTTGATCCGTTCCATTTGTTTAGATGTGGCATTCATTATTTTGGATAATTCGTAACTTTGAATAAATTAGTATTCATTATGTTCAGCCAAATTCGAAATGAAAATTCCAATAAATATAATTTAATAGTAAGTTATCATTAGTTAGTTGTTCTTTAAAATTTTCCGATGTTCTTTCTTATTTTCGGATTTTCACATTTATGAATTTACAAATTTAAGAATTTAAGAATTTACAAAGTACAATCATAACGAATGACCCGAAAAAACAAAGAAAAAAAAAGGAAAAAAAGGAAAATGAAAACAAACACATTTTCAGAAGTGCACTTGTCTATGCAGAACATTTCCTGGTCTGTAACTACAGAAAGAAGAGGGAGATGATGTCATGATCTCTGTCTTGATCAATGAGGTCACTGAAGAAAATATTTAAAAGGCATTCTGTGAATGGTGGAGATGCCTAAGGCCTTGTACACACGATCGGATATATCCGATGAAAATGGTCCGTGGACCGTTTCCATCGGATATGTCCGATCTGGAGTTTGGTCCGATGGCGTGTACACACCATCGGATCAAATTCCCCGCCGGCGGACGGCGCGGTGACGTGGCGGTGACGTTGACGTCGCCACGTCACCGCACCAGAAAGTAAAACACTTCCGCGAATGCGCCAAATCCATTCGGCGGCGGCGCGGCGGCGGTGCGGGACGACATGTCTGCTGGTAAGTGTACTAACCAGCAGACATGTCGGGCGGACACATTCCCACCCGATAGATTTCAAAGCATGCTTTGAAATCTGTCGGGTGGACAAATCTGTCCGCTAGCCCATACACACGATCGGAGATGTCTGCTGAAACGGTCCATCGGACCGTTTTCAGCGGACATATCCGCTCGTGTGTACGAGGCCTAACAGTAAGTAAGCTCCAGTAGCTGTGTACAAAGGGTCACTACAAAAACTGTGTCAGCAATAAGTGTGCATTATTCACCCCAAACAAACTATCAACACAACATTAAAAATTCCCCTCCAAAAAATAAACCGTAAAATAATTACACTCTAAAACAAGAGACTCCAAAGTATGGCTCATGGGCCACATCTGGTCCACTACAAAAAAAAATCTGGCCCACAGCTAGGGTCAGTAGCATACCTTCAATGTGCATAAGTTGAGGGTTAAGGTTAGCAGAGGTAACCTATGGTCTTTGCTAGTGTTGCTCACGAATATTCGCATTGCGAATATTCGTTACGAATATTGCATATTCGAGTATTCGCGAATAACTCGAATATTGCGGTGAATATTCACTATTTTTTTCAAATGTATTTTTAAAACAGATCACATCCTAGTGATCTCCATCGACGTCTAAAAGCATTGCTGGTATGATTAGAGACCCTGGGCCGAGTAGCTGAGGCGATCCTTTTATGTTGCCGAATATTCGCAATGCGAATATTCGTATTACGAATATTCGCAAATACTTTCTCTGCCCTTCTTTTGCATCAGAGCCAATCAGAGTTCTCCTACCACAGTTGTCAGAGATTAGCAACCTCCATAGCAACCAATAGGAACCTGCCTTTTACGACCATTATATAAGATCACTCCCAGCAGTATTTCAGTGAAGATTCACAAGGTGGCTAGAGAGAGTGGAGTGTTTCTGTGCGTTTTTCCTGTGTATTGCGATCTTAGAGCTTAGCATTGTGCTTCCTATAGGAAATGATGTCCGTTTCCGCGTGTTGTTCGCGCGCATGCGCATGCGCAGACAAGAATTTCGCAATCAATTTCGCATTCGCATTAGCATTTTTTTTATAAAATATCACGAATATTCGATATTAACGAATATTTCACAAATATTCTTCTATATATTCGTGAAATATCGCAAAATCGAATATGGCGTATTCCGCTCAACACTAGTCTTTACCTCAACATCTTAGCCCATACCCCCATGAACCCACCCCTTGTACAATCCTGCACACATCATCATAATGGTAAAGCAGTGGCGTCTGGTGCTCAAAATTTCTGGGGAGGCGCAAACAAACAAATAAAAAAAAACATCAATTGCAGCCTCACTGTGCCATCAAGTGTCGCAACTGTGCCATCAAATGTGCCATGCCATGAAACGCAGCCACTGTGCCATCAAATGAAGCCACTGTGCCCAGCAATTGTCACCACTGAACTGTGCCCAGCAATTGGCACAACTGTGCCTAGCAATTGTCACCACTGTGCCCAGCAATTGTCACCACTGTGCCCAGCAATTGTCATCACTGCACTGTGCCCAGCAATTGTCACCACTGTGCCCAGCAATTGTCATCACTGCACTGTGCCCAGCAATTGTCACCACTGTGCCCAGCAATTGTCACCACTGTGCCCAGCAATTGCCGCCAGATTGCTTCCCTGTCCCCCAGCACTTACCTTTCTCAGGTCAGCCACGCTCCCTCAATGTCCACTCCAAAGTCCCGCCCTCGATGTCACTTCAGCCAATTAGGTTACCGGTAACCAGACCCGGTGAACTTGATTGGCTGAGACGAGTGTTAACCAGGGAACGCACACCCACTGCATCCCCTGGTTAACTATTTGGAAGCCAATTAGAGCCAACAGGCTGTAATCGGAAAGCCTATCAGAGCCGCTGGCTCTGATAGGCACTTCCAAACACCAACAAACTGTTGTTATTCAGATGGCTGGCGCTCACCAGGGGGCCGGCAATCTGAGTAGTGGGCGTCAGTGGTGACAATACATAGATATTCATGCATTGCATGAATCTCTATGTATTGTACACCTGACCGTGCAGGGGAGAGAGGAGGCGGCGCTCCTGTGCCCAATATGGACGCACCACCGATGTGGTAAAGAGAGACTTTGATGAGGACCCTGAGTCCTGTAATTGTACAATGTAAGAGAGTTATATTCCAGGGAGAAAAAAAACAACAACATGTGATAATATGTGTAGACAATATGTGATCTACAATGAACCATTAAATCTTATTTGCACAGAAAATGTAATAAAAAAAAAGTAAAAAAAGTAAATTATGAGATTTTCACCTGTTAATCCCCTTTTTAGCTAGTGGCCTCACATCCTGGAGAAAAATTGCAACAGTGATATTAGCTTATCCCCTCTCTGTCCCTCCTGTGCCTACTTGAATGCTTGGTATTTTGGAATTTTTCAGAATGTTGTAGAGACATTTAGGTTTACTTACTAATGACAAATCCACTTTGCACTACAAGTGCACTTGAAAGTGCTCTTGGAAGTGCAGTTACTGTAGATCCAATGGGGACATGCAAGGAAAATAAAAAAACAGCATTTTTGCTTGTACATGATTGAATGATAAAATCAGCAGAGCTTCCCATGATTTCAGATCTTCTCCTCAGATTTACAGCAACTGCATTTCCAACTGCACTTTCAGTGCACTTGTAGTGCAGAGTGTATTTGACTTTAGTAAATCAACCCCATTGTCAAACTCTAGGAAGAGCTCAGGGGTATAAGTACAGTTAATTCAGGGGTCGTTATGGCGACCCAGCCCCGTGCTCCATGCGAATCCTTGCTCCCGGTGCAGCTTTGATTTCCCTAGAGCAATCTTGCTCCTATCTCTGAACATACCATGTGTGGGGAGGGGGGAAGCTTCCAGAGTGTGATCCTTATTACTGTAGGAGCCCTGCACACAGCGGTGCAGGGACCTGTTGGGCATATGAGGCTACTCTGGGAGTTCTTGACATGGCTGCTGTCACTGTACAGGGCTGCATTGCTCTAGATGGAGGTATGCAACTTTGTGTTTTTCACCCTCTATGTGGGAACCTGGGGGGGTGGTGGTGGTAGACCTAGTGCAGGGCCATTCTCCATGCAATTAGTATGCAGTGTGGGCTAAAGAGCCAATTAGACAGAGACATCTGTCAAGTGTGGGCACAGCCACAGGGGGTCTATGACTGGCCCCTTACCTCCTGGAGCCCTGCACACAGTGGTGCAGAGACCTGCCAGTCACACAGGGCCCCTTTTGGAGTTCTTGACATGGCTGCTGTCACTGTGCAGGGCTGCATTGCTCAGGATGAAGGTATGCAACTTTGTGTTTTTCACCCTCTATGTGGGAAACGGGGGGGAAGGTGGTGGTGGTAGACCTGTTGCAAGGCCATTCTCCATGCAATTAGTATGCAGTGTGGGCTAAAGAGCCAATTAGACAGAGACATCTTCTAAGTGTGGGCCCAGCCACAGTGATCTATGCCTGACACATTCCCTCCTGGGCTGACATGTCTGTCTATGGGGAGCAGTGGGCACACGACTGTGTGTAATATGTACTGCATGCAGTCTGCATATCATGCAAGCACAGTGTAAAGTCCATATAGGATGTGTATGGTGGGCATAGTAGTGTTCAGTATAGCCACACCTCCACTGTGTAATCTACAGTGTAAGCATGGCATAACCCTGTTATGGCGGTACCTGCACTGTTGTTTCTAAAATATTGTCAATTCAAATCAATTTATTTATTTTTCATATAGAAGGCTAGGCTCACTGCCAGTAAATAGGTAGTCTGGTCTAGTAAAACCTTGGATTGAGAGTAACTTGGTTTGCGAGCGTTTTGCAAGACCAGCTATTTTTTTTATTTATTTGACTTGATATAAAAGCAATGCCTTGATATACAAGTAGCGCCATGTCACAACTGAGTATAAAAGAGAAGAGAGGCGCCTATAAGGCCGCGTACACACGAGGGGATATGTCCGCCGAAAACGGTCCGATGGACCGTTTCAGCAGACATCTCCGCTCGTGTGTATGGGCTAGCGGACAGATTTCTCCACCCGACAGATTTCAAAGCAAGCTTTGAAATCTATCCGGTGGGAATCTGTCCGCCCGACATGTCTGCTGGTTAGTACACTTACCAGCAGACATGTCGGCCCCCACCGCCGCCGCGCCGCTGCCGAATGGATTCGGCGCATGCGCGGAAGTGTTTTACTTCCTGGTGCGGTGACGTGGCGGTGACGCGGCGGCGTCAACGTCACCGCCGCGTCACCGCCACGTCACCGCGCCGTCCGGTCCGGTCCGCGGACCATTTCCATCGGATATGTCCGATCGGGAATTTGATCCGATGGTGTGTACACGCCATCGGATCAAACTCCCGATCGGACATATCCGATGGAAATGGTCCGCGGACCGTTTTCATCGGATATGTCCGATCGTGTGTATGGGGCCTAAGTGTAACAATATAGTGACATTTAATGAAGGTACAACATTTATCAACTCACATGGTTGATGATTAAAAGAGGCACATCTAAGTATGCAGGCATCTGGGGTAAAGCTGTCCACATAGATCATCCTCTACACCGCCACCAACGTCATACCTTCCATGCTATGCTCCACGAGTAAGCAAGCCTTAGTTTCAGATCGATCTACTCCAGGGTAGTCTTCCCGGTCACAATTGCAGACTGACAGCGGTAAAAATCTGGCAGTGTGGGGGATGGTTTATGTGGACAGATTTACCCCGGATGCCTCCATACTTAGTTGTGCCTCTTTTCATCATCATGTGAGTTGCTAAATGTTGTACCTTCATTAAATGTAACCATATTGCTACACTTAAGCCTTGTTCACACGACCTGTTTTCTCGGGAAGAAGAAAAAAGCTGGCAGAGCTTTCTTGGCGAGTATACCGAGCGTGTGTAACAGGCTTTGAGGTTTCTCGTCAAGAAAACTGCCCAGAATCTAGACGAGAAAAATAGAGAACCCGCTCTCTATTTTCTCGTTGTGAGATTCTCGGCAGTGTTTTCCTGCCGAGAAACCCAAGCGTGTGTACACTTACCTATCCATGGAAACCCGCACATGCTCGAAATTACTTTGACGTGTGCGCGGTAGCTTCCAAGGCATAGGTAATGTGACAGGAAGTCAGGTAAATCTGTGGGTGTTGTCACAGACGGGAGATACATTTCTGCCTTGCTTAGACAATTCACCAATTACTATCAGGTGTCGGCTGCAGAAATGGCCAGAAAGGTTTAAGGGCATTGGAAAGCTTCATCTGTTCAGAATGAGGCAATTAAGGCCTCCGTAAGTTATCCAGAGGATGACTACTGATTGCTGCATCCTGAGGCTTTTTGAGTTAAGGAGAGCAGTGAGCTGAGAAAGACTTCTGAAGAGGTGAGGTGGTGTTGATCTTTCTGTGTGATAAAAATCAAAAAGACTATCATTTTTCTGCTGTATGACCAGCAGTGTCTGCCCAGCAGTAGGCTGTGCCAGACTCCATAGATAGGTTCCTGTGTGGTGAAGGTAGACGCCCCAAGTGGCCAGGGTTTATTTTATGTTTTGTGTTGTTTATGCTGTTTGGATGCTTGCACTTGTTTTCCAGCAATATGGAAGAATAAACCGTCTTCGGCTGCCTCTCTGCATAGTTCAGTGTTTAGTGAACCCACCCAGGGGGTCACACACACCCGCTACCAAGCTAACCCCTTACAGTAGGGTGAATCAAGATGGCGGCGACGGCATCGAATGTGACGAGCGCATGCTTGTCGTACTCGATGACGTCACCGCATTCATGCCATTCAAAAGAACGGCGGTTCTTTTGAAAGGAGTGCCTGTACACTCAGGCGGCCTGACAAGATTCTGGCCCATGTGTACAGGGCTTTAGAGGTGCATCTCTTTTCTTTTAAGCCCTGTACACATGGCCCAGGATCTCTTCAGGAAAAAAACGTTGTTTTTCCTGACCAGATTCTTGGCAAGATTCTCTTGTCGGACGAGTGTACACACACTCCATTCAAAAGAACCACCATTTTTTTGAATGGCACAAATGCAGTGACGTCATATTTCTTCACCCTACCTATGCCTTGGAATCTACCGCACATGCGTCATAGTCATTTCAAGCATGCGCAGGTTTCCATGGAGGCAGGTAAGTATACACCCGCTCGGGTTTATCGGCAGGAAAACACTGCCGAGAATCTCACGACAAGAAAATAGAGAGCAGGTTCAATAATTTTCTCATTGAGATTCTGGGCAGTTTGCTTGACGAGAAACCTCAAAGCCTCTTAAGCCCCATACACACTATCAGTTTTCCTGATGGTTTTCTCTTCAGGTTTACCAAAACCATCTAATATGAGGTCAAACCTCAAGAGTTTCAATTTGTATGCAATCAGGCAGGCCCTTGTACTACATGGTTTTGGTAAACCTGAAGAAAAAAACGTCAGGAAAACTGATAGTGTGTATGGGGCTTTACACACGCTCGGTATACTCGGCAAGCAAGCTCTGCCAGCAGTTTTCTTCATGAGATAACTGTGCTTGTACACAAGGCTTTATACTCTGTAGCGCCTGCTGGATTTTGCTCCCCTTGTGGAGGCTTCCATTTTGTGGATGGACATTTTATGGTTACACAATGAAATTGCTATAATCTTTTTTTTTTACATGGACTATAAACTGAAGGACTTATGAATAAATAGTTGTGGAACAAATCATTTGAGCTTCCATTATTTCTTGTGGGAACATTTGCTTTGATATAAGAGTGCTTTGGATTACAAGTGTGTTTCTGGAACGAATTATGCTCGCAATCCAAGATTTTACTGTACATACAAAATGATATTTATAATAAAAATCCCTATGTATCAGTAATGGATCCCATGAAAATATAACCAATTACTTCATATTCTCAGTGGAGTGATACATGATGTTCTTAATGCCTATAAAAGCAACCATATAATCATTAATGTGAATATTGAATGGGAACACAACAAAAAAGACTGAAAAAGACTACATTGACATTTACAGAAATATGATGTTCAAAGATTATACGAGCATTGTAAAAGCAATATATATTGAAAAATCATTAAAAAAAATATATAGATTTTTATTTTATTTTTTATTTCAGACTACTTAAACTCCATTGTCCAGCTTCTACTGATAATATTTTTAAAGACATAAAGACGTAATTTGCTCACACTTCCACCATAAGCCACAGGCAAAAAAAAAAAGATTTTCTTCAGCCAGTGAAAGCTTTAATACATTTTTATTTGTTTTAATTTTTTTTATTTTAAGGTTATGAGTGAGAAAAATATAACCAGAATCACCCTGATCCACCTCGTAGGATTTAAAACGTATCAAAGTATACAATATTTGATGTTTTTTATTTTTTTTATGATTTATTGTGTGACAATATGTGGAAACCTCCTGATCATCACACTGGTGTCCTACAGCAAATCCCTCCATTCCCCCATGTACTTCTTCCTCTCACAACTTTCTCTATCAGATATTTTAATAGTTTCTGTTATTCTTCCCAACACGCTCCATACTGTTCTGGTGGAGGAGCCCATGATGTCATTTTCTGATTGTATCACTCAGTTTTATTTCTTTGCTGTTTCCGAAGTTGTACAGTGTTTTCTTCTGACCTTGATGGCTTATGACAGATATTTGGCCATCTGTAAACCTTTACATTATAATTTGATAATGAGCTACCAGGTGTGTTGGATAACAGTTATCACTTTTTGGACTTTAAGCCTGGTAATAGAACTGATTAATGTGTTAAACATATTAAAGTTGCAATTTTGTGGTCCCAGTATCATTGACCACTTTTTCTGTGACTTTCATCCAATTGTAAAACTCTCTTGCTCTGATACCACCAACGTTGAGCTTCAAGTGACATTGTTGGGATTTGTTTTAGTTGTCATTCCTTTCTTGACCATCATTGTATCATATATTTATATCGTTGTCACCATTTTAAACATCCCATCTATTACTGGTAGACAAAAGGTTTTCTCAACCTGCAGCTCCCACCTGACTGTTGTTTCCATCTATTACTGTACAATAGTTTGTGTTTATTTGGTACCTAGTAGAGAAGAGACATGGAACATTAGTAAATTATTGCCATTGCTGTACACCGCAGTCACCCCACTTATGAATCCAATTATATACAGCCTGAGGAATAAGGAGTTAAAAAAAGTTATTAGAAATCTTGCCAACAACTTTTTGAACTTATGCCGCGTACACACGACCGTTTTTCATGACGTGAAAAATGACATTTTTTTAAATTGATCATTAAAAACGATTGTGTGTGGGCTCCAGAGCATTTTCTTCAACATGAAAAATGGGCATTAAAAATGTAGAACATGCTCTGATTTTTCGCGTTGTTTTTCACATCGTGAAAAACGGTCGTGCGTAGGCTTCAACGACGTTAAAAAAACAACTGCATGCTCAGAAGCAAGTTATGAGACGGGAGCGCTCGTTCTGGTAAAACAAGCGTTTGTAATGGAGATAGCACATTGGTCACGCTGTAACAGACTGAAAAGCACAAATCGTCTCTCACCAAACTTTTACTAACACGAAATCAGCAAAAGCAGCCCAAAGGGTGACACCATCCTAATGGAACTTCCCCTTTTTTAGTGCCATTGTACGTGTTGTACGTCACCACGCTTTGCTCAAGCATTTTTTTTTCACGATCGTGTGTATGCAAGGCAGGCTTTACAAGAATCTTGAAAAAAAATTTTTTTTTTTTCTAGAACATTAAAAACGTTTGCGTGTACGCGGCATTACAGATTAATAAAAAAATAAATGTTCAAAAGTATTTAAAAAAAATGATCGGAATGTTCAATATGTTTAACTCAACAGATTTAGAATTTATTAAGAACTATGTTATTATCTCTCTATTGATTGTTTATTAATGTACAGTACATGTAAAAGAGATCAGCTTGATGTAAACATCTTACTGTATGTTAGTTTCTTAACCACCTCAATACAGGTCACTTTCACCCCTTTCCTGCCCAGGCCATTTTGTAGCTTTCAGCACTGTTGCACTTTGAGTGACAATTGCATGGTCATGCTACACTGTTCATTTTTTTTTCATACACATAGAGCTTTCTTTTGGCGGTATTTAATAACGGTTGGGATTTAAATAAAAAAAAGACAGAAAATATTAAAAAAAGTTTTTCTTATTTTCTGCCAGTAAATGTTGTAAACAAGTAATTCTACTCCCTCACTGATGTGGGCTGATAAGGTGGCACTGATGAGGACGCATTAATATGTCACACTGATGAGCACTGATAGGTGGCACTGATAAGTGACACTGGTGAGCACTGATAGGTGGCACTAGTGGACACTGATAGGCGGAAGTGGTGGGCACTGATGGGCAGCACTGGTGGGCACTGACAGGCAGCATGGATAGGCAAGACTTATGGGCACCAATGGGCGGTGATGATGGGCAGCACTTATGGGCATTGATGGGCAGCACTGATGAGCAGTCACTGATGGATAATGATGGGAATCACTGACTGGCATCACTTATGGGCACTGATTGGTGGTACTTAAGGGCACTGATTGGTGGCACTGATAAACACTGATTGGCGGCACTGCTGGCACTGAGATGCCACTGATCAGCACTCCTTACCACACACACTGTCAGTGTGAGGTGAGGAGAGCTGATTCATGGCACTGATTGGTGGCCGTCATATGACATCCTCCCAGAACGAGAGCAGCGCCGTCCCCGGTGGGTGGGAGGCAATCGGTTAAAACAATAAATTCTATGCTGAGTGCATATATGGACAGGGAGGAAGACATGTTTGTTCAATTCATATTAAGGCACTATTTTTTACCAGGAACTTGGTATATGTTTTATGTTTTTTTTTTAAAGACCATGACATTGAACACAGACATGGTAGAGTTAGCGCTTGTTATGAATCAATGTAAAAAAATTGGGACTTTAAATGAGGGATGTCAATGCTATTAAGAATGCATAGGTGCCAATAGTTGATTTGTTCAATCACATATATAAACATTAATGATATAATATAAATATTATTCATATACATATTCATATTTCAAAACCATATACAAAGACTGGTAAATACTGTAGATACATAGATACCATATACAGAATTGGAATATAATATATGATTAGCGCATATATAGCAAGCATCAGCCAGTTGAGCAAAATAATGAATCAAACTTGTCTGTGCACCCTGTTATCCCAACATGTTTCATGGCTCATGACCAATTTTCAGGAGTTAGATGCAATAGTAGACTATAAGGCAATAAGGGGAAAATGGTCCATTACTTACAAAATTGGCTCCAAACCTCTACTTAGCCTGTTGGAAGGGAAACACAGAGGCCCAAGACAAAATGTCTGGTCTGGGGTAGTTATCTCGCCCAGATCAAGGGAACAGCAAGGTATATGCCAGAATGCCACGACACATTGTTTCCTTTTGTCTGAGTTGCCCCTCTAGACCAGTAATATGCGCCTATGATAAAAAAAAATGTGTTGGGGGCGTGGCGTCTGAGCTCCGACATGGACGTGTAGTGTGAGAGCTCCGCTCTGCCACCGGAGAGAAACGAACAATAATCATAGCCGCCGGAGACACTTCTGACTATCGGCACCTCTACCGACTCCTTACAACCCACTTCACCTGCGGAGATGACCCGCCAGCGAAAAAAACAGCTTTTCTCCAAGAAGGTGACGGACTTCTTCGTGGCATGGGCCTTCACAAAATAGCGCCGACACCAGGGGAGCTACACAGGAACCGTGAGCCACGTCAGCACCTGTATCCCGTGCTGAACAACTGAACGCACAGCGAGTGTCTCCCTCACACAGCGGCGCATCCTCTGGAGACTCCAGTCCCTCTACAAGGAGCCCAGTAAAACAAAAAATGAGGACAACATCTCCTGACAGGACACTTGGGGACCCGGACATGGAGGTAAGCAGACCTCACAGTAATGAGGGGCCGCAGCTGCTTAATCCACAAGATCCCATAGCGGCATTCCCCACATCAGACAGGCCTGTGTGAGACACGGTGCTCAAAGAGATGCTGATGTCACTAAAGGCATCCCTACATGCAGACATGACAGACGGCATTAATCACTGCCAGAGGGAGGTGCAGGCCTTAGGGAACAGGGTAGACCAAGTGGAACACTGTGTGAGTAACCTCACATCATCCTTCAATACAATGGTGGATGCCCATAGCAACCATAGCGATGAAATTACTTGGCTTAAGAATAAGGTAGCAGATTTAGAAGACCGTTCCAGGAGGAACAACGTTAAAGTAAGGGGGATACCTGAAACAGTTCCTGCTACACAGCTCCTAACCTATAATCAGGCATTCTTCGCCACCTTGCTGCCATCCCTGTTGCCACAGGATCTCATTGTGGATCGCATTCATCTCATACCTAAGCCCTCGTTCCTGCTGGACTCCACACCCAGAGATGTGCTGCTTAGGGTGCACTTTTACCATGTTAAAGAGCAGATTATGGTGGCATCATGTGGGGCAGAAAACAAACACCCACCGTACGCTGACCTTCAGCTACTCCCAGATCTATCCAGACACACCCTGCAGCAGCGTCGCAACTTGGCGACCATAACTAAGGCACTAAGGAACCATAATATCCTCCACAAATGGAAATACCCTGCAAAGCTGTCCGCTACTCACAACGGCACTTTAGTTCTTATTTCCACACTGGACGAGGGTCTGGCAGTGCTACGCCAATGGGGTATCTTGCCGAATCAAACATCACCAACTGCGCAAGCTCAAGCACCTAGTCCTATACAAGATGGATGGCAGTTGGTCACAAGGAAACGCACCTCTAAGGCCAAAGCCGGTGGTACCGTGTGAGCATACCATGGAACAGATTACATTGCTCTTTCCAGGTGCAGGGGTTTTGTATATTAATCCCTGCTTTTTCTTCCTCCAAGACTTATGCAGCAGTTACGTCTGCACATGGATCGGTTTATTGATCTCTTTCTTATAGTGATTTTTGTTTGTTCATTTTTATTTCGATTTTTTCTATGACACTCATTTCTTGTTTATTCTACGTTTGAAATTAGAAGACCAGATCTATATCTTCGTATCATCTTAGAAGCATCCGGAAATTACTTCCTCCCTCGAGCCAGCGACCAGGGTCACAGTGAGTATGTGCACCACATAACACAGCAGATAACCTACAAACCACCATATGCCAATTAACTGCCTATCAATCAATGCACGGGGGTTAAATCACCCTGCCAAAAGACTTTCCATGTGGGCTAAGGCGAGGAAGCACAAGGCAGATATCCTGTGCGTTCAGGAGACACATTTTCAGGAATCTAAAGCTCCCAAATGTTCACATAAGGACTATCCTCACATCTTCCTAGCATTTACACCCAGACGTAAAACAGGAGGAGTACTAATAGCTCTCAGGAACACCCTTTCATTCCAACTAAAGGAAGCAACTCCTGACCCCAATGGCAGATATATCATCCTAAAGGGAGACATCAATACACGTCTGTATACAGTTTTGGCCCTGTATGCCCCCAACTCACATCAGATACATTTCCTCAACAGACTGAAAAAGGCTAGGTCTCACCAATATGGGAACCTTGTGGTGTGCGGAGATTTTAATCTCATTGTCGACCCAAAGCTGGATACTTCCACGAAAGGATACAATGGATCTACACACCTAGGCAGGACAATCCACGGTGAAGAACTATTTGATGCGTGGAGATGCATCCACGCAAGCTCAAGGGACTATACCTTTTTTTCTAATAGACACTGTTCATACTCTCGCATTGACTTATTCCTGGTTGATAAATGGTTAGTACAAAAGGTCTCTTCTGCTCAGAATTATGATATCATGTGGTCTGACCACGCAGCTATAACCATGACCATAGCTGACCAGGCTGCCTCCCCCTCTGTTCCCATCTGGCGTAATAATGTCTGACTCCTACAAGACCCACAAATCTCAGCAAAAATCGCCCAACACCTTTCCGAATTTTTTCTAACCAATGCAAACTCAGTAGAGGATCCCTTTACTCTCTGGAATGCCCATAAGGTGTACCTGAGAGGTATACTAATCCAGATCGGTGCCAGGGAAAAGAAACAACGCACAAACAAAATTAACTCTATTCTTGCTGACATACACAACTTAGAAACGCAGAACAAGCAAACACACCCAACTATGCCCTTTCAAAGAAACTTTCACAGTTGAGGGAGTCACTGAGAGAATTGCTAACCCAACAATATGATTATCACCTTAGGCGTTTTAAATTTAACTCATATGCCAATGCGAATAGAGCGGGTAAATACCTGGCCAATAGATTAAAAGCGGCACTCACAAAGTCGAGAATTCACCATTTAGTCCACCCCACGCTTAAACATAAAATTAGTAACCCTCAAAATATTGCTGATCACACCATATCTCATTGTCCCACTCTGTATATAAAAACACGATTATAATGCATCTAATTAATGCAGCTAAATTGTGTATTCCTACCCACTGGAAGGATACCTCTCCCCCTTCCATTTCGGAGTGGTTTCAGAGAATTGCTAAAATTGCTGAAATGGAGGATTTGATCCAACAATCTAGAGAATCACCTAAAAAATTTCAAGAAACCTGGGCTTGTTGGTTCAATTTTACTAAATCCGCTGAATTACAGAACATAGCACAACATACTATTTCTAACTGAATAGAGATCTCTGTGCAAGTGATTATTTATTTTATTTATTATTTATTTTACTTGTCTTTCAGGTATGATCACCGAAATAGTCTAGCTTTCTAATTCCCCTTCACACCTGTCCCTTTTATTTTTTTTGCATCTAATTTTTCTTATGAAAATACCTAACTGTTATTCTTTTTATTTTGTATTATTGATTATTTTCTTAACATCTTATCTTATATTTATATCTATATTTGGCAATACATATCTATATGTCTTTCATATGTTGACGTTATTGTAATGCACACAACAATTGTTACAAGTATTACATTATTTGTTTCTGAGTCACTATTGTACTCTATTTTGAAATACCAATAAAAAAAATTGAAACAAAATATTGCTGATCAATTTGCCACCTATTACGGAGGCTTGTACAACATAAAAGATTATCCTTCCACCCATCAACCCACGTCAGCACATATTTCGGCACTCCTGCAAAAAATGTATTTACCCTCTCGGATGATGAATTACTCTCCTTGAACTCACAATTCACTACATCTGAGATAGAAAGTGTGATAACCACCCTACCTGGTGGCAAGTCCCCAAGGCCTGATGGGTTCTCTAATGAGTACTTCAAAATCTTTAGCCCTCTCCTTGCACTGCATTTACAAAAAGTATTCGCAAAAGCAGCAAGTACGGCCTCATTTCCCCCTGACATGCTACAAGCATTTATAGTTACCCTCCCTAAGCCGGGCAAAAAACCGAATACTTCCTCCAACTTTCAACCTATCTCACTTCTAAATTCAAACATTAAAATATACGCTAAGGTACTGGCCAAACGCTTAGCAGATTTCATTCCGTCCCTCATTAAACGCGACCAGATGGGCTTCATGAAGGGAAGGCAGACCTCAGACGCAACCAGGAGGGTCATCGATATCATCCACCATGCGGAGAATACCCGAGCGCCTTCTCTGCTGCTCTCTATAGATGCAGAGAAGGCGTTCGACAGGGTACACTGGAATTATATGCAAATGACATTGTCTAAATTCGGGTTTGAAGGTACTATCAAGGATGCGATACTGGCTTTGTACTCCTGACCCTCAGCAAGAGTGTACACATCCAGTATGTTATTAGTTCCCTTTCCAATAACGAATGGGATGCGCCAGGGGTGTCCACTCTCCCCAACGATTTTGGGGATTTTGGCGGAAACCATTAGGACGCACAACAACATAACTGGGTTCCGAAGTGGTTCGACCCCCCATGTCATAAATTTATTCACAGAAAATGTGATTTTGATGCTGAAGAATCCGCTCACCTCACTTCCTGAAGTACATGACATGCTGATATCTTTTGGTAAGGTCTCATACTACAAGGTTAACTTCACAAAATCCTTCATCCTTAGCTTGGGCGTGTCGGCCTTAGACCGCACCCGACTGCAAACCGCATTTCCTTATGTATGGGTTGACAACCATATAACCTATCTAGGCATTAAACTAACCAACAACACTAAATCTCTAGCCGACACCAATCTGTCTAAAAAAGAAGTATCCTGGATGGGTAGACTAGCAGCTTTTAAGATGCTTATATTGCCACAAATTTTGTATATATTCAGATCAATCCCTATTGCCATTGCTCCACAGCATATCAAAGCACTCTCCAATATCCAATGGAAATTCCTGTGGGGTACAAAAAAGGCCAGATGCACACACAATATCTTACTCCCCCACAAGAGTGTGGGGTGGGGCAGGTTTGGTAGATATACGAGACTTATGGGCGACCAGACTTGACCAACTCAAGCTAAGGTTTTCTTCCACTGACACACCATTGTGGTTAGATATAGAGAAATCCTTAGCTCCTACACAAGACTTACTGTTGGTTCTTTTGGGTGACTCATGGATACCATGGGACATAACCAACACGCCCCCGACAACCGCTACCTCCTTACAGGCTTGGAGACTCCTCCTAAACAATCACCTCCCTAACTGTAGAATCATTTTTTTTAACAAAAAACAAAATACATAAAAACAAATTTCGGGAGCAACTGAATACATTTATTTTTCGGACGAAAACTAAATTACGAAACAAAATATTTCAGTGTGCACATGTCTAGTAGTCTGTTCAATGTTCCTTCCCAAATAAGCAAAATGAGTTGTTCAAATGGGATACGTTTCCCATCCAGAACAATATGATTCAATAATGTAGTGAGCCCTCTTGCCTCCCAAGGTTTGAAAGATATACCAGGGATACAGAACTTGAAAGGTTTCTAATGGTATAAGGATTGATACTCGTTCCACTGCCTTCTTTCCTTTTTAAATATTTTATTGAGTTTTCACTTAAACAATGGTACAGAGGGGAGTCTTAACAAAACAGTAACAAATAACTTAACAAATGGAGGGCCAGACCTCCCAACAGGTTCCATAAAGAGGAATGTAAACCATTCTCTTTGTACTGTGATATGTGAACTAGTGTAGCGGCACCTTTGCCCCAGTGTTTTCCAACTGGATCCTAGCCTTTGTTGTTTCATGTACACTCCAGTCGAATAGCCTTGTTAGGTGGCATGCCGGGTAGTACATATACAGTAGATATTGGGTATACCTATGCCACCTTTCATTTTAGGCAGAGTGAGGATATCATAACTAATGCCCTGTACACACGATCAGTTTGTCTGATGAAAACGGACCAATGGACCGTTTTCATCGGACAAACTGATCGTGTGTGGGCCCCATTGGTTTGTTCTCCATTGGTGAAAAAAATAGAACATGTTTTAATTTTTTTCTACGGATAAAAAACCGATAGAAAAAAAACAATCTTTTGTGTGGAAGTCCATTGGTTGAAAATCCATGCATGCTCAGAAGAATCAAGTCGACAGCATGCTCGGAAGCATTGAACATCCTTTTTCTCAGCACGTCATAGTGTTTTACGTCACCGTGTTTGGACACAGTCAAATTTTTGACCGATGGTGTGTAGGCAAGACTGATGAAAGTCAGCTTCATTGGATAGCCGACGAAAAATCCATCAGAATAGATTCCATCAGATATCCGATCCTGTGTACAGGGCTTAAGTCTGCAACACTACGGAGACCACCAGACACAATATTTAAAATAATATTTTATTTATATTGTCTTATTTTAAGCATAAATAAAATCACTACTTTTTTTGCATTGATCCATGTCCCCTGAGGGCAGTACTCGGGTCCCCGTACACTTTTTAGGGCAATAACTTGCATATACATATGTTTTCATGTTCGTGTCCCATGTCCAGGGGGTGTTCGGCTCATCCCTGGCTGTCAGATGAGTCATTGATTGTTAAGGACTAGGGATGAGCTGAACACCCCCGCGTTCGGTTTGCACCAGAACCTTCGAATGGACCGAACGTTCGCGCAAACATTTAGAACCCCATTGACGTCAATGGGACTCGAACGTTCGAATTCAAAAGTGCTCATTTTAAAGCCCCAAATGCAAGTTATTGTCTGAAAACGTCTTTAAGAACCCGGGTCTTGCCCCAGGGAACATGTATCAATGGAAAAAGGTTTTAAAAAGGGTCGTTTTTTTTCTGGAGCAGTGATTTTAATGATGCAGCATTATTAAAAAGGCTGCTCCAGAAAAAACAACCATTTAAAAAAAAAATCCATTGATACATGTTCCCTGGGGCAAGACCCGGGTTCTCGAAGACGTTTTCACAGGCATACTATATACACCCAGCAAGTACAATATTTAAAGGATTGTTTTATTTATTTAAGCATCATGATGCTTAAATAAAAAAAAAAATGAAAAATTCCTTTAAATATTTACTATAGACACCTGCTGGGTGTCTAGGTATGCCTGTGTAGCTTTATGGTGCACACTGCAGAGGACACAGGCAATACACCACGTGAGAATACTGCAGCTAGCACAATCAACTACCTGCCAGTAAATTAGGAAGAACTGATCTAGCTAAGCTATACAGTGTATAAATATATGTACAACTCCTGGGATGTATATATATTCTCTACACACTGTAACATTAACTGACTAACCTGCCTGCCTGCTCTATCTACCTAGAAAAAATGACACTCTCTCTCTCTCCGACTGATCTCTAACCAGCGCCGGGACACACTACACAAGGCCGACCTGCAGGCGGCCTTTTATATAGTGTGGGGCATGTACATTTACTTTGGCCAATTACGGCTCTCTGTACTGACGGAGCTGTGATTGGCCAAGCATGCGGGTCATAGTGCAGCCCTCAAAATTTCCACTCGCCTACTAGCATTTGGCGAGTAGATTTAAGCTGGGGGCGAGTGATGACAGGACTACATGACCAATCTCCCTCCAATCTGTGCCTACACTTAGAGTCCCGATGAGATTGGCGGCCGAAGAGGAAAGGTGCATGCTCTGGAAAAGTAGTCTGGTGAGCCGCGCACAGGCAGAGCAGTACACAGGTGCTCTCCTTACAATTCTCATTAAGCCATTAGACCTAACAGTATGACCTCTCTGAGCTTGCCCCCCTCCTCCGACCAATGTAGCTAGAGAGCATGTCAGGAAGGGCATGCCAGTACCCAAAATGGCGGCCGTAGAGGTCGGCCTGTGACCTCAGTTCCTGCAAGGGCGTGCACTTCCTGAATGTCTGGTTCCAGACAGGCTATTTAAACTGAGCCACTTCCCTGACTCAGGTGCTGTCCGTTCTACTACGTCTAGCATACCTGATCCTGTTACCTGATTCCTGCTTATGTTACCTGACCCGGCTTGTTTGACCCTGCTACCTTGCTGCCAGCCCAATACTGACCCGGCTCGTGTGACCTGCTTCTGCCTGCTGATCCTGCTATCCTGCTGCCAGCCTAATACTGACCCGGCTTGTTTGACCTGCTTCTGCCTGCTGATCCTGCTATCCTGCTGCCAGCCTAATACTGACCCGGCTTGTTTGACCTGCTTCTGCCTGCTGATTCTGCTACCTCGCTGCCAGCCTAATACTGACCTGGCTTGTTTGACCTGCCTCTGCCTGCTGATTCTGCCACCTCGCTGCCAGCCCAATACCGACCCGGCCTGCACCTTGACTTCGCTATCTGCTGACAGCTGTTCTTGGGCTGCCCCTGCACCAGCGTCCTCCTGCGACTTCTTCGGTGATTCCAGTCCTGCGACTTCATCAGCGACTCAGTCAGGCACTCGTGCGACTCCGTACTCTTGCGCTTCCTGTCTGCTCTATCAGGGGCTCGGAGTCAGAGCTGTAAGAGAGGCCGTCCTCCGCACATCAGGCTCTACCACCAGGGGGCGTGACAGTAACAGACAGCCATGTCTGAGCCTGTGCGAGGACCCTCTCCCATGGAAGAACTGTGCCAGCATCTGGCTGACCTGGCACGGGCAGTAAATGACCTACAAGCAGGTTATACCCAGCTAGAAGGACGAATACAGACTCTATCTTCTGCTGCCCAGGGATCCGCACCAGTCCAGGCCGCCCAGCAGGGTGCGGCTTCTGCTCCAGCAGTAGTTATGCTTCCACCTGAACCCAGGGTCCCGACCCCAGAGAAATTCCTTGGCGATCGCAGCAAGTTTAGGTCCTTCAAAAACGCATGTGAACTATACTTTGCACTGCAGCCTCGCACCTTCTCCCTGGAGGCCACAAAGGTTGGCTTTGTAGTCTCTCTGCTGCAAGGGGAACCACAGTCCTGGGCCCATCGTCTCCTTGAGCAGAAGTCCGTGTGCCTAGTAGACCTAGCCTCATTCTTTGCAGCCATGGCCCAGTTGTACGAGGACCCCCAGCAAGCTGCGTCCGCTGAAGCAGCCCTTCGTTCGCTTCAGCAGGGTCGCAGACCAGTTGAGGACTACGTCTCCGAATTCAGGCGCTGGGGCTTTGACACCAATTGGAATGATGCCGCACTTCGCTACCAATTTTGCATGGGCCTCTCTGAGTCCCTTAAAGACGAACTTGCCCGAGTGGGGGTGCCTTCCACCTTGGAGGCTTTGATCGACTTATCCATTCAAATCGATCGCCGGTTGAGAGAACGAAGATCGGAGAGGGCTGCGGGCCAGTCACGCCCAGTATGGATGCTACCACGGGTCCCCAACCCCTACAACCCTGCTCCGCCGGGTCCTGTCCCAGCCACGTCTGACGCTCCAGAGCCAATGCAGATCGGCCTGCTTCGCCCCTCTCTCACCGTTGAAGAGCGCCAACGTCGCCACCAACAGAATCTTTGCCTGTACTGTGGGGGGTCAGGCCATTATGTGAGATCCTGCCCAGTCAAACTGCGCAAGTGCCTCTCAGTTACTTCGCCCCCTGCAACCTTGAACATGCCCAGCAATTCTGCTCACCTTGCTCTCTCAATTTCATTACAGCTGCCAGAAGGGACCATCCAGACTCCCGCTATAATTGATTCCGGGGCCTGCAGCTGCTTTGTGGACCTATCCTTCGCTGCAAGACATCGTATTCCTCTGCAGCCCAAGGCACAGAAACTTTCCATCTACTTGGCTGATGGGTCCGTTATTAAGTCTGGTGCAGTAACGCACGAGACTATTCCCCTACTAGCCACTATGGCTAGGGACCATAAAGAACTACTTCGATTAGATGCCATCGCCTCTCCTTTGTTCCCGATAATCCTCGGCATGCCCTGGCTGAAAGCCCATAACCCCAGTATCAACTGGACCACAGACGGAATTGAGTTTTGTTCGCCCTACTGCCTTCAGCACTGCCTACCAACCCCTTGTGACCAGCCCTCCTTGTTATGCCTTGACACAGACTCTGAGGCTCGTCAATTTGTACCTGCAGTTTACCACGATTTCTTGGACGTGTTCAGCAAAAAAGGGGCAGAGACTCTCCCTCCTCATCGGGCCTATGATTGTCCAATCGAGCTCCTCCCCGGAGTCGAAGTCCCCTTTGGCCGGATTTTCCCTTTATCCGAATGTGAACTTGTAGCTCTTAAGGACTACATTGATGAAAACTTGAGGAAAGGGTTCATCCGCCCTTCCACGTCCCCGGCTGGTGCAGGGATCTTTTTTGTGGAGAAAAAGGACCACTCTTTACGTCCATGTGTGGATTATCGGGACTTAAATAAAATTACGGTCAAAAACCGTTATCCTCTGCCACTTGTGCCAGAACTTTTTCAGAGACTTGGTTCTGCCATCATATTTACTAAGCTGGATCTCCGGGGGGCCTATAATTTGATCCGTATACGGGAAGGGCATGAATGGAAGACTGCCTTCCGCACACGTTTTGGGCATTTTGAGTACCTTGTGATGCCCTTCGGACTTTGCAATGCCCCCGCTACTTTCCAGCACTTTATTAATGATGTCTTCCGAGATTTCCTGGACTTATTTGTTGTTGTGTACCTTGACGATATACTAATTTTTTCTTCCTCTTTAGACGACCATCGCAGACACGTCAGAAACGTATTGGGCCGCCTTCGGCAGCATGGACTTTACGCCAAGCCCGAGAAATGCGAATTCGAGCGTCAGAGCATCCAATTCCTGGGCCTGATCATATCCACTGAGGGTATCAAGATGGATCCTCAAAAAGTCGCAGCCATCTTGGACTGGCCAGCTCCCAGTGATAAGAAAGGCATCCAACGTTTCGTGGGTTTTGCGAACTTTTACAGGAAATTTATCAGAGGTTTCTCGGCAATCATCTCCCCCATCACCCAGCTCACCAAACAAGGTGTCAGATTCCATTGGTCCCCTGAGGCTCAGACTGCCTTCGAGACTCTGAAAGGGCTTTTCACCTCTGCAGCTGTCTTGAAACACCCGGATTCGGCCCTGCCATATGTCTTAGAGGTGGACGCATCGGAGACGGCGGTTGGAGCCGTACTTTCCCAGAGACAGGGACCCAAGGCCCTGTTGCACCCTGTCGCCTTCTTTTCTCGTAAACTGACCAGTGCTGAGAAGAATTATGACGTTGGGGATCGCGAACTCCTAGCGATCAAAGCTGCCTTAGAAGAATGGAGGTACCTTTTAGAAGGGGCCGCACATCCAATCTTAATCTACACGGATCATAAGAATCTCGAATATCTGAGGACGGCAAAGAGATTGAAACCCCGGCAGGCTAGATGGGCATTTTTTTTCCAGATTCACCTTTCACTTAACATACAGGCCTGGATCAAAGAACATAAAACCGGATGCGTTGTCACGCATGTTCAGCAAGCCTCAAGAAACCTCTCCGCCAGATACAATCCTGTCATCCGGAAACTTCCTCCTATTACAGGGGAACCTGATCACTCAAATCAGACAAGCCTCCGCAGGTAACCCTTCCCCGCCCGGGACCACTTTAGTGGCAAGAGATGGGCTGCTCTGGTATGGAGATAAGATCTTTGTACCAGAAAGTCTGCGAGTCTCCACCTTGGGGTTGTGCCATGATCACATGCTTGCAGGGCATTTTGGCAGTTACAAGACTTCTGAACTAATGCAACGGACATTTTGGTGGCCCGGAATGGATAAAGATTGTAAGAAGTATGTGGAATCCTGTACTACTTGTGTTCGCAACAAGAACAGCAAGTCCAAGGCCTGGGGTCTACTAAAGCCACTCCCTGTCCCGAGTAGACCGTGGCAAATGATTTCCATAGACTTTATCGTGGAGTTGCCGCCTTCCGAGGGCTGTAATACTATTTTTGTGATCGTCGACCGCCTGTCCAAGATGGCCCACTTTTTACCCATGAAAGGCACTCCTTCTGCACAAGAGACTGCACAAATATTTATTAGAGAGATCATAAGGCTTCATGGAGCTCCGGCAAACATAGTTTCCGACAGAGGGGCCCAGTTTACCTCCAGGTTCTGGAGGTCGCTGTGTGAGTCTCTGGGGATTGAACTTTCTTTCTCATCAGCCTACCATCCACAGACGAATGGACAGACGGAAAGGACCAATCAGACACTCGAACAATATCTCCGTTGTTTTTCTTCATTTTCGCAAGACGATTGGTTCCATTTACTTCCCCTGGCCGAATTCGCCTATAACAATTCCGCTCATTCAGCCACCAAGCAGTCGCCCTTCTTCGCAAACTACGGTTTCCACCCATCTTTTCTGTTTAACCCAGTTCCTGAATGTTCTGTACCTGCTGTCCTTAAAACAGTGGACTTCTTTACTACCAACAATAAATTGTTACAGGAAACAATGGCCAAGACCCAGGCTCACAACAAAGAAGTTTTTGATAAGAAGAGAAGGGGGGAACTAATCTTAGATCCAGGCGACCAAGTGTGGTTGGCAACCACAAATCTAAAACTCGCTTGCCCTTCAAAAAAATTAGGACCTAAGTTCTTGGGACCATTCCCGGTGAAGAGACGAATCAATAATGTCGCCTACGAGCTTGAGTTACCGGACTCTCTTAAGATTCATGTAACTCTACTAAAACCTGCTATTCCCGATCCGTTCCCTGATCGAGATGTTGGCCCACCTGAACCCGTGCTTGTGGACGGCGAAGAGGAGTTTGAAGTGGAAGCGGTATTAGATTGCAGGAGAAGGAGGAACCAGGTTCAGTACCTAATCAAGTGGAGAGGATACGGAGCAGAGGACAATTCCTGGGAACCGGAAGACAATATTCACGCTCAGAAGCTCATTCAGGCCTTCAAGAATTCTCACCCTGACAAGGTGGCCAGATTGGGCATCCGGAGGCTGCCCGTTAGGAGGGGGCAATGTCAGGAAGGGCATGCCAGTACCCAAAATGGCGGCCGTAGAGGTCGGCCTGTGACCTCAGTTCCTGCAAGGGCGTGCACTTCCTGAATGTCTGGTTCCAGACAGGCTATTTAAACTGAGCCACTTCCCTGACTCAGGTGCTGTCCGTTCTACTACGTCTAGCATACCTGATCCTGTTACCTGATTCCTGCTTATGTTACCTGACCCGGCTTGTTTGACCCTGCTACCTTGCTGCCAGCCCAATACTGACCCGGCTCATGTGACCTGCTTCTGCCTGCTGATCCTGCTATCCTGCTGCCAGCCTAATACTGACCCGGCTTGTTTGACCTGCTTCTGCCTGCTGATCCTGCTATCCTGCTGCCAGCCTAATACTGACCCGGCTTGTTTGACCTGCTTCTGCCTGCTGATTCTGCTACCTCGCTGCCAGCCTAATACTGACCTGGCTTGTTTGACCTGCCTCTGCCTGCTGATTCTGCCACCTCGCTGCCAGCCCAATACCGACCCGGCCTGCACCTTGACTTCGCTATCTGCTGACAGCTGTTCTTGGGCTGCCCCTGCACCAGCGTCCTCCTGCGACTTCTTCGGTGATTCCAGTCCTGCGACTTCATCAGCGACTCAGTCAGGCACTCGTGCGACTCTGTACTCTTGCGCTTCCTGTCTGCTCTATCAGGGGCTCGGAGTCAGAGCTGTAAGAGAGGCCGTCCTCCGCACATCAGGCTCTACCACCAGGGGGCGTGACAGAGCAGAAAGTAATGAGTGAGGTGGAGGATTGGGAAAATTACCACTCCGGTGCAGCACTCACTGAAAGTTGCCCTGACATGAGAGCGGCAGCCTTCCAGTTTGTGCAGTTTTCTTCTCCTTGTGCTCTATGTAAGTGTCCAACAGTTCAGCCTGAGCACTGTGAACAGACTGGTCTCAATGTGTGCTGTGCGGTGTCAGTGTGTGCTGTGCTATGGTGTCAATGGCTGTGCAGTTGTGTGGATCTCAGCGCTGGATTGTACTCCCTCCCACTGTGCTGCAGCTCCTCTCCTTACTGCCAGCCTGAATAAAAGGGGAAAGTGGGGACATGCAAGCGTGGAGCCTCACACACAGGCTTCTGATGATGAGATGAATGGGAGAGAGAGAGAGGATGGATGGGAGTTGCAGAGGAGACTGCAAGAGAATGGGGAAGAGACCCAGTTCTAATGCCCTGTCCCTCTGGTCTGACCCCAGTGCCCTGTCCCTCTGGTCTGCCCCCAGTGCCCTGTCCCATTTTGTTAAAGTTGTTGTTGGTAATATTTAATTTTGTAACTTGATTCTGCATAAAACATTTAACAGTGTCATTCCATGAGATAATCTACAAGGGCGTGTTTACGGGTGCAATTAGGCGCTGGGCAGTGTATGAATTAGGTGGGGCAACTGGTGGCGAGTAACTCTTGAGGCCTGGCTAGTAGCTCAGGACTTGAAATTTTGAGCCCTGTCATAGTGCATGCTTGGCCAATCATCAGCGTGTAATGCCGCAGTGAATTATGGGTCATGGCGCGTCACTCGAATTTGGCGCGAACGACCCGTTTTGTTCGTATTTCGATGAACGATCGAACATACGATGTTCGAGTCGAACAAACGTTCGACTCCAAACACAAAGCTCATCCCTATTAAGGACGTGGTACCTGGTTAACAACCAGCTATTCTTCACACAGAATTTGAATCAGTCGAACAAAATTCATTATTATCTCATCCAAATCTGAACAATCAAAAATGTGTCTGAATTTTATATTCAGAATGAAAAGAATTGCACATGTCTAATGTGTGCTCTCGGCACAGCTCTGTTTACATTCTGGCACCTACCGAGAGGCCGCATTAATGCATACCACTGGCGTTAAGAGGCTAATGTGCGGTCTTTTGCTTGTTAAGCTAATTAATTTTAATGTGATTCCACACTAGCCAGGATCAAGTATATATACAGTACATGATCCTGCACTTCCGGGGTACTGGGTACAAGCTAGTTTCAGCTGATCAGCAGGTCCTGCTGACCCAATACCCACCTGCTGATCGTTCTGTATACAGGCAGAACGGTGACATGCCAAGGCAGATCACCGTTCTGTCAGCAAGGAAAGCATGCATCTTGTGTTCCTGCAAAGCAGGGACAGAGATCGATAATTTTCTATAGTGAAAGTAACTCCCACACAACAGAAAAACACCACCTAGGCACACAGTTAACACTTTGATCAATACAAGTTTGTTAGAGTGGGGGCCTAATAGAGAGGGAAATCCATGTTCCACACACTCCACTCCTAGGGGGCACCAGACCAGCATACATTTTTGTTTTTACAAATATTGTAGAAGATGGGCTTTCAAATGGTTGAAATAAAACATATATGTACACCAATCATAAATATAAAGGTAAAAAAAAGTGTATTTATTAATACATCTAGTGTTCATAAAAAAAAAGAGGCAAAAAGGGCACCTGAAGCCCAAATATAGGGAAGAGGACACAAAGTAACAGATATGATATCACACGACTTGTATGGGATCTGCCAACATGTTTCACTGGCATTGTCACTTCTTCAAGGCTCAATCCTCTATATGTGAATCACAAAACATCTGATATATATACAAACAAGACAGAGTTAGTAATTTCATATCAACGTATCTGTGTATAGATAGAGAATGAGTTAGTTAGCTCTCACATGGATACACTAAGCAGGCTAGACACAGAGCCATGAGGAGGTAGAAAAGAACAGTCAAAAGACCTGCGTAACAAGGTTATAAACTTTACAAATATGGAAAAGGATATAAAAAGATATCCAAAGCATTAAATATGCCAGTCAGTATTGTTTAATCAGTTATTAAGAAGTGAAACATGAGGGTCTCTTTTCATACGAAGCCAAGGTCAGGTAGCCCAAGAAAGATTGCAGCCACAACTGGCGGACAAATTGCTCAGGATACAAAGAAAAACCCACAGGAAATACAGAAAGACAGAACACAAATCTTTAATAAAATGTATCTTTTTTTTTTTTAATTAAGGTGTTCACACCACACATGTGAGATATTGCCAGCAATGTTATAGCAGGATCAATAATTATAGAACCAGACCTCTTATATAACTCTAAACTGTTAACCTGTAAAGGCTTTTAAAGTTTCATCTATGGAGATTTTTAGGTACCGAAGTTTGGTGCTGTTCCACGGGCGTATGCAATTTTAAAGTGTGACATGTGTGGTATTAGGGATGAGCCGAACACCCCCCCTTTCGGTTCGCACCAGAACCTGTGAACAGACCTAAAGTTTGTGTGAACTTTAGAACCCCGTTAAAGTCTATGGGACTCGAAAGTTTAAAATCGAAAGTGCTAATTGTCCTAAAAAGTGTTTGGGAACCAGGCTCCTGCCCAAGGGGACATGTATCAATGCAAAAAAAAGTTTTAAAAACAGATTTTTTTTAGTAGTAGTGATTTTATTAATGCAGTGAAACAATAAAAGTGAAATATTACTTTAAATTTCGTACCTGGGGATGTGTATAGTATGACTGTGAATTAGCACATGTTTCCCATGCTTAGAACTGTCTCTGCACAAAGTGTCATTTTTGCAAGGAAATTTGGCATTTTATACTGTAGACCTGTAATTCTTAGGAATAACTTAAATCTGACCAAACAAGAGTCAATAGGCATCCCGGGTATGACAGTTTTTTAAAAATAAAATTATAAATTATAATATAATAAATAATTATAAATAATTATAACAAATAATAATATACTTATAATAAAAATTATTCAATAATGTAATCAACTCAAAATCACTGAAATTTGCTCAGTTGCAGAATTGTCACTGTCATTACTTTTAATTTTTAATGACAAATTTCCCCACAAATTGCTATCGCTCAATTCTGCAAGTTATTATAATTTATTATCGCTGTTTTCTAGCTGCTCTAAAACCATTTTTGACATAAAGGGACACTTTTGGTTGCTATGGACAATCTACAGTTTGCAGGCAGAAAGAACAGTTTTATTATGCAAAAGAACATGTAGGGCACTGGGCAGACCACTAGGGACAAGGGGGGTGTGTATTTTTTACATACAGTACTGTAATCTATAAGATTACAGTATACTGTATGTAATATGTTTGTTTACCTTTTTGAATATGGAGCCGTTCTCCGCCCCATGCGTCGTAACGTCGCAGGGAGCGGAGATCGGCGGCACACAGAGGCACTGTGTGAATTGAGCGAGGACATCGCTCCCTCACACAGCGTGGATGCATCGCTGGATCCAGGGACAAGGTAAGTAAACCTTGCCTATGGATTCTGCGAGTCATGGCTAAGCACTGATTGTAAGTGCGAAACGCATCGGCCATACTGTATTTTGTTGGTTGCAGTGACTGTGTGTACAGTTGAAAAATAAAAGACAACTTATTTTAAGTGATTTCAGAGTGCGGCTGTCCAGTTTTTGTCTGATGATTTTCACATATAGGAGAGAAATGTCAGAGTAGGCATGGGAGGCAAGATAGAGGAAAGGGTAACCACTCAGATAAACCAAAGAACCTCCTCACTGGATCCAAACCATGGGTGTCGGCAATGCAATATCAATGCAAAATGTAGAGAGAAACTTAGACAGCCAAACTCCAAATAAAGTTCCTTTTATTAAAACTGGTCACAAAAAATACATGCCACAGCAAAAAATTGGACAGAAGCTGACGCGTTTCGCACTGTAGCTCAGTGCTTAATCATAGCTGACGCTGTGGCATGTATTTTTTGTGACCAGTTTTAATAAAAGGAACATTTTTTGGAGTGCGGATGTCCAAGTTTCTCTCTACATTTTGCACAGGTATTGGAGGCAAGTGGTTAAAGGATCCCTAAAGGATTTTTTTTTTTAGCTAAGTAGCTTCCTTTACCTTAATGCAGTGCTGTTTTCATGTTCTCATTGTTCGTTTTTGCTTTGAAGTTACTGTAATTCTGCTCTGATCTCCACACTTCCTGCTTGTCTGTTTCCTTATGAAAAATCAGATTCATTTTAAAAACAAAACACTGCCCTGGGATTCAATTTAAAAACAAAACACTGCCCTGGATTTGTTAGTTTTTGTTCTGTCTCTCTCTCTACTTCACATAAACACAAAACCAGTTTAAAAACGAAAGTGAAACTAGAGGCATATTATATGATTGATTTTTATCTATTTTTAATGATTTTTTAAAAAGAATCAGTTAACTTTTATGTCTCTATACCCTGTAAACAGTCATTTCAGCATAACATTTTTTTTCCTTTAGTGATCCTTTAAGTGTGCTTTCCCCACCAATAAAAAAAAATATTGAAAACAAATATGTAAATATATAAAATGTACTGTAGTTTCTGAAATGTTTAAATTAATTGATGTTTTCTTTAGAAGGCTAGGGTCACTGCCAGTAAATAGATAGCCTAGGCTTCTAAAATTAAAACGATATAAACAAAATGATAATTATAATAACAATCCCTATATATTAGTATTAATGGATCCCATGAAAATATGACCAGACACTTCATATTCCCAGTAGAGTTATACACAATGTTCTTATTCGTTTTACCTATAAAAGCTACCACATTATGTGTAATCATAAATGTGAACAATGAATGGAAAAACAATGTTAATACTAAATTGACATTTATGGAAATATTATGTCATGGAATAATCGGCGTGTTGTGAAAGCATTGAAGGATAAAAAAAAAAAAATGCAATATTTCAGACTACTTATACTCCATTGTCCAGCTTGTACTGCTAATATTTTTATAGAAAAACAAAGACAAACTGCGTCATACATGTCATTTTTTTTAAAATGCTCATAGTTCCACCTTAAGCTACAATAAAGATTTTTTTTTCCACCAGCCAGTAAAAGCTACAATTCAAATATTTTTATTTTTTTTTATTTTAGGGTTATGAATGAGAAAAATAAAACCAGAATCACCATGATCCACCTCATAGGATTTGAAACTCATCAAAGTATACACTATTTGATGTTTTTTATTTTATTTATGGTTTATTGTGTGACAATATGTGGAAACCTCCTGATCATCACCCTGGTGTCCTACAGCAAATCCCTCCATTCTCCCATGTACTTCTTCCTCTCACAACTTTCTTTATCAGATATTTTAATCGTTTCTGATATTCTTCCCAACACGCTCCATGCTGTTTTGGTTGAAAAGGCCATGATATCACTTTCTGATTGTATCACTCAGTTTTATTTTTTTGCCGTTTCAGAAGCTTTACAGTGTTTTCTTCTGACCTTGATGGCTTTTGACAGATATTTGGCCATCTGCAAACCTTTACATTATAATTTGATAATGAGCCACCAGGTGTGTTGGATAACAGTAATCACATTTTGGACTTTAAGCCTGGTAATAGAACTGATTAATGCTTTAAGGTTATCAACATTACAATTCTGTGGTCCCAATATTATTGACCACTTTTTCTGTGACTTTCATCCAATTGTAAAACTCTCTTGCTCTGATACCACCAATGTTGTGCTTGAAGTGACATTGTTGGGTGCCGTTTTGGTTGTCATTCCTTTCTTGATCATCATTGTATCATATTTTTATATTGTTGTCACCATTTTTAACATCCCATCTATTACTGAGAGAAGTAAGGTTTTCTCAACCTGCAGCTCCCACCTGACTGTTGTTTCGATCTATTACGGTACCCTGGTTTGTGTTTATTTGGTACCTAGCAGAGAAGAGCCATGGAACCTTAGCAAATTCCTGTCATTGCTGTACACTGCAGTCACACCACTGATGAATCCAATCATATACAGCCTGAGGAATAAGGAGTTGAAAAAAGCTGTTAGAAATCTTGCAAAAAAGTAGAGACGTGATTCGTGTGTGGCACCACATCCAAAAGTAATTGCAAAAAAAAGGGTGAGGAAGAGGATTAATGGACTTTAAAGGTGTCACTATGGTCCCAAATTGAAAATAATTCCTCACATATGTATGTATAGTATTTTATACATACCGTATTTATTGGCGTATACCACTCACCGGCGTATAATGCGCATCCCAAGCTTAGAAGGGAAGTTTAAGGAAAAAACATACATTTTGGATGTCTTGCCCGGCGTCCGTCTGCGGCCTTGCGTGGGGTCCATCCAGCAATGTCAGTGTCCGTCTGCTGTCTTGCCCTGTATCTATTGGCTGTCTTGTCCAGCGCCCGTCTGGGGCCTTGCGCGGGGTCTTCCAGCCTTGTCGGTGTCTGTCTGCTGTCTTGCCCAGCGTCCATCGGCGACCTTGTCCCGTGTCCATCTGCGGCCTTGCGCGGGGTCCGTCCAGTCTTGCCCGGTGTCCACCGATCAGTGGCCCGGCGTCACTGTTTGAGTTTGGCACCTCGGTCGAGCTGTGCAGAGCCGGATTTCCGATGTGTTTGGCTCCTCTCGGCTTCTCTCGGCTCCCCTCCCGTGGCTGCGGGCAGAGCCGAGCGTGGTCGAGCCTAGCCGAGTGGCCAATACACTCGGCTCGGCTCGGTCTTTGTCGGGCTTTGTCGGCAACGCTCTGAGACAGCGAGTATTAGTGTATAACGCGCACCCACAATTTCCCCCTGATTTTAAGGGGAAAAAAGTGCGTGTTATACGCCGATAAATACGGTACATATGTGAGCAATTTATTTTTTCAATTTGGGACCATAGTGGCACCTTTAAAGTCCATTAATCCTCTTCCTCCCCCTTTGTTAGAAATCTTGCCAACAACGTTTTGGACTTTCAATTCAAGAAAGAATAAATGTTTAAAAGTACTTAAAAAAAATGCAGGAATCTTTCATTATGTTTAACGCTCAACAAATATACAGTATAATTTATTGAGAAGTATGTCATTATCTCTCTATTGATGTTTAGATATACAGTACATGTAAAAGAGGTCAGTTGTATGTATACATCCTAGTATATGTTATGCAAAGTACACACGATCATAATTTTTTTTTTTTTTGTAATATGTTTATTAGCGTTTTGTAAGCAGTATACAAGTTACGTAGTTACAACGTATAGTGAAATACAAGTAGAAGAATCCACTAAACACATATGTGTCATATAACATGTCATACAATGTCAACGGTAAATATAAGATAGGAACCATTAAACATGTTATACATAAAGTCAGGGTGCAGTCCGTCTAACCCAGACACCCCACATCCAGGGAAGCAGGACAGCACCAACTTTCGCTTGCACATTAGTGGAATAGGGGGAAAAGGAAGAAAGGGGTAAACAAGGTAGGAGATAACGCGAAGGTAAGGTATTTTGAGAAAATCATACTTTTACATGGGTATCATACCACTTGTTCCAGGGAAGCCAACGAGCAAGAGTTTTAGAGCGTGAGGCTGGCTCATTCACCAATAAGATCTCATAGGAATAGTGTGTTTGTACTAAGTCGGTTACGTCACCTATAGTCGGGATGATTTCAGATTTCCATCGTCTGGCAATCAGTAATCTAGTTGCTAATAGTACATGGGTAATCGTCGTCTTAAAAAGTGATGGGAATGCATCTATACCGATGCTCAAAACAGCCAGTTGTGGCGCGAGTACCAGTTGTGATTGTGTAATGCTCGCTAGTAGGTCAGACACATCCGACCATATCTTATTCAGGTGAGGGCAGGACCAGAATACATGGAGTAGGGTGCCATTGTGCCCACAACGTCTCCAACAAGCAGGGGTGGAAGTAAGATGGAATGTAGCCAACCTCTGAGGTGTTAAATACCACCTCAGGGTTAATTTCTGTGTCAATTCCCAGAGGGATGCACACTTTGTAGACTTATATATAGAATTAAAGGCGCTTTGCCATTGTTGGGCCGTAAATTGTTGTTTTAAATCTTCCTCCCATCTCATAAAGGGCAGTGATTTAGTGAATTTTTTTTGTCATTTAGGGTCGCGTAAATTAGGGAAATACCCTTGCATGTTCGGTTGTTGGAGAAAAAGTAGTTCCAAATATCAATAGGGATTGTACTCTCCATGTGTTGGCAAGAGGCCATACATTGGTAAATTCTGTGATATGTCAAAAAGTCTTTAGACGGAGCCTGATATGGTTCTTGTGCTTGTGCGAATGATTTGTGTGCTAGATTGTCACGTAGTTCTGATGTCGAAGTGAATCGATCTGATATCCAACTGGGTATAGGTAGGTCCGGTGTTAGTAGTGTTAGCGTTTGGAGGGGGATTTGAAGTCCTTTATTGGCTGTATGGGACCATTTTGTATAGCAGAGCGATCTCCAAGCAGAGACTGATGCCTGGATAGTGGGGGCTAGGAACCAGATGGGTAGGGGGATTCACCATTGTACTAAACAGCCAACGTTTGAGATTGCCTCCCTGGATCAGAGATGATTCCATTTGGCTCCACAGTGATGTGGGATTCACGACTAGCCAGTCTTTTAATTGTGCTAATATCGTGGCATTATAGTAGTCTTTTAAATCAACATAACCTGATCCTCCAACCCATCTATTTTTAATGAGTTTGTCGTGCCCGCTTCTAGCTTTTTTCCCTTGCCATATATACTGATGGATGACTGATTGGAGGGATTTTAGATATGAACTTGGTACAGGTATGGGTAACGTACGAAATAGATATAATATTTTGGGCAGAACCGTCATTTTGAAGGCCGCTAATCTACCGGACCATGTACATTTGTGTGTGGGCCCCATCAGACTTTTTTCCTTTGGAGTTTAGAAATAGAACATGTTTTATTTTTTTCCGATGGAAATTCTGATCGTCTGTGTGGAACTTTAACGGAGAAAAAAGTACACAAGCTCAGAATCAAGTCAGCGCATGCTCGGAAGCATTGAACGTAATTTTTCTCTGCTCGTTGTAGTGTTTTAAATCACTGCGTTTTGGACGGTCGGAATTTGATCTGGCAGTGTGCATACAAGACAGCTTGAATAGAATTCCGACGAAAAATTCCATCGGATTTTATCCCATCGGAAATTCCGATCATGTGTACAGGGCATTAGTGTTTTAAAAACTATGCTGTAAGTATATATATATGTAGACATGTGTGTTCAATCCCTATTCAGGCTTTTGCTGTGTGGTAGTGCTTCCACAATAAAAAAAAAAAAAAAAATACTATTTTTCACCAGGAACTTGGTATATTGTTTGTTATTTTTTGTTCCACTTCAGCCTCGGAAGGTTTTACCCCATTCCTGACCAGAGCACTTTTTACAAATTGCCACGGTGTTGCTTTAACTGGTAGGTGTGCAGTCATGCAATGTTGTGCCCAAATAAAGTTTTTTTCTTTTTTTCCACAAATAGAGCTTTATTTTGGTGCTATTTGACCACCTCTGCAGTTTTTATGTATTTGCGCTATAAACAAAAAAGTGACAATTTAAAAAAAAATATATATATATATATATATATATATTTACTTTTTGCTATAATAAGTATCCTCAAAAATGTTTTTAAAAATGTCTTCATCAGTTTAGGCCACTATATATTCTTCTATGTGGTATAAAAAAGAGAGAAAGACGTTTTGGGACTTTAAATGAGGCAGGAACCAAAGGGGTAGCTGCCTCCATCCCTATCAAAATTTGTTCAACCACTTGAGTACCCGCATATAGTCAAATGACGGCAGCAAAGTGGATCTGAATATCCAAGCCGCTGTCATTTGACGGCATCGTGTCCTCCGGCCAGGGGGGGCGCGCGCATGCACCCGGCGCGTCTCGGAGATGCTGATGCACGTGCATGGCTGTCGGGATGTCCGCCAGGTAACCGCCGATCCGCAGTTTTAGAGCAGGGATGTGGAGCTCTGTGTGTAAACACAGAGCTCCACGTCCTGTCAGTGAGAGGAGACTGATGCTGCGTCCTTTGTACATAGGAACACAGCATCGGTCACCTCCCCAGTCACCCCCCTCCCCCCACACAGTTAGAGCACAATGCAGGCTACACATTTAACCCCTTCCTTTCCCCCTAGTGTTAACCCCTTCCCTGCCAGTCACATTTATACAGTAATTAGTGCGTTTTAATAGCACTGCTGTATTAATGTGAATAGTCCCAAAAATGTGTCAAAAGTGTCCAATGTGTCCGTCGCAATATCGCAGTCCTGACAAAATTCGCAGATCGCCGTATTACTAGTAAAAAAAAATAATGAACAAAATTCTATACCCTATTTTGTAGCAAATATAACCTTTGCGCAAACCAATTACTATACGCTTATTGCGGTTTTATTTTACCAAAAATATGTAGAATACATATCGACCTAAACAAAATATTGTGTTTCTTTTCAAAATTTTGCTCTTTTTTTGTTCATAGCACAAAAAAAAAATGCAGAGGTGATCAAATACCACCAAAAGAAAGCTCTATTTGTGGGGAAAAAAAGAACGTCAATTTTGTTTGGGAGGCACGTCGCATGACCGCGCAATTTTAATTTAAAGCGACGCAGTGCTGAAAGCTGAAATTTCGCCTGAGCAGGAAGGGGGTATATGTGCCCATTAAGCAAGTGGTTAAAAAGGGGAGAGCGAGAAGTGGGACTTTAAATGGAGCACCCAGCAGTAAACTAAGAAGTCAAGTGACTAAGAAAATTTGAATTACTTTGTATATTTTACATTGACTATAGCATATATTGGGCATAGAGCCTCTGAACCATGCATATTAAAATGTTTACAAAACAGATACATGAGAATAAAAAATGTGATATACATTTGCATAATTAATTGCAGAGATAACATGGTTAGAATAGTAGACAGTTAACAACATGAATACAGTCATATAGAATGATGAGGGGGGTCCATGGAAAAAAAAAGATGGTGATAATTAGTGGCTCAAACGTTTCGCGGTCTTATAGATGCTCGTGGAAGGCTTTACATAAAGCATTGCCCTTGTATAAGGCTACATACAGTATACAAATAAAGGTGTACCAGACAAATTTGAGAAGGTGTGGTGCGGTTGGCTAAATGATACTGTAGATCCACTGTATCTAATTAATCATTCATGATTTGATTTAACCACTTCCGGACTGCTCGCCATCGTTATACGCCGGTACTTTGATGAGGAGTACCATTGTTATGGCAGCAGCTAGCTACCATAACCCCAGTATCTTCTTCTTCAGCGGGCGGTCCGCTTTTCGATAAAAATGGTCTCTGCAAGGGATTCACTGCAAGATCACTTTTATCTGCCGTGGGAAAGGGCCCCCCCTCCTGCCGATGTTAAGTGTCCTCCGCCGCATACTGCAGCCATCGGTAGGAGGCGATCGCGTCCTATTCTGGCTTGGCATGCAGATGAGTGGGGGTAAGATGGCCCCCACCCATCTCCATACCATTACAGGGGTGGAAGCAAGGTCAAAATGTCACTTCCTCCCAATGCTCCTAAAGATGACATTACATTTTTTTATTGCATTTTAGTGTAAATATGAGATCTGAGGTCTTTTTGACCCCAGATCTCATATTTAAGAAGTCCTTTCATGCTTTTTTCTATTACAAGCAATGTTTACATTACTTGTAATAGGAATAGAGTGTAGCGGACACCTGGATGTTCGGGTTCGGACCCGAACCCGAACTTTAAAAAAAAAAGTTTGGGTTCGCACTCCGAACCCCATTGAAGTCAATGGGACACAGACTTCAAGTAAAAAAAAAATGCGTGGAGGTCCCCCCAAATTCAATAACCAGACCCTTTAGGTCTGGTATGGATATTAAGGGGAACCCCGCCGTCAATTAAAAAAAATGATGTGGGGTTCCCCCCAAATATCCATAACCAGACCCTTCAGGTCTGGTGTGGATTTTAAGGAGAACTCCACCCCAAATTTAAAAAAATGGCGTGGAGTTCCCCCTAAAATCCACACCAGACCCCTTATCTGAGCACGTTGACCTGGACGGCCGCAGAAAAGAGGGGGGGACAGAGTTCAGCCCCCCTCTCCTCAACCGCACCAGGCCACATGCCCTCAACATTGGGAGGGTGCTTTGGGGTGCCCCCCAAAGCACATTGGCCCCATGTTGATGGGGACAAGGGTCTCATCCGCACAACCCTTGCCCGGGGGTTGTGGGGATATGCGGGCAGGGGACTTATCAGAATCTGGAAGACCCCTTTAACAAAGAGGACCCCCAGATCCTGCCCCCTCTGTGTGAAATGGTAATGGGGTACAGTGTACCCCTACCATTTCACGAAGGAACTGTAAATAGTTGTTTTTAGGAAAAAAAACACACACACCGTAGAACAAATTACTTTATTAATTAAACCAAATAAAAATCCAGCGGTGAAAATAGACGATCAATGCTTCTCCCTGCTCCAACGTTGTCTTCTATCCAGCACCGGGTGATGTCTCCAGCGACGGGTGATCTCTCCAGCGACGGCCGGTTGGTCCAGCAATGAGAAGATCCATCCATTCAGAGCACAGCCCCGCGAATGTCACTGCTGAAGCTGTGACATTTCTTTTATAGGGGAGGTGGGCCATGCATCACGTGACCCCGTACCCCTCTGATGCACACTCTGCTATGTCACTGGGACAGCCCAGACATGCCCCTTGCGTCAGAGAGGGACGGGGTCACGTGACGTGTGGCCCGCCTCCCCTATAAAAGAACTGTCAAAAGCTCTGGTGCGTCATTCGCTGAGCTGTGCTCTGAATGGATGGATGTTCTCATCGCTGGACCAATCAGCCATCGCTGGAGAGATTAGAAAATAATGAAAAAGTTGCGCTAGACATAAAAACAAATGTAGGAATATAGCAGCCAGCACCAACAATGGACCATGTTGTGTACAGAAATAAAAAAAGAAAAAAAGTGCAGCGCTAAATAATATCTGGAGTGAAACCAAATATGTGATCAAGGTATTCAAATCAGGAGCTCCAATTATGGAGCAAGTATGTGAATCTATAAAATTGCACTAGACCAATACATGTAAATATCAAATAATATGCACAAACATTTTTATAAATGCTAAAAAATAGAAATCAAAATAAGTGAGATACCAAATGGTACCACCAGGGTGCTTCACACTGAAGTAAAAATGAATTGTATCACACATAAATGTCCCCGAAAGATACGTCAAAAGATAAAAGATCAAATGCTAATATATGTTGTAAATAGCGATATAAAAAAGCAAGAAATGGAAACTCTGGTGATGAAAAAGTCCCAATATAAAATGAACAGAATCACATTATGGCAAACGGAATTGCAAAAACGTGTAGAATAAGTCCATCAACACAGGAATTGGATATTTCAGTGATTTAAACAGGTAGTAAAAAACCCCATCAGCGGTCAGTCTCATAGGATCCACAACAACATCCAATCGATACAGAAAAAAGTTGGATACTCTTACCGGATGGCGTGGACACACACGTCAGCGACGGTGTGTCAATCAAGCGTGTACGAACTCCTGGAAAGCGATGATGTCAATGGGAGCCCGTTGAGCCAATAGACAATCGATCATCAGAAGCCGAGTGGATCCAAATGTGAGAGAAAATCCTTTAGAGGAAACTTATGGATAATGGCATTGTGGCAGGTAGACCCATCATAGAATCACGTAGGGAAGAAAACACACACAACTACGCATAGTGTGGTTATTTCCAGTAAAAAAAGGCCTTTATTAGGCATAAAATGGTATACAGAAAAATAGGCAAAAAATAAATAAAAAATAAGCTAAAAAGTGCAAGACTGCGGGAAGACCAGTACAGGTGATCACATGGGTAAGTAGCGTGGTAGGCAAATAGCGTATGGGCTTATGTACCCGACATGTTTCGAGCCATGAGCTCTTCAACTGGGGCATGAACCCACTGGAGAGATTACCCGGCGCTGGATAGAAGACAACAATGGAGCAGGGAGCAGCATCGATCGTCTATTTTCACTGCTAGATTTTTATTTGCTTTAATTAATAATAAAGTAATTTGTTCTACGGTGTGTGTTTTTTTTCTGAAAACTACTATTTACATTTACTCCGTGAAATGGTAGGGGTACAGTGTACCCCATTACCATTTCACACAGGGGGGGCAGGATCTGGGGGTCCCCTTTGTTAAAGGGGTCTTCCAGATTCTGATAAGCTCCCTGCCTACATACCCCCACAACCACCGGGCAAGGGTTGTGGGGATGAGACCCTTGTCCCCATCAACATGGGGACAAGATGCTTTGGCACCCTCCCAATGTTGAGGGCATGTGGCCTGGTGCAGTTCAGGTGAGGGGGGGGCGCTCTCTGTCCCCCCACTCTTTTCTGCGGCCAGCCAGGTCATCGTTCCCCAGGCGACGTCATTATATGACAAAACGTACGTCGGGCAAGGTAGACGTGCTGACGTGAGGCATTACGATCCAAAGGACGGCGTTCGTTAGGGCCAGCCGGCTTATTCTATATGCTTTTATGAACAGACATCCTGTAAGTGTATTTCTTTTAATAAATTGTCCCTTTTTTACGGTACATCACTATGTGAGTTTATATATTTTTTGGGGGCTTTTTTACATCCACGGAAACCGGAAGGATCTTGACCCTTGAGGTTTGGAGGCAGTTCCAGTTCAAAGGCCCTGGCTGGGGTTTCAGCCGCAAGCTTCCCTATGCTTGCCTTCTGGTAAGCCTGCATTTTATATGGTGCTTTCTGATGGTGGTGGTCTCCTCTACTTCCTGGTTTCACTGGCTGATTTCAAAAGTTATCCAAGATTGTCTGGAATAATTTTTTGGACTCTTATTTGTTTTAATTAACACTTGGGACTTTGTTTTCATTACTTGTTATTTATATTTTCACAATATTATTTATTTATTTAGCGCAACTACATTTCTTTTGGCCAGGTCAACATGCTCGGATAAGGGGTCTGGTGTGGATTTTAGGGGGAACTCCACGCCATTTTTTTTTTAATTTGGGGTGGAGTTCCCCTTAAAATACACACCAGACCTGAAGGGTCTGGTTATGGATATTTGGGGGGAACCCCACATCTTTTTTTTTTTAATTGACGGCGGGGGTTCCCCTTAATATCCATACCAGACCTAAAGGGTCTGGTTATTGAATTTTGGGGGACCACCGCACATTTTTTTTCCCGAAACTCCGAACCCGAACTTTCAGCAATTATTCGGGTTCGGGTCCGGGTTTGGGAAAAACCCAAAGTCAGTACCTGTAAAAAAATAAAAAAAGGTAAAAAATAAATAATACAAAAAAATGAAACAATTAAAACGTGCCCTGTCCTGCCGAGCTTGCGTGCAGAAGCAAATATATACATGAGCAACGCCCGCATATGAAAATAGTGTTAAAACCACACATGTGAGGTATTGCTGCGATTGGTAAAGTGGGAGCAATAATTCTAGCCCTAGACCTCCTCTGTAACTCAAAACATACAACATGTACAATTTTTTAAATGTCACCTATGGAGATTTTTTTAAGGATACAATTTGTTGCCATTCCACGAGCAGGCGCTATTTTAAAGCGTAACATGTTGGGTATCTATTTACTTGGTGTAAAATTATCTTTCACAATATAAAACAAATTGGGCTAACTTTACTGTTGTCTTATTTTTTTATTCCAAAAAGTGTACTTTTTCCCAAAAAAGTGTGCTTGTAAGACCACTGTGCAAATACGGTGTGACAGAAAGTGACACGGTGTGACACATAGAGAGCAGCACGGTCCAGCAGACAGACGTGTGTGCAAGAAGCTCCTGACAGCTCCTGACACCCAGGACAGCTAGGTCTATCCACAGATTACACTTGCGTTGCTAGCTGGTCTACGCCCCCCCAGACTCCCAGCTTCCCCAACTCACTAGCTTGCCGCCCACAGCCGCAGCCTGCCTCATGCCGCCATCCGGGCATTCTCTCTAGGCCACTAGACCTGCAGGGCGGACTGCGGCTGCGGCCTAGATCCAGCCATCCAAAAAAATCTTACTGTTCCTTCTATTTCTTCTATAGCGCCCCAAAGTCACAGCGGTAGCTCCGGCCGTGGCGGCCATCTTAATCCACCCAGTCTGGGCATCAAACACCTTCTCCCGACCCCCAGTCACTCCTGCTGGATTCATCCCACAGGACTCACCTGGTACCAGCCAACTGCCAGCTACCCCCTCCAGGCCACTCACAATCAGGAGCCTTAAGGATGAACCAGGGATTCGGCCTGGTAAGTAGCGGCCATTTTGCTACACCCAAGCACTTTCACCACTATCCCTGACTTTACTCCTTTTGCCTCCCCCCATTACCCCTTAGCATCCACACCTTCTTCACCGTCAACTTAGGACCATCATCAGCCTTGCAGTCTGGACTGGCTGTCTTGCTTTCACCTGACAACTAGGTAAATACCCCAGGCACCAGCCTAATATAGCAAGTTGATAAACGGTTAATCCCGATGGCCTCTCTGGGGATCAGGAAGGATTTTTTCCCCTCTGTAGCCAATTGGCTTGTGCTCGGCTGGGTTTTTTCGCCTTGTCTAAATTGGGGTCCACCATCTTCCTCATCATCATCTCCATCAGATCATCACCACCATCGTCATCATCCTATCATCAGCATTTTCTTTATCATCATCAATCATCTCATCATCTCCTGCATATTTTACCATGCTCAACATGAAATATTCAGCAGAAATCCACCGTGGCCTAATGAATACTGGCTCTACACTACCAACCTCCATCCAAAAAAAATACTACGAAAAGAACAACTTCTAAGAATCAATCGACGATCGATCACCAAAAACAGGATGGCATAATTTCAACCTTTTTTATCATTTCAACTACAACACTTATAACGTGCCCTAATCAACACCAGATCTGCAGTCAAGCACAGACAGGAAATTCACGACTTCATCATCCAACACAACACAGATTGTCCTTTCATCACGGAAATATGGCAAACATTGGACTGTAACACCATCCTAGCAGAACTAGTGCCTGAGAACTATTGCATTCTAACTGAGAACAGAATAGGGCAAAGAGGGGGAGGCCTAGCAGTGATCTACAAATCTCACCTCTCTGTCACCAAACCAGCCCTACAAAGCTTATTGTCTTTCATGGAAACACTCATTCTGCAACTCCAAACAACACCTCAGGACACGGTTCACATACTGCTGTGCTACAGACCATCAGGACCAAAGACACATCTCTGACAGAATTAATCTCTACATACACCTTGGAAACCAAATACCTCCTGCTACTCAGGGACTTCAACCTCTGGGCTAACTCCACCCATGACCCCTTCGTCACCGCCTGCATTGACCAACTGGAAGAACTAGGCCTGCAGCAACTGATATGTGTTCCCACGCATGTTTCGGGTCACACTCTCAACCTCTTCTTCAAACAGAATATGGACATCAACACACTGGATAACACGCCTTTACCATGGACGGATCACCATGAAATCAAATTCAAAATAACCACCAATACTATCCTCAAAAAATGTACACATCTATTAACATCCATTAACAACACACTGGACAAGATCACAGAAGAAACTACACTCGGAAATTTTCATAACAACACTATCAAAAAAAAAATGCTAAATCAAAACCAATCAATGGAAGAAACACTCAACTCCATGAACAAAGCATTACTACAGACAGCAGACATAGTCACTCCGAGACACAGAGCACTCATCCGCAAAAATAATTTGGGTTGGTTCAATGATGCTCCCACATTACTGAAGCAAGAACGCAGACGTGCTGAAGGAGCCTAGAGATGATAATCAAAAAAGGAAAACCACAAAAACTACAAATTACTCACTAATTAATCACTCACTAATCTCTAGCACCATCTCAAAGGCTCTAAACCGTCCCCGGCAGCTTTTCAACCTAGTCACTCAGACTATGAACCCTGCCTGCCTAAAGGCTCCAAAGAAAGAAAAACACAAGAATTCTCCAATGAGATTTTTTGATTGACAAAATTGAAAACATTTGCGAAAAACACTTTAACAGAAAAAAACAACCAACCTCAATCTGATAAATCAAGAAGAAAACATCAATATAAATATTCTACAAACAATGAAATTGACGCTGGATCACCACTGACACAACCAAAAGCATCATCAGAAGCCTCCAGGATAGTACATCACCTAACAACATAATTTCCACAAAACTCCTGAAAGAATGTTCCCGACATCTTGGCACCCACTATCACAGACCTCATAAGTCAATTATTCAAAGAAGGTATTGTTTTGACCTCCCTCAAGCAAGGTATAATCAAACCCCTCCTTAAGAAACCTAACCTGGACCCCAAAGACCCAAATCACTGCCGACCGGTAACAAGCCTTAATATCTTCTCCAAGATCATTGAGAAAGCAATAGTACAACAACCACAACTCCATTTGGACACCCACAAACTCCTGGACCCACTACAATTGGTTCCTGCCCAGGCCATGTGACGGAAACTGCACTTCACAAAATATGGGATGACTCCCTTGAAGCAGCAGATGAAGGAGAATTGTGTCTCCTGGTGCTGCTGGACCTCAGTGCAGCTTTCGACACAGTAGACCACAACATTTTGCTAACTCGCCTCTCAGAAGTAGCCAGAGTCACAGACTCTGATCTACCCTGGTTTGCATTGTTCCTGGAGAACCAATCCCAGACAGTCAAACTAGGAGCCTTCACTTCAGAAGCATGCACCATTACATGTGGAGTCCCTCAAGGATCACCTCTGTCACCCATACTCTTCAACATATACCTCCGCCCACTTCTCAAAATCATCAGCAAACAGGACCTGCTCTACCACTTCTATGCTGATGACACTCAACTTAACTTTCGCATCAGCAACAAAAAAAGACCGATATCACGGACTAGAACAATGCCTCACATTGATAGACAATTGGATGATGGAGAGTTCCCTCAAACTTAATGGATCCAAAACAGAACTTATTTTACTTCACGCAAATCGAAAGACAAACTCTAGGACTACATGGACACCAACACCCATCCTGGGACAAACAATCATCCCAAGCACCAAAGTCAAAAGTCTAGGAGTCACCTTTGACTCAGACACGACCATGGATGCCCAAATAGGATCAGTAGATCTCACCATCTTCGCCACCTGCTATAAAGACTCATCCCCTTCATTCCAGAAGAGAATACATCAGTAGTAGTTAAAAAAAATATCAACTCCTGACTCAACTATGCAAACTCCCTCTACCTCGGACTACCCAAATACCAGATTTCTCATCTACAAGTCGTTCAGAACACGGCAGCCAGACTGGTAATGGGGAAAAAACATGGAAAATCAATCACCCCGTCCCTCAGGACCCTCCACTGGCTAGCCGTTAAGGATTGGGTTACTTTCAAGACCCTCTGCCTCACTCACAAATGCACACAAGGAATCACCCATCAATATTTATGCAAGAAAATAAAATATTACAACCCCAATCGCGTTCTTTGATCAACCAATCAAAACCACCACCAGATCCCCAAGTCCTGCTACAAGTCCAAAGAATGTTTGGGGTTCTAAGTCATTTCCTAGCAAAAAAAAAACGTTTTTAACTTTTAACACAAAATCTCAGAAAGAGGCTCGGTCCTTAAAGAGGATGTCCGATGAAAAAAATATATTAAAAGCCAGCAGTTACAAATACTGCAGCTGCTGACTTTTAATATTAGGACACTTACCTGTCCTGGAGTCGTCCGCAGCAGAGGACGAGCGATTGCTTGTCACTCTGCTGCCCCCCCCGCCATCCTCGATGAGGAAATCATGAAGTGAAGCGCTCTGGCTTCACTGCCCAGTTCCCTACGATGCATTTGCGAGTCACGATACGCCTGACGATTGGCTCCCGCTGTGTACTGGAAGCCGAGTGTTTCCAGCACACAACGGGGGGGGGGGGGGGACAGGAGGTGACATCATGCCCACAGTCTGCCTGAGACTGTGTGGCTGGAAGTGGGTGCAAATACCTGTCTTTAGACAGGTATCTGCACCCCCCTCCCCCTGAAAGGTGTCAAATGTGACACCGGAGGTGGGGAGGGTTCCGATCAGTGGGAGTTCCACTTTAGGGTGGAGCTCCACTTTAAGTGGTTAACCTTATTGTGGGTGCCCTATCAATTTTTGAGAGTGCATGAGGCTATGTCTTATGCTTGCTCATTGTATCCCAGGGTAAGCCTATTGGGTTAAATTAATGGTATATGATGTAATAACTTGTTGCTTCATTTTAACATTGATGACCTTTAGTGCCTGTTCACACTACCGCAACTTGGGATCTGACTTGTGTAGCCCACTGAAGCCGCTCCGAATTCAGAAAGAACAAAGGTTCCTGTACTACTTCAAAGGCGACTTCTAGGCAACTTGTACCCGTTGATTTCAATGGAAGTCGCCTCCAAAGTCGGATCACTGTCTTAACTGAAAAAACTTTACAGGAAGAGAAAATAGTTTTCTCAGGCAAACCCCTCCCTCCCACAGAGCTGATTATTGTTTGATTGGAAGTGACTTGCAGTTGCCTCGAGGTTGCACTGAAGTTGCCTCAAGTTGCCTCGCAAAGTCATGCCGACTTTCATGTCGCTGTATTGTGAACCGGCACTAAATATGAGCTGTATTGTCTACTGGTACTGATGTCATGTATTGCTAAATGCTGTTTTTTTTTTACATTTCTGTTTTTTACTTTATAGGAAAACAAAATAAAAAGACGTTTAAAAAAATAAATAAATAATGCTATAATTTCACACAATTTGATAGACACTTGCTTTAATAAATGTTATTCTTTGTCTCTGGGTTTGAGCCGCCTTCTTGGTAATGCTATAGTATTGTTTCCTTATGTCAGAGTTGCCCCCCTGATGACTAGTGGGGGAATATAACCAAATCCAAGGTCCACATACATTGCCTGGCTCCCTTTCTCTTTAAAAATCATCCTCTGCGAATACATGTAAAATATACCTGTAAAAAATCTAGGCAGTGCAACACAAGTGAAACCTATGAAAAGGACACTCCAGTCACCTCCAAGATCATCTTCTTGTGAGATTTTGACTGCTCTTTATTTTCCAAGATCTGGCTAGAAGGTGTATGGTGTTATCCTTCTAAGTGCATGTCAGGGAAAACAGGTTCACGTAAGCACCAGTCGCACACGCATGTGCATTAACTCTTCTAGACACACGCCTGTCACTAATTCTGACACCAGACGGGCTATTTAAACAGGGCTCCTATAGAAGTTCAAAATATAAAGAGTTGGTGATGGGGAAGGGGGGGAAAAGAGAAGGTGGGGGGACCAGGATATAGAGATACACAGGGAATGCACTCACATAGGCCACATCCGTATATGTAGTAGAAAAAAGGGGGAAAACCAATAACTATGAAAAGATATTGATGGTCGGACTTTGAGGCCAAGGAAGTAGTTTTGTTTAAAAATTCGAAATTTTAATATCATCAGGTAAAAAAAAAAACATAAATTACAATACAGTTACAAAAAAGAGAGGTACAAGTATATGGATTAACCACTGTACACAAAAAGGTCCTTAAAGTCGCCGACGCACGCTTCGTAGTACACGGCTATACACCCTGGGACTGTGACAGGACTCTCTACAACCACACTATAACACAGAGTCCAAACTGGCGTTCAAGTTCAATATAGGAACCCTCACTAAGGTTGTTTAGGACAAACGAGAGGTCTCTAAACTGGCCATTCAAAGAAGGTCCCCTGTCCCAGTTGGCGGCTAAATCTTTCCTTAATTGAGTGGAGACTGTTTGCAATACGATGCCCGGTTCTACAGGAAATTTTTGTAAGCAGCCCTGATCTTTAGTGAAGATCCCCCATATTTTTTATATTCATTGGAGGACCTTCTAAATACGTCCTTATCCACGTGCCTCTAACCTACTTGTCGAATTGACCTTGGATGCACTCGATGTATGACCATCGGCTATAAAACTACGTGTGCTTTGTTATATACTATCGCTACAAAGTCCTTACCAAACCGCCCTGAAGAAGCCCCACGGCGAAACGTGCGTCGGCGACTTTAAGGACCTTTTTGTGTACAGTGGTTAATCCATATACTTGTACCTCTTTTTTTGTAACTGTATTGTAATTTATGTTTTATTTTTTACCTGATGATATTAAAATTTTTAATTTTTAAACAAAACTACTTCCTTGGCCTCAAAGTCCGACCATCAATATCTTTTCATAGTTATTGGTTTTCCCCCTTTTTCCTATAGAAGTTCATTGCTGTTTGGTATGCAGCTTCTGTGTTGTATCCTAATTTCTGTGTGACCTCTGATCCTGATTCAGCTTATCATTATCTGTGATTGTCTGCAGCCTGTCCTGACCCCGGCTTGACTTTAGACTCTGATCCTGCCTGCTGCTTCTGTCTTCCGGTACTACTTGGCTTGTGACATGACCTCTGTAGCGCCATACTCCTGTTGGGTAGGCGCTATTTGTAAATTTAAGTTGTCTGAGCTGTAGTTTAGCTCAGAATGATTATGCCAAAATATCGGTTTCTGTTTCAGTTCAGCTGCGTTGCACATTTTCCACTTGACTGTGGGTGTAGCTGTCACCACAGGTCAAGTTTGGAAACACAGCGGGTTGGGTGCATTGAGTATTTTTTCCCAGAAGCAGCTCAGTGGGCATTCTCCCCTCCGCTGTACATTCTGTGAGAGGGTACTTAAGGGACAGACACTGTTCTAGCGGGGTCTTCCGATCCTGACCTGATGGCCCTCCTGGCCATAGGGATGTGCTAGCAGTTTTTTTCCGGCCTCGGGGCCTGATGGCCCGAGGCTCCGCTACTGAGAGTAGACCCAGGAGTTTCTAGGGTCTACCAGTCCAGGGGTGGTCCTGTGCTGTCTTGCCTGCGGGAAGAAGCCGAACAATTGGGGATTCAATTGGAGGACGCATCCTAGCCAATCTACCTCACAGTACTGCCGGCTGGCTGAAAGATCCTGGTACTGTGTAGCTGTGTCTTTGGAACTTTTGCAAAGTGTGTGTGTGGTTACATGGTCCTGTGGCAGAGGACTGTGCAACAACTCGTTTACACTCATTAAGTCTGTGGCAGAGACTTTTGAATGAGCTTTGCACCAGCTGCTAGGTCTATTTTGCAAAGAATTTGGGGAAAAAATTATAACTTAAAAAAACTTACTATGCCTCTTACTAAACAACATACCTTGGACTGTCTACTTTCAAAAAATGGGTCATTATCAGCACAGACCCCCTCTCTGACAGGGAGTGCCGCCTATCGACTCTCACTGTCAGCAAAAATCCAGGAGAGAATTTTACACTTCCTGGTTCACGCAATGATCAGCTGTGATTGGTCACAGCTGATCATGTGGTATAGAGCCTCTGTCAGAGACTTCATACCATGATCGGAGTTGCGGTGTGTCAGACTGACACACAGCACCTCCGATCGCCGTGCTGTATGCCCCTGCTGCACGTGCCGGCTCTGTTATCCTGATCATGTCATATGACGCCCAATCAGGATAACACAACCTTGCCAACGTCATTCTGCTATATGCGGATTGTAAGTGGTTTATATCACTTTAAGTTTTTTTTAGCAGCCAGGTATCATTTAATATAACCTAATTGCTTCACTCATGCAGATCATATAACACCAGCAAAAATTTCAAAATATTGGGTTGGTCTGTGATTTTATCCTAGAATCAAAAGAAGTTTCAAACATTTAAACAATGGCAATCTTTTTATAATAGGGTTACAAAATGACTATTTTCTAACCATTTCTTGTTGCTTTGAACTGTTTGCTTAGCAAGGGACTTTTTCTTCAGGTGAATGAGATGAGGCTCTGTTGACTGCCTTTACCCAAGCACATGCACGCAAAGGTACTTTCTTTTTTCCTTGCATGTGATTGGGTATTCTTTTCAAGGTGTTCACCCCATTCTCTAAGCTAAGGGAAAATTCCCTTGAAAATTGGCCAGCCTATAAGCCTTTAGTAAATCAACCGCTATGTGTAGATTTACTGATAGTCCATTGCTTGACCTTGAGAGCCCTTTCACATGATGCAGATCCACTCAGAGGAATCTGCCATCTCAGCAAGAGATCGATACGTTGAACCGGTGGATGACAGTTCTGTCTCTGCTCACTGTCAGAGCCCCACTGATCTCTATTGGGGGGTTTAGACAAAAACGGACAGCATGTGTGTTTTTATCAGATCTCATGCAATCCGATCTGTCTGACGGATGGCTTAGTGCAGGGGTGTCAAACTCAATTTCATTGTGGGCCACATCAGCATTATGATTGCCCTCAAAAGGGCCAGTTGTGTCTGTAATACCCTGTACACACGATCAGTTTGTCGGATGAAAACGAACCAATGGATTTTTTCATCAGCTATCCGATGAAGCTAACTTTCATCAGTCTTGCCTACACACCATTGGTTAAAAATCGTGAGGTAAAACACAACGACGTGCAGAGAAAAATGAAGTTCAATGCTTCTGAGCATGTGTCGACTTGATTCTGAGCATGCATGGATTTTTGACCAATGGATTTCCCCACAGGAGATCGTTTTTTTTTCTATCGGTTTTTTAACCATACATAAATGTTAAAACAGGTTCTATTTTTTTTCACCGATGGGAGAAAAAAACTGATAGGGCCCACACACGATCGGTTAGTCCGATGAAAATGGTCCATCGTGTGTACAGGGCATTAGATTAGATGTCCAGTGCATCCCCTACCTTCCATTAGAAGTTAATAGCCACCCCACCATCAGAAGTTGAGTCCCCCACCCTCCCTTACATCAGTGTACCCCCCTTTCCTTTTGCTGCTGCTGGGAAGAAGCTGGATGCATTGCTTAAAAGCAGAAAGTAAGTGTCTTGAGGAGGACCAGAGGAGGGCTGGAGCTTTCCTGCGTCTGCAGGAGAGGTGCGAGGGCCACATGAAATGGCCTGGAGGGCCTTGTGTTTGACACCTGTGGCTTAGTGTATTGCCAAACATCTGTTTTTAGCAGATCGGATGGCAGACGATTGTCAGCGGACACATCTCCATGGACATCCGCCTGCCCATAGGAGTCAATGGGTGGATTCGAGCAGGCTTATCATTTGAAAGGGGCCTGTGTCTACTATGATTGAGATTGTGAGTTCAACCTGAAATCCAGTCAAATACATAAGATACAAAAGAATGCAGCAATGTATTCAGCAATACATTGTTAACTTGTTTATGCTCCAATAACCCATATGTGTGGTAGCCCATATGCTGCACACATGCATCATGGGGCGGGCAATTTTTATGTGCTGGAAGCACGCTCCCTGCACGTTCCCAGCACAAAAACAGCCCCTCAGACATGAGAAAACATTGGGGACCGGCTACCGATCTTGTGACCACTGTGACAGCCACATGATTGCTGATCACAGTGGTCAGATGTTTGCTGATCCTAAGTGTTAAGAACTTTTAAAGGGGACAACAGGGTGGGTGGGAAGTGGTAAATGTTTTTTTTTTTAATATAAACATTGTAAGCATCTGAATATGACCTGTTAAGTGCTTAAAGTGGAGTTCCACCCATGTTTTTATGTTTGTCTGTGCTGCATGCCCTAATCTCATAGTGTTCAGAATGGACAATTGTTATTTATTTTGTTGCTTGTAAATACCTTTATTTTGTAGTCCTTCATTACTTCCTCCTCCTTATTAGCCTAGGCTATTAAGTCACATGGCTATTTGCAAGGGTTTCTGGGATAGGCATCATGTTTCCCAGTAGTCCTTGCAAACCTGACTGAAACCTATTACATTGCTTGTGCAGCACTGAGCATGTGTGAGATATGCAAAGCTGAAATCCAGGAAGTCATACAGTCTGGCTTCATGATGCCCACACTTAAGATGGCCACGGTCTATTTCTAGATTATAAACTAAATGCTGTAACAAACTAACAAAACAGACCTTAGTTTACAGACTAACTTTACTAGAATACATTAAGCTTGTGTATTACAGGGGTATTTATATTTAAAAAGTGAAATTGTGGGTGGAACTCCCCTTTAAAGGGGTAAGAACTAATTGAGATGCTTTATTATTAATATATGCTCTGAAACCTAATACAGGGATTTCTAAGAAACATATATACAACTTATTTTACAATTCAGCGCCATTTGGGACCCCTAATAAAAAAGATATTAAAGAGTTCTGATAACTGGTGTGACCTATTAACATTAGGACTAAAGTGCATGTCTGTTATGTGGATTGATATCTATCAGAGTGATTTAATACTTAAAGATATATATATATATATATATATATATATATATATATATATATATAGCACATTATTACAATTTTGGACCCCTATTCATGTTTGAGATTCGACCTTTAACTAGTTCCCGCCCAGCTCTCATAAATTCAGCTGGATGTCATATGACGTCCTCCCGGATTGTGTCCCACTGTGGTGCAATCTGTCACCGGCTGTGTCCCATGGACTGATGGTCTGATGTGCATACACACCATCAGTTCAAAAAACGATTGTGTCAGAACGCGGTGACGTAAAACACAACGATGTGCTGAAAAAAACGAAGTTCAATGCTTCCAAGCATGCGTCGACTTGATTCTGAGCATGCGCGGGTTTTTGAACCAATACTTTTGCGTACCAACGATCGGTTTGGACCGATGGTCAGGCGTCCATCAATCTGATTTTAAAGCAAGTTTTAAAACTTTGGACTGAAGGACAACAGACTGATGGGCCATACACACGGTCGGTTTGTACCGATGAACTTGGACTTCAGTCCGTTTTCATCGGTTTGGACTGATCGTGTGTACGCGGCCTAAGAGCGGCAAGGATGTGGAATTCCCTTCCACAGGCGGTGGTCTCAGTGAGGGGAATCAATAGTTTCAAAAAACGATTAGATAAGCACCTGAACGACCACAACATACAGGGATATTTATTGTAATACTGACATATAATCACACACATAGGTTGAATTCAATGTCTTTTTCAACCTTACCTACTATGTAACTATTTGTAACGTGACAGTCGTACACAATGGGTGGCTTTCTTTCATGCCGTTTAATGTATACGACTGTGTTGCTAGCTATGATTGGTCAATTTGATCACATGGCACAGACAGGGCCAATCACAGCCCATCTGTACCATTTGATTGAATTTGACCAATCACAGCTAATCCCAACAAAACAGACTGAATGAATCAGTTTAATTCAGTAGAATGCTTGCTTATATCAAGTGCACTGCTATAAGAAAACATAGGCCCGGATTCACAGAGAGTGGGCGCACATTTATGCCGGCGTAGCGCACACACAGTACGCTACACCAGCGCAGCGTCGAGAGGCATGCACTGTATTCAGCAAGCTATTGCTCACCAAGATACGCCAGCGTAACGTATTTTTGAAGGCGCAGGCCAGCGTAAGTGGAAGTGGAAGTGACCCAATGAAAATGATGGTCCGAGCATGGTACAGTGTTTTACGCCCGGCGTATCACGAACACTCATGCGCCGTGACATAGTTGTGACGTGGACGCATGGAACTGCACTCTTATGCGCATGCTCACAACTTCACCGGCACAACTGCCTAAGCTACGCCGGATCACTATGTATGCTGTGAACGTAACGTACGCCCAATACGCCGGCCTGTGTTCTCTGGGGCAGACCTTTGCATGTCTATTGCTGGGTTGCGCCTCATCTATGGGGAATAACTTTACACCGGATGTACGACTTGCACAAACATCGCATAACATGCGTCGGGCACACGTACGTTCGTGAATCGCCGTATTTCCCTCATTTGCATATTTGAATGCCTAATCAATGGGAGAAGCAACATGCGTCCAAACCATATTTGTGCCCCCACGCTACGCCGGCGTAAGCAAGATATGTCCGGGTAGGATGACGATATTTTGGTTTGTGACACTGGCGCACACATACTCTGGGCGCACATTTGCTCTACGTTGGCGTAAAGTGATTTATGTTGGCGTAAGTGCTTTGTGAATCCGGGCCATAATGTGTAAAATCCTATTCACTTCCCCAGAGCAGTACAATGTTAATATTGTAATATTATATTGCTCTGGTCACAGCAGGGGTTATATACAAAAGACAAATCCACTTTGCACCACAAGTCCATACTATGGGCCAGATTCTCGTAGAATCCGCGGCGGCGTAGCATAAGCCATTTACACTACGCCGCCGCAACTTACTGAAACAAGTGCCATATTCTCAAAGCACTTGCTCTGTAATTTGTGGTGGCGTAGTGTAAATGGCCCGGCGTAAGGCCGCGTAATTCCAAGGGGGCGGCTTGTATTTAAATTAAGTGCGCCCCCGCGCCGATCAAACTGCGCATGCGCCGGCTGTAAAAATAGCCCAGTGCGCATGCTCCAACTCACGTCGGAAAACGTCAATGAAGCCGACGTGAGCGTCATTTACGCAAATCCCTATTCGCGAATGACTTAGGAAAACTATGTAAACGACGGAAAAAGACAACGCTGTCCCGAGGCCATACTTAACATGGCATATGACGGACCTTCGTAAACGTACCCCTCATATAGCAGGGGTAAGTTTATGCTTATGGAAACGACGTAAACGACGACAAGGCGGCGCAAAAACGTTCGGAAATCGGCGTATCAGGCTCATTTGCATAGTCAAATGAGAAATCTATGTAAACGCCACCTAGCGGCCGGCGTAACATTACATTTAAGATTCGACGGTGTAAGATTATTACGCCAGTCGGATCTTAGCGTAAATTCGGCGTATCATGTTTTCTGGATAGAAAACAATTATACGCCGCCGTATTGTAGTGCAAAGTGGATTTGCCTTTCATAAATAATTACCAGTTTGTTAAAAAAATGTAATAAAAAAGAAAAAAAATATGAACTTTGTGTTCATACTGTCACCAGTCAGTATCTCTTATCACTGCCACACCAGTTATATGATGACACTGTACTGCACTGGTGACAGTAAGTAAAAAAGTGACTTTTTTGTAATTCTTAATTTTACAAAAAATTACAACAGAAAATTACAACTTCAAAAAATCTGCCATGCCTCTTACTAAGTACCTTAGACTGTCTACATTCCAAAAATGGGGGTCATTTGGGGGAATTTAGACTGTCATTTGCATTTTATGGCCTCAAAAAATTAGTACATCAGGATTGATCAATTTTCAGATATATACCAAAGCTTGTGGGCTCTCTAACTTTTACACAGACCAAATAATATACACTGATTTGGGTTATTTTCACCAAGGAAGTGTAAAAGAATACATTTTGGGCTAAATTTATAAAGAACAATTTATTTATTTATTTGCAAAATTGTATAACAGAAAAACCTGTTTATTTTTAAAATGTTCAGTGTTTTTTTTTTTTTTTAGCAAAAAAAAAAAAAAAACAGTGGTGATTAAATATCACCAAAATAAAGCTCTATTTGTGAGAACAAAATGATCAATAAAAATGAGTTTGGATACAGTGTTTTACGGCTGCGCAATTGTCATTCAAAGTGCAACAGCGCTGAAAGCTGAAAGTTGTCTTGGGCAGGAAGGGGAGTGAAGGAGTCTGGTATTAAAGTGATTAAGTGGAAGTAATTAAGTACCGTACATTCATAAACTTCTATATGATGGTTGTATTTACCGATGATATGGGAACCCCTGCCCTTATATCAATAAATACATATGGTATACAGTTTTGACAGGTCTTTGATGCAGGAGATTTAAACAACTGACAATTGGGTATATAGATAAAATATTGGAACGCTTATAAGAACACCCATATCCTTCTCCCTTACTGACCCAGTTGTACTCCCTCTAGAGCAGTGGTTCTCAACTTTTCTAGTGTTGTGATCCCTTCATAGACTTTCCCAAGTTGTGGGAATCCCCTAACAAAAAATAAAATTTGTAGCATGGGTTGTCAGCACCTAAGGCAAGACAAGTAATTTGCACCCCTAGCCCACAGACATTTAGCGCTCACTGAGTCCCTTCCACTTGCACAATATTAAAACCCCTTATGGTACATTTTAGGATGTACCACGCTTTCTCTTTGTTTTTTTATTTCCCTTTTATCTCTCTCTATCCTAATTCCTTGTTTTTTTCCCTCCATTCCTCTCTCTAGCCATCTTTCTTATTTTTTCTCTCCCTTTTTCTTTGTTCCTCCCCCTCTTTTCCTCTCCCTTCCATGTATTCTCTTACTCCTTGGTGGAGGGGAGGCGGTTTATGGGATGAGTGGCAGTGCTGGGGGAGTTCTGATCAGCCAACTTGGTTACTCTTGATCAAGGTTATTCGCTGATCTAAGAACTGTAGTGGGGATATTTAATGGCAACTCTAATCACAGGTAGTGTTACTCATTGTGTCTCGTAGCAGTGACACCTATGCTGAAATCAGGAGATAGGGTCTCCTCCACCCCCTCCCACTTTGCATTCCTCTCCAGTCAGCTGATCTTTAGTCTCTGCCCCCCAGCCATGCCGTAAACTAGATGGGCACCTGCAAAGAGGCTGAGTGGGTGGCCATCGGCTCAAGAATCAGCCCAGCTGGGCAGCCACAGGCTCCAGGCACAGCTCTGTTGGGCGGCCGCAAAAATACTGGGAGAGAGGTGCAGGCTTCAGGAACAGCCCAGGATTCGGTGACCCCTGGCAAATCATCATTCGCCCCCCGAGGGGGTCCTGACCCCCAGGTTGAGAACCACTGCTCTAGAGTGTATGATGCTTTCAATGTTTTTGTTCCAAAAGCTTTACATTCAACACCATGGAACCTTCTTTTAAATATAGTTGGACAATTAAACAGTACATCCAGGTCAGTCTGTAAGCCAAAGACATTTGGACTTTAATCCACTGCAAAGACATAAATCATACGTTTGGGATACGACACTTACAACCTTGGACAAAAGGATACATAGGGCCAGATTTAGGTAGATGGGCGAATCTTTATTTTGGAGTAACGTTTGTCATTTACGTTACTCCGCCCAAACTTTATGAGCAAGTACTGTTATTCACATAGCACTTGCTCCTAAAGTTGCGGCGGCGTAGCGAAAATGAGGCGGCGGAATTCAAATTGGGCGGGTAGGGGGCGTGTATTATTTAAACTAGGCGCGATCCCGCGGCGAACGTACTGCACATGCGTCGACTGTCAGTGCGCATGCTCCAAATTCTGTCAGTGAACGTCAATGACGTCAATCCCCATTCACGGACGTTTTACGCAAACGACGCTAAACTTTTTAAATTCGACGCGATGACGACGCCCATACTTAACATAGGATACTCCACCTAGGGGGCATGTTTTTCTATACGCCGCGTATCGCTTACGGAAACGTCAAAAATCACTGCGTCGGGCCCGCGTACGATCGTGAATTTCCGTCTCTCGCTGATTTACATATTCTTGGCGTAAATCAGCGGGAACGCCCCGAGCGCCCATTTTAAAATTGCAGTTCCGATACGACGGCGAAATACAATTACGCCGCTCATATCTGGACTCAATCCCGGCGTATCTTGTTTTCTGACTAAAGAAAACAGATAAGCCGGCTCAAAGTGAGAGTTATGCTGGCGTATCACTGATACTCCAGCGTAACTCTACCTGAATCTGGCCCATACAGTCTTCAATGCAGTTGTCTATCTATTTACAGACTGGATTTTCTAACCTATAGACCTCAACTTAAACATTGTCCATCCACAGGGAACTTTTTAAGTTGTGTTGCTCAATTAAGGAATTTGTTAATTAGGGTATTCCAAAAAATAAAAATAAATAATGCTAAATTAATTATTAAATAAATTACAGAAACTAAAAACTAATACTTTTTTTGTGGTTTTGTAACCAGCAAAGTTTTACCACCAATAAGTGTAGCTTAAGGCCGGATTCACACTAGTGTGTTTTGCGTTTTTGAGCTCTGTTTTGTTTGCCAAGTTCTCAATCAGCTGTTCAGCGGTCCATTTGCATTTTAGCTGTGAATTTGATGACCTTAGAGAGGGGAGGGAAGTCTTGCCACTGTTATCATTAGGGGTAACTCCACCCCAAATTTCAAATAAAAAACCCTGGCCGTTGGTTGTCGGGGTCTGAGGGCGGGGGGCTTATCAGAATCCGAGAGCCCCCTTTGAAAAGTGATACTAATATGGTAGTGATAGCAGAGGGGGAAAATTATTGTTGAAGAGGTTTCAAGGAGAGCATAGGCAGGAGATTGCAAGGTCAAGGGAGCTGCCAACAGGGTGAGCAGAAGCATGTGTCCATTGTTGTAGGTCAAAAGAGGCTGTCAGGATCAACAGCTAAGACCACCAGACACATAGCTACACAAGGGAACTAAGACCAAACAAAGTATTTATCATTAAAGTGATATTTATTTACAGTAAACACACACACCAATAAACATATACAGTAAGCAGTGAAAGTATAAACCACTCCAGCAAACAAGAACAAGAATAAATAATGAACCTAACTGCAACTATATACAATATCTACACCATAAGGGACAAAGGCAACAGGGATGCAAGGAAGGGGACACAACTGGGTACAAGGGCATGGAACAAGGCAGAGGGGTGCAGGACGGATCAGGACACTGGAAGGTTCACTAAAGTTATCAGGCACATTCTGGCAGCAAGGAGGCAAGCAGACAGGATAGTGACACCCTGGGGGGAGGGAGGAGCAGCTGGCAGCTGGAGCCAGGTGTGGTTGATCAGAACCTGCTGGCTTCTGGGAGACACCAGCTGGTGGACACTGGAACTGCAGCCATCTGCAAAGTGAACCTCAGTGCCACCAGCAGGTGAACTCAACCCTGACAGAGGTGGTTGGGCTGAGAAGTTTAGAAGTTACCTGGAGTGTTAAGATTAACAGGGATGTTGACACAACAGAGAATGATTGTGTGAATTTCTAAAAAGAGAAAGTAGGTTAGTCTGGCAGAGAAGTAATCAAGGAAGCTTGATACCCATCCAGAAGGCTGATAAAACACAACTATTTTTTAAAGAAACTGTTGAAAATAGATGAATACAGTGAGCCTCAAACGAGGAGAGGCAAATGAGGAACTTGAAAGGTGCTTTGTGAGGATACAGTAGAAGGAGTCCAAGTCCACCTCCAGTCCATTCACCAGGTCTGGGAGAGGCAGAGTCAAATTTTTGAAGCCAGGATTCAGTAACATCAGGTAAGTTATAGAGTTAGTTATAAAAAAGTCAAAAACAGAGGTGAGTTTGTTACAAACAGAACAATTATTCCAAAGGAAACATTTGAAGGGGATGCTGGTGTTAGGAAGAGGAGACAAATAAACTAGATTGCATGGATTGCGGCTGCTGCCAGAGGATGGGGAGCTCCGGGTGTGGTGCTCAAAGTTAAACAATGGTGGTCCAGGATTTGGGGTATATACTGTATCTCCAGAAGTTAGGCGAACCAGGGTGAGGGCAGTAATATTATTAGATTACAGCTTTCACACCTGTAACAATTATTATAGATGTAAATGCAAAAAGTTGTTGACAATTCTATCTACAACTTGTTTCAAATCCTTATTTCTCAGGCTGTATATAATTGGATTCATCAATGGGGTTACTGCAGTGTAAAGTAATGATAAGAATTTAGTAAAATTTAATAAGTGTCTTTTCCTAGGTACCAAATACACAAAAAGTAAGGTACCATAAAACATGGAAACGACAATCAGGTGGGAGCTGCATGTTGAGAAAACTTTCTGTCTACCTTTAATAGAGGGGATTTTAAAAATTGTGACTATAATATAAACATATGATACAATGATGATAATAACTGGGATTAAACCAAAAACCACACTTGTTGATATAGCTCCTAGCTGAACAATGGTTGTATCGGAGCAGGAAAGTTTTAAAAGGGGGTCAAGATCACAGAAAAAATGATCGACAATATTGGGGCCACAAAACTGTAATGTTGATATCTCTAATGTATAAATCAATCCAGAAAGAAAACTTAAACTCCAACTTATTATAACTGTTATCCAGCAAAACCGATGATCGATTAACAAAGTATAATGCAATGGTTTACATATGGCCACATATCTGTCATAAGACATCACTGTTAGCAGAAGGCACTCTGAGGTTTCTGAGACAGCAAGGAAAAAAAACTGGGTAAAACAATAAGAAATTGAAATGATGGCATTAGTTTTCTTCAATATAGAATAAAGCATGGTAGGAAGAACATTAGTTGCTAATAAAATATCTGTTACAGAGAGCTGGGAGAGGAAGAAGTACATGGGAGAATGGAGGGATTTGCTGTAGGACACCAGTGTGATGATCAGGAGGTTTCCACATATTGTCACATAATATATCAGAAGAAATAAAAAGAATAAAAAAAATGTTACAGCATTTGGAGTCTGAAACCCTAAGAGGTAGATCACATCAATCGAGGTCTTATTTTTCTCCTCCATTATCTGAGCATAGAACATATATTTTTTAAGGAAAGTTTATTCAGACGATAAAAAGAGTTGAGAGTTGGTGGTGGGGGGTAGGAAAAATATAAAGTAGGTTAAAGAAGGGGAACCAAAGAAGGAAAGAAGGGAAGCATAAACTAATAGCTAAAAAGTTACAAATGCATTAAAAAAATACAAGCAGCATTAGAAATAAAGGAAGCTTCCACAGTTACCAATAAACTCAGCACAATACAGAATTTAATACTAAGTGGTGACTGAATAGGACTCAATAATAAAAGAATATGAATGGCTGACACAATGATTGCAGTTTACACCTGGTTGTGGAATGATGCTGGGAACTTATTTATTTTAATAAACATTGTAATAATAGTTGTAGTGGTGTGTGATTTACTTCAATGCAGGGTGTTTTCTGAGTTGTGATAACTAATTAATGTGTACTTCTTTAAAATATGCATTCAGACAGTACAACGAGAAGCAGTGCTTCACAAAATACTGGTTTCCTTAGATCCCTATTTACATGATAAAACCAGCGATTGCATTATCGTATGTAAGGAATTGTTGATAAAAAAGCAAAAAAATTAAAGTGGGTTCAGGTTTGCTAAGAAAAATAACCAAATGCTCTGGGGTAGAAAATGTAATTTTACCAGTGCAAAACCTTTAATTGCAACTTTTTCACTCCATAACAATCTCAAAAATATCTTCATAAACCTATAAAAAATAAATTAAGTTGGCTGATTTATTTAGATAATAACAATGATAATAATAGTATTAACATCATTCAGCTCACCCATAAACATTTGTCATGTAAATGTTGAATGCTGTGATTATGGAGTATTGTACCTTTTAAAGCTAAGCATAATAAATCATGAGAGCTATAGGGAATATGAAATGCTTACTATTATTGTCATGGGATCTATAATAATTGATATATGGGGAAATTATTTTTTTCAGTCGATGACTCCATAACAAGTTGTTTGCTGCAATGAGGAAGAACATATATTAACTTCTACTTACTTACTTTTTTTACATGTTATTTATTATTTTTAAATTTATACCTTTTGGATCACTAGGTCACATTTTAGGAGCTTGCTAGTGCTTGCAGATAGGTTACTCTTGCCACACGTGTTTTGTTCTAGACTTTGTTATAGAATTTATGGGTCTTCTGTATGCCTTGCTCATTATGCAATGGTATATATTTCAAATAGGTAAAAGGGACCTGGTGTGAAATGCAGTTGAAGAGTATTCCAGGGGAGAAAACATGCAATAGATCTCTGCAATACATTTTTCTTGTTTTATCTTGTTACCAAACATGCAAGTACAGAACCTAAATAGTGTCTTGTGTGTTGTTTTTTTATTTTGAATATCTAAAAAGGGGCCTGGTGTGACATTCCCTTTAATCAACCCAATTGCATATCTTGCCAACATACAACGGATGCATGGCAGTCCATCAGCAGTCCATCATGGCAGTCCATCAGCATTCCCTTATTGGGTTCCTGGCCTGTATTCTATGTAAAGTGTTGCAATTGTATAAACCAACTTGTGGCCATTGCATTCTTCCCTATGTTCTGAGGCATTAACTGTAGTGGATAATGGTCTTCAACCACTTGCCAATCAGCAGTGGCTCTGTTGTTCCTGTTGACCACACCTGTAAGTCTTGAGGAAACTTCCCGGTTTACAGGGAAACTGAATCTTTCGTAAACTCAGTCAGCCCTTTTGTATCCAACATTGACGCCAAGAGTTTGCTGGATTTATTGATATAAGAATAGTACTTAATCTTTTGTAAGGATCTTCTTTCTTCAGATATTAGGAGTAGCCAAAGATCTTATGGAAACTTCAGTAAATCATCTAAAATCTTTTGGGATGGGGATAGTGTAAATGAAACCTCCAAGGTTTTTATTTGCAATAGCAGTGAGTTTACAGCCTGCGTCCTCTGCCTTCTCTCCCTGGATGCTAACTGAAATAGACCTCTTCTAAATGCCTTATGGGCACAACCATACATTAAATACATTAGTATCAGAACTAGAGTTTAGCTGGAAAAAGTCCCATAGTTGTGGTCCAATCTTCTCCCATGTGAATTTAAGGGACAAAAGAAAAGTGTTATCATGCCATAGGATCGCAGGATTAACGTTAAGCTCATCCCTGTGAATTCAGGAATAGGCAGAGATGGAATGGCCATTGGTACTACAGGGGAGTTTCCCAGTGGGCCGATAGCTCAGTGGGGCAGCTTCAGTGACAGCAGACAGCCGCCCCCCTCTGCTCCTCTGTCTCTCCCTTCCCGCAGCGCTCACCTAGGGGGAAACAAAGAAGCAGGTGGGAGGACCAGAGGAGCAGGGAGGATGACAGATGAGCATAGGGGGAGGGGACAGACAGCTGACTCAACAGCTATGGCCTCGGAGTTTCTCACTTCTGCCTAATCTTGTCCCATAAGGGGGCACCAAACTGATTCTTTGCCCCGGGTTAAATAATGTCTAGCTTCCCCACTGGTACTGCCTATAAGAGTACCAATACCAGCCGTTCTACTCTAATGAAGTAGAATGGCTTGTGGCTAGCGAAGAGGGAGAGGGTGCTTGGGTTGCTGGGGGGGTGCGGGAGTTGTCCGGCCGCCATGGGGGAGACCTGCCAAAGTGGGCCAGTCCAGCCCTGGGAATAGGTCTTATGGGCGGAAGAAAAGTGTGTGAAGTTGGCATGTAAGTCCTGAGGCCGCGTACACACGATCGAACATGTCCGCTGAAACTGGTCCGCCGACCAGTTTCAGCGGACATATCTGATTGTGTGTACGACCTAGCGGACAGGTTTTTCCAGCGGACAAATTTCAACGCATGCATTGAAATTTGTCCGCTGGAAACCTGTCCGTCGGACATGTCCGCTGGTTAGTACGCCTAAACGTACGTACGGACATAAATCTCCTGCATGCGTCGTATAGATTCGACGCATGCATGGAAGTATTTTACTTCCTGGAGTGGTTACGTGGCGGCGTCAATGTCACCGCCACATCACCGCATCCTCAGTCCGAGGGGATTTTCGTCCGATGGTGTGTACACGCCATCGGACCAAAATCCGAGGAGACATTTCCGCTGGAAACGGTCCGTCGGACATGTTTCAGCGGACATGTCTCCCCGTGTGTACGTGGCCTGAGAGGAGTGCTTCAGAAAAACGCAAGGGGTGCAGAAGAGGCAGCCAGAACTTCCTTGTAGGAAGCTTCGTGAGTTGTCAGAGTGCAGTGTCAGTAATGGATGGTTGAAAACCAGGGGCCAGATCCACAAAGATCTGCCCCGGCGCATCGTATCTGAGATACGCTACGCCGCCGTACCTTACTTGGCATTAGTTCGAATCCATAAAGATTTTGCGCCATAAGTTACGGCGGCGTAGTTTATCTGAAGCGGCGTAACAGCGTGGAATTCAAGTTGGGCGGGTAGGGGGCGTGTTTCATTTAAATGAAATGCGTCCCCGCGCCGATCGAACTGCGCATGCTCCGTTCAGAAATTTCCCGCCATGCATTGCGCTAAATTACGTCGCAACAACGTTATTTTTTTTTTACTAGCGTGAATTACGTACATTCCAATTCACGGACGGCTTACGCAAAAATAAAAAATAATTAAAATTTTGACGCGGGAACGACGGCCATATTTAACATGGCAAGTCTAACTATACGCCGCAAAAAAGCAGCTTTAACTATACACCGGAAAAAGTCGACTAGAGACGCCATAAGAGAATGTGCCGGCCGCGCGTACGTTCGTGGATCGTCGGAAATAGCTCATTTGCATTCTCGACGCGGAAAACGACGAGAACTCCACCCAGCGGACGCCGAAGTATTGCATCTATGATCCGAAGGCGTACGAAGGCGTACGAAGGCGTACGCCTGTCGGATCGAACCCAGATGCCGTCATATCTTGGTTTGAGGATTCAAACTAAAGATACGATGCGGGTAATTTGAAAGTACGCCGGCGTATCAGTAGATACACCGGCATACTCTCTCTATGGATCTGGCCCCAGGTGCGTTGAAAGAAAAGGAAACAGTCAATTACCTTTACCGAAAACTTTTTTTTTTTTTACTTTATAAGCTTTATTTTTTTCCCAGTACAAAACATCCATTAAAAATACATACATTTGATATTCATGCAACACATTTATATAACCTTTGCCATCCCCACTTTTACCCATTCCCTTCCCTTCCCTTCCCACCCTCCCAAATTGCTTATTTTTCACACACAAATTCTACCACTTATTGTGATATTTTTTTACTCTGTAGTCTTCTTTATCTGCTAAAATCAACTGTCTTTCTCTCTTTACTCCTTCTTTCCTATCAGGCTAAATTCTAGATGCTGATCTAATCTCTTCCCCTCACTCTAGGGCGGACACCCCATTCTTCTCAACCAGGGCTCCCACAGTATTTTAAATTTGTTAAAGTTGCTGCGCCTAATCAGAACTGCTTTTTCCTTCCACACTGTCGCATGTATTACATTTACCCATTCTGCCAATGTTGGTGCTTTCTATGATTGCCATTTTTGTGCTATCACTTTTCTGGCCTGAAACAGGCACCTCAATACCACTACCATAATGCCTTTTTGCATATGCCTCTTCTCAATACAACCCAATAAGCATACCTTGGCCTCCAATTCCAAAGTAATTCCAAAGGTTGTATTCATGATGTCCAATACCTTAGCCCAGTATCTGTGTAGCTTCGGGCATTTCAACATCATGTGTATGAGGTCACCTGTATCTTGACCTGTATCAAACAAAAAATGACGTAAGGACGTTATTTCGCGCAATGCACGGCGGGAAATTTCTGAACGGAGCATGCGCAGTTCGATCGCCGCGGGGACGTGCCTAATTTAAATGCCTCACGCCCCCTAATCGCGTATTTCGATTACGCGGTGAGAAATACACTACGCCGCCGTACCGTAAGGGACAAAATCTACCAGAATTTGGCGTAGAGCCTGGTAAAATACGGCGGCGTAGTGTATCCCTGATACTCTGCGCCAATGTAATTGTATCTGAATCTGGCCCTATATATATATATAGTGAGGGATTAGCTCGGTAGCGGGTGTGTGTGACCCCCTGGATGGGTTCACTACACGCTGAACTGTACAAAAAGGCACTTGAGGAGGACTGAAAACAAATGATATGGTTTATTTTTCTTTCTTGCGGGATACACATGCTAGCATCAAAACAGCATAAACAAAACAAAACATAAAATAAACCCTTTCCACTTGGGGCGTCTACCTTCCCAACACAGGAACCTACCAGTGGAGTCTGGCACAGCCTACTGCTGGGCAGACACTGCTGGTCCTACAGCAGTAAACAAAAAGTCTCTTTGATATTTCTTACACAGAAATATCCATCAGCACCTCACCTCTTCAGTACTGGTTGTGACTGCTTCTTCACTCACACAGCCTTTAGGATGCAGCAATCAGTTGTCATCCTTATGCTATCTTTATAGGGGCTTTAATTGCTTAATTCTGAACAGCTGAAACCTTTTAACGCCCCAAACCTCTCTGGCCATTTCCGCAGCCGACGCCCAATAGTAATTGGTGTATTGTCTAGACAAGTCAGAAAAGTATTTCCCGTCTGGGACAACACACACAGATTTACCTGACTACCTGTCACAATATATATATATATATATATATATATATATATATATATATATATACACATATACAGTATATACACAGTATTATTTATTGTTATCATACCACTTTGGAAAGCTATATCTCTAAAGTGTATATTTTACTAAGTTATATATTGTTTTCTGCACTGCATTTTATAATTTTATACATTGGGTTGGATATGGGAAAATACAACAGTGATTTAGCTGCAACTAAACAGTTTATTTATTTTAACACTTTTTTAATTTGGTTCCATTTTCCTTGGGTATGCATGGAAGTGTTTTTTGTTATAACACTTCAATTTTGTGCTCATTTATTCCAGAGTTGGTTCGCCCATTCAGCCAACACCCGAATTTGTGGAGCACTCTGCGGCATGGTTGCCTGCTGTGCACCCCACAATGCACTGCATGCTGCACTGTGCAATTTAGGGCCCTAACTGGATGAAGCAATGCACCTGACTTTTGGTCAAGTGCAAGGCTTTGCACAATCAGGGCACAAACTACAGTCAGAGCCATGATTGGACAACGTCATGATGACTTTGCTCAATCATGGCTTAGTGCTCATATTTACCCCACACTATAAAAGTTTTCTTCCTACAGGAACCATTTGCAGTGTGTTGTTGGAGTGTAGATAGATAGAGCAGGGCTTTGTTTGCTACTAGCGAGTTAGACTGTTATTGTAACTCTGAGTGTAGAGCATCTGTCACGATCAGGCGTCGGGGTCAGAGGCCAATTGCTATAGCAGTTGCAGAACAGGTATACAGGCAGTAGAGTAGTCCAGGAACCGGCCAAGGGTCAAACACGGGTTGTTGCAGGTTTGATCCGGAAATAGAGAAGTCCAGGATCAGGGTCAAACACAGGTGGTTCCGGATACAATGGCAGCAGAGCAGACAAATCACAAAGCACTGGCTGGGAAGGCACAATAACCTGGCAAAGAGGAAGTGATGAGACAATGCTTTTATAGGAAGTCGTGGGAGGAGCAAAGAGTTCAAGGTTCAAGGCAATCAAGACACAAGGCAGGGATGTCCAACGGATCAGATAGGTTTGTCCAGCAGATCAGTCAGGGAGCTGTCCAGCATTCCAGATAGCTCAGTGGGAAAAGACAATGCCAGACAGAAAAGAGGTCCCAGGTTCAAACCTAGGTTCTGACAGTGTTAGTGTAGTCTGAGTAGAGTGTGAGTATAGTGCAGTGTTAGTATAGTGTAGTCAGCTGCAGTTTTTCTGACTGTGGTGCCGGTAGTGTCAGTGCAGTGTTAGTATAGTGTAGTATGTGTGAAGTGTAATCCCTGCCCCCTTTTTTAAATTGACATCCGCCCTTTTTCTGACTGTGATGCAGTTGTTATCCTTTTTTACTTTTTTTTGTAGTTTTTATATTTCTGTCAGTGACAGTAATCAATTTAAAGTACACCAAACACCACTCTTCATTGAATAAAGTGCATCCAAATACACATTTCCCAATGTCGACTAAATTTGGGTAATAACCCCCCCCATCATATTTGGGAGGCCAACAAGAAGAGGCAGATGTTCCCATGCCACTATGAGGGGGCCAAAATATCTGTGTTCACAGGCAATGGTGGGCGTGGTCATTTCCCAGGCAGGGCATGTTTTTCTCTGTTTAGTGATTTTGCCCATGCTATACAGCCACAGCCTGCAGAGAAGGTGGTGGACTGGCTTACTAAACCATCCTCATCCTACTCATACTCTGTCACCCATGCTGAAACTAGTGCACATTCCACCGCAACTGCCAGAGTGGCTAAACCTGCCTCCTTGTCCACAGCTACTCCTGCCATAGCACCGACATCATGCATGGAGTATTCAGCTGAATTATTTGAACACAGTGTCAGCCACTTGCTTCTTGAGGACGCACAGACACTACTTGATTCTGATGTTGGTTTTGAGGTTGAGGAAGGGAGCAACCTGAGCCTACAGAGAGGGGAGAACACTGATAACCACAAATTGACAGTCATGTTTCCCCGGGCTGTAGCATATTGCCAAGTTGACTCCAGTGATGATAAGGATGGAGGAGATGATGATGATCAGGCCATGGACATGACTTGGGTGCCAGATAGAGCAGATGAGGAAAGTGAGGGGAAGGCACAACCCCAACGAGGCAGGATGTCCTCTAGAGGCAGCCATCATGGAGCAGTAGAGAGCAGCCACCCTATTCCATCAGATTGTGGAGCTGTTATCTCCCAGACAACTTAAGTTCCCATGGCTCAGCTGTCTGGGCCTTTTTTAGCACATGTGCAGCTGATCACACTGTTGCAATTTGCAATCTCTGCTGCAAGTAGATCAAGCTTGGCAAAAACACCAGTGATTTGGATCCACATGCCTGCAAAGGCATTTCACCTCTCACCACTCAACCTGTTGGCAAGAGCACCTGAAAGCCAAACAAAAGGGTCGCAATTCTTCTCCTCCTCACTCCTAACATTTCATGTTTACCCTCGCTTAATCTCTTGACCTCTCAGCATCCTCCACTGACAGGAATGATGGTATAGCAAAGGGTGTGACAGATCCTTGACACATCTGACAACAGCACACCACCAGGTGTAGAGTATAGCAGGCACATTTATCTGCCCCAACTACTGCATTGAAAAAAAACATATATGCCACCCACATACCCAGCGAGGGATAAAAGGAGGTGCCCAAGGACAGAGCCGTGGGGTACCCCAACAGAAAGAGAAGTGGAGGAGATAGTGTAACTTAAAGTGTGCTAAGATAGATAGGAGAAGAACCAGGAAAGGGCAGAATCATGGAGGCCAAGGAAGTGGAGTTTGAAAAGGAAGACTGAGTGGTCAACTGTGTTGCGCATATAGTGTGGCCCCATGATCTTGTCGGAGAGGTGACTTGTGCAGCTTAGGTATTGGCACCATCTTGCTAATCACATAGAGGTGAGGTAAGTTCATGAGCTTCTTGGGCTTAGATTTGGCATCTTTCGGACATTAGTACGTAGACAGATTTCTTCACTGTAATGAATTGGAAATTAACATTTTGGATGCTGTGGTGTTACTGTCTAGGGAAGGTCCCCATAGAGTTATTTTTATAAGCTTCCATTCAACTCAGTAGAAATTCATACACCCAAGGCAAATTATTTAATCCTTCTGGAATGGAAATACTGTAGTTGGAACTTTAGAAGACCTCTTCTAATATCTGTGCCTATATGAACAGTATGGTTTTCCACAACTGTTGTTCTACAGTACTTCACACCGGAAATACAATTATTTGAATACTGAAAGCTTTACTGTATATTTATTTATTTGTTTACTTGAGAAAATAACTTAAGAGATTAAAAAATATATTGGAAATGGTCAAACTTACTTTTGCAATAAATGCTTCCTTTTGAAATGACTGCGTAGCTACAAATGCCTTTACACTTCACTGAGACATTTGATTTAACTCATACTTCCTATGTAGAACTATATATACCCAGGGCAAGTGCAAGGATTTTTGCCAGCTCAGGCGAAGGTACATTTTGGCGCCCCCCCCCCCCCAGCACGCACACATAGCGCCACAACAACCTCAGTAAAGTGCCGCTAAAATAGCGGTGCTTTACTTCCGACGGCGCAACTCCCCAGTGTGCTGCTGCACTGCCTAGCTATGGGGTTCCCCTAATTGCAAGTCTCCTCTCTAGCTTGTCCTCCACAGAAACCCCACCTCATTTTACATTACACAGCACCGCACCTCTGGGCCCCTTTACATTACACAGCACTGCACCTCTGAGTCCCTTTACATTACACAGCACCGCACCTCTGTGCCCCTTTACATTACACAGCACCGCACCTCTGAGTCCCTTTACATTACACAGCACCGCACCTCTGGGCCCCTTTACATTACACAGCTCCCCACAGCTCTGGACCCCTTTACATTACACAGCACCCTGCACCTCTGGGCCCCTTTATATTACACAGCACCACATCTCTGGACCCCTTTACTTTACACAGCACCCTGCACCTCTGGGCCTCCTTACATTACACATCACCGCATCTCTGGGCCCCTCTACATTATACAGCACCCTGCACCTCTGGGCCCCTTTCATTACACAGCACCCTGTACCTCTGGGCCCCTCTACATTACACAGCACCCTGCACCTCTGGGCCACTCTACATTACACAGCACCCTTCAACTCTGGGCCCCTCTACATTACACAGCACCCTGCACCTCTGGGCCCCTTTACATTACTCAGCACCCTGCACCTCTGGGCCCCTCTACATTACACAGCACCCTGCACCTCTGGGCCCCTTTACATTACACAGCACTTCACCTCTGGACCACTATTACATTACACAGCAACACTCTGCACCCCTAGACCCCTTTAGATATACACAGACACTCCCCCCCAGCTCTGTCCCTTCCTACATTAATCATGCAGATGGAGAGACAGTGAGCAGCGCTGAACAGAGGCCAATAACCTGCTGGTTTACTTACGTTAGCTTCAGCAGCTCTCTACTCAGCACTGCTTGCTGTTTCTCTCTCCCCTGTGATACTGTTTCTCTCTTCCCTGCTTACCCTGCTGGATGCTTCAGATGTTGAAAACCAAATTTGGCGCCGCCGTGCTGTAAACAGAGGATAATTTCCAATCACCACAAAGGCACAGCGCCTCCCACTCCACCGCCCGCCAATCGCGCACAAATGAGCCTAGAAAAAAAATGTTTCCCCGAAAAAACAGAATGGCGCAGGAGCCCTAGTGAAGTGCCGTGCTGCCGCAGCGCCACCTGGGCAATAGTGCGGGAGGCGGCTGTAGGAAGGGTTTTAATTTTTCCCAAGCAGGGAGCTTTTTTTTGGCGCCCCCCCACAGGGCCGGTGCTGGCGCCGTAGGGCAAGTTCCCATGTTGCCTTGCGCTAGCGCTATCCCTGGTGATACCTGGTTTGTAAACATTCAAATGCATTTCATGTATACTCGGGGCATAATGACTGGGATTTAAGTTTTTTCTAGAAAGTTTGATAATTTTATGACTAAAAAATACCTAATGACTAAAAAATTGTATTTACTGACTATTGAAGGTATCTCAAATCTCAATAAAAACAGTTTGAGTTATGCCTCAAGATTGGAATTTCCAGGGTGCATTTTTCCATCAGAAATTCCGACGGACTTAGAAAGAGGACATGTTCTCTTTTTTTCTGATGAAATTCAGTTCATCTGTATATTTTTTTTAAATATCTTTAAAGGAGCAGTCATTTTAATGATGCTTAAAGTGAAACAATAAAAAATGAAAAATCCCTTTAAATATAGTAATTGGGGTTCCCTTAGTCTGCCTGTAACGTGGGACGTCTGTACCATGTATAGAACCTGCTGCAGCAAAACTGACATATATAAAGAAAAAAAATACATTTAAATTGATTTTCATAGCTGCAAAAAAAACATTGCTGGCAATAGAAAAAAAAAACAGTGCCCCCAATCCAAACCAGCTCTTTGTGGGGAAACCCACACCAAAATAAAATGAACGGCATGGCCTTTCCAACAGATGCCATACCAGACCCTTGAGGCTGTGTACACACGATCAGACATGTCCGAGGAAAAATGTCTGATGGACCGTTTTCATCGGACAAGGCTGAAGTAGTCTGTTGGTATGATGTGCGTACACCCCATCAGACCAAAATCCCCTCGGACCAGAACGCGGTGGTGTAGAACACAACGACGTGATGAAAAAACAAAGTTTAATGCTTCCAAGCATGCGTTGACTTGATTCTGAGCATGCGCAGGATTTTGGTGCGATGATTTTGTGTACTAACCATCGAACATGTCCGACCGACAGGTTTCCAGCAGACAGGTTTTAAAGCATGTTTGTAAACTTTTATTCGCTGGAAACCGGTCCGATAGGCCGTAAACACGATCGAACATGTCCGCTGAAACTGGTCTGCGGACCAGTTTCAGCGGACATGTTCGATCGTGTGTACGCGGCCTGAGTCTGGTGTGAATTTTGAGGGGGAACTCCCACACAAAAAAATGGCGTTGGGTACCCCCCAAAATCCATACCAGGAAATCCAAATCCAGTAAAAAAGAGGGGGGCGAGGGACTACCCCCAAACCATACAAGGCCACATGCTGTCATTCAAATGGGGGCAGCATCTGTGGGCCCCTTCTTTAAAAGGGTCTTCCAGATTCCAGAAGCCCCTTGCCCACAGACCCCCCACACCTACCGCCCAGGGTAATAGGGTAGAAGCCCTTGACCCCATAAACATGGGGACAAGGTGCTTTGGGTGGGGGCAGTGCCCCCCTGCCCAAAGCATCTCTCAGGCTGTGTGCTCAGATAAGTGTCTGCCATGGATTTTGGGGGGACCACATGCCATTTAAAAAAAATACATGGGATTCACTTTAAAATTCATATCAGGCCCAGAGGCCTAAATTTTATTAGATAATCCACAAATGTATGTTTAAAACAATGACGGACAGACACATACCAAACACTAATAAAAACAAGCCAAGTCCACCTCTTGCAGATCCATGAATAAGGCCAAAATAGCAGTGGCATATGCCAATTGTGCAATAATAAATCTGGTGTTGAGGGTTATACCCTTCAGTCCACAAAACCTCTCAAGAATGAATAGCTTGTGTACCTATGGAGGCCAAGATATATAAACTGTCAATGCTCATGGAATAAAATGAGCATATCCCCAATGTCAGTCTGGTAGTTGGATCCAATGGTGATAAGGGTTACTGGTCACATATACACAAATGGTGCTGACAATGTCCTGATGGTTTTTGGACAACCCAAGAAGGGGAAAACTTTTCCAGTGGTCTAGAGGCGGTATGTCATACAGGAAGGTTGTTTACACACAATGTAGAGCCACTAAAGACACTCAGTGGCATATCCACTCCTGTATGGCCTCCCTTGCATTGTAGCATATGGCTGCAAGCAGAAAACTGATAGTCCTGATCCCCTAGGGACCATTTTTAATCCAAAGGTTTTATATAAAATATTACATAGTTCCCAAGTTCTTGGGGTATAAGGTATACTAATCAGATCCAGAAATGTGGCCAACTCCTTGATGGTGCAGCAATTAGTATTCCATTGCATACCAAGGTCAATAGGATCATCAGGATAAGACTGGCAAGGCTCAATCAAGTGCAGTCCTGCCACCATGTGAAAAGATACCTTTCTGTACTTGCTGAAAATGTTCTTAATCTTAAAAACCAAAAACAGCCAACACATCTAGAATTGATAAGCTGCAATATTTTCTTAATTAGGGGCATCATTTTCATTTAAAGGGGTTGTAAAAGTAACATTTTTCTTCCTAAATAGCTTCCTTTACCTTAGTGCAGTCCTCATTTACTTACCTCATCCTTCCATTTTTGCTTTTAAATGTCCTTATTTCTTCTGAAAAATCCTCACTTTTCTGTTCTTCTGTCTGTAACTCCACACGGTAATGCAAGGCTTTCTCCCTGGCGTGGAGTGTTGTGCTCGCCCCCTCCCTTGGGCTACTGGAGAGTCAGGACGCTCTCTACATTGCATATAGAGAAAGGAGCTGTGTGTTAGTGTGCATCCTGACTCTCCTGTAGTACAAGGGAGGGGGCAAGCATGACACTCCACACTAGGTAAAAAGCCTTGCTTTAACGTGTGAAGTTACAGACAGAAGAACAGGAAGTGAGAATTTCTCAGAAGAAATACGGACTTTAAAATAGGGCTGTGGAAATTAACTATTAATTCATTGATTAATCTTAAATTTTTTTGATCGATTACAATTCTTTTGATTGGTACTCACCTCTCCACCGGCTTCCGGGCTTTCAGGGAGTTCTGTCGGAGATTCGGTGATGTCACGGACACCGGCAGGGCTTGCCGTGTTCATCTGAAGGGCTCATTTGCTGTGCCTTCATATCTGCATGTCGATGGGACCTTATTATCTGCCACAGGCAAGAGCTGTTACACTTCCCTCTATCAACCTGGGATTGTACAGCCATCTACAGGAATACCCCACTTGTAAGTACACAATGGGGGTCATTTACTAAAGCTGGAAAGTGCAAAATCATGCTCACTTCTGTATATAAACCAATGAGCTTCTAACCCCAGCTTGTTCAATTAAGCTTTGGTAATAAAACCTGGAAGCTCATTGGTTTCTGTGCAGAAGTGAGCCTGAATTTGCACTTTTCAGCTTTAGTAAATAAACCCCATTGTGTACTTAAAAGTGGGGTATGCCTGTACTGGGAGTTGTGATAGTTCCCTTCACGGGACATTTACATGCCGACGGACTGATGTTAACCCCTCCTCATCTGGATTCAGCAGTGGCATCATTGTACACATTTTTATACCAGTATCATACTTAGCTACATGTTTTTATGACTGTATTTGCTACCGTTTGGTATTACTCGCACCATTTTTACAGTTTATGTAGCTACATTGATTTTATCTCCAGTGCAATATTTATTTTGTTACCTTGAAGACTATAAAAGTTTTAATGCTATTCCCATTTTGAGCGCCCCTATTGAGCGCTGTCTGTGTGTTTTTTTTTTTTGTATCCTGCTATCCATTTTTCCAGTGGTTGGTAGCTGCACTGGGAGTCAGCCTGCAAGGAGATCAGCTAAAAGTAGTTGGATCTGTATGTGCGTTACAATTAATCAAAATAAGTTGATTAATCAATTTAAAAAAATCGATTAATCGAACACAACATTTTTAATCAGTAACAGCCCTTATTTAAAAGCAAAATGGAAGGATGAGGTAAGTGAAGGAGGACTGTACTAAGGTAAAGGAAGCTATTTAGGAAAAAAATGTACCTTTACAACCCCTTTTAACCACTTAAGACCCGGACCAAAATGCTGCTAAAGGACCCAGCCCCTTTTTGAGATTGGGCACTGCGTCGCTTTAACTGACAATTGCGCGGTCGTGCGGCATGGCTCCCAAACAAAATTGGCGTCCTTTTTTCCCCACAAATAGAGCTTTCTTTTGGTGGTATTTGATCACCTCTGTGGTTTTTATTTGTTGCGCTATAAACAAAAATAGAGCGACAATTTTGAAAAAAATGCAATATTTTTCACATTTTGCTATAATAAATATCCACCAAAAATATATAAAAAATATTTTTTTCCCTCAGTTTAGGCCGATGCGTATTCTTCTACCTATTTTTGGTAAAAAAATCTCAATAAGTGTTTATCGGTTGGTTTGCGCAAAAATTATAGCGTTTACAAAATAGGGGATAGTTTTATTGCATTTTTATTAAATTTTTTTGTTTACTACTAATGGCGGTGATCAGCGATTTTTTTCATGACTGCGACATTGTAGCGGACACTTCGGACAATTTTGACACATTTTTGGGACAATTGTTATTTTCACAGCAAAAAATGCATTTAAATTGCATTGTTTATTGTGAAAATGACATTTGCAGTTTGGGAGTTAACCACAAGGGGGCGCTGTAGGGGTTATGTGTTCCCTAATGTGTGTTTATAACTGTAGGGGGGTGTGGCTGTAGGTGTGACATCATCGATTGTGATTCCCTGTATAAGGGATCACACGATCGATGTCGCCGCCACAGTGAAGAACGGGGAAGCCGTGTTTACACACGGCTCTCCCCGTTCTTCAGCTCCGGGGACCGATCGCCGCACTCGAGCAGTGATTGGGTCCGTGAGTCCCATGGTCCCGGAGCTTCGGACCCACGGCTGGGTACCAGCACAGGACGTATCTGTACGTACATGTGCCCTGCCGTGCCATTCTGCCAACGTATATGTGCAGGAGGCGGTCCTTAAGTGGTTAATTATTACATTTGTATCTTTAGTACCTGGTTAAGTAATTGGCAACTTTTAAAAATAGGAATGCAACTTCAAAAGGTTATTGGTTATTCTACCTACAACTTCTTTCAAATCCTTATTCCTCAGGCTGTATATAATTGGATTTATCAATGGGGTGACCACAGTGTACAGCAATGACATAAATTTGGTAATTTTCAATAATTGTCCTCTTCTAGGTACCAAATACACAAAAAGTAAGGTACCATAAAACATTGAAACAACTATCAGGTGGGAGCTGCATGTTGAGAACACCTTCTGTCTTCCTGTAATAGAGGGGATTTTAAAAATAGTGACTATAATATAAACATACGATACAATGATGATAATAACTGGGGTGCAAGCAAAAACTACACTTGTTAACGTTGATTGTAGCTGAACAATGGTTGTATCAAAGCAGGAGAGTTTAAGAATTGGGTCAAGATCACAGAAAAAATGATCGATAATATTAGGACTACAGAACTGTAAGTTTGATATCTCTATAGTATAAATCAATCCAACAAGAAAACCTAAAATCCAACTTATTATAACTGTTACACAGCAAAACCAATGACTCATTATCAAAGTATAATGTAATGGTTTACAGATGGCCACATATCTGTCGTAAGACATCACCGTCAGCAGAAGGCACTCTGAGGTTTCTGAGACAGCAAAGAAATAAAACTGGGTGATACAATTAGAAATTAAAATGATGGCATTGTTTTCCTCCAACATAGAATGAAGCATATTAGGAAGAACATCAGTTGCTAAGAGAATATCCGTTAAAGAAAGTTGAGAGAGGAAGAAGTACATGGGAGAATGGAGGGATTTGCTGTAGGACACCAGTGTGATGATCAGGAGGTTTCCACAAATTGTCACACAATATATCAGAAGAAATAAAAAGAATAAAAAAAATGTTAGAGCTTGTGGGGTCTGAAACCCTAGGAGGCGGATCACTGTAATTATGGTCATATTTTTCTCATTCATTTTTAAAACATAGAATGTTTGCTGTTTCTTGATTCAGGCATTAAAAATCTTTGAGCTGAAATTTAGTTTAGAGTGTAGAAGGGGAAAAAAATAAATTAGGTGAAAATAGAGGAGCAAAGGAAAGAAGGGAACAAATGATTAAAATAATATCCAAAAATTTTCAGCAACATTAGCAATAAATACAGTCCACAATTAACAATAAACTGAGCACAATACAGAATTTAAAATGCAGTCAAGTGGTAAATTATCATTACAATTATTATTATTATACACGATTTACATAGTGCCAACAGTTTACGCATCGCTTTACAATGTAGAGGGGAGTGAGTGAGTGAGTGAGTGACTTGTATAGCGCTGCACATGCAAACTAAATCGACTCAAGGCGCTTCCATCCGGCGTTGTCCTAATCATTCAGAAGAGGAGGGTCTTAAGCTTCTTCCTGAAGGCCCGATGGTTTTCTTCCATGCGGATGTCCGTTGGTAGAGCGTTCCATAGCCGTGGTCCTTGGACTGCAAATCTTCGTTCTCCCTTTGATTTGTAGTTGTATTTGGGGATATCGAGGAGGTGTTGGTTAGATGATGGGAGAGTGCGATGAGTGGTGTAGTGATTTATTTTCTTGCATAGGTATTGAGGAGCCTTAGCTTGTGTGCATTTGTGGGTGAGGAAGAGGGTCTTGAATGTAATCCGGTCCTTTACTGTTAGCCATTAAAGGGCCCTCATGGATGGGGTGATAGATTCCCAGGGTTTCTTTCCTGTTACCAACCTGGCTGCTGTGTTCTGAACGACTTGTAGGCGTGAGATCTGGTATTTTGGTAGACCTAAGTAGAGGGAGTTTGTGTAGTCGAGTCGAGAATTGATGATTGTTCCGACTACTACCACTGTGTCCTCTTCCGGGATGAAAGGGATGAGTCTGCGCAGTAGGCGGAGAAGGTGGTGGGATCCGCTGACTACTGATCCTATTTGCGCATCCATCGAAAACTCTGTGTCAAAGGTTACTCCGAGGCTTCTGACCTTGGTACTTGGGGTGATGATCTGTCCAAGGATGGTGGGTGGTGTCCATGATGTCCTAGATTTAGTCTTTAGGTTTGCGTGGAGGAGAAGTAGTTCTGATTTTGGTCCATTGAGTTTAAGGGAGCTCTCAGTCATCCATTTGTCGATCGATGCCAGGCATTTTTCAAATCCGTGATATCGGTTATCTTTTTTGGTGATCCGAAAATAGAGTTGAGTGTCATCTGCGTAGGAGTGATAGCACAAATCTTGCTCACTGATGATTTTGAGGAGTGGCCGGAGGTAGATGTTGAAGAGTACAGGTGAAAGGAATGATCCTTGAGGGACTCCGCTGGAAGCGGTGCGCGTTTCCGAGGTGAAGACTCCTAGTTTCACTATTTGGGACCGATTTCCTAGGAAGGAAGTGAACCATGGTAGATCTGCATCTGTAACTCTGGCTACTTCTTTACACAATTACAGTACAGTTCAATACAAATGGTACAGGAGGGCCCTGCTCGTAGAGTTTACATTCTAAAGTGAGGGAGTGATGGTACAAAAAGTAATAGCTGCAGAGAATGATTTGATGGATATTTTAATGGACCTTGCCAAGACATGCATCAACCACAGGGCGACTAAAGACTGTGGATGCAACAATTTTATTGTACCAATGTCCCGATAGTATGGAAATGGAAATTAATCTAAGCTAATGAAATGGACTTTTGATGGTACAAGTCAGGGGTCTCCAAACTACGGCCCTCCAGTTGTTCAAGAACTACAATTCCCATCATGCCTCGTCATGTCTGTGAATGCAAGAGTTTTACAATGCCTCATGGGATGTGTAGTTTTGCAACAGCTGGAGGGCCGTAGTTTGGAGATCCCTGGTACAAGTAATCAATGTAAAAATCTATAAATATTTATTTGTAAAAAAAAAAAAAAAATACATATGGAACAATATATGTACACAAACTTGTAAGACAGTATAGTATCAGCATATAGCCCCAGTAGGTATTAAAGTAGTATTTCAAAAAATTGTATATTGATACAAGTATACTCATGGCATGAGGACACCTAGACATCAAAGAGTACATATAAATTTGATATTCTTGAGACTGTGTTCAATATGTGAAGTAGTAGATCTTGCTTTTACTCGACATGTTTAGAATAAAATACGCTTCATCAGGAGCATACAAGTCTAATAAAAGACATACATAAACAAAAACAACATCAAAGGATGATCGGACATACTGGGGCAGGGGGTTCCAGATGATGGGAGAAGCTCTGGAGAAGTCCTGAAGGCAAGCATGGGAGGAGGTAACAAGGGAGCTAGAGAGCAGGAAGTCCTGGGAGGAGTGGAGGGGACAATTTGGGTGATATCTGCAGATAAGGTTGGTGATGTAGATGGGGCGATGTTGTGAATGGCCTTGAATGTTGTGGTTAGCATTTTTAATTTTACACAGTGGGGTAGGGGAAGCCAGTGAAGGGATTGGCAGAGAGGAGCAGCAGTCATGGATCGGTTAGTGAGGTATATTAGTCTAGCAGCAGCATTCATAATAGACTGAAGGGGGAGTAGCCTGTGTATGGGTAGGTCATTAAGGGGAGAGTTGCAGTAGTCAAGGCGGGAAATAACCAAGGAGTGAATACGTTGCTTTGTGGTGTCGTTAGTCAGGAAGGGTCAAATTATGGAGATGTTGAGGAGGTTAAGACGGCAGGATTTAGCCAATGATTGGATATGAAGACTGGAGGAGAGATCAGAGTCAAGGATTACACTCAGCACCCTGGCATGTGTGGAGGGACCAATGGTTGTGTTGTTGATAATAATGGTGAAGTCGTGGGGGGGGGGGGGGGGGGCGTGAAGAAGGAAATATAACAAGCTCAGTTTTAGAAAGATTGAGTTTGAGGAAGTGGTGTGACATCCTTACCGATATGTCATTCAGTAAGTTTAAGATCTGTGAGGAGATCGATGGGGTGAGTTGAGGAGTGGAGAGATAGATCTGAGTGTCGTCGCATAGAGGTAATATTAGTAATTCATTGGTAAATTAATGGAGCAAAATAATAAAAGTAAATTAATGATTAATAATATTAACAAAAATTTGGATTTTTGGAGAATGTTGGAAATTGGATTTTAAAGACATTGTACTAGTAGTTTGGTGTCCCACTGTCTTCCCTCTTTGATGTAGGGTGGATTCTGTGTTGTAATAATTAAGTAATGCTTACTTCTCTGGAAAAAAATATTTAGACAGTACAAAGAGAAGCAGTGCTTTACAAAATACTGATTTTCTTAGATCCATTTCTACTGGAGAAAACCAGTGATAACATTTTAGCATTTAAGGAATGTTGATAAAAGGAAAAAAAAAACCTAAGTAGATTAAGGTTTGGTAGGAAATAGACTTATGTTTGCTAGGTAGTTGAAATCTGCAAAACATCTTTCAAATTATAGAAAAAAAAATGTGATTGTTTAACATGTAAATCATTCAATTGCAACATTTTTAACAATCTCAAAAATATCTTCAAAAACCCATAAATGTGTTATTTTAGATAATAATAACAATAACATTCAGCTAGGCCTGTAAATGTTTTGTGTTCTCCGAGTATTGCGTTTTTTATAGTAAAGCAGAGTAATTTATGAGAGCTATGGGGAGTATGAAACGCTTATTGATATTGTCATGGGATCTATAATAATAGATATATGGGTAAATCATTTTTTCATTTTTTTTTTTTTTTCGTTCAGCAGGTGACTTCTTAACTATTTATTGGTGCATGAAGATGAACATATATTGATTTTTATTTACCTACTTTTTACAAATGTAATATTATTTCAGAATGTATACCTTCTGGATTACTCACTCCTATTTTATTAGTTTGTCAGCTCTTGCAAATATGTGTTATTTCTTTTAGACTTAAAAGGGTTGTAAAGATTTGTTTTTCATTTTCTAAATAGGTTCCTTTAAGCTAGTGCATTGTTGGTTCACTTACCTTTTCTTTCGATTTCCCTTCTAAATGTTTTTTTTCTTAGTTTTCTTTGTCTGAATTTCTCACTTCCTGTTCCTTCTCAGTAAGTGAACCAACAATCTACTAGCTTAAAGGAACCTATTTAGAAAATAAAAATTAACCTTTACAACCCCTTTAAGCCTCTTACACATGATACGATTGTCGGCCAACCAACCATCTGATTTTTGTCCAAACGGCATGTGCCAGGATTTTGTATTGCATACTAATGGTACACAATTGTCGTGCCACCAACACGTGATGTACTGTGAGGGATTTTAGTCCTTGAGTGCCACCCTTTGGGCCCGTTCTGATAATTTCATGTTTGGTTTTGTAATGCGAGGCTTTCTTCCTGGTGTGGAGAAAGCCTCTTGAGGGGGCAAGCAGTATTGTCACAGACGCTCACTAACACACAGCTCCTTTCTCTATCTGCAAAGTAGAGAGTGTCCTGACCTGCCTGCTCGCCCCCTCGCCCCTCAAGAGACTTTCTCCACACCAGGAAGAAAGCCTTGCATTACTGTGTGGACTTACAGACAGAAGAACAGAAAGTGAGGATTTCTCAGAAGAAATACGGTCATTTAAAAGCAAAATGGAAGGATGAGGTAAGTGAAGGAGGACTGCACTATGGTAAAGGAAGCTATTTAGGGATTTTTTTTTCCCTTTGCCATACCTTTAATGTGTGGCTACTCTAGCTTGCTCATTGTGCAATTTTATTTATTTCAAGTTGGAAAAAGTGTGAAATTGCATTAGCCACTTTCGTACCGCCCGTCATTGTTTTACGTTGCTACTTTGACAAGGACTATCGTTGTTATGGCAGAGGCTAGCTGCCATAACCCCGATAACCTCTTCAAGAGCGGGTGGTCCGTTTTTCAATAAAAGTGGTCTCTGCAGCAGATTTGCCACAAGATCACTTTTCTCAGCGGCGGGAGAAAGCCCTCCCTCCCGTTGCGCTCCAGTTCCCTCCGCAGCTTACCGGAGCCATTGGAAGCGGCGGAGGCGATCGGGTTGTTCTCCCTCTGTGGTATGTTCCTTAAGTGGTTAAACAGCACCAAAGTCTTACCACCAATATAACATAATAATATAAGTATATACTGGAGTATAAGCCGACCCGAATATAAGCCGAGGCACCTAATTTTACCATAAAAATGGGAAAATGTATTGACTTGTGTAAAAGCCTAGGGTGTCCATCTGCATGCCTCACTGTGCCTCAATTTGCCTCACTGTGTCCATGTGCATGCCTCACTGTGTCCATGCCTCACTGTGCCCATGACTAGACTGATGTTTAACATGGGAGTATATGGAAGGGGTGCCCGGCTTTGAAAAATCGGTGCTACCCAGCCGTAGGTCCCCCAGACAACAACTTTGCACACTTGTAGAAGATAAATGGGGCTATATGTGTACCAATGGCCGGTCCCCAAAGTCTGAGAGATCAGGCGCAAAAAGGTGACTCGAGTATAAGCCTAGAGTGTCCATCTGCATGCCTCAAGGTGACTTGAGTATAAGCCAAGGGGGGCATTTTCAGCACAAATAAATGTGCTGAAAAACTCGGCTTATACTCAAGTATATATGGTACATGGAATTAAAAATCAAAATAGCAACTAAAATGATGTGTGTAATCAGGCTGATAAAACCTCATAACACGGCATAATACATAATGCACTTTTAATGGATCAAGCCAAAAAAGCAGTAACAAACGATTGTATAGAAAGATATTAGACAACTTTATTAATCACATTCAATATAAAAAATACACATAATGAAAAAAGGATTATTTTATAAAAACAAAAATGCATTGTTGTACATTGTAGTGCATAGCATTCATCGCAATTTCCAAAGTATAGAGGTATGAACCAAATGCTGTACAATTGCTTTTCAATGCTCTTCATGAAACAACGTTTACTTCATCAGGAGAAAACACAGTTTTCCAACTAATAACCCATATCTGCAAGGAAATTGTGAAATTAAAGCACAATAGGGGCTTGCTTGTGCTTTTATGATGACCCAATCCGCTCTTGCTGATATATTTTATTTATCGCTCTGGAGTCTGATCTTATTACTTGTGTATTCTGTTTTCCTGATTTTTATTGTGCACTCCTAGTAATCCACTCACTTGAAGTAACACAATATATTCTGTGGGTCTAATATAATATCCCCTGAATTCACTGATATTTTCTGGATTATTGACTTATATCTTGTTTTTTGCCAATTTATACCTTAGGTGTGCCATTATCAATGTAATGCTGTCAACTTAGCTCCCTATTGGTGACCGGGTTCACCCCCCAATCTCTTGGGCAATACTGCCCTGCAAACTGCCCTGATCGGCATTCAGTCATACACACTTAGGCCCAGATTCACAAAGCACTTACGCTGACGTAAGTGCAAATGTGCGCCGGTAAGTGCGCCAGACCCACAAACCAAACCAACATACGCCTAAAAACTGGCCACCCTACGCCGACGTAGCTTGCATACCCCGGCGTAGCGTGGGCGCACTTTTCGTCTGGACACATGGTGCTGTTCCCATTGATTAGGCATTAAAACATGCTAATGAGGTAAATAAGGTGATTCACGAACGTACGTGCGACCGACGCATGCTACGCGAGGTGCGCGTAAGTTGTACATCCGGCGTAAAGTTATTCCCCATAGATGAGATGCAACCCAGCAATAGACATGCAAAGGTCTGCACCAGGGAACACAAGCTGGCGTATTGCGTTGGACGTGTGTCTGGCTGGGCGTACGTTAAGTTCATGGCATACGTGGTGATCGGCATAGCTTAGGCATTTGTGTTAGCGTGGTTGTGAGCATGCGCATAAGGGTGCTGTTTCATGCGTCCACGTAACGGCAACGTCACGGCGTATGTGCAGTTCGTGATACGCCGGGCGTAAAACACTGCACCATGCTCTGATCATCATTTGCATGGGTTCACGCCCACTTCCACCTACGCCGTCCTGCGTCTTCAAAAAATACGCCACGCTGACGCAGTGTTGGGAGTAATAACTTGCTCTCTGCGCTACGTTGGCGTGGCATACGGCGTTTGCGCTATGGCGGCGTAATGTGCGCTCACTCTCTGTGAATCTGCTTATTACTTTTTTGTGAGGGAATATCTTGTTTTGATTTTACAGTTGAAGACTTGCTAAGATATACAAGCTGGTTTTCATATGTTTTTCTATACACACACCTCATATTTGCTGAGTAAGTAAGGCTCTTTTTTTTTTCTAACAATGTGTGCTTTAATTACATGATCTCCTTGCAGATGTGGGTTATTAACTGGAAAATTGATTTTTCTCCTGATGAAGCGAACCTTGTTTCATGAAACAAATTGAAAAGCAATCCTAAAGCATTTGGTTCTTACCTCTATATATGTATGCCCACTGAACACAAAGTCAATTGTTGTTAAGGAGCGGGGCCTGGAAGCCAGACACCACTGACAATTGAAAAGAAGAAAAATTCCGGGGAAAAAAGGCTTTGGGTTTAGCATGGATTTTAAGGGCAACTCGACACCAGAAATGAAAAAAAAATGCCTGGGGTCCCCCTGAAATCCATACCAGACCCGTATTTGAGCACTCAGCCTGACAGGTCAGGAAAAGGGAGGATGAGTGAGCGCCCCCCTCCTGGACCATACCTGGCCATATTCCTTCTACATTGAGGTATAGGAGCTTTGGGGCAGGGCTGGACGGCTCTGCTTTCCCACCCCAAAGCATCTTGTCCCCATGTTGATGGGAAAAAGGGCCTCTTTTCCACAACCCTGGGCTGTGATTGAGGGGGTCTGCAGGCAAGGGGCTTATCGGGATCAGGAAAGCGCCTTTTAACAAGGGAGCTCCCAGATCCCACCCCCTCATGTGAATGAGTATGGGGTACATTGTAACCCTACCCATTCAACAAAAAAAGTCTTAAAAAAGATGAAAGGGACGTTTTTTGACAAGTCTTTTATTAACTACTTTAGGACCGGAAGGATTTGACCCTTTAATGACCAGGCCATTTTTAGCGATATGGCACTTTGTTGCTTTAACTGACAATTGCGCGGGCATGCAATGCTGTACCCAAACAAAGCAAGTTTTTTTTTTTTTTTACCCACAAATAGAGTTTTCTTTTGGTGGTATTTGATCACCTATGCAACCATTTTTTTGCACTATAAACAAACATAGAGAGCGACAATTTTGAGAATGATTATTTTTTTTTACTTTTTGTTATAATACATATAGCAAACAAATAAAAATAAAAAATAATATATATATATATATACCGTATTTATCAGCGTATATCGCACACTTTTTTGCCCTGAAAATCAGGGCAAAATCGTGGGTGCGCGATATACGCCGATACCCGCTTTCCCGCGCCGAGTTTTGAATACTGCGCGGACATATACCGAGCGCCGTACACTCGGGTATATTCGGCCAGTCTCGGCTTCTTCCGCGGTCACGTCCTGGACGTACAGGACGTGAGCGCGACAGTTGCCGAGCCTGCCCGAGTGTACTGCGCTCGGTATATGCTGGCGCGGTATTCAAAACTTGGCGCAAGAAACGAGCGGGGAGGATGCGAGGACGACGCAGAAGGACGCCGCACCCGCCGAAGAGGATACCGGACCCGCCGAAGAGGACACCGGACCCGCCGAAGAGGACACCGGACCTGCCGCAGAAGGACAACCGAAGCCGCAGAAGGACAACCGCAGCCGCAGAAGGACGCCAGACCCGACGAGGCCGCCGATGGACGCCGCGCAAGACACCAAAACTGTGAGTACAAAAATAACAAAAATTACTTTCTTTCTCGTACATCACGGGACACAGAGCGGCATATTCATTACTATGTGGGTTATATGGAGTACCTTCAGGTGTGGACACTGGCAATCTCAAACAGGAAGTCCCCTCCCTATATAACCCCCTCCCCTAGAGGGAGTCCCTCAGTTTTTTCGCCAGTGTCTTAGGTGTTGGTCACGGAATAGCTTTGCTCCACATCCTTGGGATTAAGGGCGGGCTAACCGGATCTGTCCAAGGAGCCTCAGTGCCAAAGTGGACAGTACCCGGGCCCCAAGCCGTGGGGTTTTGCCTATAATGCTCCTCTTTGGAGGGCTGGACCCTGGGCCCAGGACTTGGAGTTTGTAAAAACCATAAGTTCCTGTTTGCCAGGGTGCTATATAGGTCCAGGACAGTGGGTACCTTCATAGGACCCCAGGGCCTGAAGGTCTACTACGCTACCCACGGAGATGGGAGAAGATTGGATCAGTTTGCTGGACAAACATCCTGCAGCATGGAGCAGGTAAGGGGGAGCCTGCGGGACTTGGTTCGACAGCAGGCTCTCCGGGGTAACCTAAAAGGGGGGATAGCCTAAGTATGCTCTGCATGGGCAACCTTGTTCACTATGTCTAAAGAGAGACAGGATGACACCTTTTCCCCCCCATCACTAGGTCCCCCTGTCTAAATATGTGTGCTAGCTAAACCTGCTGTTTCTTCCTAGGGCTAGTAAGGATCCCTAGGGGCCTTTGGAGAGTCCTACCTGGCCGGGGGTTTGAATCTGCCGCCTGTTTCTGCGTTCCTGGATCTCCAGCAGCGCGGCTCCTCCATGTTCCTCCTGTTTCCGGCATACGCGCGCGCGCGCGCGTGCGCGCGCACGTCTTATGGACGTTTTTCGCGCCGTTCACACAGGAGGGCGGGGGGGGGGCGTGCCTGCGGCGTCATACAGGGGCGCGCCTGTGTGCTGTTATAGACAGCAGGCATTGTCAGTGCTCAGTCTGAGGCTGATTTTCAGAGGAGAGGACGCAGAGCGGCAGAACAGTGACTCCCGGTGGCGGAAGAGGGGTAGTACATGTGGACTTTGTTCCAATACCTTTTTGTTAAGCCAAGAAATCCCCCTTTTTTGCAGCAGGTTTGGAGGCTGGCAAACTTAGTTTGGGGTCACTGTATGTTGTCAAAAGAAAATATATAATATATTTAAAAAAAAAAAAAAAAAAAAAGAAAAAGAACATACGGGATCCCATCAGTTTTTGGGCATTAGTGGTCTATTGTCCCCTAAACTCTGATTTTTGTACTCCTGCCCACTACAGTCTGTTGTGTGGGCGGAGTCCCTCGATTTTGTATTATGGCTTCCAAGGGTTCGGGGTCAAAGGGTACAAAAAAGACCAAAAAAACAAAAGGGTTCCCTTTCTGATTCTGATATGCCGATACTTTCCCCGCAACTTATTAATTTAAGAAGCGCCTTGGATGAGCCATTAGGGGGATCTGGTGCGGAGGCTGGCCCAGATCAGCCCAGCCCTGTGTTCATCACAGAGGAGATGCTAGCCGTATCCCTAGGGGGGCTAGAAGAGAGAATAGCAACATTGATCGCTAGAGCTATTCCTGGTAAGAAACGGGTTAGATCCCCATCACCAGGAGGTGTATCCTCAGATGCTGAGATTCTCTCTCCAGAGGAATTGGAATCACAGGAGGATCAACTAGACCTGAACCAAGAGGGTTCAGGGATTGAGGGATCTGCCTCTGAGGAACCATTTTCAGACTCCCAGACAGAAAGACTGTGGGTACAGTCTTTGACGGACATGGTCCGCTCGACATTTAGTTTACCATTGCCAGAGCCTCAGGTTCCTCCGGTATCCTCTCTGGGCTCTTTGAAAGCTCCGTTAAACAACACAGTTTTTCCGGTCCATCCTCTCTTGGAGGAATTGATCTTTCGGGATTGGGTACGGCCGGACAGGATTTTTCTGCCACCGAAAAGGTTTGCGGTCATTTACCCCATGGAGGAAAAGTTCTCCAAGAGGTGGAGGCTCCCAGTAGTGGATGCAGCCATCTCATGTGTGAATAAATCACTAACTTGCCCGGTGGAAAACATACACATGTTTAAAGATCCAGTTGATAAAAGATTAGAGACACTTTTAAAAGCATCCTTTGCTACGGCAGGAGCAGTGGTGCAGCCAGCGGTGGCTGCAATTGGAGTTTGTCAGGCATTAAAAGACCAGACAAAGGAAATGTTAAGGGACATGCCTACCCAACAAGCAGAAGAGTTTTCTGACATTCCCAGAGCTCTGTGTTTTGCGGTAGATGCTATAAAAGATTCCATCCAGCAGGCCTCTCGTTTATCACTATGTTTGGTGCACATGAGAAGGCTCTTATGGTTGAAGAACTGGGCGGCGGAGCCCCCATGCAAAAAGCTTCTGGCAGGGTTTCCCTTCCATGGAGGACGACTCTTCGGAGAGGATCTGGATAAATATATTCAGACTATTTCAAATGGCAAAAGTACCCTTTTACCGGTCAAAAAGACATTCCGGGCTCCTACATTTAAAAGGCAGCTCTTTCCTGTCTCGGGGCCCTCAAATTCCAGGCAGTATCGACGGCCGCCTGCACGATCCAACGTTAACAGTAGATCGCAGGGACAGACCCCTGGGGGTAAGAGGCCGTGGTATCGCAAGCCGTCAAAGACAGCCCCTAAGTCTGCCTTATGAAGGGGCGCCCCCACTCTTGCGGGTGGGGGGAAGGCTTCGTTTCTTCGCAGAAGTTTGGGAAGCCAAGATCCCCGACAAATGGGTCCGGGCATCTGTAACCACAGGTTACAGACTGGAATTTCTAAGGTATCCTCCGCCTCATTTTCAAGAATCAAGGCTACCAAGGGATCCAGCGAGGAAGGCCTCAATGCTGGCAGCTTTGGATCACCTGCTTTGCCAGGACGTAATTATAGAAGTGCCAGCCCAAGAGCAAGGCCTAGGTTTCTATTCCAACCTCTTTGTCATACCAAAGCCCAACGGCGATGTCAGGCCAATCTTGGACCTAAAGAGGTTAAACGGTTACCTAAGGGTTCGTTCCTTCCGGATGGAATCCATCCGGTCAGCAGCCGCCGTGCTTCAGAAGGACGATTTTCTGGCCTCCATAGACATAAAGGATGCTTACCTTCATGTACCAATCTTTCAGTCGCATCAAAGGTTTTTACGCTTCGCGGTGGGGCAGCGACACTTCCAATTCAGGGCGCTCCCCTTCGGGCTGGCCACGGCCCCCCGGGTATTCACGAAGATCCTAGCCCCAATTCTGGCCAATTTAAGGATCCAAGGGGTCACAGTCCTAGCATACTTGGACGACCTTTTAATCATAGATCACTCACGGCCGGGTCTGCAAAAGGCAGTAAACCTCACGGTTCAGTACCTCGAAGAATTCGGCTGGGTCCTGAACCGGGGAAAGTCAGCGTTCCAGCCTACAAAGCAGTTGGAATACCTCGGCATGAGGTTAGACACAGAACATCAAAAGGTGTTCCTGCCCCTTGTAAAGATCAAAGCTATCAAGGGGTTGGTTCAGTTGGTTCTAAACAAGAAAAGTCCAACTATTCGCCTGTGTATGCGATTACTAGGCAAGCTAGTGGCCACATTCGAGGCAGTACCATACGCCCAGATCCACACTCGCGTCCTACAGGCAGCCATTCTAGCAGCCTGGGGCAAGAGGGCACATGCCTTAGAGTCCCCTTTGACGCTATCATCAAGGGTCCGACAAAGCCTGGCCTGGTGGTTGAACCCTCAGAATCTTCTAAAGGGAAAATCCTTCAGCCCTGTTGTCTGGAAGGTAGTTACCACAGACGCCAGCCTGGCAGGCTGGGGGGCGGTCTTCGAGGGGTTCTCCCGCCAGGGAACTTGGGTGAAAGCAGAGAGGCAGCTCCCCATCAATATCTTGGAAATCAGAGCTGCCCGCCTAGCCCTTCTGGCTTGGACCTCCAGATTAAAGGGGTTCCCGGTGAGAATCCAGTCAGACAATGCCACGGCGGTGGCATACATAAACCACCAAGGGGGAACCAGGAGCCAGGCCGCTCAGAGGGAGGTGAACTTGATTTTTCAATGGGCAGAGGTTCATGTACCCTGCATTTCGGCGATATTCATTCCCGGAGTGGACAACCTGCAGGCAGACTTCTTAAGTCGCCAGAGTCTGTTGCCAGGGGAGTGGTCTCTGCATCCCCAGGTCTTTCAGACAATCTGCCAGAGGTGGGGAATGCCGGACGTAGATATAATGGCATCCAGGTTCAACAAGAAACTAGACAGGTTCGTGTCGCGAGCGAGGGATCCTATGGCCTGCGGAACCGACGCGTTGGTTTGCCCTTGGCATCAATTCAGACTTCTATATGCATTCCCTCCACTACAGTTACTCCCGCGCCTGTTGCGCAAGATCAGAGTGGAGAACAAGCCAGTCATTCTAGTAGCTCCGGCTTGGCCCCGGAGGACTTGGTACTCACTAGTCCTGAAGATGGCAGTGGGAGACCCTTGGACTCTCCCTCTACAACCAGACCTACTCTCACAAGGCCCGATCCTCCACCCTACATTACAGCGTCTAAATTTGACGGCCTGGAGGCTGAATCCCTGATTCTCAGGGATAGAGGCCTGTCTAGGCAGGTAATTCCTACCCTGATTAGGGCTAGGAAGCCGGTCTCCAGGGTGATTTATTACAGGGTGTGGAGGAACTACGTAGGCTGGTGTGAATCCAAAAGATGGAATTCCCGCAAATATACTATTGATAGGGTGTTAAGTTTTCTCCAGCTAGGAGTGGATAAAGGCCTGGCACTAAGCACAATCAAGGGACAGATCTCAGCTCTGTCAGTGTGGTTTTCAGAGGCCGCTGGCCACCCACTCGCTGGTAAAGACCTTCTTACAGGGGGTCTTGCGTATTAATCCTCCTGTCAAGTCACCAATTTGTCCATGGGACTTAAATCTTGTCCTGTCCACTCTACAGAAACAGCCTTTTGAGCCGTTGGCTGAGATTCCTTTACTCTTACTGACAAGAAAGTTGGTTTTCTTGGTCGCCATAGTTTCGGCCAGGAGAGTGTCAGAATTAGCAGCCTTATCGTGTAAGGAACCATATCTCGTTCTGCATAAGGACAGGGCAGTTCTCCGGCCCCATCCTTCCTTTCTACCAAAGGTTATATCCAAATTTCACTTGAACCAGGATTTGGTACTTCCATCCTTCTTTCCAAAACCTACATCTAGAAAGGAGGGGTTGCTGCATACCTTGGATATTGTCCGGGCCATGAAGGCCTATCTTAAAGCTACAGAAAAGATCCGGAAAACAGATGTGTTATTCGTTCTACCAGATGGCCCCAAGAAGGGGCAGGCAGCTGCAAAATCCACCATCTCGAGATGGATTAGACAATTAATCATTCAAGCCTACGGGTTGAAGAGGTTGCCTCCTCCGTTGTCGGTAAAGGCCCATTCTACCAGGGCCATGGGCGCCTCTTGGGCAGCACACCATCAGATCTCTATGGCTCAGATATGCAAGGCGGCAACGTGGTCATCAGTCCACACGTTTACAAGGTTTTATCAACTAGACGTGAGAAGAAATGCGGATGCTGCCTTTGGTCAGGCAGTACTACAGGCTGCAGTTTGAAATCCTCGGGATCAGAAACGCCCTTGGTTATAAAAAAATAAAAAATAAAAAAAGTTTTTTCTTGACTAAGTTGGAATTATTATTATGATTTGAGTTTATCTCTAAATTGAATCCTTCTTTGGAAGATGTCTCCCTCCCCTCATTAAAGCATTGCTTTCGGACATCCCATATAGTAATGAATATGCCGCTCTGTGTCCCGTGATGTACGAGAAAGAAAAAGGGATTTTTAAATACAGCTTACCTGTAAAATCCTTTTCTTGGAGTACATCACGGGACACAGAGCTCCCACCCCTCTTTTGGGTGACCATTTTGGGAGGCATACTGCTTGCTACAAAACTGAGGGACTCCCTCTAGGGGAGGGGGTTATATAGGGAGGGGACTTCCTGTTTGAGATTGCCAGTGTCCACACCTGAAGGTACTTCATATAACCCACATAGTAATGAATATGCCGCTCTGTGTCCCGTGATGTACTCCAAGAAAAGGATTTTACAGGTAAGCTGTATTTAAAAATCCCTTTTTTTTTTCACAGGATTGGGGGTCACTTTAGGGGTGCGCGGTATACGCGGGAGCGCGTTATACCGCGATAAATACGGTATATCTTTATCAGTTTAGACTGCTTTATACATATTTTGGAAAAAACAATTACAATAATGATTGGTTTTGCAAACGTTATCGTGTCTAGAAACCATGGGATAGATTTAGGGACTTGTTTTTATTATTGTTTCTATTGGTTTTGGTGCCGCTCTGTGATTTTTAGCAGGACTGTGACATTGCGGTGGACAAATATGACCCCAAATTATACTTTTTCACGTCCTTCATTATCACATGGACTGCATTTTTTTTTTACATTGCTGGATCACATGGTCAACAGGTCCACTTGACTACACTTGTGGTCCAGGAAGTATAGATTTCATCAACATCTCACTAGGTTACTCTGCTGGCAACTGGAAAAGATGCAAGACAGGGCTCATCGCTGGAACTTGTTCTGATACCCCATATTCTACAGTTGGTGGAAATGGTGCAGAGCTATCGGTTCCACCTTTTCCTTTTCAGCCATCTCCTCTTCAATGTCCTATTCTGCTGAGTCATCACTTTAAATACTAGCCCCCTTTAAGCAGGCTATGCAATGACTCAAGCTAAAAGATGTTGTGCAGTTCTACAGCTTGTTTTCTTAGGGAATGGGAGCCATACAGGGGCAGTGGCAGGCTCGGAACTGGTTAAATCTATTACAGCTTAAGCTAAGATTGGTGGTATGTGACAATGGCCCCAACCTTCTTTGCACCCTCCGGCAGGAAATGTTAACACAATCGCCATGCCTGTCATGTACCCAATCTAGTGGCGCAGTGGTTCCTGGAAATGTACTCTGGGTTACATGATCATTTGAGGCAAAGCAAAAAAAATTGTAGCCATTTTAAGGTGGTCCTATCAAGCCTATTTAGCTTTCCTATCCAGTGTTTCAGCAGTGAATCCAACCTACCCACAAAACATCTGATCTATGACCTGCCCACCAGGTGAAACTCAAATTTCTTTTCATGCAGCCAATGAATATGGCATGAAAAAAGGCTGAGGGGAGCTGGGCTTTTTCCCCCCAAACCAGTGACTGCTGATACAGGATTCTTGCCATTTGAGGAAGTGGCAAGAATGGTCATGACAATGCATGTATCAGTAACACTGTACCAGTTGTGTTCCTGCTAGAGCACATGCTGAATGGAATTATAGACAGGGAACTTTAGGCAGGTCAGCTGGAGGAAGTTCAGGATTTTCTTTCAGGGCTGTTCAATGAAGACACTTTCCAGGTGAAAAAGCACAGGCATAGAAGGAGGAGTATGGTTTCTGCGGGGGCATTGAGGCCAAATATAACATTGGACAGTGGTGGATTTCATACCTTTCAAACCCCAGGAATAGTACGTGGCTAGGGGAAGGAAGCTCAGAACAATGTTGTCCTCAGAGATCCTGAGGACACAAGTTTCTCTGCCTCCAGTAATTTGTAGTGCATGGGATCCTGAAACATGACCCTAGCATTTGTGGCAACAAGGAGAGTGACTATTACTGCTTGTCACCCTATCTTTAATCCACATTAAAACATTGAAGTGCTTATCCTGTCTTCACAGAAGGAGCCAAGGATGAAACTTCTGGAAAATATGGAACATGCATCATGTTTTATCCAGAGCCAGGCAGGTTATTGAGTCATGGGCAAGTTGTCGGTGAGCCTCCTGTCAATGGAAGTGGAGTTGTGAAGGAGGCTACCTGAGTGATGCTGTAAATTGAAAAAAAAAAAAAACACCCAACACCCAAGGGCCAAGTTTTCAATAACTGTGTGACAGTTGTAGACACATTAAATGTTTGTTAGAGCCAGGTCCAACCTTTACTCTCCAGGAATAATTATTTTGGATAACAGTGTTCTTCCACCACCAATGCCCAAGGCCCAATTTTTATGCAGTTGTGTGACATTTGTGCAAAATATATACATTTTATTTACAGGATCGAGCCACCCTTGTGCAAGATTATTATGCCGCGTACACACGGTCGTTTTTTGCGATGAAAAAAAACAAAGTTTTTTAAAACGTCATTTAAATTGATCGTGTGTGGGCAAAACGTCGTTTTTTGTCTTAAAAAAAACGACCCAAAAAAAATTCCAACATGCTTGAATTTTTTGTGTCGTTTTTCAAAACGTCGTTTTTTGTTTCACAAAAAGTCACCGTGTGTAGCAAAAACGTCTTTTAAAACGACGTTTTTCAACCCGCGCATGCCCAGAAGCTAGTTATGAAGCAAGCTTCAATGGAAAAGAGTGGTGAACGTAACCTTGCTTTTTGTGAAAAAACGATGGTGTGTATGCAAAATTGTCTTTGAAAAGTGACGTTTCAAAAACGTCGTTTTTTACTTCACAGAAAACGTCGTTTTTTTTTCATCGCAAAAAACGACCGTGTGTACGCGGCATTAGTGTTGTATCATGGTGCTTTGTCACTTTCAAAACCTGAAACCTAGTTTTTATAATAAGCTTATTTATGGATGTACAACGTGTTAAATTTTTGGGGCCGGGTAAATGCTGTAATGATTATTAATTATTTTGGTGAATTACTTTGTATTGTTATTATAACTGGTTCATAGTTTTGTGGCCTAAAACTGATTTTTTACTTATGCCGTGTACACACAACCATTTTTAATGGTCTAGAAAAAACAACATTTTTTTCCACCCGATTCTTGTCAAGCCTGCCTTGCCTATACACGATCATATAAAAAAAAAATGCTCGAGCAAAGCGCGGTGACGTACAACTTGTACAACAGCACTATAAAGGGGAAGTACCATTCGGATGGTGCCACCTTTGGGCTGCTTTTGCTGATTTTGTGTTAGTAAATGTTTGGTGAGAGACGATTCGCGCTTTTCAGTCTTCGTGCTTTTCAGTCTGTTATAGAGTGACGAATGTGCTATCTCCATTACAAACGCTAGTTTTACCAGAACGAGCGATCTCGTCTTATAACTTGCTTCTAAGCATGCACGTTTTTTTACGTCGTTAAAGCCTACACACGACCGTTTCATGACCTGAAAAACGACAACGTAAAAACAACACAAAAAATAGAGCACGTTCTAAATTTTTATTGCACATTTTTCACGTCATGAAAAATTCTCTGGAGCCTACACACGATCGTTTTTAATGACATTAAAAAAATGAAATTTTTCACGTCATGAAAAGCTGTCGTGTGTACGCGGCATTAGAAATGTCCGAGTCTCATTATTCTCCTCTGAAATGTGCATTGAAATATGTGAATATAATCCCTTGATTTTTTTTTCTCTTTGTCTAAGGCCTCGTACACACGATCAAATCTGTCCGCTGGAAACGGTCCGCTGGACCGTTTCAGCAGACAGATTTGATTGTGTGTACGGCCGAGCCGACGGATTTGGCCACCTGTCAGGCGGCGTACAGACGATCGGACATATCCGATGAAAACGGTCCGCGGACCATTTCCATCGGATATGTCCGATCGGGAGTTTGATCCGATGGCGTGTACACACCATCGGATCAAATTCCCCGCCGCCGGACGGCGCGGTGACGTTGACGCCGCCGCGTCACCGCCACGTCACCGCACCAGGAAGTAAAACACTTCCGCGCATGCGCCGAAACCATTCGGCAGCGGCGCGGCGGCGGTGGGGGCCGACATGTCTGCTGGTAAGTGTACTAACCAGCAGACATGTCGGGCGGACAGATTCCACCGGATAGATTTCAAAGCTTGCTTTGAAATCTGTCGGGTGGAGAAATCTGTCCGCTAGCCCATACACACGAGCGGAGATGTCTGCTGAAACGGTCCATCGGACCATTTTCAGCGGACATATCCCCTCGTGTGTACGCCGCCTTAGATTTCAAAGCCTGCTTTGAAATCTATCGGGTGGGAATCCGTCCGCCCGACATGTCTGCTGGTTAGTACACTTACCAGCAGACATGTCGTCCCGCACCGCCGCCGCACCGCCGCCGAATGGATTTTTTTTTACTTCCTGGTGCGGTGACGTGGCGGCGTCAACGTCACCGCCACGTCACCGACACGTCAGCGCGCTCTCTGCTGGCGGGGATTTTGGTTTGCTCGTGTGTACACGCGAGCAAACCAAAATCCCAGCAGACAGATTTGTTCAAATCTGTCGGATGGACAGATTTGAACAAATTTGTCTGCTCGTGTGTACAAGGCCTCAGGGAGAATAAAATCACATTTTTGGATATGACATCATTTGATAAAGTAAACCATAACTGTGTCAGAAAGTTATGTCAGATGCTACACTGGACCTGAAAGTACCAAGTTGACCATGTTCGCATTTGGCTTGTGTAAGCATATTGATGGTAAATACATGTATTCTCTGCACCATGGATACCTTTTTGCATGGATACCATCTGTTGCAATTGATGAATATACCAAACTTGGAAGCGTGGTGGAGATAAAGAAATAAACTGAATGCACAGTTTAAGACCGTCGATTGGATAGCAATTCTTTTGGTAAGGTACAGTGGCATTTAGGGATGCCTGGATTGTGACCACAAGGGGATTTAAGATTTGACACTCAATGTCACAAATAAATGTAAGCACAATTATTTTAGAATTTTCATTTACATTTTTGCATGTATATATATATATATATATATATATTACATGAAATTGTGTTACACTATCAAAGCTTTGTTTTTGCCCTTGGCACACAAATGTTGAGGCGTTCAAGAGTAAAAAAGCTCTGCAATTGGTGGAGAGAGGGCATTCATGATTTATGAAAGTTAAACAGTTATATAAGAGTAGGTAGGAGAATGGAAATCATGGACATCACTGGGTGTTGTATGGCACATGCACATTTAAAGATGTCAGCACAATTATTGATTCGCTTATGGAATTTCATATATTTGAACATACTACACCATATGCTGCTATTTTTTTGTGTGTCTTAACAAATTTGAGAAAGAGTTGCAGGTGATGAAATGAAAAGTAGATACATGTACAGTTCTGAAATGTGTTTATTTGTTCCATATGCTCCAAGGGTCATCACATCTCGTGAACGTTTTAACATCTTGAAGATAGAAGAGTAGCTCACAAACATTGGATATTGTTTAACCACTTGCCTACTGTGCACCTACACCCCCTTCCTGCCCAGACAAAATTTTAGCTTCCGGCACTGCTTCGCTTCAACTGACAATTGCGCTGTGGCTCCCAAACAAAATTGATGTCCTTTTTTTCCCCACAAATAGAGCTTTCTTTTGGTGGTATTTGATTGCCCGTGCGGTTTTTATTTTTTGTGCTATAAACAAAAAAAGAGCGACAATTTTGAAAAAAGACACAATATTTTTTGGTTTTTGCTATAATAAATATGCCATTAAAAAAAAAAAAAAAAACATTTTGTATCTCAGTTTAGGCCGATATGTATTCTTCTACATATTTTTGGTAAAAAAAAATAAAAAAAAAATCGCAATAACCGTATATTGACTGGTTTGCGCAAAAGTTATATTGCCTACAAAATAGGAATGGCGGCGAACTGCGATTTTTTTCGGGACTGGGACATTATAACGGGACACTTTTGACAAATTTTTGGGACCATTTACATTTATACAGTGAACAATGCTATAAATATGCATTGATAACTGTATAACTGTAACTGGCAGGGAAGGGGTTAACCACTAGGGGGCGTGGAAGGGGTTAAATGTTTCTCCTAGATTGTGTTCTAACTGTAGGGGGAGGGGGTGACTCGGGGAGGTGACCGATTGTGTCCCTATGTACAAGGGACACAGATCGGTCTCCTCTCTCCCTGACAGGGGCGTGGAGCTCTGTGTTTACACACAGAGCTCCACATCCCAGCTCAATTGTCGGCAATCGCGCGCCCCTAGCAGATTTAAATTACAGGACTACATATGACGTCCTGTCAGGACACCACAGTATCACGCCCGCCCTCATTTGATGGCGGGCGGGTATCAAGTGGTTAAAGACATTTTAAACATTGACAATTTCATTTCAGAATGCAGATTCTACATTTCTAAATGATACCTGCAATTTCTATAAAGCTCACAGGAAGTAAAACATTGCATTACTGGCAGCAGATATTTTTTATACTTGCTGAAAATATTCTTAGTCTAAAAGAACAAATCACAGCCATCACATCAGGACTGATAAGCAGGAACATTTTCGTCTGAATGCATTTTCGTCCGAATTTCGGATATTTTCGTTTTAACAAATGCTTTATTTTGTTGATCGAATGTGCCTAACCTTAACTCTATTAGTCCAAGATTATTCTACATAGAGAGAAAAGATTTGACATTACAGAGAGAAAAGATTCAACAGACATTATAGAGAGAAAAGATCGCTTCTGAAATTGGGTGGGGTGGGGGAGGTAAAATAAAAATAATGATGATGATGAATGTTATTGGCTGATTGTAACCAAAGAGGAGGAGCAGTAAAATAGCTAGAGCTAACTTGACAATTCAACATGAACGATGAAGATTCGACAAAGCATCGAAAAACATACAAACGTCGAATCATTGAAGGCTTAAGGTGTCTGTTGAATGTTCAAAGAAGATTTGACGGAGCAGCTAAACTGTACGACACCGCAATCGTACATTTGTGGTCAAATGCTTGGCCCATAGGCTATAGAAAAATTCTAATGTTGGTTGACTAGTAATAATAATTAATAAATATAATTAATAAATATAATTCTTCTATAGCTTGTAGGCGGAACATTAGACCGGAAATGTACGATTCAACTTACAGTTTCGCTGCTCCATCGAATCTTCTTTGAACATTCGACAGACACCATAAGTATTCAATAGCAGATTCAACCTTAATTCGGATTTTCGGATGAATGCAATTTCTAACGAAAAATAAATAAAAACAAATTTCGGGAGTAACTAAATACATTTATTTTTTGGAGGAAAACAAAGTTCCGAAACAAAATATTTCAGTCTGCACATGTCTAATAGATAGGAGATTTGACATAATGCTGACAATAGTGATCTGTGTCTATCAAACTTGCAGTCAAATGTGCCTAACCTAGCTCTATTAATCCAAGATTATTCGACATAGAGAGGAAAGATTCGACTTAGAGAGAAAAGATTCGACATTATAGAGACACTGTTGGGGTAGACCATTCGACATGAACAACGCAGATTCGACGAAGCAGCAAAAAACATACAAACGTTGAATCTGTCATTGAAGGCTTATGGTGTCTGACGGAAGTTCTAAGAAGATTCGACAAGCAGCTAAACTGTACAACGCCACAATCGTACATTTCCGGTCAAATGCTCGGCCCATAGGCTATAGAAGAATTCCAATGTTGGTTGACTAGTAATAATAATTAATAAATATAATTATTACTACATTACTACTAATTTATAACTGTCATACAACATTAGAATTCTACTATAGCTTGTAGGCGGAACATTGGAATGGAAATGTACGATTGCAGTGTCATACAGTTTAGCTGCCCTGTCGAATCTTCTTAGAACATTCGACGGACACCATAAGCCTTCAATGACAGATTCCACCTTAATTAATTCGGAATTTCGAACAAATGCATTTTTTAATGACACAAAATAAATAAAAATGAATTTTGGGAGTAACTAAATAAATGTATTTTTCGGACGAAAACTTTATTCCGTAACAAAATATTTCAATGTGCATATGTCTATTAGATTTTAGCTTTCATTCCTGCTTAAAGGGGTAGTTCCCCCAAAAACCTTTTTTTTAACATTTATTCAGGCTCGTTATGTCAAGGGGAATCAGGTTTTTTTTTTTTAGAAATGAAGCCGTACTTACCGTTTTACAGATGCATCGTCTCCGACGCTTCCGGGTATGGGCTCCGGGTCTAGGCGTGCCTATTTGATTGACAGGCTTCCGAGGTCGGATACATCGCGTCACGATTTTCCGAAAGTAGCCGAACGACGGTGCGCAGGCGCAGTATAGAGCCGCACCGTCGCTCGGCTTCTTTCGGCTACTCGTGACGCGATGTATGCGACCGTCGGAAGCCTGTCAATCAAATAGGCACGCCCAGACCAGACGATCATACCCGGAAGCGACGGAGACGATGCATCTGTAAAACGGTAAGTATTGCTTCGTTTCTAATAAAAAACTACCCGATTCCCTTTGACATAACGAGCCTCATGCAATGTTAAAAAAAGTTTTTTGGGGGAATTACCCCTTTAAAGTGATTGCAAAGTATATATTTTTTCCTATAGAAATAACAAACATGTTTTACTTACCTGCTCTGTTCAATGGATTTGCACAGGGAAGCCCAGATCCTCCTCTTCTTGGGTCCCTCTTCTGTGCTCCTGGCCTCTCCCGCCTGTCGAGTGCCGCCACAGCAAGCAGCTTGCTATGTGGGCATCTGAGTTTAGTCAACCTGTATCCTTTGAGACAGAGGGACATGGCCCAGCTCCTCCCCCTCTCCCCTGATTTGCTGACTGACTTTGATTGATAGCAGTGGGAGCCAATGGCATCGCTGATGTGTCTCAGCCAAGCAGGAGGAAGAGGCTGAGGGACTGGTGGACATCGCTGGACAGAATTGGAGCTCAGGTAAGTATTAGGGGGTCTGAGGGGGCTGCTGCACACAGAAGGTTTTTTATTTTAATGCAAAGAATGCATTAAATTGGAAGTAAGTCATCCTAAAATGTTCAGTCATGGAAGCTGCCATCTTGGCCTCTGTTTAATCTACAACAGCCATGATACTGCAATTGTGATCAGTTATGACACTATTCATTGGATGGTTTGACAGTCTGGTTGAGAGCACAACCAATGGGAGGGTTACAGTCCTGGCACATGCCGAAATGTAACTGTTAATTGAAATGGTTAAATGGATGGGTGTCACGATCAGGCGTCGGGCTTGAAGACCAGTAGCTATAGCAGTTGCAGGGCAGGTATACAGGTAGTCACTTCTGGCAAATGACACAGGCTCACCTGAGGTGAGGAGTCAAAGTACTAGCTGGTGTTCACCAGAGCTCCTGGATTTAGCTGCGAGTTAGTACCAGGAAGCAGACCTCAGGTTTGTCCCACCAGGGTGTGAGCAAGCCGGGGTCCAGTAGCGGATAAGCAGATAAGGGTTAAACAGCAGTGTGGTCAATAAACAAGCCAAGAGGTCAATCATGAGTGGTTGCAGGTTGGGATCAGGCAGTAGAGAAGTTCAGGGACAGAACAAGGGTCAAACATGGGTGGTTGCAGGTACAGATGGCAGCTGGGCAGACAAATAGCAAGGCACTGGCTGGGAAGGCACAATAACCTGGCAGAGGAAGTGCTGAGACAAGGCTTTTATAGGAAGTTCATGGGAGGAGCAAGGAGTTCAAGGTTCAAGGCAATCAAGACACCAAGCAGAGTAGTCTAATGGAACAGGTAGGTTTATCCAGCAGATCAGGAAGGGAACTGTCCAACATCCCAGATAGCTCAGTGGGAAGAGACAATGCTAGACACAGACGAGGTCCCAGGTTCAAGCCCATTTTTTAAAAATTATAGAAATGTAATTTCAAAAGGTTGTTGGAAATTTTACCTACAACTTCTTTTAAATCCTTATTCCTCAGGCTGTATATAATTGGATTCATCAATGGGGTGACCACGGTGTATAATAATGACAGGAATTTGGTAATTTTCAACAACTGTCCTCTCCTAGGTACCAAATACACAAAGAGTAAGGTTCCATAAAACATGCAAACAACAGTCAGATGGGAGCTGCAGGTTGAGAAAACTTTCTGTCTACTTTTAATAGAGGGAATTTTAAAAATAGTGACTATTATATAAACATATGACACAATGATTATAATAACTGGGATAAAACCAAAAACTACACTTGTTGATGTTGATTCTATTTGAACAATGGTTATATCAGAGCAGGAAAGTTTTACAATTGGGTCCAGATCACAGAAAAAGTGATCAATAATATTGGGACCACAAAACTCTAATTTTGATATCACCAAAATATAAATCAACCCAGCAAGGAAACTTAAACTCCATGTTGTGATAATTGTTACCCAGCAAAACTGATGACCCATTAGTAAAGAATAGTGCAAAGGTTTGCAGATGGCCAAATATCTGTCATAAGACATCACTGTCAGGAGGAGACTCTCTGAGGTCTCTGAGACAGCAAAGAAATAAAACTGGATGATACAGTTAGAAATTGAAATAATGGCGGTATTTTTTTCCAAAGTAATATGGAGTATGTTAGGAAGAATATCAGTCGATAATAAAATATCCGTTACAGAGAGTTGTGAGAGGAAGAAGTACATAGGAGAATGGAGGGATTTGCTGTAGGACACCAGTGAAATAATCATGAGGTTTCCGCATATGGTCACACAATACATCAGAAGAAAAAAAAAGAAGAAAAAAAATGTTAGAGCTTTTGGAGTCTGAAACCCTAAGAGGTGGACAACAGTAATTATGGTCTTATTTTTCTCATCCATAACCTAATTACAAAGCATATGTTTTTAAAGCAAGTTTATTCAGACAATATAAACTGTTGAGTTGAAACTTAATGGAGGTCGTTGAAGTAGGTAAGAAGGAAGGAAGGAAGCAATAGCTAATAAGTAACAGACAAATTAATAAGAAACACATAACCTCAAATTTATAGCGGCAAGACCAACAAAGGCATTGGCTTTAACCAACCAGAAACTGAGGACAATACCTTATTTACTGTGCAGTCAAGTAGAAAATGATGGAGGTACAGAAAAAATAAAATAAATGACTGGCTGATAAGATAGATACAATTGTTACATCTGATTGTTGCATGACACAGTGACTTGATTTATTTCAGAAAGATATTTTAAAGGCAGTGCTATGAACCATTAATTTCATTTTTAGTGCAGGCTAGACACTATGTGAAAAGTATTTAATGATTAATTTTATGAAATTTTTAAAAATCAGCGATAGTAAACAAAAGTAAATAATAATACAATGGTCTTAAGTAGCAAAAATCATCAAAATGTCTTTCAAAGTATAGATAAAAAATGTGGGTGCCGATAAAGATTGCAACCTTTTTGACCTATAACAATCTCTAAAATATCTTCATGATCCCATATAAAAAAAAAAAACTTTGCTTGCTTTATTCACATAATATTTATAATAATAATAGTGATAATAACATCGAGCTCATGCATAAGCATGTGCCCTGTAAATAGAGTATTGTGGCTTTTATAGGTAAGCAGAATAACTCATGAGAACAATGTGAGTTTGAAATGATTATTGATATTTTCATGGGATCTATAATAACTGATGCATAGGGAATATATTTTTAAATGTTTTCTTTTTTTTTTCTTTTAGTAAATGAGTTCTTAACTATTTATTGATACATGAAGAAGAAAGTGTATTGACTTCTATTTGCATATTTTTTTTTACATTTTATATATTATTTCAGAATGTATACTCTTCTAAATCACTCAGTCCCTTTTTATTAGCTTGTCAGTTCTAACCATGTGTTCTTTGTTATAGACTTTGTGGGTCTTCTGTATACCAGTGGTCATCAACCCTGTCCTGAACTGAAATACCTTACAGGTGATATCATTTGCTGCTCAGTGATTGCAGCATTATAGTCTGCAACGGTAATACATACAACTTGGCCTGTTAGTTGGCCCGGAGGACAGGGTTGATGACCACTGCTGTATACTGCCTTGCTGGTGAAATTTTAGAAAGTAGGAAAAGAGGCTTGTGTAAAATTTTATTTAACCTCCCTGTCGGTATTCCCGAGTCTTACTCGGGGTTACATTTCTGTGCTGCGATCGGTAACCCCGGGTCAGACTCGGGCTCGCCTCGCAGCATCCAAAGGCAAGGTTTACTTACCTTGTACCTGGATCCAGCGATGCTTCCGTGCTGTGTGAGCGAGAGCAGAGAACAGCGCCAAATTCAAAAACGTAAACAAACACAGTACATACAGTACACTGTAATCTTATAGATTACAGTACTGTATGTAAAAAATACATACCCCCCTTGTCCCTAGTGGTCTGTCCAGTGCCCTACGTGTTCTTTTGTATAATAAAAACGGTTCTTTCTGTCTGCAAACTGTAGATTGTCCATAGCAACCAAAAGTGTCCCTTTATGTCAAAAATGGTTTTAGACCTGCTAGAAAACAGCGATAATAAATTAGAATCACTTGCAGAATTGAGCGATAGCGATTTGTGGGGAAATTCGTCATAAAAAAATAAAAGTAATGACAGCCACAGTTCTGCAACTGAGCAAATTTCAGTGATTTTGAGTTGATTACATTATTGAATAATTTTTATTATAATTATATTATTATTTGTTATAATTATTTATAATTATTTATTATATTATATTTTATATATTTATATATTTTTTTAAATCTAGTTTGGTCAGATTTAAGTGAGTTATTCAAGAATTACAAGCCTACAGTGTATAACACAAAATTTCCTTGCAAATAATGGCACCGCTTTCAGCACCTAAAATCAGAAAGAATCATACCGCCAGGGAGGTTAAAGATTATTTCAGGAGAAAACATGCACTAGATCTCTCCAATGCATGTACGTTTACCATGTGTTCTTCTTTTAAAGAGTCGCTGAATTGGCATCTGATCACAGAGCTCCTCTTGACCGCAGCAACAATGTGTCCCTGGGCCTCAAAGCAACCGGAAGCAGCAATTTCAGCTCCTGCAACCTTGAGCACCCTCCATCTATGCATCATATGAAAAGGTACAAGCCAAAGCCTGGCAAACTGGATGGCTTCTTCTAAAAGATCCCTGCTGGTCTCCAGCAAAATGGCTCTGGCACTGGCTCCCAGCAGAGGATTGACATTGCCTTGGCCACACTGTGGATCTCTATTCTCCCCAGGAGAAGCACCATCCACGTTACCAGACAGTCTCACTTCCCTCAGGAGCAAAATTGAGGCCAAGAAGGGACTCCTATGATGCTCTGATGGAATCTCAGGGGTACTAGACTTGGAGGTGAGTGCACAGGCCAATGAACTTCTCCACCTTACACAGACCCCTTTGCTGCCTTCACCACATTAGATCTCCCAGTGTCAGATACAGTGCTGAAAAGTTTGCTAGCATCACTCCGAGAGTCACTGCACCATCATATGAAATTCAGCTTCCATCAAATGCAAGCTGACCATCAAATGCAAGTACGACTAACCAGCGGACAGAAATCCCCCGCATGCGTCAAATGGATTAGACGCATGCGTGGAAGCATTTTATTTCCTGGTTTGGTGATGTGGCGGCGTCAATGTCACCACCACGTCACCGCGTTCTCTGTCCGAGGGGATTTTGGTCCGATGGTGTGTACACACCACCGGACCAAAATCCTGCAGGAGACATGTTCATCGGACATGTCTCCTCGTGTGTACGGGGCCTAAGTCTCTGAAACATTTTATCACCAGATGGCGCCACTTCATGGAACAATCCTTAAAAGAGATCTAAATGAAATCCTTTCGATACACAGACTGGTATCTACGCACAGATTTTACCAACACACTGGGAAAACTCAGAATCAGGAATGCCCTGAATCCCATACCACTTTTACCCCCCAGGCATTCAATATATCTCCCATGTTTATCTACTACTCTATTTAATTAATAGTTTCTTCTCCCTTATTCGGTTAGAAGGTTTACCCGCTTCCATTCCTTAGATTGCTTTCTTGCTCCTAGTTAGCTACATATGTCTGTACAGATATGTTGTGTGTCAGTTAACCTATGAATGCTTGCTGACTCTTAGCCTTGCTGATGAGACAATTTATCAATGTTCTCTTAGCCTAATTCTATGAAGGCTATGCTGTTTCTCCCGACGCCTTCACTGACATGTAATTCTTGTCTATGATATTTTACTTCTTTTATATGGAAATTCCTAATAAACATATTTCCAAAAAATTAAAAATGCAAGCTGACCTACAGGACCTATCGGGACAGAGTGGAGCATATATAAGACAAGATGTGCGATTATTAGACATGTGCATTCGTTTTCGTTAGAATGCATTTTCGTCCGAAAATCTGTTTTTTTCGTTATCGTTTTAATAAACGATAACGACAGTGCAAGAAACGAAAACCGAAATATCCGACATAAAAAATGCTTTATTTTCGTTTTCGTTGCGATAAAAATTTGATATAGAGAGATTCGACATTATAGGGAAAAGATTCAACATTATAGGTAAAAGATTCGACATTATAGAGAAAAGATTTGACACTATAGACATTACAGAGATTAGATTTTGATTTATGAGAAAATAGATTCAACATTATTACTACAATACATACAACATTAGAATTCTTGTAGGCGGAATTTTTCGAACGGAAATGTACGATTCGACGTACATAGATCCCACTCTCTATTTTCTCGTTGAGATTCTTGTCAGCCTGTTTCCCGACGAAATACCCTAGAGTGTGTAAACTTACCTGTCCTGCAGAAACCCGCGCATGCTCAAAATTTATTTGACACATTCGCGGTAGCTTCCACAGCATAGGTAGGGTGAAGCAAGATGGCAGCGACGAAATCGAATGTGACGAGCGCAAGCTCGTCATATGTGGTGATGTCACCATGTTCTTTCCTTTCAAAAGAACTGCGGACTGTGTGTACACTCGGCGGGAAGAGATTCTTACCAATGTACATAGCAAAAATTACACCCCAAAATACATTCTGCTACTCGTCCTGAGTATGGTGATACCACATTTGGGAGACTTTTATACAGCCTAGCCACATACAGAGAGCAGGGAGCACTGTCAGGCATTCTAGGAGCATAAATTACACGTAAAATATCCTAACAATCTATTACACTTTTTCAATTCCCTGGAGTACCAGGACAATTGAATTACCCTCAAAATGACCCCATTTTGGAAAAAAAAAACACTGTTGCAACATGTATTCTATGAGGCATAATGAGTCTTTTGAACGGTTCATTTTTTTTCCCTCAAGTCTTCGGAAAACATGAAAAGAAAGTTAAAATAACGTTGTCCATGTATAAGATATTTCTAACCCAAAGCATGTACATAGCACAATTTTATTTTATAGTAATTGTAAAAACACCAACCTAATCCTTGCAGTTACAAAGAATATACCTATATTGCAGTTGAATGACCCTACATGGCCTCATGATCATCTATTTTTCATTTCTAGAGCATAGCACATAATATTTAAGGGACACCCCTACCACAAATATTTGTTTTCTGTGGGGGGTGATTTACTAGCTAAAGGCTGTCATCTAGAGGGATTTAAAGGGATTATGTTCAAAAGTTGGAAATAAATCAATTGAGGTCAATGTTGTTTTTCATGTCAAATCTTTTTTTTGCATTGATACATGTACCCTGGGGCAGGACCCAGGTCCCCAAACACTTTTTATGACAATACCATGGATATAAAACTTTAAAATTAGCACTTTTGATTTTTCGTGTTTGTGTTACCTAGACCAGTGGTCATCAACCCTGTCCTCAGGGCCCACTAACATGCCAGAGGCATTAGGCGACACCTTGTCTTTTCTTGAGGATGGATATAGGTTTGACTGCTAATGGCTCTAGGCTGCAGCCCTTTGACTCACTAGAGCAGTCTATTACCTAGGAAAGGAGCCTCCTAAAATGCTAAGATGCTGGGATCTCAGATCAGTGGGGAGTACAGTCCAAGGTGACAGGGGTTCATGGAATCACACAGAGACACTAGGAGGTGGTAGGTATAAATGGGGTCACATATAATCACTGGAAGAAGGATTGAGTGCACTTTGACACAGAGCGGGAATGAATGAAGGATTTTTTTTTAAGTTTACTAATTGGGGCTCAAGAAAAACCAAAAACTGCACTAATGACTCAAAGTAAAAAAACGAAAAACTAAAAAATAGGCAGCAGCTGGTGTACGATATACAAAACAGCATAAACATAGAAAACAAAGCCGCGACACAGAACCTTATACAAAAATCAATGATCTTAGGAGGATAGGATGTAAATCAAGTCCATAACATCATAATAATCAGCATAGGTCTCCCTTACAGTACATGCATAACAGTCCAGGAACTTCACACCACTAAAGTTACAGGTATACTTTTGAGTGATCCCTTCACCAGTAGTGTGAGGCCGCTTACCAGAGGGCAAGCACATTGTGCAATCGGCTATAGCCCAGCCGCGGCCTTTAGGATTCCCAGGATCGATGAGGGAGACAGGTCCCAGCACAACACGACAGGAATAGACTCAGGCTCATCCAATGATAAAGATAAGAAAAAGGATGCAGCATAGCATAATTCAGTTTGAAGGAAATTGATTTATTTAAAACATAAATATACTTACAAACAACAAAGTAAAAACAGCATAAACAAAAGTGCCGGCAGATGGAAGGAGCCCTTCCTCCTCAGCGTGGTGACGTCACTGCACGTCCTCCCATGGGGACATCCGATCAAGGTACCTCATAAAACACCGGGAATCCGGGAAATGCCCACATATGAGGCACAGTGTTCCCAAATTGCCTAAAATTTGTGCATTGTGTCTTGCAATTAGCTAACTTGCTTCTCTTCGGTCATGATCCAGGAAATTTTCCTTTTAGCAGCTGTTAAGGAGACTTTGGGATTCTTCCAGGCCCTAGCAATAGTCAATTAAGCTCCCAGCAGGATAAAAAAAAGTTAATTTCTGGGACTATTTGGGAAGTTTTGGAACTGAAAAGTTGAGATGGGGCTATCAAGGGAGATCTAAGAACTGGAAATCCTGTGGCCTTTCGGATTATAGAGAATGTTTTATGCCAGAAACTTCAAATTTTTGGACATTCCCATAATGTATAGAGCATAGAGCCCCGCAAGTTGCATCCACGGAAGCATAGGGGGGAAGAAGTCAGGAACATCTTAGCAAGTCTGGTGGGGACCAGATAACATTTTGTGATTACCTTAACTGCTTGCCGACCAGCCGCCACAGTTATACGGCGGCAGGTCGGCTCTGCTGTGCGAGAGCGCTTAACTATACGTCACCTCGCCCAGCAGCCAATAGGGGCATGCACCCGTGATCGCTCATTACAGAGCGAGGTCTGAGATCTGTGTGTGTAAACACACAGCTCCCGGTCCTGTCAGGGGAGAAATGCCTGATCATCTGTTTATACAATGTATGAACAGCGATCGGTCATTTCCACTAGTGAGTCCACCCCCCTTACAGTTAGAACACACCCAGGGAACATACTTAACCCCTTTCCCGCCCCCTAGTGTCGCAGTACCAAAAAATAAATCACTGATTGCCGCCATTACTAGTAAACAAAAAAATAATAAAAATTCCATAAAACATACCCTATTTTGTAAACGCTATAACTTTTGCGCAAACCAATCAATAAACGCTTATTGTGTTTTTTTACAAAAAAATATGTAGAAGAATACGTATCAGCCTAATCTGAGGAAAACTATTTTTTATATATATTTTTGGGGGATATTTATTATAGCAAAAAGTTAAAAATATTTTTTTTTTTTCAAAATTGTCGCTCTATTTTTGTTTATAGTGCAAAAACTAAGAACCGCAGAGGTGATCAAATACCACCAAAAGAAAGCTCTATTTGTGGAAAAAAAGGACGCCAATTTTGTTTGGGAGCCATGTCGCATGACCGCGCAATTGTCAGTTAAAGCGACTCAGTGCCGAATCGCAAAAAGTGCTCTGGTCTTTGACCTGCAATATGGTCCAGTGGTTAAGTGGTTAATACTGGCTTCCATGCGGGGGGTATTTAGGATCCCTTTAAAGGAGCAAAAAATTATTCCAGGTTTCCATCTCCCACTGTTCCAAGAGTTCTATTTCACATGCTTCCACATATGGGAGTCTGGTGGGATTAAGCCCAGGTTCACACTGGGTACGATTTAGTTTGATTTGAGATGCGATTTCACATGTGAAATCGCATCTCAAATCGGCAGCAATTGCCGGCAATGACACTGTCCTAATCGGTGCGACGCCGCATCTGCGGCGCTGCACCGATTTCAAAAAGTAGTTCCTGTAATACTTTTTGCGATTTCAGGACGCGATTTACATTGACATCTGTGCAGAAACCTGCACAGTTGTCTCCTAAATTGTGCCAAAATCAGGACTGCCAGAGGGAGTGAAATCGCGCGAGTTCAGCTGAAATCGCGCGATTTCACTCCCGCAGCCCAGTGTGAACCAGGGCTAAAGGAAATAAATCTACAGACAATCAAGATACCTCCACTCTGCTCCAAGCCAGCACCACACCACCATTCATATTCTGTAAAGGTCTTGGGATTAGGTTTGTTGAGCCAAAGCTTATGGTGGAAATGTGTAATTTGATGGAATCTAAATTGTTCAGAGTTTGGTAAATCCAGTTTGCTGATACAATGACTTATGCCTCGTACACACGACCGGTTTTCCCATCTGAAAAACTGCGATGAGACCTTTTGGCCGGGAATTTCAAACATTGTCTATGCTCCATCGCATTGTTTCCTAAGGGAAATCTGGTCGTGTGTACGAGGCATAAGAGTAAGCGATCCTAGTGGTGAGAAGAAGTGTGCTATGTGGTACATTCCCTTGTCTAACCACCATTTGAATGACATTATATCCACGCCAGGGGGAAGTTAGGATTGTGGAAAATATGGTTCAGGGGTTGGAATGGGGAAATTAAGGATCAGACATGTCCGAGGAAACATGTCCGACGGACCGTTTTCATCGGACCACGCTGAAGTGGTCTGTTGGTCTGATGTACGTACACACCATCGGACCAAAATCCCCTCGGACCAGAACGCGGTGACGTAGAACACAACGACGTGATGAAAAAACAAAGTTCAATGCTTCCAAGCATGCGTCGACTTGATTCTGCGCATGCGGGGAATTTTAGTCCAATGGTTTGTGTACTAACCATCGAACCTGTCCGATGGACAGGTTTCCAGCGGACATGTTTTCAAGCATGTTTGAAAATTTTTGTCCGCTGGAAAACGGTCCGATAGGCCGTACACACTATCGAACATGTCCGCTGAAACTGGTCTGCGGACCAGTTTCAGCGGACATGTTCGATCGCATGTACGCGGCCTTAGGGAGTACCATAGTGAGAGGGAGTGGGATAGTGTGGGGGATAAAATAGGATGTCCAGATTGGGGGATGCACCAAACCAGGAAATCCAGGGAGTAAGTAGAGGCTGCCTGTCTTTCTATGTATAACCAGCCCAAATAAATGTTACATATTTTTTTTTTAAGTGGTGTTAATAACCACTGTTTGTCTATTTATTACTTAAAATAATGTCAACTTTTTGAAATAAACGGTTTCCCTTATTTGTATAGTACTGATCGCTGTATAAATGCCAAAACATTCTCAAAAGTTATGATTTGTCAGTTGCAATGTCACAGTACTGCTAAAAATCGCAGATCACCACCATTACTAGTAAACAATTTATAAAAATAAAAAATGACATAAAAATGTCATAAATCTATACTATAGTTTGTAAACACCATATCTTATTGCAATTTTACCAAAAATATGTAGAATAATATATATTGGCCTAAACCGATGAAGAAATGTGTTTAAAAAATTAAATAAAATTTGGGATATTTATTATAGCAAAAAGCAAAAAATAGAATTTTTTATTTCAAAATTGTCGCTTTTTTTGTTTATAGTGCAAAAAAATCAAAACCACAGAGGTGATCAAATAGCATCAAAAGAAAGCTCTATTTGTGGGGAAAAAAGGATGCAAATTTTGCTTGGCTTCGAATGAATGCGCAATTGTCAGTTAAAGCGACACCTTAAAAAGTGCTCTGGTCAGGAAGGGGGTAAAATCTTCTGGGGCAGAACTAGTTAAATTGCAAGAGGTTGGCAGCATTAAGGTGTAACAAATAAGAAATAGAAATGTTAAAAAATATCGTAATGGAAAAAATTGCTTCTGATACACAACTTATGCTTTTACAAAATAACTCTTAAGTACTTAGACACCTTTCACACTGGGTTGTTTTTCAGGAGTTATTGCGCTAAAAATAGAGGGCGAGATCCACAGAGCCAGTACGCCGGTGTATCTCCTGATACGCTGGCATACTTTCAAATTACCCACGTCGTATCATTAGTTTGAATCCTCAAACCATAATACGACAGCTTCGGGCTTCGATCCGACAGGCTTACGTCTTTGTACGCCTTCGGATCTACGCTGTAATATTTTTGCACCCGCTGAGTGGAGTTTGTGTCGTTTTCTGCGTCTGGTATGCAAATTAGCTTTTTATGGCGATCCACAAAGTTACGATCGGCCGTTCCATTCTCTTACGTCGTCGCTAGTCGGCTTTTTCCGGCGTATAGTTAAAGCTGCTATTATCCGGTCTATAGTTAGACTGGCCATGTTAAGGATGGCCTTCGTTCCCGCATCAAATTTAATTATTATTATTTTTTTTCCGTAAGTCATCCGTAAATAGGATTGTACGTAATTTACGCTACAAAAAAAACACAACATTTTGACGTAATTTCGCACAATGCACAGCGAGAAATTTCTGAACGGAGCATGCGCAGTTCGATCGCCGCGGGGACGCGCCTGATTTAAATGATTCACGCCCCCTAATCGCGTAATTCGATTCCGCCGTGAGAAATACACTACACCGCCATACCTTACGAGCCGAAATCTTTGTGGATTCGACTTAGAGCCAGGTAAAATACGGCGGCGTAGTGTATCTCTGATACACTGAGCCAGGGCAATTCTCTGTGGATCTGGCCCAGAGTCTGCAAACCGACCTGAAACAGCCACTGCTGTCTCTCCAGTGACCTGAGGGCTTTCATACTGGAGCTGTGTGCTAGCAGGATGGTAAAAAAAAGTCCTGCTAGATGCATCTTTGGAGTGGTGAAAGGGCGGTGTGTATACCACTCTTGCCCATTGAAATAAATGGGGCACCGCGGCTATACCACCGGCAAAGTGCCTCTGTAAAGGCGATTTGCTGTGTTTTTTAACTCTATGTCGGCCACTAGTGGGGGTAAAACAACCCCACTAGTGGCTGAATAGCACCGGAAAATTGGCGGTAAAGTGCCACTTAAAATATTGGTGCTTTACCACCGACGCCGCCCTCGCCCCAGTGTGAAAGGGGCCTTAGTGTTTACATCTACAGTACAGTACTTTTAAAAAATAACTTTATTGTTCGTTTTTTTTTGAGTTACCTGAAGTAACAGATTAGAAGACAACAAATTATAGAGTCTACTGGTGTTCCCTCCTGCTTTCATTTATACATAAGCAGGCAAAATATTTATATAAATTTGTGTCAAAAAACAACTGCACTCTAAGAAAAAAAGAAACCAAAACAAATAAAAAAAATTTTTTTTTTATAAAGGTCTATTTTAACATGAAACTGTTCCTATAGAAAAGCAAATACTCGTAAAGGAGTCAGAGCATACTTACCTAACCTAATGCTGATAAATCTACTGAAGTCCCAGCGGCAAGTTCCTATGGAAGTAGGGACAGGATGCCTGTCAAAAACAGGTATCCGCCTCCCCCAACCCGGAAAGGTGCCAAATGTGGCACTGGAAGGGTGAGGAATCAGTCAGATAAATGGAAGTTCCACTTTTGCGTGGAATGTCACTTTAAATATAGTTCTTGTAATATATTTATATATGTATATATTTAAATTCAGGCCAGTATGCTGTCCTGAATTTATGGGAGGAGCTCGGGGGTTATTTAACCAGCCTACTCACCTGTGGTCTTTGTCGGTTTCCTGTGAGCGAAACCCACCCTCCCATCCCCTTTTTAGGGCATTTCTCAAACTCATTTCCCTCCACAAAATATTCATCTCTAATCTTGGGCATACCATCCATCAGATCAGGGCACACTTCAGGTCCATTTCATGTGATAAGTCTTATTTATTTATTTATGTATTTATATATATTTGTAAGATGTGCATGTATTGCATATTTTCCCCTAACATACACTTTATTGCTATTTCACATCAGGCTCCTTTTGCAATGAGCATAGCACCATACAGAAGACTCATAGGGGTTGATTCACTAAAACTGGAGAGCGCAAAATCTGGTGTAACTGTGCATGGTAGCCAATCGGCTTCTAACTTCACCTTTTCAATTAAGCCTTGACAAAAATAACTGGAAGCTGATTGGTTTTTATGCACAGCGTCACCAGATTCTGCTTTCTTCAGTTTTAGTAAGTCGACCCCATAAAGTCTATAATGAAAAACAAATGACAAGTGTACTCTGTTTACAAGAGCTTACAATCTAATAGAAATGGTTGTTAAAATTCTGAAATAGTGTTTATAAACTAAAAAAATAAATAATAAAATAGAAATCAATACTTTTTGCATATACTGAAGGTTTTATTTTACTGTTAATAAATATTATATACGTCATCCACTGAAAGAAAATACATCTAACAATAATTTCCCCTATATACTAATTAGGAATCCCATGGAAATACAATTAGCATTTCATATTCCCAGGATTCTTGTGTTATTTACTCAGATTACCTATAAAAGCCACAATACTCTATGAACATTTGACATGTGCATTCGTTTTCGTCCAAATTTAAGGAAAGCACAGAAAATTAAAACAGAAAGATCCGACATAAACAACTGCTTTATTTTCGTTTTCGTTGCGGTCAAATGTGCCTAACCTTAACTCTATTAGTCCAATATTATTCTACATAAAGAGAAAAAATTCAATATAGAGAGAAAAGATTTGACCTTGAGAGAAAAGATTTGACATTATAGAGACATTAAGATTCGACGAAAAACATACGATCGCAGCAAGCAGACATTTATGGTGAAATGCTCGGCCCATAGGCTATAGAAGAATTCTAATGTTGGTTGACAAGTAATAACAATTAATAAATATAATTATCATTAGTCATACAATATTAGAATTCTTCTATAGCTTGTAGGTGGAACATTTGACCGAAAATTTACAGTTTCGTTGCCCCGTCAAAAAAAAATTTTTTATTTAAGATTCTGTCGAAATCTTCTTTTCTTTTTTTTTTTTTAAAGATTCCGTCAAATCTTCTTTTTTTTAAGATTCCGTTGAATCTTCTTAAAACATTCAACAGACACCATAAGCCTTCAATGACAGATTTGTCCTTAATTAATTTGGATTTTCGGACGAATGCATTTTTTTAATGAAAAACTAAATAAATAAAAACGAATTTCGGGAGTAACTAAATACATTTATTTTTCGGACGAAAACAAAATTCCGAAATTAAATATTTCAGTTTGCTAATGAACATATAAATTCAGCATTTACAGGACAGCTGTTTGTATGTGAGCTGACTTTTTATATATACTTCTTCTTATTTTTTTCATTATTACAGGTATTTATTAACATTACAGGTGATTCATTTACATTTTATGTTTTGTTGGTTTATTTAAAGATATTCCTATTTATTCATGTATTTATATACTGTTGTATAGCAGATGGGTTTTACCACAGTAATATTCTTTGCATCTTTTATAATTTTTATCTCTCCTTACACACTTTCAACAATATTTTGCCTATATTTGCTGCTCGAAAACATTCAGCAGTATTTGTGAGTATTCCTAGAACATTTGTACCTACTCTTGCTTTTTTTGCCTTCAGTGGGCTTGATTTACTAAAACTGCAGAGTAAAAAAATCTGGTATAGCTGTGCATAGATACTGTACCAAGCAGCTTCCATTTTTTTTATTTGATATTTTTGGTAAATTGAAGAAGCTGAAATTAGAAGTTGATTGGCTTTCCTTGTACAGCTGCACCAGATTTTGCCCTCTCTGGTTTTAGTAAATCAACTAGACATGTACGGTTCATTTTGTTCAGAATTAAAATTCAGACAAATAAAAATTTGGGGGAAATTCAAATTTCTGAATTAGAATAGTACTGAATTGAAAAAAATCCGAAATAACGTAAAAAAAAAATTGGATGGAATTTGAATTGTTTTTGAATCCTTTTCGAATACTTTTCAAATTCTAACTGTTTTCAAATTAAAAAGATTTTCAAATTCGAATAGTTTTTCAAATTCAAATTGTTTTTCAATTTTCAAAGAGAATAAAAAAGAATAGAAAATAATGGAATATAATAGAAAAAAAAATAATTTTTTTTTTCATCCACTGCATGTCTAAAATCAACCCCACAAAAACCCATGAAAATAAGTCTGTAAATATAATTTCCCTTTAAAATGAACCTGACTGATTGCTAAGAAAAACTGTAGTATCTAAACATGGCTTCTCTTTTTACAGTGTTAATAAATATTACATAGGCAGAGGTAAAGGTTACCGAATGATCACAACATAGTAAAGCAAGGCAAAACAATGGTTCATGGAAAGTTTTTTTCAGTAACTGGAAGATTTATTAGGAATAGAGACACAAAATCATCATTATCAGCTCATACCTTTGCAGTCTACACTATGTTGCACCCCTTGTCATATTTAACCCTTTAACCATAAGAATTTCAGCACCGGCATGTAAACAGACTTCCAGGCATTACAGCAGTCTGCAGTTTGTTTATCTTATACTCTAAGCCAGGGTTGCTCAAGCTTCTGAATTCCGAGTCGAGGGGCCACAATGAGTGGAGTGGGCAGATGACAGGTCTGTTTCCAGTCTGCATATGCCAAGCAGACACAGCCCAATCTGCTCTTTGGGCCCTCTGATCCAATAAGATATAAGGGGGCAGATCCACTTCTGTTTTTTTAGCAGATCGGTTTGGAGGTAGGCAGGTGTAAATAGACAAAAGTCTGCTGATCCATAGAAGTGAATAGAGGGTCCGATTGGGTTAGACTGATCGCTTGAAAGGAGCCTAAGGCTGCTTTTATACTGATGGTCTGTGGTCTATTGTGGCGCAGTGTAATTGTGGTTTTCCCGTGGTTAGCTGCACTTTGCCATAGACATCTATTATATCTTGCAGGTGTGGTGCACTTTCTGAAAAGCCATTTGCTTCCTCTACCGCCAACTTTATTTACAACACTGATGCTCTCAGATGGAAGGTCACCTGCAATCTGGGCTTGCCAACCAGCCATCCCAGAGCAAGAGCTCACAGCCACATCAGAGGGCTCCCGGGGCCACTGGTTGGGCACCCCTGCTCTAAGCTGCTCTTAACCAGATACTTTTTTTTTATTGAAAATACATTTAAAACTACAACTAGCACAAAAGAAAAAAAAAGTTGTATTTCTGTATGTGACTATACATGCCTGGTTTTTCCAAGGTCAGTGTCAGGATTGAGAATTATAGGAGATCAGTAAATGCCATTTGCTGATTTTCCCTGGATAGTCTAAACCCAGGGGCTCTCAGCTCTTTGCACTTCCAGGTTAAAGGCTGACCGGGACAAAGCCGATTGATCACAGTCTCTCCTTTGTCAGCTTCAACACATTGCAGGGGTGATATTAAAGGGTTTTGTAGGTAGTTCTTTAGAGGGTGTGGATTTTGCCATTGTAGGGGTTGATTTACTAAAGTCAAATAGGCTCCCTATAAGGCTACCTTGCTAAAAAAAAACTTGCACTTTGCAAGGGAAATTTCCCCAGAGCTTAGAGAATGTGGTGGAATTTTTTTTTTAACGTTTGTCTGCCACGTTCAGACAATCGGAAATTCCAAAAACAAAACCTTGGATTTTTTTCCGAAGGATGTTGGCTCAAACTTGTCTTGCATACAGACAATCGCACAAATGTTGTTGAAAATTCTGAACGCAGTGACATACAACAGGTATGATGGCACTATTAAAGGGAAGTTCAATAACAGTTGTGTTAGTAGAAGTTTGGTGAGAGACGATTTGCGCTTTTCAGCCTCGTACTTTTCAGTCCGTTACAGCGTGACGAATGTGCTATCTCCATTACGAACGCTAGTTTTACCAGACCAGACTCCATCTCATACTTGATTCAGAGCATGCGTGGAATTTTGTGCGTCAAAATTGTCCACATACAATTGGAATTTATGAGAACGGATTTTTTTTTTTAAATATTTTTATTGAGAGAGGTTACATACAGAGTATAACAGGATACTATAACAACGTTTTCAAGCATAAAATTCTTACAGGGGGGGAGGGTAGGGGAGCCAGTAATAAAGACAAACTATACCCTACAGTGTAACAGGTAATTACACAAAACAGCAGTGCTAGTGTTATTGAGACTCGAGCACTGGGGGCTGGGCATCCGGACCAGAGCTGGCCAGGGACAGGATGCAGCTATGTAGAACAAAAACATTCAGGGGATAAACTGGATGGATAAGAGGTCTAGGGCACTACCCTAGAGATCCAGAGGGGAGATCAAAATTAAACAACACATAGCGCATAGTAATATAGGGAAATAATAGGGAGCTAGACAAATAAAAGAAAAAGGGGGGGAGGGGGATAGGGACGTGGTCAACACCTAAATAGAGATCAGTTCCTGCAGATGGAGGTATGTTTGTAGGGACCTGACCTCCGGGTCAGAACTGGCAGTCTCATTTTTGTCCTGGGAGGAATAATCGGAGGGGCTGAGAATCCAGGAGGGGAGAGGGGGTCTCGCTGTTACCGTGGCAGACAGGTGGCTTTGCCTTGACTTTGTGAGACTGGCAACTGGGGAGGAGAGGGGGTAGGCAGAATCAGGGGAGAGGGGCTGTGATAAAGGAATGATAACTTTTCAAAATTCTTCCTGTCCGTGGGAGTGAGTGCCGAGGTCATGAAGAGTTCCCATTTGTGGTAAAAGCGTGCTTTAGTCCGCTCCTGAGTTAGGTCCGTATTGAGCTTGTCTGTGTAAAGCAGTTTTAGTAAATCCTTTTTTATTTGGGATATGGTTGGGCTGAGATTGGAGATCCAGTTCCTCAGGATGGACCGTCTGGCAATGAGGAGGCATATCAAAGTCCAGTCTTTACCTGGGGGAGCCGGTTTCGGTGACCAAGGTAGGAGTTGTGGGTCCCAGTGACCAAAAACAAGAAGCAGAGGGACCTTGGGCAGTTTCAATAAAGTCACTTCGAAGATGTAGGCCAGGACTTGGTCCCAGAATGCTGAGATGTGAGAACAGGACCAGAAACGGTGAGCGAGTGAGGGCTTGGGGTGTAGACACAGGGGGCACCCCGGGGTGAGGAGGGTCCGATTGGCGTATGAGAAGGGGATGTGTGCTCTGTGGACGATCTTTAGCTGGGATTCTCTCCAGATCTCATTGGGTATCAGTTTGTATACAGAGTTAAGGTCGCTAAGAAGTTTGTCCACCAGCTCCGAGTCTGGAAAGTCTTTAGACCAGTTGGCGGCCGATGAGGATGCAAGAGGGGTGGTCGTCTTCAGCAACAGAGGTTTATAGATGTCAGAGATAGTGTATGAACCCCGGGCAAGAAGGGAGTCAATGAGAGTCGTTTGAAACCTCCTGGTGTCATCTCTGCAGACAGTCCTCAGGAAACTGATGCATTGGCCATACTGGAAGATGTGAGAGGGTGGGAGTAAGAACTTGGCAGCCAGAACGCAGAAACTGAGGGGGCGGCCAGTTTGTGGGTCACATAGTGAGAAAAAGTGTTTTAGACCTCTTTGGTGCCAGATGAGGTACGCCTGATTGTCCAGATCGGGGAGAAAGTTAGGATTTCCCAGCAGAGGAAGGTGGCAGGAGATAAGGGATGGCAGTTTCAGGCTTTTCCTCACCTCCCTCCATGCTATGACCGTATCCCGGAGCAGAAGGTTGTGTTGAAGGTGTGGGGGAATGGATTTCCATTGACAGTGGAGGAGGGCTACCAGGGAAAAGGGGTGGACCATTGCCGTTTCCAAGGGAAAGTTGGAACATCGAGAGGACTGGGTCACCCAGTCTAGGCTGGTCCTTAGCAAACAGGCTAGATTATACGTTCTGATGTTAGGCAGGCCAATACCGCCCTCACGCCTGGGAAGATGCAGTTTGGAGAATGCAATGCGAGGTCGGCTGCCACGCCATAAAAATTTTGATATAGCCGAATTGAGATTCTTAACGTCTTTGTGGCGGATAAGCAGGGGGATAGTCTGCATTGGGTATAGGAGGCGAGCAACACTAACCATCTTGACCAGGTGGCACCTTCCCAGGAGCGAGAGAGGCAAATCCATCCAGTTTTGCAATTCCTGAGAAATTTTCGTGAACAAAGGGGGATAATTGAGGTGGTAGAGAGATGAAGGTAATTTCCTGATTTTTATGCCTAAATAAGTGATGTGTGATTTTGCGATAGTAAAGATGGAGGATCAAGACCAGGAAGGGGGGGACAGGGAGCCTATGGGGAGGATCTCGCTTTTGCTGTAGTTAATGCGGAGTCCCGAACACTGCCTGAAAATGTCAAAAGTTGTTTTTATCGTGGTCATGTCGCGTGAGGGGTTGGAGGAGAAGATTAGGATATCGCCGGCAAAGAGGGAGGTGCACAGTTCGTGACTTCCTACTTTAATGCCGTTGAGGGGGGCTATTTGAGTGAGGTATCTAGATAATGGTTCCAGGGCGATATTAAAGAGGAGAGGGGAAAGGGGGCATCCCTGCCTCGTGCCTTTGTGTAGGCGGAATTCCTCCGACAGGAGCCCCGCCGCTACCAGTCTTGCACCCGGGGCATTATACATGGCCCCTACAAGATGGGCAAAAGGGCCGGAGAAACCCATTTTGTTCGTGACCATGGAAAGCCATTCGAAGCTGACATTGTCGAATGCTTTTTCCGCATCCAAAGTGATGATGGCATGATCTCCCTTTGGATTGCATCTGGCATGTTCCAGGGCCATCATCACCTTCCTGATATTCATGGTGGCCATACGGCCTTTCACAAACCCGGATTGGGCGGGATGTATCAGGGAGGGAATGATGGAAGCTAATCTGGTGGCCACAATCTTGGAGAGGATCTTGACGTCAATATTTAGAAGTGAAATGGGCCTGTAAGAGCCGGGTTCTAGAGGGTCTTTCCCCTTTTTTTCTAACAGCTTAATTATGGCTTGATTTCCCGTGGGCAGGTAAGGTCCACCAGCCCAAATGTGCTGGTATACTTCGTGGAGTGTGGGGGACAGCAGTGAGCAGAGGGATTTATAAAATTCACCCGTAAAGCCGTCTGGGCCAGGAGCCTTAGAGGGGGCAAGATCCTTAATGACAGCGTGTATCTCAGGGAGGTAGATGGGGGCATTGAGGGCCTCTAGTTGAGATGTGGAAATGCGGTCGAGGGCTGTTTTCTGAAGGAAATCATGTGCAGTTTGGACATTAATGGGGTCGGGGGCATACAGAGAGGTGTAGAATTGTAGCATGGCATCGTTAATGCCCTTTCGGGTGTTATGCACGTCCCCTGAGGGGTCTCTGAGAGAAGTGATGTGAGTCTGGTGGTTGGGGCCCTTGCATAGCCTGGAGAGCAGCTTTCCTGCCTTATTGCCAAATTTGTGTAGCGAAGCATCTAGGTGAGCCTGTTTGGTCTGTTCGAGTGTCGAGGCCCAAGTATCAAAAGACTGTTTGGCCGTGAACCAAGTGTCCCTGTTAGCTGGTGAGTTGTCGGTGTAAAGGAATTGCTGGGCAGCATGTAGGCGGGAGCTGGCCAATTTATAGTTCCTAAGGGCATCTCTTTTAAAGGAGGCGGCATATGATATTATGCAACCCCTGAGGAATGCTTTACCCGCTTCCCAGAAAAGATTTTGATTAGCGGAGTGGATTGCATTTGTGGAGGCATAGTCAGACCATGCCTTGTCCATATGCCGTTGGAAATCCGAATTGTTGTGGAGGTAGGAAGGGAAACGCCATATTCTAGGAGTCGTGTGTAGGTCTGGATCATTGATAGTTGTAGTCACAGGGGCGTGGTCACATATCAGAATGTCGTGGATGACAGCATCAGAGATAAGTGGGAGGAGGGCGTCAGAGCAAAACAGATAGTCAAGTCTTGTAAATATATTATGGGGGTTAGAGAAAAAGGTAAACTCCTTGTCTGCTGGGTGGCGCAGGCGCCATATGTCATGGAAGTGGAGGGATTCCATCGTTGATGCGAGGGGCGACTGTGCAGTGGCAGACGAGGGAGATCGTGAGTGTTTGGGGAGGACCTGTCATCAGACAAATGCATAGTGGTGTTAAAGTCCCCGCCTATCAGGTGGGGTGAAGTCGAATCGCGTAAGTTCCAATTTGTGAGATCCCCAAAGAACTGACTGGTGGGATTGTTGGGAGCGTAAACATTAGTAAGTGTCATAACCCTGGCACCCAATTGGAGTTTGGCCGAGATGAAGCGACCCTCTGAGTCTGTTTCAGTAGAGAGAGTCTTGCAGGGGAGGTTTTTATTTATGAGTATCAGTACTACTGCTCTGCGACCATTAGAGTCGGAGCCAAGGACTGAGCCAACCCACAGTTTCTGCATGCGATGGAAGTCAGGAGTGGAGAGGTGGGTTTCCTGCAGGAGGGCAATGTCTGTCTTGAGACGCTTAACCTCCCTGGCGTTATGATTCTGTCTGGAATTTTGTACCAAAAGCGTTGCAATTGTTTTGCAAGGAAATGTGGTGTTATGTATTGTAGGCCTGCAATTCTTAGTAAGTACTTACTTAAATCTATCTAAACAAGAGTCTAATAGGCATCCCGGGTATGATTTATTTATTTTTTTTATTAAAAATTATAATATAATAAATAATTATAAAAAATTATAACAAATAATAATATAATTATAGTAAAAATTATTCAATAATGTAATCAAATCAAAATCACTGAAATTTGCTCAGTTGCAGAATTTTTGCTGTCATAATTTTTTTTTTTTATGACGAATTTCCCCACAGATCGCTATCGCTAAATTCTGCAAGTGATTATAATTTATTATCGCTGTTTTTTAGCTGCTCTAAAACAATTTTTGCCATAAAGGGACACTTTTGGTTGCTATGGGCAATCTACAGTTTGCAGGGAGAAAGAAAAGTTTTTATTATATAAAATGACATGCAGGGCACTGGGCAGACCACTAGGGACATGGGGGGTGTGTATTTTTTACATACAGTACTGTAATCTATAAGATTACATTGTACTGTATGTAAAGTGTTTGTTTACATTTTTGAATTTGGCGCCGTTCTCCGTCCCCGTGCGTCGTAACGTCGTAACGTCGCAGGGAACGGAGCTCGGCGGCACACGGGGACGCTGTGTGAATCGAGCGAGCACCCGCTCGCTCACACAGCGGGGATGCATCGCTGGATCCACGGAGAAGGTAAGTAAACTGTCTCTGGATTCTGCGAGGCGAGCCCGTGTCTGACACGGGATCAACAATAGTAGCAGCAAATTTTTACCCCGTGTCAGACACGGGAAAAACGCCAAGGAGGTTAAGGTGGTGTAAGATTCTCATCCTCTTATTTGGGGACCGGAGCCCCTTAACGTTCCAGGTGACTGCTAGGGGGATGTGTTTCGAGATAGCAACAGTTACGGTGATCTGCAGGTAACTAGGGGTGGATCGCATGCGTGGAAAGGTGGTGGAGCTAGTGTTAGGTGCATAGGTGGGATGAGAACTAGAAGTAGTCTGTGGTGTATAACGCAAAGAAAGGAGTGGGGAGGGGGAGGAGAAGGGGGGGACAACTTATACAAACTAAAGAATAACAATATTCAAGGAACTTCACTTTTTTCCACATGGAGCCACTGAGTAGGCCAACTCCCAGCACATGACTCTTTTTGCCGCATTCGACCCGATAAAAGGACATGTAGCGGGTAGTGGGCACAAAGCTAAAATAAAAAAAGGGGAAATTATGATGAGGAAAATAAAGATAGAAAAAAAGGGATGAGCCCGCTAGAGTTATGTGCAAGGAGTAAAGGCCAGGCAGGGGTGGCAGAGGAAGAAAATAACAGGTACAAGTTGCACCCACAATACAAAGTCAGGTATTACAATGTAGAACTAAATAACATTGAATAATGACACCAAGAAAGTTAAACATGAAAAAACACTTAGGCCTACCAGGAACCTTATTGAACAGTGGGAGGGGGAGTGCAGGAAAAGGCATGGAAAGGTCCCAAGGTGAAGAGACAAAGATCGGTCAAGGGGGCCGTGAGCCAGCCGAAGGAGGGTCCTTGTGGAGAGGGATTTAAAATGGCGAGGGTGGTTGCCGGTCCGAGACAGAGGCTTTGAACCTTTTCGGAGAGTCCTTGCGTGGGCTCCTATGGTCCAGGGCACGATTTGATGGAGCTGCTCCAGGAGAGGAAAGTTGGCTGGAGCCTGCATGTTGCGAGTGCAGGAAGGCCTCTGCAGCTGATGGGTCATGAAAAGATAGTTGTTCACCGTTGGGTGCCTTTAGCCTAAAAATGGCCGGGAATGCCAGGGTAAATTTAATTTGTAGGCGGTGAAGCTCTGAGCAGATCTGCTGGAAGGCTTTTCTCTTCTTAGACACTTCAACGGAGTAGTCCGCAAAGACCAGAATCTTGTCAACCTGGAGAGATCCGGACTGCCGGAATTTTTGCAGGACGAGAGCTTTATCTGAATAATTAAGGTACTTTGCTATGATGGGGCGAGGCGATTTGCGCTCAGAATTGAAGAGGCCCATGCGGTGAGCACGTTCAACCGTGCAGGGAGTTGGGATGCCTAGAGCAGCAGTGATGCGACTTGAGCATAGGGCTGCTAGTGCTGAGGGTTGCAGCGATTCAGGGATGCCAACAAAACGCAGGTTACTCCTTCTGGACCTGTTCTCCAAGTCGTCCAGCTTATCAAGGATGTATCTGTTGGTCTTGTCCTGAGCCTGTTCCGTGGATTGGGCCTGGTACAACTCTTCCTCTATGTTAGTGATGCGGCTTTCGATCTCATTAAGCCTGGAGGAGTGTTCCCCTAGCTGGGCCTGGAGCTTGAGCATGCCTTGACTGATTGCTTTCTCCACTAATGAGGCAATCATGGGGGATAAAAGTGCCGCCACGGCCTGGGCAATAAGTTCAATGTTAGGGTCCCCAGTGAGTGGTGGGGTTTGAGCTGGCTGGTGAGAGGAGGGGGGGGCAAAGCTCCGCTTACCTCCATCGCAGGGGCCACATCCGCGGACGAATCAGTGCAGGCTGTTGGAGCGGGGTAGGCCGAAGCCGGGGCCTCGATTTGCGGCTGTCCCGTCCGCGCGGTTACCGCCGCGTACGAACGCGTGATGGTTTTCTCAACAAATTTGTCCATCCTTGCCCGGGGGGGTGCCCACTTGTGGAGCTGGAAGTTGTGAGCGGGTACGCTGGTTTTACACGCCAGTTTTTGAGTCAGGCTGCTGGAGCTGAGAAGAGGAGCAGCTACTCCATGCGGCGCCGGAACTGGAAGTTCTGAGAACGGATTTTGTTGAACCAGCTCAGCAAATGTTCGATGGGGCCTACACACGGTCGGCATTTTCAACAACAAGCTCCCATCGAACATTTGTTGTCGGAAATTCTGACCGTTTGTACGTGCCATTAGTAATCAATTCTACAACTCCTTCTGTTAAATATTTGAGATTATATTTTATTTATTTGTGACTTAAGCCTGGTACACACTACTATTTATTTTTTTGTTCAACCCAGCAGGATCTCCCTTGCTGTGCTATTGTGTTTTGACAGGGGGAAGACCCCCTCCAGAACACTTTGGTCAGTGCTTTTAGCACTTGGCTGAGAGCGCCTATTGGGAGCCAGTCTGCAGGCCTTTTTGGTTATGAGCCTTGGACATAAGCCAGCCTAAAATCCAGCTTCTGTCGGGCCGGCTGCCATACATATGGGCCAAATCTCAGCCAGTTTTTATTGAACCAGCTGATGCTGTCCAACATTCAGCCTGGGTGTTCTAGGCTTTTGTTATTAGAGGATGTCATTATCCTGCCTTCACTGTTGCTATCCTCCATCACCTCTACTTTCTTCTTATCTACTTTGATGTCATATTTATTTTCTTTCATTTAACTCTCACTTTCCCATTCTTCTTCCTATTAAAATTCAGCTCAAATCTTTTTTCGGAACATGGAAAAAACATAAAAAATATGTTTCTATTCTTAGGTTATGGATGAGAAAAACAAGACCATCGTTGCTATCCACCTCTTAGGGCTTCAGACTCCACAACATTTAAAGTTTTTTGTATTCTTTTTATTTCTTCTGTTTTATTGTGTGACTATATGTGGAAATTTCCTGATCATCACTCTGGTGTCCTACAGCAAAACCCTCCATTCCCCCATGTACTTCTTCCTTTCCCAGCTGGCCGTATCGGATATGTTATTAACGACTGATATTCTTCCTAACATGCTTTATTCTGTTTTGGAAAATACCACTATATTTTCCATCTCTAACTGTATCACCCAGTTGTATTTCTTTGGTGTCTCAATAACTTTTGAGTGTCTTTTACTGACAGTGATGTCTTATGACAGATATGTGGCCATCTGTAAGCCATTGCATTATACTTTGTTAATGAACTATCAGTTTTGTTGGATGACAATTATCACCAGTTGGAGTTTAAGTATTTTAGCAGTATTGACTTATACTTTAGACATGTCGAAATTACATTTTTGTGGTCCCAATATTATTGATCATTTTTTCTGTGATCTTGACCCGATCCTACAACTCTCCTGCTCCAGTACCAACCTTGTTCAACTATTAGTAACACTATCAACCATATTTTTTGCTGTCATCCCATTTTTTGGCATCATTATCTCATATGTATATATTATTGTCACCATTTTTGAAATCCCATCTATTACCGGCAGACAGAAAGTTTTCTCAACATGCAGCTCCCATCTGACTGTTGTCTCTATTTTTTATGGTACCTTACTTTTTGTGTATTTGATCCCTAGCAGAGGACAATCATGGAACATCACTAAATTTGTGTCATTGCTGTACACTGTGGTCACCCCTATGCTTAATCCAATTATATACAGCCTGAGGAATAAAGACCTGAAAAAGGTTGTTGGAAAAATTATCAACAATGTTTTGAAATTATATTTCTGTAGTCATCAAAATATGCAAATGTTTTAAAGGCTTGTAAAATATGAGCTTATAAAATATGTAATATGTACAGATATGAATTTAAAGATAGCTAAAGAGTAGAAATCTGTATATGTTTTGTATGCAAATGTTAAATTCCTTATAAATGTACCTGTTTTTTTTTTTTTTCCCTGTAGGGCAGTGTATGTTTCTATAACAACTTATAAAAAATATAGTATAGGATTACAGCGCTCTGGTGTCTATTTAAATCAATAAGAATAAATAAATATAACAGTAATATTATGACATCAAGTGAAAGTTAGATTGGTACAGGAAAAATGACATGGGAAAAAGGTCTTAAAAAAGTCCATCAGAAATAAGTCCAAGGAGGAGCTGTGGTGGCTCAACGTGATTGGCACTGCGCTGATAAGCCATTCACCTCTGCAGCCAAGGGTTTGGATCCCGGTCTCGGCTACATGTGAATTGAGTTTGGTGGTCTCAGCCCGGCTCCCGGTGGGTGTGCTATGCAAGGTATGCCTGTGCTTAGTACGCTCACCCCCCCCCCCCACAAAAAAAACACCACACTTGCACGCACACGAAATTGGTTTAATACGCACTCACTTTGGCCATGCAGTCTCCTAAAAGAGAGGTGAAGGACCTATGGGGCTGGCTGGGTGGGCTAGGCCCCCTCACTCCCTCATAGGGGGAGTCCCTCTGCCCCATTGGGGTCCTGTTGGGCCCCAGTTGGGCTCCCAAGTGGAGCAGGTAGGGCGGGGTGAGTGGGAGGCCCCCCTCACACCCCTCACACCCGCCATTGCCACCGGGGGCATGGAGAAGGATGGCGATTGCCTCCGGGGGGAGGGTCTGCCTACTTCCAACTCCTGCAGTCCGGCTCCTCTCTCTCGAGTTCACGCACAAAATACACTTTAAAAAAAAGAAAAAAAAAGAAATAAGTCCAAGGAACTTGACCATCAGGATGTCAGGTATGAAGATGATTACAGAGGCTCAGGGCTGCTCTCTACAAGAGCGAAGTCAGCTCAAACTATAAACAGAGAAAAAAAACAAGAACAGAAAGCGCCTGACAAAGGAGCGCACAGGTTTTCCATTCAACCAGCGTACGCTCTGAAACGCATTGTGTCCATCCTCGGCCACCGTCTCAGTGACGTCACGGACCAGCAGACGAGCTGACAGCCCAGCAACGCCTGTGCAACGCCTGTGCACAGAGGTGGAGGTCGGCATTTGTTTTCCCTCCACCCCCCCCGGCTACAAGCACCTTCATTACATCTACTGATGGCTCTTCCAGTCTCTATCCTGGTTCCTGGACTTCACTAAAAGAGCTCACACCAGCGCCCCAGACTACATCAATTTGCTTTCTAGATGTAAGTGTTGGATATCTATTGTTGTTACCATTAAATGCAGTTCACTCAGCGGCGCTTTATGTTCTTGTTTTTTTCTCTATAAAAAAATATAGGGCCAGATTCACAAAGCACTTACTCCGGAGTATCACGAGTTAGGCACGCATAAGTCTAAAAATGCACACGCTTATCTATGCACTGTATCCCCAAAACGATATACGCCTAAAATCCACATTTTTTAGACTGACGTAATTTGGATAGACCGGCGCAGCGTGCGTGCAAAACTGCACTAGACACACCATTGATTTGCTATGCAAATATGCAAATGAGGGAGATACGGTGATCCACAAAAGTAAGTTTGTGCGGTGCAGTCTACACGATGTGCTTATCAGCTGCACGGCCGGTCTAAAATTAGACCATATAAAAGGTGGTATAAAATTAGACAATCCGTCTACATGTCAGCTAAAGCAACACCGTTAGGGCCGAGCTGAGCAGCCACACTTGCAGGACATTAATCTGTATGCCAACATGCCAGGGGCATCCTTGCTCATAGCTATACTACTGACTTTAGATGAGCGCAGAAGGAGGAGGGCACGGGAGAGGATCTTTGTCAGGTATATCCGTGGGGTGAGCCCAATGGTAATAGGCCCCCCTTTTGGCTGGAATTAGGGTGCAATTGGAGAGATACCCTGTGTTAATAGGAGGGTAGATGTTGGTTCCTCAGCTTCCACTAATTTCAGTGAAATTGAGTAAAGGTGGATTAATTAGGTCAGGAGCCTGTGCAGGCCAGCAGGCCCAAAGATTGCTAAAGTAAAATGATCCTATGCTGCTATAAGGATGCCAGTTGTGACCGATGCACCCTAAACCATATAAAACAAAGAAAAAAATGTGTCTCTAGAGTCTAATAGGTAGGAATCCCTACTAGTGTGGTTACTAGTCTAATCAACCACGCTAGTAGGGATTCCTACCTATTAGACTGTATAGACACATTTTTTTTCTTTGTTTTATATGGTTTAGGGTGCATCGGTCACAACTGGCATCCTTATAGCAGCATAGGATCATTTTACAATCTTTGGGCCTGCTGGCCTGCACAGGCTCCTGACCTAATTAATCCACCTTTACTCAATTACTCAATTTCACTGAAATTAGTGGAAGCTGAGGAACCAACATCTACCCTCCTATTAACACAGGGTATCTCTCTAATTGCACCCTAATTCCAGCCAAAAGGGGGGCCTATTACCATTGAGCTCACCCCACGGATATACCCGACAAAGGTATTAATTTAGCAGCGCCATTTCCCTTTCTCCTATCCATATTTATATTAGCTCCCCACATAGGGATCCTACTGGGAGGCAACAGCTACTTTATTCACCATAGTGCCGACTCCCCTGTTCTTACACGGGAGAGGATCTGCCGACCGCCACTGGGCAAGGTACTGGCAACACTCCATTTCCTTGCCAGTGGCTCTTTTCACCCTAATGGGTAAATATATATTTTATATATATTTTTTTCTGTTTAGTATATATTTTATAATAATTAATATAATAAATATATATTTTTATTTTTTTAACTAATATAAATGTACTAATTTTAATATTATTATAATTATCTTATTTAATATTTTATATATATATATATATATATATACCGACACAACACAAACCTCCAAACAGCAACAGACAACGGAATAAAAGCACCTTGCTTCAGGAAGGGAAAAAAATTGGATGTACTTTTGCATTGAAAGGGCATTTCTCTCGGTCTATTTAAGCACTGTGTATAGCTCACTAAGTCTGACGGGCCTAGTTCCTATCTAACTGATTGCGCCGTACCGAGTTGTGAGCATGCTCAGAGAAGTGCTGACCATAGTCTGCTTCATGTGCACATGCCCAGTCTGGCCGGCCCTTCATTTGCATGGGGTCACGGCTCATTTCAATGGAACACGCCCACGTCCTTCCCACTTTGAATTACTCCGCCTTACGCCTCGGAATTTACATTGCACCAGTGCAAATTTGGCCGAAAACACTACGAGGATACGGTACTTGCTCCTCGAAATTAAGCCGGTCTAACTTAAAGGAGTTGCACTTCGCCGGTCCAAAAATGCGCCGATGTACGTGAATCTGGCCCATAGTTTATTTGAGTTCAGCGCATTTTTTTGACACTTGATTGACTTTTCTTTCTTTTCTTTTTTTTCCGGCTGGGGAAGGAATATATATATATATATATATATATATATATATATATATATATATATATATATACAGGGAGTGCAGAATTATTAGGCAAATTAGTATTTTGACCACATCATCCTCTTTATGCATGTTGTCTTACTCCAAGCTGTATAGGCTCGAAAGCCTACTACCAATTAAGCATATTAGGTGATGTGCATCTCTGTAATGAGAAGGGGTGTGGTCTAATGACATCAACACCCTATATCAGGTGTGCATAATTATTAGGCAACTTCCTTTCCTTTGGCAAAATGGGTCAAAAGAAGGACTTGACAGGCTCAGAAAAGTCAAAATAGTGAGATATCTTGCAGAGGGATGCAGCACTCTTAAAATTGCAAAGCTTCTGAAGCGTGATCATCGAACAATCAAGCGTTTCATTCAAAATAGTCAACAGGGTCGCAAGAAGCGTGTGGAAAAACCAAGGCGCAAAATAACTGCCCATGAACTGAGAAAAGTCAAGCGTGCAGCTGCCAAGATGCCACTTGCCACCAATTTGGCCATATTTCAGAGCTGCAACATCACTGGAGTGCCCAAAAGCACAAGGTGTGCAAAACTCAGAGACATGGCCAAGGTAAGAAAGGCTGAAAGACGACCACCACTGAACAAGACACACAAGCTGAAACGTCACTGGGCCAAGAAATATCTCAAGACTGATTTTTCTAAGGTTTTATGGACTGATATAATTAGAGTGAGTCTTGATGGGCCAGATGGATGGGCCAGTGGCTGGATTGGTAAAGGGCAGAGAGCTCCAGTCCGTCTCAGACGCCAGCAAGGTGGAGGTGGAGTACTGGTTTGGGCTGGTATCATCAAAGATGAGCTTGTGGGGCCTTTTCGGGTTGAGGATGGAGTCAAGCTCAACTCCCAGTCCTACTGCCAGTTTCTGGAAGACACCTTCTTCAAGCAGTGGTACAGGAAGAAGTCTGCATCCTTCAAGAAAAACATGATTTTCATGCAGGACAATGCTCCATCACACGCGTCCAAGTACTCCACAGCGTGGCTGGCAAGAAAGGGTATAAAAGAAGAAAAACGAATGACATGGCCTCCTTGTTCACCTGATCTGAACCCCATTGAGAACCTGTGGTCCATCATCAAATGTGAGATTTACAAGGAGGGAAAACAGTACACCTCTCTGAACAGTGTCTGGGAGGCTGTGGTTGCTGCTGCACGCAATGTTGATGGTGAACAGATCAAAACACTGACAGAATCCATGGATGGCAGGCTGCATGAGTGTCCTTGCAAAGAAAGGTGGCTATATTGGTCACTGATTTGTTTTTGTTTTGTTTTTGAATGTCAGAAATGTATATTTGTGAATGTTGAGATGTTATATTGGTTTCACTGGTAAAAATAAATAATTGAAATGGGTATATATTTGTTTTTTGTTAAGTTGCCTAATAATTATGCACAGTAATAGTCACCTGCACACACAGATATCGCCCTAAAATAGCTAAAACTAAAAACAAACTAAAAACTACTTCCAAAAATATTCAGCTTTCATATTAATGAGTTTTTTGGGTTCATTGAGAACATGGTTGTTGTTCAATAATAAAATTAATCCTCAAAAATACAACTTGCCTAATAATTCTGCACTCCCTGTATATATATACACAAACAAACTAGATAGATAGATAGATAGAGATATATCATGGCTGAACGAGTATGTATGTATGTATGTATGTATGTCTATATATATATAGATAGATAGACAAATAGATCTATATAGATCTATATAGATATATGTATATATAGATATACTGTAGATATACATATGTACTGTACATACATATACATACTCGCTCATCCATGTCTTTATGGACCTTGCTTTGTGCACTGGTGCAAAGTCATGTTGGAACAGTAAGGGACCATCCCCAAACTGTTCCCACAAAGTTGGGAGCATGAAATTGTCCAAAATATCCTTGTATGCTGACGCCTTAATGCCGCGTACACACCATCACTTTTTGTGATGAAAAAAAATGACATTTTTAAAAATGTCATTTAAAATGATGGTGTGTGGCCAAAATGTCATTTTATGTCTTCTGAAAAATTACCAAAAAAAAATTCCAACATGCTCGAATTTTTTATGTCATTTTTCAAAATGTCATTTTTTGTGTCATAAAAAATGATCGTGTGTGGGCAAAACTACGTAAAAAATGACGTTTTAAATCCGCACATGCCCAGAAGCAAGTTAGGAGACGGGAGGTAAAACTACCATTCATAATGGAGATCGCACATTCATCACGCTGTAACAGACAAAAAAGCACGAATCGTCTTTTACTAACAAGTAACCAGCTAAAAGCAGCCTCAAGGCAAATAGAACTTCCCCTTTAGAGTGCCATCACTTTGTTCATCATTTTCCAAAAATGATGGTGTGTACGCAACGTCATTTTTAAAAATGAAGTTTGAAAAATGTCATTTTTTTTCATGAAGAAAAATTTCATTTTTTTCATCACAAAAAGTGATCGTGTGTACGAGGCATAAGAGTTCCTTTCACTGGTACTAAAGGGCCAAGCCCAACCCCTGAAAAACAACCCCACACCATAATCCCCCTTCACCAAATGATTTGGACCAGTGCGCAAAACAAGGCCCATAAAGACATGGATGAGGGAGTTTAGGGTGGAGGAATTTGATTGGCCTCAACCCAACAGAACACTTTTTGGATGAATTCGAGCGGAAACTGCGAGCCAGGCCTTCTAGTTCCAACATCGGTGCCTGACCTCACACATGTGTTTCTGGAAGAATGGTCAAACATTCCCATGGACACCCTCCTAACCCTTGTGGACGGCCTTCATAGAAGAGTTATAGCTGCAAAGGGTGGGCCAACTCAATATTGAACCCTACGAACTAAGACTGGGATGTCATTAAAGTTCATGTGTGTGTGTAAAGGCAGATGTCCCAATACTTTTGGTAATATAGTGAATATATATATATAGCTATATATATATATATATATATATATATATAGATATATATATATATATATATATATTCATTCTACTGGCAGGTTTTTAGAAAAAACACAGCATGTGAGCCAGCAACTTTTTTTTCTTTAGTTTTATCTAGAAAAAAACCCTATTGGGTTTTTATAGCTGTCTGTATTCCTGTGGGGAGATTGTCCCCAGTACAGAAAATGGGGTCAAATCCAATATTGAGTTAACATAAGAACAGAAGATGAGAAAAAATCTTTTGAAGAGTAAACCTATTCTGATGATGACTGTCTAAGAGGGAATTTACCTTCTCGTGGCAGAGACCTCTTCCTGCTTTGCTTCTGAATGGAAAGTAAAGGAAAATCTCCGTGATGGGACGCAGACATAAAATAAATAATAATTAAAAAAAAACTGACAGGGGTTTTTATTACAGTGGCACCCTGGATTATGATCATAATGTGTTCCAGAAGAATGCTTGTAACCCAAAGCACTCGTATAGCAAAGCGAGTTTCCCCATAGGAGCCAATGGAAACTCAGTTAATTTGTTGCAGAGTGACTGCTTTTGTATGCGACCAGAGGTTGGGGGGCACCGGAGACACTCAAAAACACTCAGAGACCACTCGGAGACCACTTGGATGCAGTCGGAGACACTCGGGAAGTGCATTCGATCAGCTCTGAGCAGTTCTGAGTGTCACTGACACCCCTACAACTCAGGCCAAATGTGGTACTGCACACCCCATTGGCATGAATCCTTCTGGTCTTGTGAGACAACAATCGCAAGCCGAGTCATGTTTTTTTTTCAATATTAGCTCATATTGTGAAACGCTTGTAAACAAATGCCTTACTCGCTGTTGTAATATGTATAAACTATATGGAAACAGCAGGGGGCGCTCATAAACAGTTAAATTAAACAAAACAATTTGACATATCTTGTGCAATAACAGCATCTACATCAAAGGCGATGTTAATAAAGTGCAATACTGTGTTAATTATAAGAAACAAGAAAGAATGAATGTCCATATATTTAAAAATTAGTGTGTGGGGTGGTGCTGCTCAAAAAAGAGGATTATTATGAAGAGATTCAACGCCTCCTTAAAGGGGAGCTCCACTCCCCCAAACATTTTTTTTTTTAAACACTGCTCTGTAACTGTCAAAAACTGTAAATAAACATTTCTAATATGTCATACTTTTTGGGCTTTTACTTTCTTTAAAAATAGTTATTTACTTACTGATCTCAGAGGCAGGCATTTTCCATTTTAGTTGTGGTCATCCTGTTCATTTCCTGGATTTCTGTGCAGTCATCTACCCATCATGCACCTGCAAATCTCGTACATGCTCAGTAATGCCTCAGGGAGGCCGTCCTTCTTCCTGACAGATTGCTATGGCAATCTCTTGTCTGCAGAAGTTCCCACCCCCATAGTGTTTTGAAATCATAACTTTATTTGACTTTTTTTATTTTTTTATTATTGTTTTATAATCAATGTGTGCAGGGAGAGGAGCTTTCAGATGTATCTTCTTAAGAAAGGGGGTGGAGCCGCATTGCGTCGCATAATCTAACTGTGGGCAGGGGCAGAGAAGCTTTCAGCGATCATTTTATAATTATAAAAGATTGTTTTATAATCCAACTGTGTGCATGGAGACAGAGGAGCTTTCAGAAGTCATCAGAGATGTCTGGGTGGGCGGGACAGAGCAGCTATCGAACGCCAGCCAATAGAATGAGGTCAGGGCGGGTGGCTATGTGTATAAGGCTCCGCCCCCTTTCCTAAGAAGCCACATAATCGGCTGGCGTTCGATGGCTGCTCTGTCCCGCCCACCCAGACATCGCTGATGACTTCTGAAAGCTCCTCTCCCTCTCTCCCTGCACACAGGTTATAAAACAATAAGCTGTTTTATAATTATAAAACAATCTAACTGTGTGCAAAGAGAGAGAGAGGAGCTTTCAGAAGTCATCAGTGATGTCTGGATGGGCGGGACAGAGCACCAATCGAACGCCAGCCAATTATGTGGCTTCTTAAGAAAGGGGGCGGAGCCGTATACACATAGTGATCCACCCTGACCCCATTCTATTGGCTGGCGTTCGATAGCTGCTCTGTCCCGCCCACCCAGACATCGCTGATGACTTCTGAAAGCTCCTCTGTCTCCCTGCACACAGTTAGATTATGCTTCGCGATGCGGCTCCACCCCTTTCTTAAGAAGCCACACAATTGGCTGCTGTTCGATAGCTGCTCTGTCCCGCCCACCCAGACATTGCTGAGACTTCTGAAAGCTCCTCTCTCTCTCACGAAAAACGCGAGATTTTGGTAGGCGATTCGCAAGGGATCCATGACGCAGATATCCCAGGATCCCTTGTGACTTAATCGCCTAGGCGATTAGGACCAGGAAGCTATGGGGAAAAAGGTATTTACAAGCCAAAAAAATAAAAAATGTTGCCCATTGTGAAAACTATGTGCTGAGGGCATGAAGCACAACTAAACATCAAAAAACGGGTGGAACTCCACTTTAACGACACCACCACCTACCTACCACTTCCGGGAGATCCTATGCTCAAACTGAAAGAAGAACTTTCAAGTTGGGTTGATGATGGAGTGGCTAAATCTATATTGACACAAAAAAAAGCTTTGTACTTGGTGCCCAAAGTACCACGTACACCGGTACTATACATCCTTCCCAAAATTCACAAAAGTAGGACAAACCCCCTGGTCGACCCATATTAAGTGGGATCGACTCTTTATATTCCAGAGTAGGGGAATATATAGAAATATTTTTACAACCCATGGTAATATCGGGTAAAGCATATCTAAAAGATAGCAAAGAACTTATAAAATCCCTGGCTCCTTTTGTTGTCACAGACAAAACGTGGTTGGTGACAATAGATGTAGAATCCTTGTATACGAACATAGCACAACAGGATGCAATTCTGGCTGTCACGGAAGCGTTTCGTGAAAAATCCACCTTACCAGAGGCCCAGATAATTTTCCTGGTAAAAGGCCTCATGCTAGCCATGGGGAATAATTATTTTTGGGTGCAGGGCAAGTATTATAAGCAAATTAAAGGGGTTGCAATGGGGGCTCGTTATGCCCCCAGCATTGCTAATTTGGTCCTCAATAAATGGGAAGAGGAGACCATATTTAAAGTTAACATTGGTTCATTAGTATATTATAAACGTTATATTGATGACATCATTATGCTGTGGGAGGGATCCCAAACATCATTGGACATCTTTTTATCCCAAATGAACAATAATAACTATGGTCTCAGCTTTACAGCAGAATTTAGTTTAACCACTATTAATTATTTAGATTTGACCCTCACAAAGAAAAATGATCGGATTTGTACTAAAACTTTTTTCAAACCCACGGACCGGAACGGTTACGTACCTATGACTAGTTGTCACCACCCTAAATGGCTGGGAGCCGTCCCTAAAGGGCAATTTATGCGTATCCGTCGCAATTGCAATGATATTGTTGACTTTGATCAACAATCTAACCTGCTAATTGATAGGTTCGTTGCCAAAGGTTATTCCCAAACTAAGCTGTTAGGCATTAGAGAAGAGGTTAGGATTATGGATAGAGAGATCATGCTTGAATCCAAACCTAGACCTCCTCGCCAGGGTGAACTATCTTTTTTGTCTGGTTATCATAGACAATATAGACATGTTGAAAAGATTTTCAAACAATTTTGGCCCATCTTGTTGAAGGACAATGACTTGGCCAAAATTTTACCTCCTCAACCCACCTTCATTTATAGGAAGGCTCCTGGCCTTAGAAATATGATAGCAGGAAATGTGCCAGACCCTCCTGAGAGACCCTTAACGTTTTTGGATGCTTCAGGCTTCTACTACTGCACCAGGTGCAGATCCTGTAAAAAGACGAATAGATCAAGTAGAAAAGTAAGTAAATTCAGTTCTAGCGTAACCAAACAGGAATAACATGTCATTCCGGATATGTAACATATGTCTTGGAATGTCCGTGTACATTTCAATATGTAGGTAGAACTACCAGGGAGCTTAAAGTAAGGATCAATGAGCATGTAGCCAATATTATTAAAGGCTACCCTAATCATAGTGTTTCGAAACACTTCGATCTTTTCCATAACAGAGACCCTCGCAAGCTCAGGTTTTTTTGGGATTGATCGAATCACTAGCCACTGGAGAGGTACCAACCTCACCAGGGCAGTATCCCAGAATGAGACCCAATGGCTGCATCGTTTGAGGACTATGCGACCACTGGGCCTTAATATAGAGCTCGATCTAAATTGTTTCCTTACTAACGAATGAAAGATTTTCAAATAGTTTATGTTAAACTGTAAGTTTTATTATAGATTATTTTCCATTATAAATCTTTTTATTCCAATTTTAAATTTAATTTTATTTCTATTTTATATATGTAGACAGGTTTTAATTTATTTTGTGCCATTTATTCCAGTAGACTAGCAACATTTTATGAAGGGACACTGTTTAAAAACTGTGCCTTTGTTTATTGTTGTATTGCCGTATGCTGTCTATTATTGTGCGCACTCCGTTGATGTGTATTGGTTGCTGAAGTAACAGGGACTGAGGCTGTGATTGGCCCAAATTATTCCCTATCATCGCTGTTTCTGAGACCTACTTAAACGGGTCTTGTGCGTGTATCAAGTGTGCTTCCTGATGACGACATATTGAAACGTACGTCGAGGCGATACGTGAACACGCACAGCACTTTCCGGTCCAGCTGCTTTCCTAACTCAGTGAGGTGGAGCGCACGTGATTGTCTCCCCAGCAAGGATGCATCTTCTCCTAGACCCATGCCATCAGCCTCAGTGCCGGGACGTTGGGCACCCTAACTAGTAAGGAGCCACTCGGCACTGTGTGTCTTTTATGTTATAAAATAAATTATATCATGCTATGGCTGTATTTTTCTGTTTTCTTTGCCCTATGATGACCTAATCAATTGAACCAAGGGACTCCAGGCTATTTATCGTCCATGGAGATACTAAGCTTATTTGACCTTTTATCTAACGAGAAAGGTCAACGGGTTGTGGTAAGGAGCCATCTTTAACACACATTCTGGGTGTTTTCTTAGTCGGTGGAGGCTGAAGTCTTATTTGAGCACTTGCATGTCAGAGTGCAACACACAAGGACTTTTTGAAACACACTAATTTTTAAATATATGGACATTCATTCTTTCTTGTTTCTTATAATTAACACAGTATTGTTAATTTCAATATTTTTGCACTATTGCACTTTATTAGGCATCTCCTTTGATGTAGATGCTGTTATTGCACAAGATATGTCAAATTGATTTGTTTAATTTAACTGTTTATGAGCGCCCCCTGCTGTTTCCATATATCCATTCATATTCTGAATTTTGGGGTGCAGCTTCACTACTTATATATCAGCACTATATATGTTGTTTTTTTGTTAGTAACTATTCACTCATTATATTTGGCGCAAGATCCTTATCTTACAATGTATGAACTATAGCTATTCCATCTTAAGAAGATATCCCCACCATGTTAGAATAAGGCTATAGTATCTCTTATCTTTAGGCAACATCTCTTTCTCACTTACATAGACTTTATTTTTGTGGCCTGCGGTTAGGCCGAAGCCTCAGAATAGATTTTCTATTTTAACTGTAATGTGCATCACTAAGAATGAAACAGGAAGTATGCATTATCAGGGTGGAAACGGATGTCTCGCTAACAATGTCTTGTGTGATTTTCCTGATAACATATAGGATATGTATGCATTATACTAACTCCCTCCTAAGCCACCACCTTTTTTATTTTGCATTGCATAAATACTCTGTACGTGTTCAATAAAACCAGACAACGATTGATTCACAACTGTTCAATGTGTATATATGTGGGTGTCTCTCAGATCTGAAGGGTTTTTTAAAGGTTATCCTGCATTACCTAAAAGTACACCTTAGTGGTCATATTACCTGTTCCTCTTCACTCGTAATCCGAGGTATTATTGTATATCTCACTCTACTCAAACTTAAAAGAAAATACACATTAATTAACTAATACCCTTATTGTCAGTCAGTCAAAAAATAGAAAACTGTCTTGAAGACCTTTTAACCCTAACTGAATGACAATTTGTTTGCCAAACCATTGTACTGTATATTTTAAAAAGTTTAATTTGCTTCAAATAAAAATAATAAACTTTACTATGGTGGACCATGTCTGCTTAGCGTGTGTTAACCACTTAAGGACCCCTTCATGCTGATATACATCGGAAGAATGGCACGGCTGGGCACAATCACATACCTGTACGTGTCTCTTTAAGCCCAGCTGTGGAGTCGCACGTGCACGTTGCCGGCGCGCACGACTCGGTCCGAAGCTTTGTGACCGCACCCGCAGGACCCACGGACGCGATCGCCGCCGGTGTCCCGCAATCGGTCACAGGAGCTGAAGAACGGGGAAATGTGTGTGTAAACACACCTTCACCGTTCCTCACAGTGGCAGTGTCATTGATTGTCTGTTCCCTGATTTAGGGAAAGACTATCAATGACATCACATGTCCAGCCCTGCCCCCCTACAGTTAGAAACACATATTAGGTCACACTTAACCCCTTAAGCGCCCCCTAGTGGTTAACTCTCAAACTGCAATTTCTATTTTCACAGTAATTGGTGCATTTTTATAACACTTTTTGCTGTGAATTGTCCAATGTGTCCGCCATAATGTCGCAGTCACGAAAAAAAAATGCTGATTGCCGCCATTAGTAGTAAAAAAAAAATATTAATAAAAATGCAATAAAACTATCCCCTGTTTTGTAAACGCTATAAATTTTGTGCAAACCAACCGATAAACGCTTATTGCTTATTACAAAAAATAGGTAGAAGAATATATATCGGCCTAAACTGAGGAAAAAAGTTTTTTTACATATTTTTGGGAGATATTTTTTATAGCAAAAAGTAAAAAATATTGATTTTTTTTCAAAATTGCCGCTCTATTTTTGTTTATTGCGCAAAAAATAAAAACCACAGAGGTGATCAAATACCACCAAAAAAAAGCTCTATTTGTGGGAAAAAAAGGACGCCAATTTTGTTTGGGAGCCACGTCCCACAACCACGCAATTGTCACTTAAAGCGACGCAGTGCCAAATCGCAAAAAGGGGCAAGGTCCTTAACCTGCATAATGGTCTGGGGATTAAGTGGTTAACAAAACAATAGCAAATCCGAAATCCAAAAGATCCAAAATAAAAAAAATGTTTAATTTTCGTATCCATTATATTTTAATATCATTGTGACATTAGTTTGATATAGATAGATAGAAGATTTGACATGACGGTGGCAATAGCAATCTGTATCTATCGAACCTGCAGTCGAATGTGCCTAACCTAACTCTATTAGTCCAAGATTATTTGACATAGAGAGAAAATATTTTACATTATAGAGACATAAAGATTCAACAAAGCAACTAAAAACATACAATTGCCACAAGCGGAAATTTACAGTCAAATGCTTTGCCCATAGGCTATAGAAGAATTCTAATGTTGTTTAACCACTTAAGACCTAGACCATTATGCAGGTTAAGGACCTTAAACCTTTTTGCAATTCGGCACTACGTCACTTTAACTGGCAATTGCACGGTCATGCGACATGGCTCTTAAACAAAATTGGCGTCCTTTTTTTCCCCACAAATAGAGATTTCTTTTGGTTGTATTTGATCACCTCTGTGGTTTTTATTTTTTGTGCTATAAACAAAAATAGAGCAACAATTTTGAAAAAAATTCAATATTTTTTTATTGTTGTTATAATATATATCCCCAAAAAATATAAAAAAAATATTTTCTTTTTCCACAGTTTAGGCCGATACTTATTCTTCTACTTATTTTTGGTAAAAAAGATCCCAATAAGCGTTTATTGATTGGTTAGCGTTTACAAGATAGGGGACAGTTTTATGGCATTTTTATTAATATTTTTTTTTACTAGTAATGGCGGCGATCAGCGAGTTTTTCATGACTGCGACATTATGGCGGACACATCGGCACTTTTGACACATTTTTGGGACCATTATAATTTTCACAGTGAAAAGTGCTATAAAAATGCACTGATTATTGTGAAAATTACAATGGCAGTAACCACTAGGGGCACTAAGGGGTTAAGTGTTCCCTAACGGAGTGATTCTTACTGTAAGGGGGTGTGGCTGTAAGCATGATGTCACTGATCGCCGTTCCCTATATCAGGGAACAGATGATCAGTGTCACTGCCACACAGAAGAACGGGGAAGGTGTGTTTACACACACCTCTCCCCGTTCTTCAGCTCTTGTGACCCGATCATGGGACACCAGTGGTGATCGGGTTCCACGGGTCCCATGGGTGTGGTCACGGAGCATCAGATCAGGTCGTGTGCACGTGACTCATGGCTGGGCTCTTAAAGGCGACATACAGGTACGTGCCTGTGCCCAGCCGTGGCATTCTGCCGAAGTATAAGTGGTTAACTATTAAAAATAATTAATAATTATTAATAGTCAAATATTAGAATTCTACAATAGCTTGTGGGAGGAGCATTCGACCGGAAATGTACGATTGCGGAAGTAGCTTAATAAATTAATTTTTTGGATGAAACCAAAATTCCAAAACAAAATATTTCAGTGTGCACATGTCTATAAAATAACGGCATCAATGCAACGTGGCATGGAGGTGATTAGAATGTGGCACTGCTGAGGTGTTATGGAAGCCCAGGTTGCTGATAGCGGCTTTCAGCTCGTCTGAATTGTTGAGTCTGGTTGCTATCATTTTCCTCTTGACAATACTCCACAGATTATGTATGGGGTTTAGGTCAGGTGAGTTTGCTGGCCAATCAAGCACAGTGATACCATGAACAATAAACCAGGTATTGGTAATTTTGACAGTGTGGACAGGTGCCAAGTCCTGCTGGAAAATGAAATCAGCATCCCCATAGGGCTGATCAGCAGAAGGAAGCATGAAGTGCTCTAGAATTTCTTTCTAGAGGGCTGCGCCAACTTTGGACTTGATAAATCACAATGGACCAACACCAGCAGATGACATGGCACCTCAAATCATCACTTACTGTGGAAACTTTACACTGGACTTCAAGCAACTTGGATTCAATACCTGGGATATTGATTTTCAAATGAAATGCAAATGTGTCCGCAGTCTGTGATGATTTATGGAGCCATGTCATCTGCTAATGTTGGTCCACTGTGTTTTATCAAGTCCAAAGTTAGTGCAGCCCTCTACCAGGAAAAGGACACAAGTATATCCATGTCAAACAACAAAGAAAAACACACACACACGCACACAAATAGAAAACCTAGCTATACACAATCCTTTTTATGATCCAGAGGAAGGCAAAAAAAAGCAAAGCATGAGCGAATTTGCTCCAGTGGGGGCAGTCTGACATCAGGAATTATGGGGCCCCTTACACAGCTTCAGGTATAGGCCCCTTGGAACTGGGGGGCTGCCGCAAATTGAGAAGTGGGGGGTGCCGTGAATTGAGAAATGGGGGGCTGCCATTCTGGGCCCTTTAATTAAAAAAAAAATATATATATATATATATATATATATATTTTTTTTTTTATAAAAAAATAACAAAAAAGGGGTGTTGCCATCCGGGGCCCCCTGGGGAATAAATAAAAATAAAATATATATATATGTGTATATATATATTATATATATATATATATATATATATATATATATATATATATATATATATATATATATATATATATGAGAGAGAGAGGGAGAGAGAGAGAGACAGACAGAGAGAGTAGCATGGAAGCTGGAGAAGCGGGAATATTGCTGAGACTGAGGCCGCGTACACACGACCGGGAAACTCGTCGGGCTAAACTCATCGTTCCGCCCATCGAGGTTCCTGTTTAGCTGTCGAAAAGCTCATCGAGCCAAATTTCCCCATAGAACAACGAAGAAATAGAGAGCATGCTCTCTTTTTGGCTCGACGAGCTTCCCGACGGGATGCTCAGCGAAAAGTGTACACACGACCGGTTGTCTCGGCAGAATACGTCTCCCATCGAGGTTCTCGCTGCATTCTGCCGAGAAACTCCGTTGTGTGTACGGGGCCTAAGGGTAACGAGTACGCCAAATATCCCTCAACCCCATTTCCTCCAAAAACTGGGCCAATCGGCCCCCTCGTAGTGTACTCGGTCCGCGTCCTGGGGGGAATCTATCCAAAGTTCTGTCTAGAACTTTGTTATAATCACCCACGGCTATTAAAGGAATACCCTTCTTGCCAAGCATAAATTCTAACAACAAAATATTAACAAGTACATATGGTCTATTCTCAATGAGACAAAACAAGAATATATGTTCATCGATACAACTCTCCTTACAGGAGAACACCACTCCTTTTCCCACCATTATGCTCACCCCCCTTGAATATGAGGAGTGAACAGAATGGTAGCAGGTCTGGAACTTCCGGGAACCCAACTGGGCTGCTGTGTCTCTAGTTAAGTGTATCTCCTGCAGACAGAGGATCCCCGACCCCTTCCCTCCATTGATGACACAACCAAGACTCGCTTAATGGGGTCCCCTAAACCTTGTATATTCCATGAACTGATGTTCAATGGCTTATCCTGCATAAAAAAAAATAACACCATGAAATAGCCACCCCTACTATACTACTCACCTCCTTCCCTTCTACATATCTCCTTAAACCAATCCTTTCCTCTCTGTCCTCTTCACTCTTTCCCCTTTCCTCCTGTAACAATCAAAGTGTCAAATTCAATAATGTGTGATCTTTATCCCTGTCCCTTAACCCAACTCTCGCTCCCTCCCTAACCTCCCACCCCACTTCTCAGGCCAACACACCTCCCCTCCTCCCCCTCCCCCTCCTGGGCTTCCCCTGGGGCTTCACCTGTGACCTCCCATTCTCCTCTCACTCCCCCCTCCCCATATCTTCCTTGCATTCCACCATAGAGACAAAACCTGGTTTAGAATAGGGTTCCTTTGATTTAGGAGCCTCTTGTGATCCTTAATTGCCACTCTACCACTCATCAACCTCCCTCACTCAAAAGAGGGACAGAACAACACATCCTCAAAAGTTCCTTATTCTCTCTTTCAAGGCAGTAACTCTTTCAACAGTTCTGCACATTTCCTGGTGTATTGAGATTAATTTATCCTTCAAACACTTAAGTTGGTTATCAAAACCCACAATTAATTCCTTCCAGGCATTAACAGCACACAAAACGTCTTTCAATGTGGGTTCCTCCACTAATTCAGGACCGGCTACCGCAGCAGATTTAAGTGGCACTAATGTTGCTGGTAAAGATACAGTTCCAGGCATTGCCCCCCCAAGCCCTTTAGTACTCACAGTTTTGGTGCCACTTGGGTTCATTGGGCTAGTTACCTTAGAGGCTGCCGACCCCTGACTTTTCCTAGTGGCTGAGGACCCAGCTGAGCCTTTAGCCTGTGTTGCTGGGGGCGATAACCCCCCTTAATGGGTGAATGAGATGTAGTATGGGCAGTATAGGCAAAACGCTCTAGCTTGGCTGCTGCTGCCTGGCTTCCTTTCTCTTTATCCTCAGATGATCGTGTAGTAGGAGCTCCTTCTAGGTGTAGCTGATCCTCCGTCCCATGCTTTTTAGCCATGGAAAAACATGATAAGGATATGCAATGTCCTCTCTCCGCTTTCCTGTCTGGCTGTCTGCATTTTCTCACCACAAAATCTGCTACAGTAAGCTGATTCTTCATTTGATGTAAATACAATACAGTTTTATAAGTGTTGGAGGATAGAAACCGCAGGGTAGGGATGGATGTTACCTTCATATGGTATGAGGTCTAGCTGTCTCCTTTCTACTTCACGGTAGTTCAGTACACCTCCGGCACATCACTCCAGCTCCCGACCCCCGCTGCGAGGCAACGAGGCAACACACTATCGCAGAGCCACAAGGTCTCACGTGATCTCGGGCAGCACCGTGACCTCCGGTAGCTCTGTGCTCTGCACTGCCCATGATCCCCTAGTCAGTGGAGCTCACTCGGATCCGCCCCCCAATCCAGCCGACCGGACCAGCAACGGAAGATGGGTACAGCGGGACACCCCAGCTGTGTCCGCGGACACCCAACACACAGCAGCTTCTGACAGCAGATTCTGACCGGCAAGGACCCAGTGCCAGGTAGGAGCAGAGACAAGGTTCAGATGGCTCAGTAGTGCAGTAGTAATACTGCGCTATAATAGCTGTTTTCTGCAGGCTAGAATCCCAACTTGAATGCAATAATCTGGCATGTTTTTTGGCCACATGGGGGGAGAAGGTGAGGCTCTCACACACTCACACCAGCGCTCTCATTCCTTCCTGCATCCGGCCATGCCCCAAGACTTGAGTATGAAAACCATTTATTATTTTCCTTCCACTTCACAATTATGTGTCACTTTGTGTTGGTCTATCACATAAAATCCCAATAAAATGAATGTATTTGTTTTCAACATGTGGACAATTTCAAGGGGTAGGAATACTTTACCAAGGCACTGTATCTATTCTTCCTCCAATCATGTATGTATGAATGGAGGAGGAGGAGCTTCCATTTATCCATTCTTCCTCCATTCATATACAGGTAGTGCCTTTCATTAATAAAAGCTAAAATACAGCTTTTATGAATGGATACGGGGAGAGAGGGAAGGATATGTATAGTCACCATTCTTGATGAGTTTTATTGACTGTAAGTACTATCCATTGTGCTGATTTTGTTTTAAATATTTAATTAAACTTAGACTTTATAGATGTTTTTTTCTATGACAGGGTCACTTTGAGGACATTTTACACCATGTTCTTTTTCTAACTATTTTAACAACTATATAGATCATATATACAGTCTATAAGCAACAACACGGCAACGTGGCAAAAGAAGAACTGACAACCTAATAAAAATGGATGGAGTGTTCCAGAATATTTAATGTCTGAAATAATGTTTATAAAAGAAAAAGTGTCAGTACATTTCTTCATGTGATGGTTAATATTTGTATATTATATTTATTTCAGTGGATGATTAATAAATAATTAAGAAATTATTTGCTGAAATAAATATAACACAAATGTATTTATTTTTCATGTATAATTGATGAATCCCATGAAAATATTAATAAACATTTCATACTCCCAGAGTCCCAGTGTGCCATCTAGTTTAATCTGTTTACCTATATAAGTCACATACTTCATGCACAAAAAGATTGTCATTGAAATTGCAAAGGTTTATAGGTGAGCTGGCATTATAACTAATAATAATAACGATTATAATAATTACTATTATTATTATTTAACATTTCAGTTTTATTGATTTATAGAAAGATATTTTGAGGTTTTTTAATAAGTTGCCATGGAAACTTTCAAAACTGTAAAACTTTTCTTTTTCTCTTTATAGACTTTTATCGTTATTTATTTCTATTTTGCGACTCAAGAACATTTGCTATTTTGTTGATTATTTGTAACTAACTTCCTTTTTTATCAGCAATGTTTTAAGCACTGTACAATGACCTACAATAAATAATTTTTGAATTGATTTTATTTAATAAAAATAATCTGATTGATAAGGAAAACAGTAGTTTGCAAACATTAGTTCTCTTTTTATGGTTTTAATAAATGAGGTAAGTGTTGCCTAATTATTAGACATGTGCACACTGGAATATTTTATTTTGGAATTTTGCTTTCGTCCAAAAAATACATTTATCATTTATAATTTGTTTTTACATATTTAGTTTTGTTAAAAAAATGCATTAGTTTAAAAATCCAAATAATTTAAGGTCGAATCTGTCAATTGAAGGCTTATGGGCCCAGATTCACAGAGCGATTACGCCTGCGCAACTGCTGTTGCGCGTGCGTAAGTCTAAATGTGCGCGTGCGTATAGTTGGACGCGATTCACAAAACAATATACGCCAGAAATCTACGTTTTTTGGTCCGGCGTAATTGAATTAGACATTCGCTTCCCTTCGCGCAAAACTGCGCTAGACACACCATTGATTTGCTAGTCAAATATGCTAATGAGGGAGTTACGGGGATTCACAAAAAAACGCAGTTGCTGCGCAGGCTACGCGATGTGCGCAACTGCAAAATGTTCTGTCTAAAGTTAGAGGACCTAAAAGCTGGTCTAAATTTTGAAAAAAAGTCTAATTGTCAGATAAAGCAACACTGTTAGTGAGGAGTTCAGCAGTCACACGTGTTGCCCAACAATCTGTATGCCAACATGCCAGGGGTATGGTCGCGCATAGCTATACTACTGACTTTAGATGAACAAAGAAGGATGAGGGCACGGAGGATGGCACTAAGGAGGGCACGGGAGATGTTTTTTTTTTTTTTGCTTATATAAAATTTACAATTTAATCTAATCTAATACAATATTCTTATCTGATACAAGCCCCTCACTCTTCACTTGATATATCACACACGCATAGACATCTTTGGCATGAGAGATTCTGAGGTGTCTCGCATCTTCAGATTCACCCCTCATGCCATCATGGAATTACCACAACCTTGCAGGAGGACATCAGCAGCCCAACACATGGCACCACCCATGACACCCATGACAGCTACATATACAATCAGAGCCCCATCCCCACAGATTTCAAACAGAACATGTATGGGGACAGCTGGCTGGTTGGTGAGTGACATGGGAGTCAGGCATGACTATCCCCTCCCGTGATGCACACCTCACAAGTGGCACATGCATGACTAACATCCTCCTGTCTTTTCCCTTCAAGGTGACTCTGCATATGCACTGGTACCCCATCTCATGACCCCATCTCATGGCAGCTCACATTATGCATCTTTGCACGTTAAACACACACATTAATCATGGCACAATGAGAATGCATGCATGCACACCACTGTGGTCCCTAGCACACACACCCCACATCCTCATCAAATTGGATTGGCACCAGTCCACCATGCAAGACTGGTGAGCAGTAACGCCACGTCAAGGCTCCAATTATGTCACTGTACATTCATACACCATTCACACGGACCTGGGAATCACTTCTCCCTGGTCCTGGGGAACCCTTCTCCACCCAAATTGAGGATGACACCCCTTTTCCAGCAGGAATGTCACCCCCACATTCAAACATCATTCACAACCCAAAATATGCCAAAAATGTCAGCAAAAAAAAAAAAAATGCATAGAAAAAAAAAAACGCAGAGAACAAAAATAAAAATGCTTTCAAACCAAAAAAAGGGGGAAAAAAAATGAATGCCCTCTGCCTGAGCCACGCCTGGGGCGCCCCCGGCCACGGCCCCGGACCCTCAGGGGAGACGCATGGGGGAGGGGAAAAGCCGGGGAAGGAGGAGCAGCCCCTGAGATCTGCCCACCTGGCGGCCTGCCCTCCAAGGCCACGGCTATTCTGTCCAGGGCAGCACCAAGTGTTGCCGTGTTGCCCTGGATAGCCTGGGTAAGGGCCCTCACATCCTGCCCAACGCCTGCTGCTGTAGTTTGCAGGTCATTTAGGCAGGTTGTGAAGGCCCGGGAGTGGGAGTCCAGGTTACCCAGCCTATCGTTGATGGAGGACAGGCTCTGATCCACCCGCCCCATAGTCTGGCAGAGCTGTCTCAGAAGGCGGGTCTGGGTGGCCAGGTTCCTTCTCAGACTGGCGGGCAGGAGATTGGGCGCCCCCCTGGTGCTCTGGGATGACCTCCTGGCTCCAGCTGATGGTTGTGGCCGGGGAGAAGGGGAGGCCCTTGTGAGGGGAGCCATGTTGGGGGAGGAGGGGGGGGGGCTCACCCTTAGGGAGGGCAGGCTTCTTGCAGCCAGAGGGGAAGAGTCCGCAGAAACCAATCGGCCAGTGCCTTCCATGGACTCCTCCTCCTCATGATTCTCCTCCTCCTCATGATCGTCCTCCGCATGATCCTCCTCCTCCTCTTGTTCCTCCTCCGCGGACTCTGGCCTTGTTGGGGGGGCCTCATTAGGCTGCTGTCCTGGCGTTGGAGCGGTCAGGCCAGATGGCCCTGCACCCTCCTGCACATCTGTGGATGACACAAACCATTCACAGGTTGGAGGATCCACACACTTGGCACATATTCCCTTTCACCCCCTCCCCCACACATGCTACACACCTGAGAGAAATAAAAACCTTACCTGGCACCGCGGGGACCGGACTTGTGTCAAAGCCTGGCAGGCCCTCCACTTCATGCCGGTGAAAGGTCAGGGCCACCACACGCTCCGTCGCTGTAAATCTAACCCGGCATGGTGGGCCCCCTCCTGTGCCCCTGGCATGGGCATTTATTGCGGCCAGTTTTTTTTTCACCTCACGCCGGAGGTCATTTATTTTCTTTTCAATCCCAGAGCGGGTCCGTGTCTCCCCCTCCCCCGATGAATTGACCTGCTCCGTGATCATATCCAATATCTCCCTCCTCCTGGCCGGGGTGGTGGTGGCACTCTGCGGGCCGTGGAGAAAACGCCCATAGTCGGTAATGGCCCGGGCAAGAATTCTTTTTTCCCCCACTGTAAAATTAAGCTTTCTTTTTCTCTCAGTCATACTTCCAAACAAACTCACTAGCAGTCACCAAAAATCTGTCACAAATACAAGCACAACCAATCAGACAAGAACACACACAAAGAGAAAAAGAACACCCAAAAATCACACTAGCACTCAGCAAGAAACAGACACAAAAAAATCAGATGAAAAAATAAAGCAAGAAAACAAACGCTCAGAAATCTATCAATCAAACAAACAGTCTCAAACACTTATCAAAATACACTTTCACAAAACTACCAACAAGCACTAGATCACACAGAACACTAATCTGACAACTACAAAACACACTCTAACGAACAACAGAGCAAAAGCACTTGATTCAATGGGAAGGGACACAAAGGGATGTACTTTTGCAATGGAAGTGCGTTTGTGTGTGTCTATTTATGCTGTCTGCGTAGTTCACAACATTGCCCTAGTCCATTTCCTATTTCACTGATTGCGCCGCTCCCGAGTTGTGAGCATGCGCACAACGGAGCTGACATGGTTTCCTTCACGCGCGCATGCGCGAGTCGGCCGGCCCTTCATTTGCATGGGGTCACGGCTCATTTCAATGTAACACGCCCACGTCCCTCCCAATTTGTATTACTCCTCCTTACGCCTCCGGAAAAAACCTTACGCTTGCGCAATCTCTTGCGTAAAAGCTACGTGAATCGCGGGATTACGCGGCTAGATTGCGCAAGTCTAACGGAAAAGTGGTGCGCTACGCCGGACCGATAATGCGCCGATCTACGTGAATCTGGGCCATGGTGTCTGTCGGATGTTCTAAGAAGATTAGACGAAGCAGCTAAACTGTACGACGCCGCAATCCTACATTTCCAGTTGAATGCTCCGCCCACAAACTATAGTAGAATTCTAATGTTGTATGACTAGTAATTAGGGTTGTCCCGATACCACTTTTTTAGGACCGAGTACAAGTACCGATACTTTTTTCCATGTACTCGCCGATACCAAATACCGATACTTTTTTAAATGTCATGTGACAGTTTTCAAACCACAATACAGACTAAGGATATTTTCTTTAGAATTATGAAGAACTCTAACTCAAGACATTATAAAAGAATAAAAATGAGCAAAAATGAATAAAAATGTTTTATTTGCTTGTCACGCCGTAGTAAAAAACTCAAAGAATTTTCACAGAACATGTTGATAAATACAAAAAAAGTATTCTATTTAGGCATCGGGAGCATTTGCGCGAGTACTAGTATCGGTATCTGGACAACCCTACTAGTAATAATTATATTTATTAATTATTATTACTAGTCAGCCAACATTAGAATTCTTCTATAGCCTATGGGCGGAGCATTTGACCAGAAATGTCCGCTCATGGCGATCGTATGTTTTTAGCTGCTTTGTCGAATCTTCACGTCTCTATAATGTCTAACCCTTTCTCTCTATGTAGAATAATCTTGGACTAATAGAGTTAGGTTAGGCAAATTCAACTGCAGGTTCGATAGACACAGATCGCTATTGTCACCGTCATGTCGAATCTTCTATCTATATCCAAATGTTGTCGCAACTAATTTAAAATAAGACATTTTTTTTTATTTTGGATCATTTGAATTTTGGATTCTGTGTGATTGGACTAAAATGCATTCTGACGAAAATAAATGCACATGTTTACAAGTTATTATAACACAGTGATACAAATGAAACAATGGACTATGGTACTGATTTCAGTAGTTAAAAGGTTTGTATGGAACAAAGGCACAAAAGTGCCAAATCACATAAGTCAAACACAAGACCATGTTCCAAATCTGGCCCACCAAGCCACCAAGTCATTGCATGTAGCTTGTGTCAGCAGTCAGCAGCAGAGAGGAGAACAGAACTGCTCTGACAGATCCTGCACTTCTCCATGTAGCCATGGAGAGGCTCAGCTCAACAGTTGGCAGCAGTGAAGGGCAGAACTCCTCCTACAGATGATGCACATCTCTGTACAGCCACAACACCTTCTTGTGCCACCTCCCCTGGACTCAGCAGTGAGCAGATTTCAGCCCTCCTCTGGTCCTCCTCCAGACCCTGCACTTTCTGCTTTCCAGAAACACCCCCAGCTTCTTCCTTGCAGCATCACAAGGTAAGGGGTGCAATGTGGTGTAAGGGAGGGTGGGAGACTCTTGACTTCACATGATGGGGGAGCTCTTGACACCTGATGTAAAGGGGGAGGGGTCCCCTGGACATCTAGTCTTACAGATAAAAATGGCTCTTTAAGAGAAATCATGCTGATACGGCCTGCAAATAAGTTGAGTTTGACGCCCATGTGCTAAATCATAAGGCTGTCTATGTAACTTTGCCTTCCTCCTTTTAATGCTAAAATCAAAGAAAAATTTCACCCAGTGAAGCAGCAGCTGCATCATATGAACATGAATCTTTGAATGTAAAACTTTAAAAAAAAACAATAAAAAGATACAAGGCAAATGCAAATTCTGTGAGCTCAAACACCTACTTTAGTGTGGTAAAGATGAACTAAGGTTACTTTGCAAACATAGCTGGTAGGATTTGATAATGAAAGGAACTGTATGCCCCAGAATACCCCTGTCAGCCCCTTTTATTGCCAAATTGTATGGAGGTCTAGGAGTCCCCACTGTGTCAAAATATTATCTAGCGGTCCAAATGTCTCAGCTACCTACAGTATATCAAATGCCAACTTTGACATTTTGCTTTTGGTACTCCTGGAACTCCTGAACTGTGAGCCAACCTCCATTTCTGCCCTACTTTTTCTCCCACATAAACAAATCCCATCTGCTGAGCCCCTAATGTTACATAGCTTGAAAACCTAGGATAATGTTAGCTACAATAGCAAATTCATGCCCCCCCCATTTCCACCTCTTCTGTCAATTCTGAATAACTCTCTTTTTAACCTGGGTGGGGGACAACCAAGGGCATTCTTATGGTGGTCAACCCATGATGGGTTAACATGGGTATACCATTTCATATCCGCTCTTAATTTTCTATTCTGGGTCTCACTACAAGAGACTTATGAGACACCAACTTCAAAATAATTGAACCTCTAGCTTCCCCTTTTGGGGAAACACATTTTGAAAACGTATGCCAACATTCACCGTGGGCTCCTGGCCTAATCTCAATCATTTATGCCACTTTGGCTCCCTTAATTCCCTATAATCTGTTTCCTATTTGGCTCATTGGAAACAAGACATTGTGACCTCACTAGATCTTGAGGATTGGGGCAAAGCCTGATCAATCGTAGTGAAATGTTCCTTTAACGCTGCCACCCTTGAATCAGTCCTTTCCGGGTGGCATTGGGTCCTGACACATATAGCTCATGCATTTGTATACAAACCCACCAATGGGACCCAGAGGAGTTTCCAATCCCAATATAGGTTTGTAAAGAACAAGTACCCCCAAAGTGGGTACTAGGGAGACACTAATTGTAGACATAAATTATGTAAATAACATGTATTGGTAGAAATATAAAATTAATCAGGTGCAAATATCATCATAAGTTTAGCTAGTAAAAACAAAGTACAAAAACATATAGCTCATGCAAATCCTGCTTGAGTGACAGATGTTGGCCAAAAACAGAGTCTGTGGCTACCTGGATTTTGGTTCTGCACACTTTATGTCACCTAACTATTCACAGAGATGCAAAGCTAGCCTTGTTACATTGCCAAGTTTGGGCCCTTTCCCTGTTTCTGGCTTCTAAACAGGCTATGGCTAAGGCTTGGAAGCAACCCCATGTTTCCGTTCCGGAGGGGAAAGATCGTATTACCACCCTAATTATTACCAAAAAGATGTCTGGTGTCTTTAATGACTGCCACTCAAAATTGCTCTATATATGGACACTGTGGCTCTATTCTTTATCATCTTTACCTCTGCTCAGCTTAGGCCAACTGTAGCTCACCTAACCTGTCCCTGTGTCAGGGTTGAGTTCATCTGCTGGTGGCACTGGGGTTCACTTGGCTGCAGTTCCAGTGTCCACCTGCAGGTGTTTCCCAGAAGCCAGCAGATTTTCATCAGCCACACCTGACTTCAGCTGCCAGGTGGATATTTAAGGCTGATCCTCCCTTCCCCCAGGGCGTCACTATCCTGTCTGATTGCCTCCTTGCTTCCAGATTGTGCCTGATAACCTTCTCTTGTCCTGATCCATCCTGCACCCTTCTGCCTTGTTCCATGCTCTTGGTCAATGCTCTTGTTCCCTGTTGTGTTGCCCTCTTTGCATCCCTGTTACATTGCCTCTTATGTTCCAGTGTCCACCTGCAGGTGTTTCCCAGAAGCCAGCAGGTTTTGATCAGCCACACCTGACTTCAGCTGCCAGGTGGATATTTAAGGCTGATCCTCCCTTCCCCCAAGGCGTCACTATCCTGTCTGATTGCCTCCTTGCTGCCAGATTGTGCCTCATAACCTTCTCTTGTCCTGATCCATCCTGCACCCTTCTGCCTTGTTCCATGCTCTTGGTCAATGCTCTTGTTCCCTGTTGTGTTGCCCTCTTTGCATCCCTGTTACCTTGCCTCTTATGTTGTAGATATTGGTTCATTAGTTATTCTTGTTCTTGTTTGATGAAGTGGGTTATGTTTCCACTGTTTGCTGTATATGTTTATTGGTGTGTGTTTACTGTAACTAAATATCACTTTAATGATAAATACTTTGTTTGGTCCCGGTTCCCTTGTGTAGCTATGTGTCTGGTCACCTTAGACGCTGACCCTGTCACCCTGAGCCTGTGGGAACTTTCTCCACTACCTCCTTCCCCACTTCACCCCCCCCCCCTTTTTTTCCATCTCTGTTTTTTTCCTTCTCCACCTCCCGTGCTACTTTCTCCACCTGACCTGTGCCACCCTGCTTTTAGTACACTTAGTTAGCATACACCCCTGGGTTATTTTGGTCCTGTTGGAATTGTAGGTCTGTTGTATGGGCGTCACAGCCAGTTTGAAGGCAATAGAAAATCAAACAATTTATAGAAAAATATATGTTTATTACAAAAATTACAAGAAAATTGTTGATGTAGAACCACAATGGTTACAATTGGATTACATACAAATGCACATGAACATCTAGCATAAATAGATTGTAACTGCATCAGACCCTAAGAACATTGTACAGACAGTTCCTCTGGAGGTGACAGGCTGTGAAATCCAATGCGTTTCTAAAATGCAAAAAATATAGAACAATCTTCATCAGGCTCAACAGCCATTTCTGAAATTGCAGAGCATATGATCAATGCATAGAATACATCTTTTTTCACAACATAAATATCCATAATACATGTTTTGGCGCATGCAGCGGCACCTATTACATAATTTATCCTTGTCCAAAGCATATCAACTGTATGCTGAAATGTCTCCCTGCAACTGGTTTCATATATGTGCGTTGCAGCTGAAGCAGTAGATTTCAATTATTGCAATTTACACTCTGAAGGGCCAGGGTCAGTGCTGACTGCAGCAGCATTGTACAGGGACACCTATGGGAAGTGTTAAGCGATAACCCAATTAGAATTATTGATTAACCGGTGCACCGGCAGTTCCAGAACGCAATGTTGCTAAAATTTTCTCTGTTTGCTTTAAAATTTAGTATCGATTGATATGCGCACAGAGTAGTTCCAACTATATAGTTGGCTGATTTTTCCACATACCCCTGAGGAAGGAGATCTAGATCTCTGAAACATTGGGTGCAATTTGAAAAAATTGTGCCCTATATTGCTACTTTTATTTGGTTGTAACTCTATTTTTGTACTGTACATATTCCATACATATGTAACCATATTTTATCGCCTGTTTTGTATATTCACAATAAATAATATATTTTTTGCTATATTTGTTTGACATTGTTGTGCCTTTCAGGGGATTTTCCTTTCTTGAATTACATAATATATAACTAAAACGTACATATCCATATGTTCATTCATGAAAAAACACAGCTCCCCCATCTGGAACACTCCACCAAGGTACACATAAGTGGAAAAAACAAGTTGTGCTAAACATTATAAACAATTAGTGTGAACAAAAATTAAAATTGTGTTGTATAGTCAATAGAGTTTAACAATCATGTTAAATCATAAAACATACAAAAACATTCAAACAATAGTCCGTAAGTGATGTGATTGAAATGTTAAATCACAAGGTGATCAAAAAGTGGAATGCTGTTCCCCAGTGACAGAAGAAAAATTCCTCAAAAATAATATAGCTAGATGAGCCACCAGTATAGAGTGACGACCAGATGTCTGCTTACCAGAGCTCGGCAGTCCCTTAATGTTAAGGGACCCCAAATAGCCTGTAGATAAATGGGATAACGAAGCTACAAGTTGGATGGATCCGATCTATTGTGGATCATCACCTCATTCCCTTAAACCAAGGAATAAACAATCATGTTTCATGGGTTGAAAAAAGGAGAAAGAGGGGGGCTCGATAGTGTAAAACCTTTAAAACTTTTATCTTAAAAAATAGTACATGCTATTGCACATGCTATTGCACTCACATTTATGTAGTAAAAAAGAGCCTTTAAGTCCAATATCTCGGCTGGATGCATTCAGACAACCCGTTGAAGAAGCCGTTTTTCGCGAAACTAATAGGGCGGAACGTGCAGCGCATCGACCTCAACCACCTGAACTGCTTTGGTTTCCTACTTAGACTGGTTGTCTGGATGTATCCGGCCGGGACATCGGACTTAAAGGCTCTTTTTTACTACATAAATGTGAGTGCAATAGCATGTACTATTTTTTTAAATAAAAGTTTTAAAGGTTTTACCCTATCGAGGCCCCTTCTTTCTACTTTTTTCAACCCATGAAACATGATTGTTTATTCCTTGGTTTAATAGAACGAGGTGATGATCCACAATAGATCGGCTCCATCCAACTTGTAGCTTTGTCATCCCATTTACCTACAGGCTATTTGGGGTCCCCTATCATTAAGGGACTGCCAGGCTCTGGTAGGCAGACATATTTGCTTTGGTAGTTGAGGTTTCTAGCTATCTGATCGTCACTCTATACTGGTGGCTCATCTGGCTATATTATTTTTGAGGAATTTTTCTTCCGTCACTGGGGAACATAATTCCACTTTTTGATCACCTTGTGATTTAACATTTCAATCACATCACTTATGGACTATTGTTTGAATGTTTTTGTATGTTTTATGATTTAACATGATTGTTAAACTCTAATGACTATACAACACAATTTAAATTTTTGGTCACACTAATTGTTTATAATGTTTAGCGCAACTTGTTTTTTCCATATTTGTATCACTGTTTAAAGTCACACAGTAAGGTACAGCTTTACACTTTTTTCATTCGTCAACACTTCCCGTTTTAGATACAGGTTTTTTTCACAGTCTATTAGCGCAGTTTTTTTCTACATTTTTCTCAAGGTACACATAAGCCTTTTTTCATGTGGGCAACATTCAAGAGATTTTACATTTTTTAATTTTAATTATATGGTGGTTGGACTTGATTTTTATATCAGGCCATTTACTATCTAATAATTTGTCCACAGGCTTCTTTGTCTTTTTCCTTTCCCTCCCTTATTTTGGGGTTAGAACAATTTTGGGTGAAGAGAACTTCTCTGAATGAATGAATGAATGAATGAAAACTTATATAGCGCGGCACATGCGAACTGAATCGCCTCTGGGCGCTTGTTGTTCCTGTCTCCTTTGATATCAAAAGAGAAAAGTCTTGACCTTTTTCCTGAATGCTAAGTGGTTCTCCTCCAACCGAATGCTGGTTGGTAAAGCGTTCCATAGTCTAGGACCTTGGATCGCGAATCTTCTTTCTCCTTTGGACTTGAAGTTGGCTTTCGGAACCTGGAGCAGGTTCTGATTAGTGGATCGCAAAACGCGATTGGGGTTATGAGCTTTTATTATTTCGCATAATTAAAGGGGGGCATTCCCATGGACACATCTATGCGTAAGACAGAGAGCTTTAAAAGCAATTCTGTCTTTAACTGGCAGCCAATGAAGGGCTCTCAGTGAAGGTGAGATGGATTCCCAGGGTTTTTTCCCAGTCACAAGTCTGGCGGCCGTATTCTGAACGACTTGCAGACGAGCGATTTGGTACTTGGGGAGTCTGAGGTAAAGGGCATTTGCATAATCCAACCTGGAGTTTACAATTGCTCCCACCACGACTGCTAAATCCTCTTTAGGGATGAACGGAGTGAGTCTGCGTAGTAGGCGCAGCAGATGGTGAGATCCGCTGACTACTGACCCTATTTGTGCGTCCATTGTCATAAAGGAGTCAAAAATGACCTCTAGGCTTTTGACTTTGGCGCTAGGGGTGATGAGTTTGCCCAAAATAGGCGGGGGGGTCCACGCTGTTGAAAGTTGATTCCTGCGCTTGGCGTGAAACAGAAGAAGTTCTGTTTTTGCTCCATTGAGTTTAAGATAACTCTTTGTCATCCAATCCTCTATCAAAGAGAGGCATGTCTCTAGATTGAGGTGGTGATCCTGTTTATTGCAGATGCGGAAATACAGTTGCGTGTCATCTGCATATGAGTGGTAGAGCAGTTTTTGGCTGCTGATAATCTCAAAAAGAGGACGAAGATATATGTTAAACAGCACTGGTGACAGAGGCAATCCTTGAGGGACTCCGCATGTAACTGTGCGTTTCTCAGACGTAAAAGGTCCTAACTTCACTGTTTGCAATCGGTTTTCCAGAAAAGAGGAGAACCAAGATAAATCGCCTTCTGCGACTCTGGCTACTTCTGCAAGCCGAGTCAGTAATAGTTTGTGGTCTACCGTGTCGAAAGCTGCACTTAGGTCCAACAGAACTAGAAGACAAGATTCTCCTTCGTCTGCGGCCTTGAGAACATCGTCCCATACTTTCAGCAATGCTGTTTCCGTCCCGTGTCCGGGGCGGAAGCCTGATTTCAATGGGTCAAGTAGCTTGTGGGTATCCAGATGCTGTTGCAGCTGTTGTACCACTACTTTCTCCATTATCTTTGAGAGTACATTGAGACTTGTTATGGGACGGCGGTGGAGTGGGTCCTTGGGGTCTAGGGAGGGTTTCTTCATGATGGGTTGGATTATACCCTCTTCAACTGTGAGGGCACTATGCCCTCCAAGAAAGACTGGTTGATAAGCTGCGTGATGGGAGGAGCCAGGATGTAGGCGCATTCCTTCAGCAGTTTTGTGGGGATAATGTCATTTGGCGCTGTGCTATTACGCAAAGCGCCAATGACATTCTTAGTGGTCTCAATGGAGATGGGTTCCAGGGTAAACTTACCTGATATAGGAGAATTACTATGGGTGCTGTGTGAGAGGCTGCAGGGGGGGCTGAGGGGGGAATTGTTTTGCTGAATGCTTTCACGGATTGCCTCGATTTTATTAATGAAGCAATCCGATAGTTCATTGCAAAATTCTTGTGTGTCCGAACTAGGGGCTTCAATGCATCCTGGTTTCATGGTCTGGGTGACCATCTTGAAGAGTTCGCGGGGGCGGTTCAAGGCGCTGTTGATAGCCTCCGAAAAATAATTTTTCTTGGCTTGGAAAATTTCTTTGTGATATTTTCTTGTCGCCGCCTTGTAGATGGATAGGTGTAGCTATGAAGAACATCTTTTCCAGGCAGATTCTGCCCTTCTGCGTTCTTGCTTCAGTAACGACAGCTGGTTGTTAAACCAGCTGCGGTTGTTTTTTCGGATGCAGGTTTTACGTTTCGGTGCTACCAAGTCGGCTGACTGTAGCATGGCCAAATTTATGGCATCCAGTGTTACAACGGCCGTTTGATGCGGCTGAATTGTTTGTATTTTTTTCCTTAACGTGGTTTTGAAGAGATCCGAATGGAGCTTCTTCTGACATCTGGTCCAGTGTGTTGTCACTGGATTTGATGTATTTGTTAAGGGGGGGATATTGGAAATAATGAATTTGATTGCATGGTGATCTGTTCATGGCAATGGTTCATTTTCCAGAATTTTTATTTCCAGATTTTGTCTGAAAATAAGATTGAGTGTGTGACCTGAAGCATGTGTGGGCCCACATACTAGTTGTTGTAGCCCTAATCCTTCCAGATGGTCAATGCAGGCGTCGGCAACAGGGTCTTGTGAGGAGTTGGCCCAGAGGTTTAAGTCCCCGAGCAGCAAAAGTTGTTTGCTGTTGAGGGTATAAGTGGAGATAAACTCCGTCAATGATGGTAGCAGCTGCGATTTTGGGCCAGGTGGTCTGTAGCAGAGTAAGATCCGGACGGTCTCCTGGGAGTTTACTTGCAGTTGCAGAGTAAGGGTTTCCATGAATGGAAGAGGGTTTTGAAGTACTGGTTTAGTGATCGCAAGGTGAGTCTTATGGATCACCGCCAGTCCTCCTCCTCTTTGCCCTATTCTTTTTTACGTTATAATACGGTAGTTTTCTGGCACCAATTCACCTAGAATGGTGTTACAGTCGGCTGTGAGCCAGCTCTCTGTAATAAAGAGGCAATCTAAATCGTATTGTAGAAGGAAATCATGGATTTCTAGTCGGTGTTTTACTGCCGATCTTGTGTTGATCAAAGCACATGATATGTGCTTAGGTTGGGGTAAACGTCTGCAATTTTTGATAGTCGATCGTCGATCGCTTCTCAATAGTCGCTCAATTCCTAGGACTTTTTTGGTGCTGGCTGGCAATATTGCGACAAATCGCCTCAGATCCCAAATGGTTTCCGCAGAATATTGCAGATTAGCCATGGTCGCCAAACACCAGAGGAAGGCAAAAAAAACCCTAGCAGTTCTAGGCCAATCTGCTGCTGTAGGGCAAAAAAATTCCTTCCTGACTCTTTGAGAGGCGATCGGACGAACCCTGGATCAAGTACTGATAGTATTGGGAAGGGGGAGAGTGGGGCTGGGTGCAGCAATATGGCTGCCGATCCTGCAGCAGGATCCAGGATGGGGGCTGTGATCCTAAGTGGATTGGTGCTGCTGGGGAAGACTAGGATAATGGTGGGGAAGCCGCTGCTTTTCTGGGGTAGGAGGGGGCTTGCTAGGGCAGTTTAGGTGATTGGAGGGGCTATGGCCCGGCGCACCGCTAGGCCGCGGGTGAAGCCGCGGCCTTTCCTAGTTCGCGGCTGCCGCGATTGTGATCAGGCCGGCGCGGTTGTAAAAAAAAGACTCCCAGAAGCGGCGGAGATTAAGGGGAGAGGTTGTGGAGGGATGCCTTGGGCAGTGATGGCGGTGTAAGGGTACAGGAAGGGGGGGGAACGGAGCGCAAGGGCCGCAGCCGCGGCTTGTCCTGAAAAGGACGGCTGCCCAATGGTGTTCAAGGGGTGGATGGAGCGCCCTGTGCCCTGTGTCAGGGGCTTACCTTAAGGCTCTGGTGATTCCTGGAAGGGAGAACCAGGGGATCCGGGGCGGTGGATCATGGGTCAGAGCAAGTCTGACAGCGGAGACTGAGGCAGGGGGAGGAAAGCCCTGCCTGTCTGGCTCCAGGAGCCGTACGCCCTTCTGCAAGGAGCGCACGCCGATTACTACTGGAGCTCAGTTCTAGCCCTGGGGAGGAGTCACTCTTTCAGACTCAATCCTGGAGAGCAGGAGAAGGAGATCTGGCACCTTCGAATTGAGTTCTAGACTCTTGGATTCCTCTATGCTGTGAAAAGGCTTATGTGGTACAATTATTTTTGATTCATGAGGGATGATGGCAATACACATGCCAGTCCATGGGAGTCCATCTATTTTCCATGCAAGTGTTGTCCCCCTGTGTGAGAAAATTTGTTGCTATGTTTCCTTCTTTGAAAGCTTAAATACAATGGGCCAGATTCACAAAGCACTTACGCTGGAGTATCAGGAGGTGCGCCTGCGTAATTGGACATATGTGCCTGCGTATCTATGCACCGTATCCCCAAAACGATGTACGCATGAAATCTATTTTTTTTCGATCGACCGGCGCATCGAGCGCGCAAAAAATGCGCTAGACACACCATTGATTTGCTAGGCAAATATGCAAATGAGGGAGATATGGCGATCCACAAAGGTAAGTTCTTGCGGCGCAGTCTACGCACTGTGTGCATCAGCTGCACGTCCTGTCTAAAATTTGGCCATATAACAGCTTGCTTAAAATTAGACAATCCGTCTACATGTCAGCTAAAGCAACACCGTTAGGGACGAGCTGAGCAGCCACACTTGCAGGACAACAATCTGTATGCCAACATGCCAGGGGCATCCTTGCTCATAGCTATACTACTGACTTTAGATGAGCGCAGAAGGAGGAGGGCACGAAGGAGGGCACGGAGGACGGCACGGGAGAGGATATATCGCACACGCATAGACATCTTTGGCATGAGTGATTCTGAGGTGTCTCGCATCTTCAGATTCACCCCTCATGCCATCATGGAATTAACCATAACCCTGCAGGAGGACTTCACCAGCCCAACACATGACACCACCCATGACACCCATGACAGCTACATATACAATCATAGCCCCATCCCAACAGAATTCAAACAGAACATGTATGGGGACAGCTGGCTGGTTGGTGAGTGACATGGGTGGCAGGCATGACTGCCCCCCCCATGATGCAGAAATCACAAGGGGCACATGCACTACTAACATCCTCCTGTCTTTTCCCTTCAAGGTGACTCTGCATATGCACTGGGACCCCATCTCATGACTCCTATCCGGAACCCCCCATGGTACCCTATTGTATTCCCCAAACTTTGTATGCCAGATCATCGGTGCATGTTGCATGCTGCACAACTTCGCAGTGAAAAAGGGCCTGGAGATTGACATACGTGATGACCTGACCCCCGAACCAGACAATCCCCCCCTAACCGAGGGTCCCCCGTCTTCTGAGGGAAGAGCAGCCAGGAGACAGCTCACATTAGGCATCTTTGCACGTTAAACACACACATTAATCATGGCACAATGAGAATTCATGCATGCACACCACTGTGGTGCCTAGATCACACACACTACATCCTCATCACATTGGATTAGAACAAGCCCACCATGCAGGACTTGTGAGCAGCAACGCCACGGCTCCAATTATGTCACTTTACATTCATACACCATTCACACGGACCTGGGGATCACTTCTCCCTGGTCCTGGGGAACCCTTTTCCACCACAAATGAGGGTGACACCCCTTTTTCGGCAGGAATGTCACCCCCACATTCCAAAAACATTCACAAACAGAATTTTTTTATTTTTTTAAATGCCCAGCAAAAAAAAAAAATGCCCAGCAAAAATATAAATAAAAAAAAAACACAGCAAAGAAAACACAGAAAATACAAAATCACTCTCAAAACCCCAACCAAAACAGTCACCAAATATCTCAAAGACATGTCACAAACCGACAAACGCTAATAAACAACAGAACAAAAGCACCTTGCTGTATAGGAAGGGATACAAATGGATGTACTTTTGCAAAGGAAGGGCGTTTGTCTCTGTCTATTTAAGCTCTCAGCGCAGCTCACTAAGTTGACCGGGCCTAGTTCCAATCTCACTGATTGTGCCGTGCCGAGTTGTGAGCATGCGCAGAGAGGTGCTGACCATGCTCTGCTTCATGTGTGCATGCGCAATCCGGCCGGCCCTCCATTTGCATGGGGTCACGGCTCATTTAAATGGAACACGCCCACGTCCTTCCCAATTTGAATTACACCACCTTACGCCTCGGAAATTACGTTGCACCGGCGCAAATTTCCGCGCAAATACTACGAGGATACCTTACTTGCGCCTCTACATTGCGCCGGTCTAACGTAAAGGAGGTGCGCTACTCCGGTCAATATATGCGCCAATGTACGTGAATCTGGCCCAATATTGCATGGAAAGAAACTCTGTATGTCTTGTCTGCCATTAACATTTTTTCTCTGTCTGCTAGCTTTTTTTTACACTATACAGTGATAGCCATGCAAGACTTCAATGAAGAAGAAAACTGTAAGAAATTGAAAGAGCTGGCGAAGGAGCAATAGCGATACTGCAAATCTGGGCCCCTCTAATTTTAAAGGGGATGTTAAGATACCAATAAGTCCCCATCTGCAAACCTTCAGAATTACCAGGCCAAAGCTGTGGGGAAGATTACACTGTAAATAATAGACATGTGCATTTGTTTTCATCCGAATTCTTGCTAGTTTCATTATTGTTTTAACAAATGAAAACGAAAGACAGAATACGAAAACCGAAAGATCCAACATAAACAAATGAATGTTATTGGCTGATTGTAACCAAAGAGGAGGAGCAGTAAAATAGCTAGAACTAACTTGACAATTCAACATGAACGACAAAGATTCGACAATGCATCGAAAAACATACAAACATCAAATCAGTCATTGAAGGCTTAATGTGTCTATCGAATGTTCAAAGAAGATTTGACGGAGCAGCTAAACTGTACGACTCCGCAATCGTAAATTTCTGGTCAAATGCTCGGCCTATGATTATATAATTATTATACATTTATTACCACCACATCATCTTCCACCCAGTCTTCACCCCTACCCTCCTTGTCGGTCTGCACAATTGCAAAAGCAGCAGCAGTTGGCAACTGTGTTTCTTCATCATCCAAGACCTGCTGTGATGGTCCCCCCATGTACTTATCTTGAAACATAAGTGGTTGGGCATCGGTGCACTCAATCTCTTGCACTTCTGGGGCAGGGCTAGGTGGATGGCCCTGGGAAACCCTGCTAACAGAGTCATCAAAAAGCAGAAGAGACTGCTGCATGATTTGGGGCTCAGACTGCTTGGCTGATTTGAAAGGGGGTGAGGTGAAAGACTGATGGACATCGGCTGCAGGTGCCAACTGTGATCTTTCAGCACAAGACTGGTTGGAAGACAATGTGAAGGAACTGGAGGCACTGTCAGTAACCCAATCTAATATCGTCTGTACTGCTCCAGGCCTCAACATTCATAGAGCCGGATTAGGCCCGACCAAATAACACTGCAGGCTCTGTCGCCTACTCGCACCTGAGGAATGTGTTTCACTTGTGGGTGTAGCTGGCACAGATCGACCACTTCCTCTCCCTGCAACAGGAGCTCCACCAGCAGCACCACAACCGGGGCCACGTCCCTTATTTGATGTTCTCCTCATATTTCTCAAATGTAGGATCTTGCCCTAAATGGGCGTTCTTTGAATAGCACAATAGAAGAACAGTATCTAAATGGTGTATCTCACATGTACAGATATGCAGGAACCCCCCCCCCTCCCCAAAAAAAATTATTTGCCCTAAATATTTTTTTTGAATAACACAATAGAAGAACAGTATCTAAAGTGTTTATCTCATGCATACAGGTATGGAGGAAACACTGCAAAGTATACGTTTTTGCCCTAAATGGGTGTTTTTTGAATAGCACAATAGAAGAGCAATATATAACATGTTTATCTCACATATACAGATATGGAGCAAACACTGCAAAATATTTTTGTTGTGCCCTAAATGGGTGTTTTTTGAATAGCACAATAGACGAACAGTATCTAAAGTGTGTATCTCACACATATACAGTAGATATGGAGGAAACACTGCAAAATATTTTTTTTTGCCCTAAATGGGTGTTTTTTTGAATAGCACAATAGAAGAACAGTACCCTAAGTGTGTATCTCACACGTACAGATATGGAGCAAACACTGCAAAATATTTTATTGCCCTAAATGGGTGTTTTTTGAATAGCACAATAGAAGAACAGTATCTAAAGTGTTTATCTCACACCAACAGATATGGATGAAACACTGCAAAATATATTTTTTGCCCTAAATGGGTGTTTTTTGAATAGCACAATAGAAGAACAGTATCTAAAGTGTTTATCTCACACATACAGATATGGAGCAAACACTGCAAAATATATATTTTTGCCCTAAATGGTACCCTTTAGATACAATAGAAGAAAAGTATCTAAAGGGTGTATCTCACTATAACATATGCAGTGCTGGTGTAATTTGATTTCTGAAGCAGGACTGACTCCTATCTATTTCTCTCCCTAAAACCAACACCAGGAATCTTTCCCTAAAGTATCTAAAGCAGAGTGACTTGCTGTGCTATGTAGATCGCTGAGTAATTTGATTTCTGAAGCAGGACTGACTGACTCCTATCTAATTCTCTCCCTAAAAACAACAACAGCAACCTTTCCCTAAAGTATCTAAAGCAGAGTGACGTGCTGTGCTATGTAGATTGCTGAGTAATTTGACTTCTGAAGCAGGACTGACTGACTCCTATCCAATTCTCTCCCTAAAGCCAACACCAGGAGCCTTTCCCTAAAGTATATAAAGCAGAGTGACTTGCTGTGCTATGTAGATTGCTGAGTAATTTGATTTCTGAAGCAGGACTGAGTCTGACTCCTATCTAATTCTCTCCCTCAGAGCAGCAGCAGCGCCAGCCTTTCCCTACCGTATCTAAAGCAGAGTGACGTGCTGTGCTATGTGCCTCTAGCTTATATAGAGGCTGGGTCACATGCTGCACTGGCCAATCACAGCCATGCCAATAGTAGGCATGGCTGTGATGGCTTCTAGGTCACACAAGTTAAACAAATGTTGATTGTCTGCCCTGCAGCGTGCCATTACATTGCCAAACACCGAACTCGAACCCGAACTTCCATACATTTTTTGGGGTTTGGGTTTGTACCGGACTTTTGGATTTTTGGTACCCGGACCTGAACCCAAAAATGTTATGGAAGTTTGGGTTTGAGTTCGGGTTCACTCAACCCTAGTCATTACATGACACAGCTCATGATCTACTACACACCAACGATGGAAATGTAGGGAAAACTATATCATTGTATTGCATCAAATCACATGACCATACAGAATCTATCATCTCAGTCTATAGACATGCCTCTCTTTGATAGAAAACTGGATGACAAAAAGTTATCTTAAACTCAACAGTTCCAAAACAGAACTTCTTCTGTTTCACGCCAGTCGTAAGAATCAACTGGCAACAACCTGGACACCTCCGCCCATTCTGGGCCAAATCAGCACCCCTAGCTCCAAAGTCAAATATCTCGGGGTCATTTTCGACACCTACATGACAATGGACGCACAAATAGGGTCAGTAGTCAGCGGATCTCACCATCTGCTGCGCCTACTATGCAGACTTATTCCATTTATTCCTAAAGAAGACATAGCAGTTGTGGTGGGAACAATTGTGAACTCCAGACTGGACTATGCAAACGCCCTTTACCTCGGACTCCCTAAATACCAAATCACTCGTCTGCAAACCATTCAGAACACGGCCGCCAGACTTGTGACTGGGAAAAAACCCTGAGAATCAATCTCACCTTCGCTGAGAACCCTTCATTGGTTGCCAGTAAAAGACAGAATTGCTTTTAAAGCACTCTGTCTAACGCATAAGTGCATCCATGGGAAGGCTCCGCAATATCTGCGACTTTTCTGCGATCCACCAACCAAAATCTGCTCCAGATACCGAAAGCCAGATACAAGTCCAAAGGAGAAAGAAGATTTGCGGTCCAAGGTCCCAGACTATGGAACGCTTTACCGACCAGCATTCGGTTGGAGGAAAACCACCTGACCTTCAGAAGAAAGATCAAAACTCATCTCTTTTGATGTCAAGAGAGACAGGAACAACAAGCGCCCAGAGGCGATTTAGTTTGCATGTGCAGCGCTATATACGTTTTTCATTCATTCATTCATTCATTATGTTGTGGTTAGTTTATTGGAGGTAGCGGACTGTGGCTTTATTACCCCTTATGTTGAATATTTGGGGTAATGTATTTTATTTGTGTCTTTATTTCATTGATTATCATTTTCTAACATTTCCTATACCTTCCTTCCCTTGTCTCCTCTTTCTTTTTTGATGAGTTGTACATCATCTTTCTTCTCTTCTTTGCTTTTTCTCTCCTCTACCCATTCCCCTTCTCCTGTCTTTTAGAATTCAACTGAAATATTTTTCATTGGGTGGACAAACTTGTTTTAAATATGTTATTGTTCTTTGTTTAGGATATGAATGAGGAAAATAAGACCATGATTACTGTGATTCATCTATAATGCCGCGTACACACGGTCGTTTTTTGCGATGAAAAAAAACGACGTTTTTTAAAACGTCATTTAAATTGATCGTGTGTGGGCAAAACGTTGTTTTTTGTCTTCAAAAAAACGACCAAAAAAAAATTCCAACGTGCTTGAATTTTTTGTGTCGTTTTTCAAAACGTCGTTTTTTGTTTCACAAAAAGTCACCGTGTCTAGCAAAAACGTTGTTTAAAACGACGTTTTTCAACCCGCGCATGCCCAGAAGCTAGTTATGAAGCGAGCTTCAATGGAAAAGAGTGGTGAACGTAACCTCGCTTTTTGTGAAAAAAACGATGGTGTGTATGCAACATCGTCTTTGAAAAGTGACGTTTCAAAAACGACGTTTTTTACTTCACAGAAAACGTTGTTTTTTTTTCATCACAAAAAATGATCGTGTGTACGCAGCATTAGGGTTTCGGACTCCACCAAATATAACATTTTTAATATTTTTTTTTATTTCTGTTGCTTTATTGTGTGACAATTTGTGGAAACCTCCTGATCATCACACTGGTGTCTTACAGCAAACGCCTCCATTCTCCCATGTACTTCTTCCTCTCCCAGATCGCTGTAGCAGATATCCTTTTAGCAACTGATATTCTTCCCAACATGCTCCATGCTTTTCTGATGGAAAATATTACCTTTATTTCCATTTCTAACTGTATCACCCAGTTATATTTCTTTGCTGTCTCAGAAACCTCAGAGTGTCTTCTTCTGACATTGATGTCCTATGACAGATATTTGGCCATCTGTAAGCCATTGCATTATAAAATGCTGATGAACCACCAATTTTGCTGGATGACAATTATCACAAGTTGGAGTTTAAGTTTCCTAGCAGTATTGACTTATACTTTAGACATATCGAAATTACAGTTTTGTGGTCCCAATATTATTGATAATTTCTTCTGTGATCTTGACCCAATATTACAACTCTCTTGCTCTAATACGACCCTTGTACAACTACTAGTAACATTATCAACTCTAATCTTTGGCTTCATCCCCTTTTTTGTCATCATTATATCGTATGTTCATATTATAATCACCATTTTTAAAATCCCATCTATTACTGGGAGGCAGAAAGTTTTCTCAACATGCAGCTCCCACCTGACTGTTGTTTCTATATTTTATAGTTCCTTGCTATTTGTTTATTTGATACCCAGTAGAGGACAATCATTGAACATTACTAAATTCCTGGCATTACTGTACACTGTGGTCACCCCTATGCTTAATCCAATTATATACAGCCTGAGGAATAAAGACCTCAAAAATGTTGTAAAGAGTATTATCAACAACCTTTTGAATGTGCATTCTCATCATTATTAACATTTCCAAATGACTAAAAGTGGATGTAAACCCCAAAAACACTTATTTTTTTTTTGTTTCAAGAGTTTATTGAAGGTAATGAAAACATAACAAGCAATACATTGATACAATGAATCAAGTATTTGGTCAAGAACTGTGGTCACAGCCGCTTCACATCGATGCTTATATAAACAGCAGCAAATATATTAAGAACTGAAGAGGAATACATACATCAGAGTCTAACATAGTGTCATAACATTTGAAATGAAAACAATTCACGGAAATCTAAGGGGCTTTGTTGTCACTCGGGAGTGGATGGGGGGGACGGGCATGGGTTTGGGAGGAAAAGCGGATATGAAGGGAACGGCAGCCGCTAGAAGTAATAATCAATACCCTCTTAGTGAATGGAGTGAGGGGGTGAGGTGGTAGCATGGTAGGTTCTCATGTTGGGTCATAGGCCAAACGGAATGGGTCATAAGGCAGCACTCGGTGGGCAGACCCCCGTGAGGCCAGTGAAAGGGTAGCCTTTACAGTGAAAGCCCTTATTGGGGCGCAATGGGGATCCAGAGTTTAGGGTCAGGGGGCTGGAGGTAGGGTAATATCCATGTGGAGATATGGTAGGTGTAGGGTTATACACTGGAAGGGGTCAGTAGATAAGAGTACCGGATCATACCGTGGAGGGGAGCGAATGGTGGCGTATTGTGTTTGTGCGGTAAGAGTCGCACTGCACCTCTCGGTAGCCAGCTAAGACATTTTCCGCCTGTAACCGTCTGTGGTGGTGAAGTGCACCCAACACGCCCATTGTTCTGTAAATTTTGATGGTGTGTCTCTGGCTTGATGGATCAGGCTTTCCATCTCCGCAATATGGTTAACTCGTTTGTACCAATCTGCCAACGTGGGTGGTTCCGTCACTTTTCATTTCGCAGGGATGCAGAGCTTCGCCGCATTCACTAAATGCATAGCTAGGGAGCGAAAGTATGTTCTCGGGGACAGGTGGGAGTGGTGCAGTAAGAACTGTTCAGGTGTAAAGGTTAGAGTGAGTGTGGAGATGTCAGTCGTTATACGGTGGACATCTCGCCAGAACTTGTTTAGTTTAGGGCAGAACCACCATATATGTAATAGGGACCCCCTCTCGGAGCCGCATCTCCAGCAAAGCGGGGAAATCACGGGGGAGATAGCGTGGAGTCTTGTCGGCGTCCGGTATCACCACAAGAAGAGTTTGTACGCATTTTCCTGAGTGTGTACATTCACTGTACCTTTATGGATGCACGAAAACACTGCTTCCCATTCTTTGTCTGTGAGGTCAATGGATAGGTCCGTTTCCCATTTCTTGCTCGCCCAATTGGTTTTTGGGGTGTTATCCGGGAACAATAACGTGTACTCAAAGGATAGCAGGTGTGACACTGGGGTAGTGCTTGTACAGATTTCTTCAAAGGGAGTGAGGTGGCGGGACCAGGGTGGTCGCGGACAAGGAGACTCAAGGAAATGTCGCACTTGGACATACGTCCAAAAAGGGAAGGAGCCTGATCGTAACCTGGATTGCAGGGAATCATAGGGAATGAGGCGATCATTGTCAAAGGAGTGAGCAGCACGTATGTGTGAGTGTGGCCATATGTCTACTAAGAAGGAGGGCAATTGGCCTGGGGGGAAGTCGGGGTTAAGTCGCAGCGGGGTCATCGGGCCGAGGCAAGAGGAGAGTCGGTATTTAGTACAAGCTGTTTTGAAACTGGTCAGGGTCGGAGCGATAAGTGGATGCATCAGGCAAGAGGGAGGGAGAGAGCCTAGTTTGGACCATGGGGTTTGTGCTAACGGGATGGGAGAAAAGGCGTGCTCCAAACCCACCCATGCTTTTGACGTGGCATGGATGTTCCAGTCGGCCACTCTGGACAGGAGGCAGGCATGGTAGTATCTATCTAGGTCTGGGAGGACTACACCTCCTTTTAGTTTTGGAGCTGTCAGTTTGGCATAGAGGGCCTTTTCCATTCCAGATAAATCGCGAGCACGCTGCTCGGTATGTAAAGAAAAAAGTTTGAGGCAACTTAATTGGGCCTGTTTGAAAGAGATACAGCAGACGGGGTAAGACGTTCATTTTAATCGCTGCAGCTCTGCCAAACCAAGTAAAGAGGCCTGTCGACCAATGTTTAAGGTCAGACTGGATCTGTTGCAGTAATGGGAGATAGTTGTCAGAGTACAAGTCCGAGAGGGATTTCGGGATTTGGATGCCGAGGTAAGTAATCGAGTTCTCTTTCCACTTGAAAGAGAAGTTCATTCGACATTGTGCAAGTAAAGCAGGGGAAAGGGAGATATTGAGTGCGTCAGATTTCGAAAAGTTTATTTTGAAGTTGGACAGGGATTGGAAAGTTTTAAGATCTGCTAGGAGATTCGGTAGGGTCGTGATGGGGTCCGTCAAAAAGAGGAGAACATCGTCGGCGAAGGCTGCAACTTTGTACGTACGGCGCTCGATGGCAATCCCCCTAATGTTTGGGTTGGCTCTGAGGCGTCGTAGGAACGGCTCAAGAGTGAGGACGAAGATGAGGGGGCATAAGGGGCATCCCTGTCTGGTGCCGTTGTTGATGGAGAAGGCAGTCGACAGGTGGCCATTAACGCGGACCCTGGCGGTGGGGTTGGCGTAAAGTGCGAGGATAAATTGGAGCATACGTTGCGGGAGACCCAAGAAAGTCAGCGCTTCTCGCATATAGTCCCAGGCCACTCTGTCAAAAGCCTTCTCCGCGTCAAGGGATAGCATGAACCCCCCTTGTTTCTGCATCGTGAGCCAGTGGTGGACGGAGATGGCTTTGAGGGTGTTGTCCCTGACTTCCCTGCCGGGGATGAAGCCTACCTGGTCTAAGTCAACCAGTCCCAGCAGGAGAGGCAGGAGACGGTTCGCGAGGATCTTGGCGTACCATTTTAGGTCGAAGTTTAGTAGGAATATGGGCCTATAATTTGCTACCAAGGAGGGGTCTTTCCCGGGTTTTGGTATCACGGTAATGTGGGTCGTTAGCAGATCTCGAGGAGGGGGGTGGAATAGGGGTCTAAGGTGTTGAAAGCTGAATGGGTGTGGGTTGTGAGTAAGTGGGCAAAAGATTTGTAGTAGCCCACTGTTAGTCCGTCGGGACCAGGGCTTTTTCTGGGTTTCATTTGTTTTAAGGCTGCCGCAGCCTCAGTCGCAGTCAAGGGGGAGTCCAGGTAAGTGGCTAGATCGGTCGAAATGGGCTTAAGACTATATTTGGACAGGAAAGTCTTTATAGCTGCCGTTCGAGCATGCGAGTCAGCCGGGGAGTCTGAGGGGTGTAGGTTATACAACTTAGTGTAGTAAGCTACAAACTGTTTCGCTATGTCAGGGGGAGAGGTTAGCTTTCGACCCAGCGAATCAGTTATCGAGTGTTTTTTTTTTCTTTGCTTTCACAATGTACAGTATAAGATTTGCTATCATCTGTGCCCAGTTTTGCCGCACAGAGTTAATCCAGATCTGAGTAATCCTCTTTTATTGTTCAGTGAAATAAAAATGAACTTACAGAGAAAAACCTTGGTCCGTTCTGCCCCCTTGATGTGAATGACAGGTTTTTTACATATTGTATGCACTAGCCTGAAAACAGGCATTATTTTTTAATTCCCACCCCCACTCCTTTTTTGAAGTCATGTGGTTACTTTGTGTAGAGGTGGGCAGTGGCAGTCTACTGACATCATGACTCCACCCACCGAGCTCCAGACAACAGATCCACCCACAGAATCTGCAGTTTTTCAGGTCTTATAACAGACAGAGGGGAGACATTTGACAGGTAAGGATACATGCAGGAGACATCTATATCCTTGTAGATCAGCACTATGGCAGTAGTTTAGAAAGGATGAGAGTGGGTTACATCCACTTTAACCTTGCATGCAATTGATGATCTAATAATTAGGTATCTTTTGATTTAACCACTTTCTTACTGGGCACCTAAACACCCTTCCTGCCCAGGCCAAGTCTCAGCTTTCATTGCTGTCACACTTTCAATGGCAGTTGCGTGGTCATGATCCAATGTACCCATATGACATTTTTATATATTTTTTCACACAAATAGAGTTTTCTTTTGGCGGTATTTATTCACCACTGGGGTTTTTCTTTTTTGCTAAACAAACAAAGACATACAATTTTGATAAACCCCCCACAGTTTTCATAGTTTGTGTTATTCAATTTTGCAAACAGGTAATTAACTCCTTCATTGATGAGCACTGATAGGGCTGCACTGATGGGCACTGGTGGGCTGCACTGATGAGGCAGAACGGGTGAGTAATTATGAGGCTGCACTGATAGGCAGCACTGTTAGGTGACACTGGTAGGTGGCACTGATTGGCATTAATTGGCAGCATTGATGGGCACTGATAGGTGGCACTGGTGGTAACTGTGATGATATGCGCTGGTAGATGGCACTGGTGGCCAATGGTATGTGACACTGGTGGGTACTGCTTAGAAGCAGTGGGTCTGGAGTTTGCGGTACCCATGTCCCGTTTACTCCAGATGGTAATCTGCTTTTTTATTTCTCCTCACGCTGTTAGCGTGAGAAAAAAAAATGCTTACCGGCTCTGCTTACATCACGTGATCAGCTGTCTTTGGCTGATCACGTGCTAAGGGGCTGGGACTGATCTGTTATGAGCCGAGTCTCATTGACTAGCTGATCACAGAGCAAGCTGGGTGCGCAGACATATGATGCCCTCCTGGCAAATTAGGCTCTTTGCTGTAGCCGTCTTTCGGCTTTAGCATGACATTTAAAGTTCTATTTTTATTGGTGGCCTTGTCACTGAGAAGGAAAGTAAAGGGAAATCCAAAATGTTTTCCACAGAATAAATATTAAGGTAAAATCTTCCAATGCAGACACTTGTTTCAGGAACAACAATCTAAGAGGGGAATTCCTTTTACTGCTTCCACAAATAACCCAACAGGGATTTTGACCCTTCCCTTCTCTATAAAAGGCATGATAAATCCCCCCTTCCTACCCAGGCCAATTTTCAGTATTTTGCATTGTAATATATTGGAAATTATTGCAAAACTGCATCCAATTTTTTTTTAAATCAGATTTTATTTAAATTAAAACATTTTGGGCCAGATTCAGAAAGACTTTACACCAGCGTATCTATTGATACGCCGCGTAAGTTAAAAAATGTGCCGTCGTATCTATGCCCTGTATTCAGGAACCAAGATACGCCTGAATTCTAGCTTGATACGACCGACGTATCTTAGTTGCATATTTACGCTGGCCGCTAAATGCGGGGTAAGTACTTACATTAGCTCCAATCCTGATGTGTATGTGGAGGGAGCTTCTCCCTGGATTACGATCGGACCCATGGGAGATATGACACTTATATAGGATCTGTGTCCAATAGTGTCTGGTGTCGTCTCCTCCCTCCCCCTCATGGTCCGTGCCGCCGGGGGCGGACAGCGTGGGGCTCCCTCGGCGTTCCTGTTCGCATCGGCTACGGCCGATGCCGTCACCACTATCGCAATCGCGTGACGTGATGACGTCAGCGCGCAGCAAAAGGCCAAAGCCGCGCATGCGCACAGCGTCATACACCATCTAGTGGCGGTCAAGGTGCGCCGCCGGCACGTGACTGCCTCCCCTGGTGGCCAAAAGGAAAAATGGCCTAACCTCGGGGGAGCATATTTGAGGGGAAAGAGAACTCTCCACATCTCCCCACCGTGCCGGGAAGCCTGGTGGTAGGCAGCATCCCTTGTGGAGGAACTCACTTCCACCTATTTCTGCATTTCCAACACACTTTTTTGCACACCTAATTTTAGTTCACCCACTTAAACTAGCTCACTTCCCATACACCACACTTATACTTACATCAACACTTATTTACACCCATTCATCACCCATCCAACACACACTCACCATTGCCACACATTTTCCGTCACTTAGTATTACGATATGGGTTTGAACTCCTTACACACTCATCAGCGTGTTAGTACACATCATGATTCTCATGTATGTTCATGTCACTGCTTTATTCAACCTTTATATGCGGGCAGCTTAACCAAGTCACTCTTGCTGTTAACACACATCATCTTTTTACTCAATATAATAGTCATTGAACTATTACAGGTGACCTCCAGCTCTCTCCTTCCCCTTGAGGGTCCACGCGTGTGACTCCCTGCAAGCCTTTCTTGGCCGGCTCCCAGCTGGAGAAACGGGTGATTCTTTTTTGTGAGGGTCCTTGGATCATTATATTTTTTTTAATTTCTTGGTTATACGTCATTTCATGAATACTTCTTGTGCGGTAAATATATTCCTATTACTTTTATAACCAATGTCAGTATAGCGTTGGAGGGTTAGAACTCTAACATTTTCTTCTGATATATTCCACCAGAGTACAACAATTCCCCCTGAAGAAGACCTTGATAGTATTGGTCGAAACGCATCGGGGTACTCATATGGAAGTGAATCCTATTATAACTCACATTTATGTACTGTACTGTATTGTATTGTTGACCATTTTATTACTGCTGTTACAATGTTCCAATCATGTATAACCAAAGTTTACCATTTTAATGACTGAATCATGTTGTATTCTCAATTACTGTATAAATCTAGTAAAATTATATTTTAATACATTCATTACTTCTTGAATTGAATACATTGTCGCTTAAAAACCCCACCCTAGGGAACCTTTCCACTAAGTCGATCGAATGCTTTTTGAGCGTCTAAACTAAGAATCAAAGCAGGATTTTTGGTTTTAGTAAGCAGGTCTATAAGATCAATAGTGCGATGTGTGTTGCCTCCTGCATGTCTCATGGGGACGAATCCCACCTGATCTCTATGAATTAGAGCTGGCAGCAGTAAGGATAGTCTATTCGCTAAAATCTTGGTAAGGATTTTGTAGTCCGAATTTAATAGGGCAATGGGACGGTAGTTATCGGGAAGGGATGAATCTTTGCCCGGTTTAGGGATAACGGTTACAAAAGCATGCAAAAACTAAGAATGCGGTTGTTTTCCCTGGAGTAGGGAGGCGAACAGAGCTAACAAGTGTGGAGTTAGGGTCGGCAAAAATGTCTTGTAGTAGGAGTAGGGAAGACCGCCTGGGCCTGGGGCTTTATGTGAGGGGAGGTGCTTGATTACTACTGTTAGTTCTTCAATGGAAATAGGTTGATTTAATGAGGAACGCTGGTCTAGTGACAGTCTTGGAAGGTGTACAGATGACAAGAAAGCATCTAGTCCGTCTTGTGAGAATTGTGCCTGTGGGTCTGTGCTTAAGCAGTTATAAAGTTTACTATAATACTCTCCAAAAACTCAGGACATGGTCTGAGGACAATGAATAGGTGAACCATGGACTATATGATCAGGGATGTTTAGAAACTGTTGTCCTATTTTTTTAATTCAAAAAATATTTTTTCCCCAAAAAGTGTGCTTGTAAGACTGCTGCGCAAATACAGCGTGACAAAAAGTATTGCAGCAACCGCCATTTTAACCAACATATATATAATGTTTGAGGGTTCTAAGTAATTTTCTAGCAAAAAAAATGTTTTTAACTTGTAAACACCAAATCTCAGAAAGAGGCGATTTTTTGGATTTATTTTTTAATAAAGTATTTTCTCACAATATTATTTGTGTACTTACTCGTGCGTGTGTGTGTGGGGGGGGGGGGGGCAGAACAAATTGTGAAGTTACGTAACAATGCAATAAAGATCTTTAAATGTAAATAAAGTTGAAACATCTCTTGAGGTTCTCCATAAAACTCAAACCGGACTGGAAGGGACGGATAAAAGAGGGCAGTGGGAATGCTTAACTTATTTCTGTTTCATAATAGGCCATTTATTTTTCAACATTGTGGGGGTAGCCTGCAAGTTTGAAATTAAAGCTCTATGGTCTCATACCCAAATTTGATGCTTAAGAGGATGTGGAAGCCTGCAGACTGGAGGGGAAACTGATAGCCTCTTTAGATAAATGGGTCACCCAGACATGATAATTGGTATATAGGAAACTTTGTTACTCATTCAAATAAGTCACCAAGGAACATATCCTTTATTTAAAAAAATCCCTCCAAAATAATACCGTATTTTCTGGTGTATAAGATGACCCTAGGGCTTAAAAATATGCCTCAAAACCCAGGGGTCGTCGTATACGCTGGTACCAGACCTCAGGCATCCATTATTCAAAAGCCACGCCTCCTCTTTGTGGTGTTCCGTGATAGGCGGAAGGAACACTTGGTTTCCCAGCAGAGCCTCTGTTCAGTGTTCCGCCTATCACGGATGTCTTCTCATCCTCGGCTTCGGACGAGAGGACCTCCGTAATAGGCGGAACACAGGTGCCTATCACAGAACAGCATGAGGAGAAGGCACGGCTTTTGAAAAATAGACGCCCGTGGTACAGGACTAAAGGTATGGTACAGTGAGGCATTTTGATGGCACAGTGAGGCATGGGGTGTCACAGTGAGACATGGGATGGCACAGTGAGGCATGTTGATGGCACAGTGAGGCATGTTGATGGCACAGTGAGGCATGGGATGGCACAGTGAGGCATGTTGATGGCACAGTGAGGCATGTTGATGGCACAGTGAGGCATGTAATGGCACAGTGAGGCATGTTGATGGTACAGTGAGGCATTTTGACGGCACAGTGAGGCATGGGGTGTCACAGTGAGGCATGGGATGGCACAGTGAGGCATGTTGATGGCACAGTGAGGCATGTTGATGGCACAGTGAGGCATGGGATGGCACAGTGAAGCATGTTGATGGCACAGTGAGGCATGTTGATGGCACAGTGAGGCATGTAATGGCACAGTGAGGCATGTGATGGCACAGTGACGCATGTAATGGGCACAATGAGATTTGAAAAAGCTGAATAAAGCATGTTACTGTCAGCGTTATTTCCTGTCAGCAGTTGTTCTGGCTACCCCTCAGCTTACAGACAGACTAAAAAGGAAGGGAGTCCTCTTATACGGCGAGTATATCCCAAAACGAAAATTTTAGCTGGAAAATTAGGGGGTCGTCTTATACGCCCAGTCGTCTTATACGCCGGCAAATACAGTAATACAAAAAAATAATAATGTTCCACAATGTAAATCACATCATCCAGTAATGTAGATCCAGGGTTGGTATGATGTCTAATCACCTCCTCTTCTAGTTTTGAGCCCCACAACTGTATTAAAGAATTACAAATTATGAAATATTGTATAGTTTGGCTTAACAACATTATTAATATTCATGGTTCTGTGTTCAGAGTCATAGAAAACATTTAAAAAATATATCTCCCAAGAAGTGGCCACCATTTGAATAGTACCCTCTGAATCTAACTAAAGTAGCAATTCTGCCTACTCAGTCTTTCTACATGCCCTACAGTCAGCCAGAGAAACCAAGAAACATCCCCACCCTTTACCTTCAGTGAGTCCTTCTCTTTTTTCTTCCCTTCTCCCTGATCTTTTACCTTCCCCTCCGAAAGTTTGTTTCAATGTTCTGCAACAACTTCTACATTCCTGGCACACACATTAAAGCCCTGACAACATAATCGGTTTGTCTGATAAAAACAGACCGATGGACCGTTTTCATCGGAAGAACCGATCGTGTGTGTGGGTCCCATCGGTTTTTTATCCATCGGTGAAAAAAAATAGAACCTGTTTTAAAAAAATTTTATGGATACAAAACTGATAGAAAAAATGATCGTCTGTGTGGAAAAAATCCATATGTCAAAAATCCACGCATGCTCAGAATCAAGTCAACGCATGCTCAGAAGCATTGAACTTCATTTTTCTCAGCACGTCGTAGTGTTTTACGTCACCACGTTGGACACAATCAGATTTTTGACTGATGGTGTGTAGGCAAGACTGATGAAAGTCAGCTTCATCGGATATCTGATGAAAAAATCCATCGGATCAGATTCCATCAGATATCGTGTGTACAGGGCTTAACTTTTACTCATATACAACATTTCTGAGACTCTTAAACTTGATTGACACAGTGTGGGTTATACTTGCATTCAAAACAAAATAAAAATTTAAAAAATAGTAAAGAAGTCCTTCACTGAAAAAAATATCAGCAAAATGATTTCCCCATATACTGTGTCAATTATGAATCCCATAGTAATATCAATAGGTATTTCAAACTCCCAGTGCTCCATATAATTTATTCTGCTTACCTATAAAAGCCACAATACAAAACATTTCAACGGCTATTTGCATTGTGCAAATGTTTGTGTGTGAGTTGAATATTATTATTTTTTTATCATTAATAGAATTAAGTAACATTTTATTTGTTATTGGTATTGAGATTGTTACACAGACAAAAAAAACAAAAAAAACTTTCCAATTTTTAAAACAGTAAAGCTCTTTACATTTTGAATTTACATTTTTTCTCTTGCACAATTTGAACAATATTATGCTCGTTTTTGCCACTGTGTTAAGTACAGTAACGCATGGAAAGAAATCTATAGTTGTCTTTCCCCATTAAAAATACATTTGTCTGATTGCTGGGGAAGTAACTCTGTATGTCTCTTCCGTCTGCTAGTTTCTGTTTAAAAATACTAGAACAGCAACAGCCACATTAGACTACAAACATCTGTGGAATCCTTCAACCCCATTGGAGGGAGGTCCATGGTCTTATCTCGCCTATCACTACTTACACCTTGGACTTTACCCCATCCCAATTTCTCTTGCACCATACTTCACTACAAATCCTTAGCCATGCATATTGTTAATGCTGCCAGACTTTGTGTACCCAAGCATTGGTGCTCCACTGTCGTTCCAACAGTCAGGGAGTGGCTCGCACAGATCTCCTCCATAAAAGAAATGGAGGAACTGATTTTCACTTTGCAAGATAGAATGCAGCTCTCAAAATTTCCACTCGCCTACTAGCATTTGGCGAGTGGATTTAAGCTGGGGGCGAGTGATGACAGGGCTGCATGACCAATCTCCCTCCAATCTGTGCCTACACTTAGAGTCCCGATGAGATTGGCAGCCGAAGAGGAAAGGTGCATGCTCGGGAAAAGTAGTCTGGTGAGCCGCACACAGGCAGAGCAGTACACAAGTGCTCTCCTTACAATTCTCAGTAAGCCATGGGACCTCCTCTCCTCACTGCCAGCCTGAATAAAAAGAGGAAGTGGGGACATGCAAGCGTGGAGCCGCACACACAGGCTCCTGATGATGAGATGAATAGAAGAGGGGGAGAGAAAGAGAGTTGCAGAGGAGACAGCAAGAGAATGGGGAAGAGACCCAGTTCTAGTGCCCTGTCCCTCTGGTCTGCCCCCAGTGCCCTGTCCTATTTTTTTAAAGTTGTTGTTGGTAATATTTAATTTTGTAACTTGATTCTGCATAAAACATTTAACAGTGTCATTCCATGAGATAATCTATGGGGACGTATTTACGGGGGCAATTAGGTGCAGGGCTGTGTATGAATTAGGTGGGGAACTGGTGGCAAGTAACTCTTGAGGCCTGGCTAGTAGCTCAGGACTTGAAATTTTGAGCCCTGTAGAATGCATACATTTTCTACTGTATGGGCTTGCTGGAATCACTTTGTCACCACTGATCGCTACTGTCGGAATGTCCCTGACGGGATTGGTGATTCTCCTGTTGTGGCGTGGGGGGCTGGGGGTGACTGGCACGGATCCACTCATACCCCCTCTGATTTTCCCCTTGCTGTGCTTATGTGTCTCTTTTTGTTCCCACTAGGACCCGTCTGCCTCCGTTTCTTTCCCCCTTTTTCTCTTCTCTGCAGTCCTCTTCCTCCTTTGCCTAGTTATTTTTAATTTTCTTGTTTTGTCTTTCTCTTCTTTCTGAATGTGGGTACCTTGCCCCTGTGCTGTCATGATACATTGCTCTCTAAATAATAAACATGATCATTTGCGTCCTTTTTTTCCCACAAATAGAGCTTTCTTTTGATGGTATTTGATCACCTCTGCGATTTTTATTTTTTGTGCTATATACAAAAATAGAGCGACATTTAAAAAAAAACAATATTTTTTAATTTTTGTTATAATAAAAATCGAATAAACTAAATTTTAGTCAAAATTTTAGGCCAAAATGTATTCAGCCACATGTCTTTAGTAAAAAAAAAATCGCAATAAAAAAAATGGCTACCTAGCGGCAACAGCGACACTAATACATCGATCAAAAAAATTATTGCTTAGTGACGCTGGCAATAGGGAGTGAAAGGGTTAACTAGGGCGGTGATCAAGGGGCTAAAACTTTATTGGGGGTACGGGGGCTACCCTGAACCTAACACTAACTGCCTGTCACACTGACACTAAATGCAGTGATCAGTACATATGTGATCACTGCATTCAGTGAAATTGTGACAGGGTGGTGGGGGGGGGATGATCGAAAGGGGTTAATTGTGCCTATGTGTACTGGTGTCAGTGTAGTGTTGTGCGACTTACTTGTGAGTCTTCTCTCCTCTCGGTGGATTGAAAATACTGCCGAGAGGAGAGCTCACATCACTTCCTCTGCCTATGTTTACATTACATAGGAAGAGGAAGTGACACGGCGGGGAGGACAACGATTGGCTGGGAGCGTTCCGAAGGGGGTGGACAAAAACGAACAGCCACCCCCTCAAGTTGGATCACTCCGGGAGGTAAGACGACCACCACACACAGCGGAGGGGGTCCCAATCGGACCCCCGACCCGCAACAAGGCAGGGACGTACATGTACACCCATGTGTCTGTACGTGCCATTCTGTAGACGTACATAGGCATGCAGTGGTCCTTAAGTGGTTAAAGGGTTGTAACATATATTTTTTTCATAATAAGCATCCTTTACCTGCAGACATTCCTCTTTTCACTTCCCCATTGTTCGTTTTTGCTCAGAAGTTGCTTTATTTCTTCTCTGTTCTGTTCACTTCCTGCTTGTCTGATTGTTACTGACCACCGTGAAGGGAGGCTTTACTGTGGTGGTCAGTAACGTGCTCGCCCCCTCCTGGGAACTACATCTGTGCGGCAGGACACTCTCTACGTGTTAGAGACTTCAAGGAGGTGTAAATTACTGGGTGTGCCGCAATTCATATTGGGAAATGTAGTTCTTAAATGAACGAGCGCCGCAAACCAGGAAGTGAATAAGAGAACAGAAACTAGCACGCCAGTGGTGATATAGATGAAGGTATTTAATAGGTATTTACTAGTTTTTTAACAGAATCCTTACACTATTCTATCTGTCTACCTTGCAGACATTCATTTTAGGCAAAAAAAAATGTTTCCTTTACAACTCCTTTAATCTCAGCTGAGAATCTCATGTTGTATTGTGACGTGTATTCCTTCTGTGTTACTCCGTTAATTTCTGTTTTGTGACACCTACTTGTCCTGTATGTTATGCTATACTCTTAATAAATAAAAACTTTTATGAAAAAAAAAAAAAGACTCCAAACATCAAAAAAAGAGAAGAATAAATCACTGTGAAGGAGCAATGAGGATCAATGTAGACATCACAGCACTGGAGGGTTTTGTTTTGTCAGGTAAGCTTGCTATAATATACAACTATGTTGTTCATAGTTGCACAGTTTGGCTAAAGACCATCCTTAACCACTTCAGCCCCAGAAGATCTGGCTGCCCAATGACCAGGCAATTTTTTTGCGATATGGCACTGCGTCACTTTAACTGACAATTGTGCGGTCGTGCGACATTGTACCCAAACAAAATGTACAGTGCACTTGGAAATGCACTCGCTGTAGATCTAAGGGGGACATGCAAGGAAGATAAAAGAAAACAGTATTTTAGCTTGAACAGGATTGGATGATAAAGTCAGCAGAGCTTCCCTTTATTTTAGATCTACCCCTCATATTTTTAGTGACTGCACTTCCAAGTGCACTTTCAAGTGCACTTTGCACTTGTAGGGCCAGATCCACATACAAATAGATCGGCGTGGAGTATCAGAGATACGCTACGCCGCCGTATTTTACCTGGCTCTAAGTCGAATCCAGGAAGATTTCGGCCCGTAAGGTACGGCGGCGTAGTGTATTTCTCGCGGCGTAATCGAAATACGCGATTAGGGGGCATGAATCATTTAAATTAGGCGCGTCCCCGCAGCGATCGAACTGTGCATGCTCCGTTCAGAAATTTCCCGCCGTGCATTGCGCAAAATTACGTCGAAACTTAATTTTTTTTTTTAGTAGCATAATTTACGTACATTCCTATTCACGGATGACTTACGCAAAAAAATAATATTGAATAAAATTGAAAATTCGACGTGGGAACGATGGCCATACTTAACATGGCCAGTCTAACTATAGACCGGATAATAGCAGCTTTAACTTTACGCGGGAAAAAGCCGACTAGCGACGACTTTAGAGAATGCGACGGCCGATCGTAACTTTGTGGATCGCCGTAAAAAGCGAATTAGCATACCCGACGCAGAAAACAACGCAAACTCCACCCAGCGGGCGCAAAAAGATTGTAGCGTAGATCCGAAGGTGTACGAAGACGTAAGCCTGTCGGATCGAAGCCCGAAGCCGTCGTATCATGGTTTGAGGATTCAAACTAATGCTATGACGCGGGTAATTTGAAAGTATGCCAGCATATCAGGAGATTCACCGGCGTACTGGCTCTGTGGATCTGGCCCATAGTTTGCACTTGTAGTGCAAAGTGGTTTTGCCTTTTGTAAATAACCCCCAATATCTTTTACTTTTTGCTATTGTAAATATCCCCAAAAAAAAAAAAAGTTTAGGCCCATATGTATTCTACATATTTTTGGTAAAAAAAATCGCAATAAGTGTATATTGATTGGTTTGTGCAAAAGTTATAGCGTCTACAAACTAGAGGAAAGATTTATGGCATTTAAATGTTCTTTTTTTTCACTAGTACTGGCAGTGATCTGCGTTTTTTGTGGTATTGTGACGCTGTGGCAGACACTTTTGACAAATTTTTGGGACCATTTACATTTACAGAGCGATCAGTGCTATAAATATGCACTGATTACTATGTAAATGTTACTGGTAAGGAAGGGGTTAACACTAGGGGGAGATCAAGAGGTTAACTGTGCTCCCTATTGTGTGTTCTAACTGTGGGGGGAAGGGGACTCACTATAATAAATGACAGATCATGTTTTCTACTTTGTAGAAAGTCACAATCTGTTCTCTCCTCAGAAAGAATGGGGATTTGTGTGTTTACTGAAGATACACTAGGGCTCAACAGTATAGACTTTAATGGCAAAATAAAAAATTGCTGTGGGGTCCCCTCCAAAATACATACCAGACTCTTACCTGAGCAAGCAGCCTGGCAGGTCAGGAAAGGGGGGGGGGGGTGAATGAGTGCCCCCTCCTGAATCACACCAGACCACTTGCCTTCAACATTGGGAGGGTGCTTTGGAGTCCCTCCACAGCATCTTGTCCCCAATACCACCAAAAGAAAGCTCTATTTGTGGGGAAAAAAAGGACATCAATTTTGTTTGGGTACAGCATTGTAGTTGTCAGTTAAAGTGATGCAGTGTTGAATCACGAAAAATGGCCTGGTCATTCAGCAGCCAATACTTCTGGGGCTGAAGCGGTTAATATCTCTAAATCTTGAATTCCTCTCCACTCAAAAACAGAATTCCCAATGTATTTGCAAATGGAAACACAGAGTAGACTTATTGTTACAAATAGAATGAACGAGAGCCACCTCCCTTAAAAAATGTACCAATTTCTTCTTTTTCTAAATCTCTTTTCCTAAAACCCCTTCTAGCTGATAACCAAACAGCTCATCAGCATATTTACCCCTTTGGCTAAATATCTAACACACACTTTTAGTAGTGTGATGTTTGTGGTATTCTGGTGATGAATTTAATTTGTATGTTACTTAATTGTTAGTCGGTGTTACGATCCCGTGACCACGTCCGCATCGAGAAGAAACATCGGGAGGCAACTTTCTGATGTCACCGCGTCAAGTGATCAGACCCAAACGATACGGGCTGCAAGTCCGAGGCGCCGACCGGCTTGATTCTTGTTGATTTTATGTCTGCATTTGCTGTATTGATACAAGTGCACATCTTTTTACTATTTATTAAACCCTGAGGATTGTATGCTATGCATGTTCTCCTGTCCTTTTCATGGTACATCCCGCACTGGTATATTACTTAAGGCAACCCATTACTGTGATTGTCCCTCTGTGAAGACATCTCTGAGGATATCATAACTACATGCCATTCACATTCTCCTGTAACTAAGAGATCACGGCTCTTTGGTAAGAGGCAGTGTGTGATTGTGGGGAAGGCATTTCTACTATCACCTCTTCTTGGATGCTGTGGATTAATGTGCACCTGGGACACTATTGAAATCGATTATTTTCTGTTTTAAATATTGGGACTTTATGGTGGATTGTGGTCAATTATTGTTTGGCTTGATTGTTCACTACACATATTAGCATATTAAGTTTATTTATTGATCACATTTTGACCACCTATTGTTATTACTTTTTTTGCACTATTTGCATTGTTTTCAGCGCATCTTTATATTACTTTTTATTAGCAAGGCTTCCTTTTTTGTCTATTATGTTTAATGTTGTACAACATTTTTAGTTGCAGCTTTATATTTATATAATTTTTTGAATAAGCGCAGTATTTTTTTTCACTATTGTTAATTTCTCACCTTCCTCATACTTTTGCTTTTTTCATCTCCTCCTTTTTCTTGGCTCTATTCATATCATATTTCCTTTTTCTTCTCTTTCTCTCTGCCCTCCACCTTCTCCTCTCCATCATAATTCAACTCAAATACCTTTATTTGGCTTTACAAACTTTCATTTTCTATGGTTAAGTCATGGATGAGAAAAATATGACCCTGATAACGGCGATCCACCTCTTAGGGTTTCAGGTTCCACATAATTTAACATTTCTGGCATTCTTTATATTTCTCTTAGTTTATTGTGTGACTATATGTGGAAACCTCCTGATCATCACACTGGTGTCCTACAGCAAAACCCTCCATTCCCCCATGTACTTCTTCCTTTCCCAGCTCGCTGTATCAGATATCTTTTTAGCAACCGGTATTCTTCCCAACATGCTCCATAATGTTTTGGTGGAAAATACCAGTACCATTTCCATTTATAATTGTATCATGCAGTATTATTTCTGTGCTGTTGCGGAAAGTTCAGAGTGTCTTTTACTGACAGTGATGTCTTATGACAGATATTTGGCCATCTGTAAGCCATTGCATTATCCTTTGTTAATGAGCCACCAGTTTTGTTGGATGACAATTATCACAAGTTGGAGTTTAAGTTTTTTAGCAATATTAACTTTTATTTTAGACATATCAAAATTAAAATTCTGTGGTCCTAATAAAATTGATCACTTTTTCTGTGATCTTGAACCAATCCTACAACTCTCCTGCTCCAACACCACCTTTGTTCAACTATTAGTGACATTATTAACCATACTTTTGGGTGCCATTCCACTTTTTGTCATTGTTGTATCATATGTTTATATTATAGTTACCATTTTCAAAATCCCATCTGTAACTGGGAGGCGGAAAGTTTTCTCAACATGTAGCTCCCACCTGACTGTTGTCTCCATGTCTTATGGTACCCTCATTTTTGTGTATTTGATACCGAGTAGAGGACAATCACAGAACAATAAATTTGTGTCATTACTGTACACAGTGGTCATCCCTCTGATTAATCCAATGATATACAGCCTGAGGAATAAAGACTTTAAACAAGTTGTTGGAAAAATGATCAACAAATTTGAGGTTTCATTCAAAGTGACTTAACCAGTCATAGATAATATGATCAAATAATTATTTAACTGTTAGTTCATAATGTTAAAGTGTACCTCTACTCTACTCTTTTTTTTCTCTTCTTTTGTGGCCCACATCAAGTACAGTATACACTCAAATTGGAAAATTTCCTCTTAATAGTAGATTGATAATCTGCACATTATATGGGAACTTGATTCCCCTTCTTTTTTTATTCTCTCTCCCTTTTTCTCTGTCTTCTCTCTGTCCCCCTCTCCCTCCCCTCACCCTGTGGTCATATCTTCGATAAGAAAATGTAAGGAGTACAGACCTTGGACAACTAGGCCCAAGATTGGAGGAGGTAAAAATACAGTATTAGTGAATGTAGAACATTTTAAGAAGGAAGTATATCTTAAGACTATTTATGTTGTATGTGTGTATGTTATTGTGGTCAAGTATTTTTTTGAAATGTTGGAAAATTAATTAAATCATTTATTGGAAACAAAATAAAATAAAGTGTACCTCTAGAAAAAACGTACAAGTTTTTGTTTCAAAGATTTTATTGAAATTATGAAATATCTGTACATTTAAATATACATATGCATTTTAAAGATTATAAGACAATGAATAATGTAAGTAATACAGAAATCCATATTTCTTAAAGAATAAACTTAAAACATGTATTTAGGAGAATCCAGACTAAAGAAGGGAAAAACAGGGAAAGAAAAAAAAAGAGGTGGTAAACAATTCACATGAGCCAATAAAAGGATTATAACGAGATAATATAATCAGATCAAGTTATATTGAAGTATTAGTTAAAAGTTGAAATTCTCTAGAATTTTTCAAATGGATCCAGCAAGCCCATTTTTCATAAAAAGTTTTAGGATATTCCCTGGCTTGCTAAATTAAGTCTTCCATTTCAGCAATGTGTTCTATTTTTCGTAACCATACAAAGATACTAGGGGTGAGTTTTGTTTCCAGTGTGTCGGTATACAAAGTTTAGCAGCATTAATTAGAAGTAATACGATCGATATTTTGTATGTTGAATGAGGTAAGGAAGTGTGATGCAAGTATTGAGCAGCTGTAAAATCAGGGACATAAGTCATAATAAGTGAAATTAAGCGGTGAACTTCTTTCCAAAAAGGTTGTATACGATGACATTCCCACCATATATGAAGATGAGTTCCTTGCGTAGATTCACAGTGCCAACATAAAGGTGGCGTATTGGGAACTTACAAGTTGTTATTGCTGTGTGTGTCCCCAGTGGGGAGATTAAACTCTCTTTCTCTTGGAACCTTTTGTCACCAAAAATGAAAATGATAAAAACAAAAAACTAAATTAGTTTTCACCAGAACAAGAGACAAGGGAGATCTTTCTTTCCAGGACAGTTGAAACTCACAGAAGATTTTCATATTTCATTTCTGGGACAGGAAATTAAGGAAAACTAGGAAAACTACATGTTTCTGAAGCCCAAAGCCCCTGAACAGCACTAAATCATAAAACTGAACTAAATCTGTATCTTTAACAGTTTTAAAAAACAGTTAGCAATCCTGGGAATGCAATTGTCACATTTGCTTGTGTCCTCAACCAAAACTGTCAAACCATCAAATGGCTGGTGTCATAACTGATTACATGTGCAGCATAATGGCATTTGCAGATCAAACAGAAGCAGATTCCTTGGCTATAAAATATAAGAGGATGTAATTTGGCTTTAAGGCTGTCAGCAGATCGGCCTCTACAAATTTGGCAGTGCCTACAAATTCCTAAAAATGGAGATCAACTGCATGTGCAGAGGAGGATGAGACATAGCATTACTGGATTTTAAACAGTATAGGCACTTATTTGTAATGTTTTACATACCTATACCTGCAAAAGAGCCAGCCTAAAGTAATCTAGCAGGACGTAATATTCTGACTAAAGTTTCACTTTAAAGCAGAGTTCCACTCATTTGTAAGTTCATTAAAAGTCATGCAGCTACAAAAAGTGTAGATGCTGATTTTAATAAAAAGACACACTTCCATGATCTCTCGATGTGTGGCCCATAAGAAATCTGCATACAAAGTCCTGATGCACTGGTATAGGACCCCAGACATATTACATGCCCGCAACCGAATGGTCTCAAAAACAATGCTTGAGGTATAATAGTGCTGTAGGCTCTCATTTCCACATCTTCTGGGAAAGTCCCCCTGTTCACCGTTTTTGGCTTCTGGTCCAGAAACTCTTTGAAAATTTAGTGGAGATTCCCGTCCCTCTGACGCCCATGTACTGTTTAGTTGGTCTCCCGTTCCCTGGTGTCTCTAAGGCCTTGCGCCGATTGATATCTTTTATACTTCTGGCTGCTAAGAGGGTCATCATTAGAATGTGGTTGTCCACCTTGCCCCAGACAATCCCACAGCTGCTCGCTATTGTAGCTGACATCCGCAGAATGGAGCAATTGACGGCTACAGTGGAGGGTACGGAAAATTAATTTTCTGAAGCGTGGTCAATGTGGGTCGACTCAGTTTATGGGTCTGAGGGAGGAAAACTGAGTTAGCTAACTTCAGTTACCTAAGCATTCCACTAGTGTGTTCATGACTTTTATGTACAGGTATCTCTGTGAAGTTTTACAGTATGTTTATAGAGTGATTATGTTGTCTCCATGGCCCCTGGACGGATAATTGTTTCAATCATATTTTGAATGTTTTCTTCTGACATTTTCCTTAGTTTCTTATTGATTTATTCTTTCTATTTTATTGTGATGGTCTCCCTTACTTCCACTCAAGACAATTGTTTATTCACAATGTCATTCCTATACTTGTACAAATTATGTATTCTCAGTAGTTCACTAAGACAATGTATAGCTGCATTTCTTCATACTGTTAATGATTCATCTGTACTCCTTTTTTTTTTGTATGATTTGCAAAACGTTTAAATAAACAATTAAAAAAATTAATAAACAGACACTCACCTGAAGCCGTCTGAAGCCCCGCTCATCCCCCCTCCTCTCCACGGCACTGTCATTACAAGTGCAGCTTCACACCTGGGCACGCAATGCACAAATGCGCGAGTCGTGTTGTGCTCTCTTAGTGGCTAGGCAATCTTCTGGCACATGTGATGGTGGCGACATGAAGGAAGCAGGAAGTGGAACAGGAAGTACCTGTCAAAACTAGGTACCCACTCCCCCCTTAAAAAATGACATGCCAAACATGGCATGTAAGGGGGTGACACGTGCTTAAAGTGCAAGTTCCACTTTGGGTGGAACTTCACTTTAAGTCTTATTCAAAACAGAAAAAGAACTGTAGTAGAATAAAGCAAAAAAAAAAAAATCCAAATAAACTGGAGTCCATCAGTGTCCTCATTGTATGAATTAATGAGTTCCCATCAAGTTGACCCTTACATCAGAGTTTCCCCTTAATTAGATTTCCCATCAAAGTGCCCCCTTACATTCAAGTCTTCCTTACATTAGAGATTTACTTACATCAGAGCCCCCTTACATGAGAGCCATTGTTAAATTCTGTGTAAAGCCCTGTACACATGATCGGTTCGTCTGATGAAAACAGACCAATGGAGCGATTTCATCGGACGAACCGATCGTGTGTGGGCCCCATCAGTTTTTTATCCATCGTGGAAAAAAAATAGAACCTAATAAATTTTTCTTATGGTTAAAAAACCGATCGTCTGTGGGGAAATGCATTCGTCAAAAATCCACGCATGCTCAGAATCAAGTCTACACACGCTCGCAAGCATTGAACTTCATTTTTCTCAGAATGTCGTAGTGTTTTACATCACCGCGTTGGACACGATCAGATTTTTAACCGATGGTGTGTAGACAAGACTGATGAAAGTCAGCTTCATCGGATATCCGATAAAAAAAATCCATCTGATTAGATTCCATCAGATATCCGATCGTGTGTACAGGGCTTTACATGAGAATCCCCATCAAAGCCCCTTCCCTTTTACATGAGAGTCCCCATCAGATTCACCCCTTCTTACATCAAAGTCCCCATTAGAGCATGCCTTTACCTTACACACTAAAAGAGCCTGGGAGCATGGTCTTGATGGAGTAAGTGTCTGTCCCCATATAAAAGCCATGTTTGTTTCTCAGGACACTGGGGATCTTCTCAGCTGATGGTATATTGAAAGTGCAGCCAGATTAGCTCTATTGTAGCGAAATTGATCTATCAATATGGTTTGGTCGACATTTGGAGGGAATTGAATCCCTCAAAAAGAGACTACACACACTTCTCGAACCCCCATTTGTGTTACTCCAGGATAGACCACATATTTTTTTCTACTATACATATCCCTACAGTGCATAAGGCCTTTAATAAAGACACAGCCCTGTCGGATCACTCTATGGTGGTCATGTCCTTACGGGGTCTCTTCAATAGACCTCCTGTATCCCATTGGAGACTTAATGAATCCTTACTTGATGATCCTATAACAGTACTGTAATGGTCACCACCGTTTACAACCTTCCATCAACTCAAGACAGCTTATCCGACACATCGACAAACCAGCAGACACGATCCATATCAATTCCCTAGAAAATGAGACTCACAGCTCTATCCTCTTGTTTCAAAATGTATGAACCCTTTTAATGGTATCTTAGCTTTCTTATATACAGTACAGCATGTTAAAGTTAATCACAGGGGCAAAGAACTCTCCACCCACACATCACAATCACATTCTTTTAGATATGGCATCCAGTTGAGCTAATCATTAGTCACCCCAGACGTCCCGTCTCCGCAATTAGAGGAGGTAATTTCTACAGCTTGACAAGTCACATTCCTTTACTAAACATAATTGACATGCTAATTCCCTACCCCTGACAGGAGACATCTGACCTTGTTGACTTATTCAGTTACAATAGATACAACACAGTATTGGCATCACACAATAGACAATGGAATGTCTTTCAGTTGCCAGCCTCACTTAACTCTGTTATACAGAGAAATTAGTCACTCTCATTAACCGGTAGGGTCAGAATAAACCAAGGACTTGTAATATCTCAAGATATCCTGTAATACATGATCTATCATTTATTAGCCACTCTATACCCAAAAGGGACACAGGGTGACCTTAGACCCAAGAGTCCTTAGTGCCGCTGGCACAGGAGTATCCCCTATACCTCAAAAGTCTCTGGGTGTCACGGGTCATCCCGTTACAAGTACTTGAAATAGAAAAAGCGCTAATGGAATATTTCCTTATTAATAACACAGATGGAATCTCGGCGGAGACCTTGTGGGCTGCTCACAAGGCTTTGATCTGGGGAAAGGTCATTCAAATAGCATCTAAACTGAAAAAATAAACAGCCGGGGAAGTCGAGAAACTTGAGAGGGAGTTTGCGACTCTCAGAAAACAGCATAAAAAGGACCCATTAAAGGTTCAAATCATACAACTCGACAATGCAAGACTAGCGTTAAACCTAGCGCTCAAGGTCAAGGCCGAGAAGTCCATCCGATGGTCAGGTGCTAAATAGTGTTGAGCAGAATATACCATATTCGATTTCGCGATATATCTCGAATATACGTATAGTCGAATATTCGAGATATATTCGCTAAATTCGAATATTCGCGATATTTTTTGGAAATGAAATGATTGCGAAATTTCGCTATTGCGAATGCGAATGCGAAATTTCGAGAAATGCGGAAGGAGCACTCTGATTGGCTCAGAATATTCTTGATATTTTATCGTAATTTCGCAAAAATGCGATTGCGATATTTATTGCGAAATTTCGATACATGCTTAGGAGCGCTCTGATTGGCTCAGAATATTCGTGATATTTTATAATACAAAATAATTGCGAAATTTCGAGAAATGCGGAAGGAGCACTCTGATTGGCTCAGAATATTCTTGATATATCACAATACAAAATAATTGCGAATATTCGGCAAATGCGGAAGGAGCACTCTGATTGGCTCAGAATATTCTTGATATTTCACAATACAAAATAATTGCGAATATTCGGCAAATGCGGAAGGAGCACTCTGATTGGCTCAGAATATTCTTGATATATCACAATACAAAATAATTGCGAATATTCGGCAAATGCGGAAGGAGCACTTTGATTGGCTCAGAATATTCTTGATATATCACAATACAAAATAATTGCGAATATTCGGCAAATGCGGAAGGAGCACTCTGATTGGCTCAGAATATTCTTGATATTTCACAATACAAAATAATTGCGAAATTTCGAGAAATGCGGAATGGAGCACTCTGATTGGCTCAGAATATTCTTGATATTTTATCGTAATTTCGCAAAAATGCGAATGAGAAATTGAGAAATTGCGGAATTTGCGGCAGTAACACTCTGAAATCGAATATATGTGTTATTTTAGCTAAAAACAATATTGTGAATTTCTCGATCGCGCATGCGCAATCGCGCGATGTCGCTATTGCCGAATAATCGCATTGCGATTTTTCGGCAATATAAAATGATCGCTGCAGCTACTCGGCCCAGGGTCTCTCTCTAATCATACCAGCAATGCTTTTAGACGTAGATGGAGATCACTAGGATGTGATCTGTTTTAAAAATAAATTTTGAAAAATCCGAATATTCGGAATTGCGAATATTCACCGCGATATTCGAGATATTGCGCGATAACTCGAATATGCAATATTCGATCAGAATATTCGTGAGCAACACTAGTGCTAAATTTCATTCGCAGTCAGACAAAATGAACACAATGTTAGCCAATAGACTCTCCCCGAAACTTCCAGCATACACTCTGCCTAAAATTAGACTGCAGGACGGCTCTAAAACTCACAACCCCCAACGTATACTGCAATCATTTCAGGAATTCTACACTAAGCTGTACCAGAAAAACAATATGGCTCCCATAGGGTTCCCATCATAAACTCATTTTTGGATAATCTCCCTATCCCTTCCCTCAGTAAGGAACATTTTGCCTTTTTGGAAGCCCCAATCACAACTGAAGAAACTATAGGAGTAATTAAAGATTTAAAAGTAGGTTCTGCCCTAGGTCCCAACGTGTTCTCCACCCAATACAGATCATTTTTGAACACACTCTCACCTCACCAAATTCTTTATCTGGAAACCTAAGAGGGATCCGATTGATACTCATCTCAATGCGGCCTTCATATCCGTTATTCCCAAACCTGATAAAGATCCTGAATGAGTAGAAAATTACAGGCCTATTTCACTAATCAACAACGATTTGAAGATTCTTACCAAAATTTTAGCTAATAGAGTGTGCTCATTTATTAATCATTATATCCACAAGGACCAAGTGGGATTTATCCCCAGGAGACAAGGCCCGGACCAAGTAAGGAGAGCGGTAGATATCGTATCCATCCTCCAATCTGGATGAGATGGGGGTCCTAAGCAGGAAGGCCTTTTGCTTTCATTAGATCTTCAAAAGGCCTTCGACTCCCTCTCTTGGTCATACTTATTCACAGTATTGAGACGTTGGGGTTTTGGTGACTCTTTTTTGGAATTACTAAAAGCTCTCTATTCCGAACCAGTAGCTAGAATCAGGTTACGGAGTACTACTCTGATCCCATTCATATAGCCAGAGGGACGAGGCAAGGCTGTCCTCTATCCCCTCTGATCTTCGCAATAGCGATTGAGACACTAGCAATAGCAATAAGAACAGATCACAACATTAAGGGCGTCAGCTGCGGTCAGGCAGTCCACAAGTGTGCCTTGTTCGCGGATGATGTCCTCCTTTTCATCACTTCCCCAATCACATCTCTACCCAACATAAAAAAAACTCCTTGAGTCTTTCGGGAACATTTCCAGACTGCGGATCAACATGTCCAAATCCCAAGCACTAAATGTATCCCTACAATCCACACTGATCGACCAACTGATACCCTCTTTCAAACACAATTGGAGTAATTCCTTGATCCGTTATTTGGGGATTAATTTAACCCCCAATTTTGAACAATTGTACAAGGCAAACTTTCCCCCCATGTATGGTAAACTGGAGAATGACCTTAGGTCATGGTCTCACTATAATATCTCATGATTAGGTAAAATTCACTCAGTAAAAATTACTCTGCTCCCACGACTCCTTTACCTTTTCAGATCCCTTCCAATAACAGAGAACATATTAAATCTTTCCAGGGGAAAATAGTTAAATTTGTATGGGGAAAAAAAAAGGCTATAGGCTCTCTCAAAGCATCCTTTACAGTCCTAAAGCACGGGGGGGGGGGGGGTTGGGCCTCCCCAATCTATTCAGATATTATCAGGCAGATAGGCTTGCCCAACTATCAATAATTTACTGTAGATATAAAAAAAAACTGATTGGATAAATATAGAAAGGCAGGGGTCTCCTTCACATACCCTAGACTTCCTACTTTGGTGTCCCCGCAAATCTAGACCATCAATCTTATCCCTTATGCTGTCACAATCACTGAAACGTTGGGATGATATGAAACACCTTTCCTCACTGACATTGGAGATTAGACCACTATCCCACATATTTCACAATCCACAGTTCAGCCCTAGTATGGACATAAAATCTTTTCAATGGTGGTTGGAAAAAGGGATGTATAGAATTGGACACTTTTTCACCCCCTCTGGCCCTATTTCTCTTAAGCATTGCTTGGAAAAACTGGACCTTCCAATCTGAGAAGTTTAGACACCTCAACATTTACCACTTTTTAACATCCTTATGGAAAAATAAATCTAAACCACCAGAGTTTACACATTATGAACGCTGGTGTGGTCAGGGAATGGACCTCAGAGGGGGTTTCTCTATAATCTACCTGTCACTATCGTAACCCACCTCCAAACTCCCTTATATGGAAGCATGGGAAAGAGACTTGCAGGACACCTGGGACCTGGAGGATTGGCACACAGCAGGAACAAGAGCATTTAAAGGTATTGTGAATGTTGCTTTAACAGAATCTAATCTAAACATCTTGATGAGATGGTATTTGGTCCCCACCAGACTGGCTTTGATGTATCCCTCCACCTCATCTGTTTGCTTCAGAGGCTGTCAGGCCCAGGGTTCTATGTTGCACATTTGATGGGAATGCCCGAAAATTAAAAGTTACTGGAATAATATGTTCTGCCTTATTCGGAAAGTCACAGGTGCCCCAGTAGTGCAGTCTCCCCAAATAGCTCTACTGAATGCTAACATACCCAAGATTTCTGAATATACTCAAAAATGTATAGCTTTTATGCTTCTAGGGGCAAAAATTGTTATAGCCAAAGCATGGAAGCTACCAAAGGTATCTTCATGGCAGCCAAGAGAAAGATCTTGTGGATAATGACCCAGGAGAAGCTATTTAGCGCTATAATGAAGACCACCAAAGCATTTGAGGCGAAGTGGGAACCCTGGGCCAAACACATAGGAATCTCCCTAGTTCCGGGAGTTATTGGGACGTGATAATTCTCTCTAGTTCACAAGCTGGCACTTCATTCTTCTTCTTTACCTTTTTCCCTCTCTATCTTGCTCTTTCCCATCCCTTTCATTCTGGTAGATTTTTGAAGTTGACAAACAACAATAGAATTTATCTTAATTGTTACTGGCTGAAAGCCTCGCCTTCTTCAATAGTTACCTTTTGAGGGCTTTCAATCAGTTGTTATGATCTCCCCTGTCTTTTGGGAGAGGCGTTTCGACGTTAGACAATTACTAGCTTTGAATTTGGGTCGCTTGTTCAGCTCTGGAGACCACTGTTATTCCGGAGCTCTGGGATCAACCCCATTAATTGTGGAGTATTTAGTTTCCTGAGCAACTCAGTCAGCTCCAGGCATAGTGTGGACCCAAATGGGGCATCTGGACTGGTGATCACTGGTTCTACACTCCACTTAGATATTTCTTTATGTTTAATTCTAAGTCATTCCTTGAACACAGAGGAGGTTGTAGTGTGACTTTTTTGAAAAAGAAAGTAAATGTTGTTTTTAATATGGAGACCTTGTTACACTGCTTTATTAATATTGTAATGTGCCCCAGAGTGAAATGGTGGCATTATGCTGTATTGCACTGCTTTTCAAAAAACTTTTTTTTTTAAAACCCCCCCCAAAAAAAAAAGAAATTACAGCCAGAGGAATCTGCTCTGGAAACCCGATGGGGGTAACAAGAATATTATAAAGAAGCAGAGATTGTAAGCTGACTTGAAGACCTTTGTGGAAAGGCCAGTGACCCTAGCTGTGGGTGAGGAAAAATCTTGCAGTCAACCACATCTGCCAGTGGGTGGTTGTTTGAAGACCCCTGTTCTACAGTACAATAATATGATGGGACATATGTGTTGTATTAAAACTGTTCTCTTGGTATGGCTATTTAACATTGGTTATATCACTAATTGATTTTTTTGGGACCAAATGTTGTCAATTATTTTTTCTGTAATATAGAATTTTTTTTGGGGCTCTCTTTTTCTGATAATTAAAGAGTACACTTAAAAACAACTCTCTTTTCTATTTCTGTTTCGTTTTCCATGTATTGCATTACATTACTTTTATATTATTTACTAGACATGTGCACACTGAAATATTTTGTTTCAGATTTTCGTCCAAAAAATGTATTTATTTAGTTACTCCCAAAATTTGTTTTTATTTAATTTGTTTTTCGTTGGAAATTGCATTCGTCTGAAAATCTGAATGAATTAAGGTTGAATCTGTCACTGAAGGCTTAAAGTGTCTGTCGAATGTTCTAAGAAGATTAGACGGAGCAGCGAAACTGTACGATGACACAATGTTCCGCCTACAAGCTATAGTAGAATCCTAATGTTGTATGACACTAGTAATAATTATATTTATTAATTATTATTACTAGTCAACCAACAATATCATTTTTCTATAGCCTATGGGCTGAGCATTTTACCGGAAATGTACGATTGCGGCGTTGTACAGTTTAGCTGCTCCATCAAATCTTCTTAGAACTTTCAACAGACACTATAAGTCTTCAATGACAGATTCAACGTTTGTATGTTTTTTAATTCTTTGTCGAATCTTCGTTGTTCATGTTGAAATGTCAAGTTAGTTCTAGCTATTTTACTGCTCCTCCTCTTTGGATACAATCAACCAATAACATTCATCATCATCATTATTTTTATTTTACTTCCCCCACCCAATTCCAGCAGCGATCTTTTCCCTTTCCTCTCTACAGGGAGTGCAGAATTATTAGGCAAGTTGTATTTTTGAGGATTAATTTTATTATTGAACAACAACCATGTTCTCAATGAACCCAAAAAACTCATTAATATCAAAGCTGAATATTTTTGGAAGTAGTTTTCAGTTTGTTTTTAGTTTTAGCTATTTTAGGGGGATATCTGTGTGTGCAGGTGACTATTACTGTGCATAATTATTAGGCAACTTCCTTTCCTTTGGCAGAATGGGTCAAAAGAAGGACTTGACAGGCTCAGAAAAGTCAAAAATAGTGAGATATCTTGCAGAGGGATGCAGCACTCTTAAAATTGCAAAGCTTCTGAAGCGTGATCATCGAACAATCAAGCGTTTAATTCAAAATAGTCAACAGGGTCGCAAGAAGCGTGTGGAAAAACCAAGGCGCAAAATAACTGCCCATGAACTGAGAAAAGTCAAGCGTGCAGCTGCCAAGATGCCACTTGCCACCAGTTTGGCCATATTTCAGAGCTGCAACATCACTGGAGTGCCCAAAAGCACAAGGTGTGCAATACTCAGAGACATGGCCAAGGTAAGAAAGGCTGAAAGACGACCACCACTGAACAAGACACACAAGCTGAAACGTCAAGACTGGGCCAAGAAATATCTCAAGACTGATTTTTCTAAGGTTTTATGGACTGATGAAATGAGAGTGAGTCTTGATGGGCCAGATGGATGGGCCCGTGGCTGGATTGGTAAAGGGCAGAGAGCTCCAGTCCGACTCAGACGCCAGCAAGGTGGAGGTGGAGTACTGGTTTGGGCTGGTATCATCAAAGATGAGCTTGTGGGGCCTTTTCGGGTTGAGGATGGAGTCAAGCTCAACTCCCAGTCCTACTGCCAGTTTCTTTAAGACACCTTCTTCAAGCAGTGGTACAGGAAGAAGTCTGCATCCTTCAAGAAAAACATGATTTTCATGCAGGACAATGCTCCATCACACGCGTCCAAGTACTCCACAGCGTGGCTGGCAAGAAAGGGTATAAAAGAAGAAAAACTAATGACATGGCCTCCTTGTTCATCTGATCTGAACCCCATTGAGAACCTGTGGTCCATCATCAAATGTGAGATTTACAAGGAGGGAAAACAGTACACCACTCTGAAAAGTGTCTGGGAGGCTGTGGTTGCTGCTGCACTCAATGTTGATGGTGAACAGATCAAAACACTGACAGAATCCATGGATGGCAGGCTTTTGAGTGTCCTTGCAAAGAAAGGTGGCTATATTGGTCACTGATTTGTTTTTGTTTTGTTTTTGAATGTCAGAAATGTATATTTGTGAATGTTGAGATGTTATATTGGTTTCACTGGTAAAAATAAATAATTGAAATGGGTATACATTTGTTTTTTGTTAAGTTGCCTAATAATTATGCACAGTAATAGTCACCTGCACACACAGATATCCCCCTAAAATAGCTAAAACTAAAAACAAACTAAAAACTACTTCCAAAAATATTAAGCTTTGATATTAATGAGTTTTTTGGGTTCATTGAGAACATGGTTGTTGTTCAATAATAAAATGAATCCTCAAAAATACAACTTGCCTAATAATTCTGCACTCCCTGTATAATGTTGAATCTTTTCTCTCTATAATGTTGAATCTTTTCTCTCTATAATGTCAAATCTTTTCTCTCTATAATGTTGAATCTTTTCTCTCTATAATGTCAAATCTTTTCTCTCTATGTAGAATAGTCTTGGACTAATAGACAAAAATGAAAAGAAAGCATTTGTTTATGTCGGATCTTTCGGTTTTCTAATTCTGTGCGTTCATTTTCATTTGTTAACCACTTGCTTACTGGGCACTTATACCCCCCTCCTGCCCAGGTGATATTTCAGCTTCCGGAACTGCGTCGCTTTAACTGACAATTGCGCGGTCGTGCGACGTGGCTCCCAAACAAAATTGACGTCCTTTTTTCCTCATAAGTAGAGCTTTCTTTTGGTGGTATTTGATCATCTCTGCGGTTTTTATTTTTTGCGTTATAAACAAAAAAGAGCGACAATTTTGAAAAAAATACAATATTTTTTACTTGTTGCTATAATAAATATCCCAATTAAAAAAAAAAAATACTTTTTTTTTCTCAGTTTAGGGCGATGCGTATTCTTCTACATATTTTTGGTAAAAAAAAAAAAAAAAAATCGCAATAAGCGTCTGGTTTGCGCAAAATAGTGCCTACAAAATAGGGGACAGAATTTTTTTTTTTTTTACTAGAAATGGTGGCGATCTGCGATTTTTATTGGGACTGCGACGTTATGGCGGACACATCGGACACATATTTGACACATTTTTGGCGTCATTCACATTTATATTGCGATCGGTGCTATAAAAATGCACTAATTACTGTATAAATGTGACTGGCATTGAAGGGGTTAACACTAGGGGATGAGGAAGGGGTTAAATGTATTCCCTGCATAGTGTTATAACTGTGGGGGGGTTACTGGGGAGGTGACCGATCTGTGTCTCTATATACAAGAGACACAGATCCGTCTCCTGCTCTCCAGAGACAGAACGCTGTCTCTGTGTAAAACGGCAATGAGAGATGATCTATGAGATCATCTCTCATTCGCCCACAGATCGCACCGCAAACGGCCACTCTGATTGGCCGTTCGCGGCGATCTGTGATTGGCTGTGTCCAAGGGACACGGGCAACACAGTGTTTCCCCACAGCGCGCTCTGCAGCGTGCGCCGGGAAGCATCTAGTGACAAGCCGTCAATTGACGGCTTGTTGGCAATTTAGATCTGCGCTAGAGCCGTCATTCGGCTATAGCGCGGATCTCAAGTAGTTAAAACGATAACGAAAATACCTGAAATTCGGATGAAAATGCATTTGGGCGAAAACTAATGCACATGTCTATTATTTACGAAATTCTTAGCCTTCCTTTAACTACCAGCAGTCAGAAAGCCTTCTCCACTTGAAGTTCTCATCTGACGGTGATATCCATGTTTTATAGGTCTGTATTTACAACCTTCTAAAAAAGAGGACAATCCTATAACCCAAAAAAATGTATTTTCATTCCATACAACGGCAGCTCAGTTTATTAATCCAATTATTTATCTTCCAATTCCAATCTTTTCTAATCTCCATATAGTTTCAAAATTGAAAGTCAAAGTGTATGTCGACTATGAAAAACTAATTCCACTATATCCATAGATGGAGTCACGGTTGTCAGATAGGATTATCTACATGCCAAAAGATTGGTCATACATTGAGATTTGTTTTCATTCCTTAAGGATTGGGTTCACACTTATGCAAACTGAATGCTGGTTTCCCCACATACAATTTGCATGACTGGAGATTGCGACTGGATCTCATTGGAGCTGGTTCACACATTTCCAGGGTGGCTGTGTAGTGAATTGCACAGGGTCCTGTGTATCTTTGGCTCAGTTTCAGGTCTGAATTCAGGCTAAATTTTGGGCCTGATTGATCCCTGAAATATAGAACAGGCAGTCACCAGACTCTTGCTGTCAGCCACATCTGTTTTAAAGTGGAATTCCACCCAAAAATGGAACTTCCGCTTTTTGTATTCCACCCCTCCGGTGTCACATTTGGCACCTTTCAGGGGGAGGGGGGTAGCAGATACCTGTATAATGCAGGAATTTGCTCCCACTTCTGGGCATAAATCATCTATGCCTTGTCCGGTCCCTCCACCTCCCCCTGCTGTCTTCTGGGAGACACACAGGTCCCAGAAGACAGCAGGGACCTGTCAGGATGCGCATCATGACTCATGAATGCGCAGTAGAGAACCAGGAAATTAACCTGCAAGTCTTCACTTCCTGATTCCCATACCAAAGATGCCGGTGCCTCCACACAGGAGCCGAGGGACAGATCGGCTTCGGCTAAGGACATTGCGGGCTCCCTGGACTGGTAAGTGTCCATATTTTAAGTCAGCAGCTGCAATATTAGTAGCTGCTGACTTAAAAAAAAAAGTCGGAACCCAGCCTAAAGCACGAGTTAAGAAGAAAAGAAAATTGCTTGATTCCCCGTCAACACTGACTGAGTGTTGATGGGGGAATCCCTCCTGTTATGCTACTGTATTCTGACAGTGAGGGGTCTTCAGAATAAAATTAAAATAAATAAATAAAGCCCCAAACACACGGGCAGAATGCCGGAATACATTTGTTGGTACAGAATGTATCGGGCAACATTCTGCCTGTGTGTTTGTCAGTCTGTCCTACAGAAACTGTCTGTTCAGCCTGCTCCTGTCAGACGTACATAATGAAAAACCAGCAGATGACCGACTCCCGATCAGTGCTCTAAGCCAATGACAGAGCACCAATCAGTGTGTTCGATTGGGGGGCTGTCCCCCTGTCAGAACACAACAGCTCAGCAGGGGTAATTACTGGACTAACCTCTCATGGTTAGTGCAGAGGCTGGAGCTGTCAGTTTTTTTTCATGCAACCTGTCAGTTTTTTTCATGCAACCCACAGGGTTGCACAAAATAAAAATGTAGTATGTACCAGGCTTTACTGTTGGAGGCAATAGTTTGTGGAAGTAATTGCATATTTAAAAAAAAAAAAAAACAGGCTGTTTCTGCTAAACCGGCCCGAATTTCGATCTGCCATGGCTGGCTTTAATCTCTTCATTCTGGTACATGAGAGAGGGCAGTAATCACCATCATTTTACTTTCTCCAACTATTCCATCAACGACCACTAACAGCTCTTGTACAGTTGTCCCTATAATGTTTAATCTTTCCTCTCTAGACCTATAGCAGGACTGCGACATTACGGTGGACAGTCAAAACACTAACTGACACTTTTAACACTTTTTGGAGACCTGTGACACTAATACAGTGATCAATACTAAAAATATGCACTGTCACTGTACTAATGACACTGGCAGGGAAGGTGTTAACATCAGGGAGCGATCAAAGGGTTAAATGTTGGCCTGACCAGTGCTTTACTACTGTGGGGGAGCAGTTTGTACTAGAAAAAAGCATAGATCGGTGCCCCAGGTTAGCTACCAAAATCCGTACCAGACCCTTATGCGAGTCTTCTGCCCAGCAGGTCAGAAAAGAGGGGAAATGAGCAAGCGATCCCCCTCCTGAACCATACCAGGCCACATGCCCTCAACATGGGGGGGTGGGTGCTTTATCTTCTTCCCATGTTGATAGGGACAAGGGCCTCATCCCCATAACCATGGCCAGTTGCTGTGGGAGTCTGCAGATCCCGCCTCACTATGTGTATTGGGTACATAATACCCCTATCTATTCACCAACGAATATCAAAATTAATAAACACAAGAGACATGTTTTTGATAATTCCTTTATTAAAAATTATTTAAAATAGTGTCCCTCGATGTAAATCCATTGTATATTACGCCGCCCCGCAAAAGTAAATAAAAATGTTCCCACCTCCTGGGAGGTTTCTGCCGAATGCCTGCTCTACGCTTTGACAATTCTTATATAGGTAAGGGGCAGGCCACCTGGCTACATCACCCAGTGGCTCCAACCCCTTGCCACATCACATGCCCAGCAAGTACCAGCCTGTATGTCAGAAGTGGCACCTGGTGATGTAGCTAGGTGGCCCTGCTCCTTAAGAAATGTCAAAACTATTTTTCCATGGCTATCAACAGCGCTTTAAACCGCCCTCGGGATCTCTTCAAGCTGGTCTCACAGACCATGAATCCACACTGTCTTGAAGCCCCCAACACTGACACCCAAGAATTTTGCGAGGAATTGTCGGATTTCTTCATCAATAAAATTGAGGGAATCCGGGAAAGCATTTCGCAAAATAATGCCCCTAAGCTACCACACAGCACCCAGAGGAACACACTACAACCAACAAAGTTCTCTTTGGAACCCGTTTCCATCGAGAACACAGAAAATATCATCGGCGCATTGCGGAACAGCACTTCGCCTAACGATATTATCCCCACTAAGCTGCTAAAGGAATGTGCCGATATCCTGGCGCCTCCCATTACGCAGCTTATAAACCAGTCATTTAAGGAAGGCATAGTGCCCTCCCTGCTGAAAGAGGGCACAATCCAGCCCATCTTGAAGAAACCTACCCTGGATCCCAAGGACCCAAATCACCGCCGTCCCATAACAATGCTAAACGTTTTCTCTAAGGTAATGGAGAAAGCGGTGGTACAACAGCTGCAACAGCATCTAGATACCCACAACTTACTCAATCCACTGCAATCGGGATTCCGTCCCGGACACGGGACGGAAACGGCACTGCTCAAAATATGGGACGACGTTCTGGAGGCCGCAGACGAAGGAGAATCTTCCCTCCTGGTTCTGCTGGACCTAAGCGCAGCCTTCGACACCGTAGATCACAAACTGTTACTGACTCGGCTGACTGAGGTAGCCGGAGTCACAGAGAATGATTTACCATGGTTTTCCTCTTTTTTGGGAAACCGATCTCAAACGGTAAAATTAGGACCGTTCATTTCTAGAAAACGCACGGTGTCATGTGGAGTCCCCCAAGGCTCACCTCTATCACCGGTGCTTTTCAACATCTATCTTCGACCTCTCTTTGAAGTCATCAGTAGTCAACAACTACTTTATCACTCATATGCTGACGATACGCAACTGTATTTTCGCATCTGCAATAGAAAGGATCGTCATCTCAGCTTAGAGAATTGTCTCTCTTCAATAGAAAAGTGGATGACGATGAGTTATCTCAAACTCAACAATTCTAAAACAGAACTTCTTCTGTTTCAGGCCACTCGCAAGAGTCAACTCACAACAACCTGGACACCTCCGCCCATTCTGGGCCAGATCATCTCCCCGAGCGCCAAAGTTAAAAGTCTTGGGATCATTTTTGACACCCACATGACTATGGACGCACAAATAGGGTCAGTAGTCAGCGGATCTCACCATCTGCTGCGCCTACTCCGCAGACTGATCCCTTTTATTCCCAAAGAAGATGTGGCAGCCGTGGTGGGAACGATTGTGAACTCCAGACTGGATTATGCAAACGCTCTCTACCTCGGACTCCCTAAGTACCAAATCGCTCGTCTGCAAGTCGTACAAAATACGGCCGCCAGACTGGTGACTGTGAAAAAACCCTGGGAATCAATCTCACCGTCGCTGAGATCCCTGCACTGGTTGCCGGTAAAAGACAGAATTGCTTTTAAAGCACTCTGTCTGACCCATAAATGCATCCATGGAAAAGCCCCGCAATATCTTTGCGATAAAATAAAACCCCACAACCCCAATCGCGCTCTGCGATCCAGTGACCAAAATTTGGTCAAAGTTCCCAAAGCCAGATTCAAGTCCAAAGGAGAAAGAAGGTTTGCTGTCCAGGGTCCCAGACTCTGGAACGCTTTACCAACCAGCATTCGGTTGGAGGAAAACCACCTGACCTTCAGAGGACGGATTAAAACTCTGCTCTTCTGATGTCAAGAGAGACGGATACAACTAGCGCCCAGAGGCGATTTGGTTCGCATGTGCCGCGCTATATAAGTTTTTCATTCATTCATTCATTCATTCAAAGCACGAACAGGCATTCAGTGGGAGGCCTCCCAGGAATCGGGGATGTTTTTGCTTTTGTGATGGATGATGGATTTACATTGAAAGACACTATATACCTGTTACACATTCACATAGGTGGGGGGCTGGGATCTGGGGGCCTCCTTGTTAAAGGGGCTTCCAGATTCTGATAAGCCCCTTGGCCCACAGACCCCACAACCACTGGGCAAGGGTTGTGGGGATGAGGCCCTTATTCCCATCAACATGGGCACCCATTACTGGGGGTGTGTGGAAGCACCACCTCCTCAGTCACTGGACTGCTTCCATCTGACAGCCAGAAGTCAGCCTGTCAGATATACATACAATCCTGTGTTTAAATCCCCAATGTCAGGTCAATTCGATGTATGGACTTGACAGTGCAGGGACTGAGCTCATCCCGCTTGGGTGTTTGTTCCATATAAATGTTCTCTCAGCATATCCCATTGGGAGTTGCCTTCAATTGTCTGGCAGTTTATTTATCTCTACAGAAACCCTTCAAAAAACATGCAGGACTTTTGCCTTTTAGTATCAATGAGCTTGCTTTAGAAAAGTACTCTTGTTCCTATGGTTCAAAAACTCCCGCTCCTTCTACTTTCAAGAAGCATGCTCAGAGACCCCAGTCCAAGTTCACAATGAAGGGCAGGGCGACCATCAGGGGGGTACAGGCAGTACACCTGTAAGTGGCCTGGAGGTTCCCAGGGGCCCAGGTGGTAACCCCATTTTTTTGTAAGGGGCCTGGAGATCCCCAGGGCTCCGGATGGCAACTCCCTTGTTTTATAATTTTTTTCAGCAACCATAGCCCTCGACCTCAATTTGTGGGCAGCAGCACCCCCTGCTTCACAATTCATGGCACCCCGCTTCTCATTTCTTGGCCCCATTAGCAGCAGAACCCCCCCGCTTCTCAATTTGAGGCGGCAGCAACCCCCCTTTCTGCTCCAGGGGGCCCATGCCTGAAGCTGTGTAAGGTGCCCCATAAATCCTGATGGTGGCCCTGATGAAAGGGCTCCCCCACTTGCTTGGGTGGTGGGACATTTACAGGTTTTCATGGAGGTCTTGCAGAGTGAGATTGAGGAAGAATAGGTGACTTTGTGACTCATGGCTACAAGCTCGAATTTAGAGCCTTCCTCCTCAGCACTTCTTGCAGTGATAAATGATAATTCAGTTCCATTAACAAATGTACACTCTTGCAGGCCCTCCAACCATCTTCTATCACAAGAAGTGATTTTTTTAATGCTGGAGGACAAAAGGGTTTATGGTTTTCTACTCAAGCTTCTTCACAGTCCCAAAACAAAATGGCAGTGTTCATCCCATCTTGAGTCTCAAGAAGATCAACAGGCTTTAAGGGGGCGATAACTAGCATATGGAACCTGTGGAGTCTGTAATAGTATCTCTCCAGCTAGGATTTTTTTTTTTTTTTTAGCATCAGTGGAAACAAAAGATGCTTACCTACACATTACAGTTTTTCCACATGCTAAAGATTTTGCACTGGCTGCATGATGATGTCATGACACGTTGATGCCTGCATTCATGTGATGTGATGATATAATAGTGCATGCACATAACCGTGTGGCTATACAATGTTGATTTGCCCAGTACAACCAAGTGGGTGCCACCAAACATGTTAACTCTCCTAATAGGACCCACCCACCAGATCTAGGCCAAGAAAAAAATAACACATTATAACCAAAATAATCAAGTTTTACAAGCTCATTATTACTGTATATTAAATGCAACAACACATCATATAATCAATAAGAAGGTAAAATGACTGACCATATAACATCCATGCAAACAAGTGTAGAGGTGGGTCACCACCCATGCTTGTAGGCATATTGTCTGCAAAAAATACAAAAAATATGAAACAGGCAGTAGATGGACTCAACAGGACACAAAGCCGAAAGAATATTCCAGTATAGTTTAATCAATGTAAATGTTTTGGCAGAATATCCTATCGTTTTCAAGATGATGAAAACAATGGCCCAGATTCACGTACATCGGCGCATTATCGGTCCGGCGTAGCGCACCGCTTTTTCGTTAGACTTGCGCAATCTAGCCGCGTAATCCCCCGATTCACGTAGCTTTTGCGCAAGAAATTGCGCAAGCGTAAGGTTTTTTCCAGAGGCGTAAGGAGGAGTAATACAAATTGGGAAGGACGTGGGCGTGTTACATTGAAATGAGCCGTGACCCCATGCAAATGAAGGGCCGGCCGGCTCGCGCATGCGCACGTGAAGGAGACAATGGTCAGCACCTCTCTGCGCATGCTCACAACTCGGTAACAGCGCAATCAGTGAAATTGGAAGTAGACCCGGGCAACTCTGCTGAACTACGCAGACAGCATAAATAGACAGACACAAACACACTTCCATTGCAAAAGCACATCCCTTTGTATCCCTTCCTATACAGCAAGGTGCTTTTGTTATGTTGTTTGTTAGCGTTTATTTGTTTGTTTGTGACGTGTCTGAGATATTTGGGGACTGTTTTGCAGAGTGTTTTTTGTCTTTTATGTGTTTTCTTTGTTTGTATTTTTTTTAAATTAGATTTTTGATGGTAATTTTTTTTTTTTTGTTTGTTTTTGGGTTCTGTTTGTGTATGATTTGGGAATGTGGGGGTGACATTCCAGGCGGAAAAGGGGTGTCACCCTCATTTGTGGTGGAGAAGTGATCCCCAGGTCCGTGTGAATGGTGTATGAATGTACAGTGACATAATTGGAGCCGTGGTGTTGCTGCTCACAAGTCCTGCATGGTGGGCTTGTGCCAATCAAATTTCATGAGGATGTGTGGTGTGTGTGCTAGGGACCACAGTGGTGTGCATGCATGCATTCTCATTGTGCCTTGATTAATGTGTGTGTTTAACGTGCAAAGATGCATAATGTGAGCTGGCATGAGATGGGGTCATGAGATGGGGTACCAGTGCATATGCAGAGTCACCTGTAAGGGAAAAGACAGGAGGATGTTAGTAGTGCATGAGCCCCTTGTGATGTGTGCATCATGGGGGGGGGGGCAGTCGTGCCTGCCACCCATGTCACTCACCAACCAGCCAGCTGTCCCTATACATGTTCTGTTCGTAATCTGTGGGGATGGGGCTCTGATTCTATATGTAGCTGTCATGGGTGTCATGGGTATTGTCATGTGTTGGGCTGGTGATGTCCTCCTGCAGGGTTGTGGTTAATTCCATGATGGCATGAGGGGGTGAATCTGAAGATGCGAGACACCTCAGAATCACTCATGCCATAGATGTCTATGCGTGTGTGATATATCCTCTCCCGTGAAGATTATAGAGCACCTGGATCCAAGGTCCCAAGGCCAAGGACTCAGGAAGGGGGGGAAAGTGGGCCAGTTGGGACTATTACGGTACGGTATAAAAATAAACATAGAGTAAGATCATTGTAAAAAAGGTTAATCATTTTATTAAATGCAAAAGACAACACAATTACATAAATACATTGTGACAACCAAACAACATCACAGCTGAGGTCCCCAGAAGGGGAAGACACTACGACGGGTTCAGGGTTGTAACAGGCTCTCGACTAGTTTCGCGGAATGAATACCGCTTCATCAGGAGAAGATCTGAAGGTAAGTGAACAATACATCAATGGTAAATTAAAAAACACAAAAACATATACACAAAGGGAATTCCCAAGTTGAGTTGCTCACCTAAAATGGTCTCGCCATGGGGGACAGCGGGCGGGACCAGGCAGTACCCTAGGCGGTGGCCAATGGGGACACAAGTGTCAAAGGACCTATTTGTCTTGTATAAGAAATGAGGGGGATATGGATTCGTGTAAAGGAAACCAACCTATTGATAGAAAGGAAGGGAGGGGAGGGAGAGGGAGTGTAGGATGTGAAGGGTATGGGTAACACGTGAATACTGCAAAATTGTGATGATACAATGATAGTGAAGTTTGTAAAACGGGGAGGGGAAAGGGTTCGGTGGGGAAAGGAGGGGAGAGAAGGGGGGATCAAGGAAAAAGTGAGGGAACAGGATAGGGGGGAGGGGGAGAGAGGGGGCGGGGAAAGAGGGGCAGGTCTGGGAGAGGACAGAGTGGAGAGGGAAAGGAAGGAAGGGATTAGAGAGAGAGTGAAAGGGACAGAGAGGGGGGGGAGGGGGGAGGGAAAAGGGGGGAGGGGCAGGAAAGAAAGGGGGAAAAAAAGGGGGAGGAAGGGGGAAGAGGGGAAGAGGGAAGTGGAAAGGGAAAGTGACAACCAGTGGAGGGAGAGAAAGTGATTAAATGTGGATGAAGAATATATACACAATATATAATTACCATCATGATAAAATGAAAAAAAGGGGGGGAAATCCCAAGAACAGGTGCCAGGTATGGCACCCTGTGTAGTGCAATTATGCCAATCAACTATGTTAGGATGTTGAGAGGGACCGATCCTGGTCCCAGGAAAGTATCAGGGTAATGGTATTGACCTGTGATGAAGGTAAGGGAGGATTGTATTGGTGAAAGTAAAGCAAGGGGTCGGTGAAGAAATAAAAACAGGCTAGACAATAGGTTGGAGTACAGCAGAAAGGTACTTACGCTGGGCTGGATAGAGCCACAGTGGTCCCGGGAGCCAGCGTGGGTAATTACTGGAGGCGGGAGGTCCTTTTTATATGTGCAGCGTCCAGCGACGCTGAGTCACACGGGTAGGAGCCGTGCTGCAGCGTCACTGGGGGAGGGCGTGTCCGTGACGTCAGCGCGGGTGTGCGCGTGTGCGTCAGACATCCGTGGCCAATCTGAAGGGATGGAGACTGTACTGGAACCTACGCTCGATAGAGACCAACACCCCTGGAAGGGGGGAGGGGCCGTAGGCAAAACGGGGACAGAATGAGAGCCGTGCTACAGCGTCACTGAGGAGGGGTGTGTCCATGACGTCAGCGCGGGTGTGCGCATGTACGTCAATCGACCGTAGCCAGTCTGAAGGGGTGGAGCCCGTGTTCAGACCTAAGCTCGGTAGAGACCAACCCCCCTGAGAGGAGCTGGGGGCAACACGGGGGCAAGCCCAGGGTCACCAGGGTAGGGTGGGAGGAGGAAGGGGGAGGAGGGGAAAAAGGAAGGGGGGAGGGGGGGAGTGTCTGGAGACGCCGTGCCAGCCCACCAGTTGGCAAGAGGGGGTGAGCAATCAACTTGGTCAATAGAAATATAAACGGCAGGTATACAATATACAGAAAATAATACGGTAATATAAAAAATATACAATTAGGTATAAAATTAGATACATATAAGTAAAGGTGTCTAACAGACACAATGGTGGCCTATCGTGTTATTGTGGACATACAGTTGGGCATATATATCTATATATATATGCGTATAGCCACCGGATGGTATAATGTTGTGCCCGTCAGGGCAGCAAGATGTTAGAAAAAATATAGATGAGTGCAATGGGGCTAGTCAGGGTATATTAAGGATGTTAAGAGGGTGCGAGGTATGTCCCAGCACTGGTAATGTGTTTTAGAGGACAAACAAGCGCTCCGTCTGGAAAAGGGTCCTGGATTTGCTGATTCCAGTCTAAAGGTAGACAGGCCTGGGGCGCAAAGAGCCAATTATGGACTGGTATCCGGACTATGCCCAAATAGACTGCCACACTGTAACACTGGGGGCGCACCAACAATTAAAAATTACAATAAGGGTAGGTAATATTCAATAAAGAGGAGGCTGTTCCCCAGATAAACTGGGGGGTAGGGTAAGGGGGGATGCTGGAGGCGCGGCCAAGCGCCAGTCGCAGACCACCTTACGAGGGCCCAGGTGTGTTATCCACCTAAAATCATTAGAAAATTGGAAGCCTCAAGGATAATATATGTAAGAATTGGAATAAAAAGTACCATCATCCCTAATCTATAGATTATAGAGCACCTGGATCCAAGGTCCCAAGGCCAAGGACTCAGGAAGGGGGGGAAAGTGGGCCAGTTGGGACTATTACGGTACGGTATAAAAATAAGCATAGAGTAAGATCATTGTAAAAAAGGTTAATCATTTTATTAAATGCAAAAGACAACACAATTACATAAATACATTGTGACAACCAAACAACATCACAGCTGAGGTCCCCAGAAGGGGAAGACACTACGACGGGTTCAGGGTTGTAACAGGCTCTCGACTAGTTTCGCGGAATGAATACCGCTTCATCAGGAGAAGATCTGAAGGTAAGTGAACAATACATCAATGGTAAATTAAAAAACACAAAAACATATACACAAAGGGAATTCCCAAGTTGAGTTGCTCACCTAAAATGGTCTCGCCATGGGGGACAGCGGGCGGGACCAGGCAGTACCCTAGGCGGTGGCCAATGGGGACACAAGTGTCAAAGGACCTATTTGTCTTGTATAAGAAATGAGGGGGATATGGATTCGTGTAAAGGAAACCAACCTATTGATAGAAAGGAAGGGAGGGGAGGGAGAGGGAGTGTAGGATGTGAAGGGTATGGGTAACACGTGAATACTGCAAAATTGTGATGATACAATGATAGTGAAGTTTGTAAAACGGGGAGGGGAAAGGGTTCGGTGGGGAAAGGAGGGGAGAGAAGGGGGGATCAAGGAAAAAGTGAGGGAACAGGATAGGGGGGAGGGGGAGAGAGGGGGCGGGGAAAGAGGGGCAGGTCTGGGAGAGGACAGAGTGGAGAGGGAAAGGAAGGAAGGGATTAGAGAGAGAGTGAAAGGGACAGAGAGGGGGGGGAGGGGGGAGGGAAAAGGGGGGAGGGGCAGGAAAGAAAGGGGGAAAAAAAGGGGGAGGAAGGGGGAAGAGGGGAAGAGGGAAGTGGAAAGGGAAAGTGACAACCAGTGGAGGGAGAGAAAGTGATTAAATGTGGATGAAGAATATATACACAATATATAATTACCATCATGATAAAATGAAAAAAAGGGGGGGAAATCCCAAGAACAGGTGCCAGGTATGGCACCCTGTGTAGTGCAATTATGCCAATCAACTATGTTAGGATGTTGAGAGGGACCGATCCTGGTCCCAGGAAAGTATCAGGGTAATGGTATTGACCTGTGATGAAGGTAAGGGAGGATTGTATTGGTGAAAGTAAAGCAAGGGGTCGGTGAAGAAATAAAAACAGGCTAGACAATAGGTTGGAGTACAGCAGAAAGGTACTTACGCTGGGCTGGATAGAGCCACAGTGGTCCCGGGAGCCAGCGTGGGTAATTACTGGAGGCGGGAGGTCCTTTTTATATGTGCAGCGTCCAGCGACGCTGAGTCACACGGGTAGGAGCCGTGCTGCAGCGTCACTGGGGGAGGGCGTGTCCGTGACGTCAGCGCGGGTGTGCGCGTGTGCGTCAGACATCCGTGGCCAATCTGAAGGGGTGGAGACTGTACTGGAACCTACGCTCGATAGAGACCAACACCCCTGGAAGGGGGGAGGGGCCGTAGGCAAAACGGGGACAGAATGAGAGCCGTGCTACAGCGTCACTGAGGAGGGGTGTGTCCATGACGTCAGCGCGGGTGTGCGCATGTACGTCAATCGACCGTAGCCAGTCTGAAGGGGTGGAGCCCGTGTTCAGACCTAAGCTCGGTAGAGACCAACCCCCCTGAGAGGAGCTGGGGGCAACACGGGGGCAAGCCCAGGGTCACCAGGGTAGGGTGGGAGGAGGAAGGGGGAGGAGGGGAAAAAGGAAGGGGGGAGGGGGGGAGTGTCTGGAGACGCCGTGCCAGCCCACCAGTTGGCAAGAGGGGGTGAGCAATCAACTTGGTCAATAGAAATATAAACGGCAGGTATACAATATACAGAAAATAATACGGTAATATAAAAAATATACAATTAGGTATAAAATTAGATACATATAAGTAAAGGTGTCTAACAGACACAATGGTGGCCTATCGTGTTATTGTGGACATACAGTTGGGCATATATATCTATATATATATGCGTATAGCCACCGGATGGTATAATGTTGTGCCCGTCAGGGCAGCAAGATGTTAGAAAAAATATAGATGAGTGCAATGGGGCTAGTCAGGGTATATTAAGGATGTTAAGAGGGTGCGAGGTATGTCCCAGCACTGGTAATGTGTTTTAGAGGACAAACAAGCGCTCCGTCTGGAAAAGGGTCCTGGATTTGCTGATTCCAGTCTAAAGGTAGACAGGCCTGGGGCGCAAAGAGCCAATTATGGACTGGTATCCGGACTATGCCCAAATAGACTGCCACACTGTAACACTGGGGGCGCACCAACAATTAAAAATTACAATAAGGGTAGGTAATATTCAATAAAGAGGAGGCTGTTCCCCAGATAAACTGGGGGGTAGGGTAAGGGGGGATGCTGGAGGCGCGGCCAAGCGCCAGTCGCAGACCACCTTACGAGGGCCCAGGTGTGTTATCCACCTAAAATCATTAGAAAATTGGAAGCCTCAAGGATAATATATGTAAGAATTGGAATAAAAAGTACCATCATCCCTAATCTATAGATTATAGAGCACCTGGATCCAAGGTCCCAAGGCCAAGGACTCAGGAAGGGGGGGAAAGTGGGCCAGTTGGGACTATTACGGTACGGTATAAAAAATAAGCATAGAGTAAGATCATTGTAAAAAAGGTTAATCATTTTATTAAATGCAAAAGACAACACAATTACATAAATACATTGTGACAACCAAACAACATCACAGCTGAGGTCCCCAGAAGGGGAAGACACTACGACGGGTTCAGGGTTGTAACAGGCTCTCGACTAGTTTCGCGGAATGAATACCGCTTCATCAGGAGAAGATCTGAAGGTAAGTGAACAATACATCAATGGTAAATTAAAAAACACAAAAACATATACACAAAGGGAATTCCCAAGTTGAGTTGCTCACCTAAAATGGTCTCGCCATGGGGGACAGCGGGCGGGACCAGGCAGTACCCTAGGCGGTGGCCAATGGGGACACAAGTGTCAAAGGACCTATTTGTCTTGTATAAGAAATGAGGGGGATATGGATTAGTGTAAAGGAAACCAACCTATTGATAGAAAGGAAGGGAGGGGAGGGAGAGGGAGTGTAGGATGTGAAGGGTATGGGTAACACGTGAATACTGCAAAAGTGTGATGATACAATGATAGTGAAGTTTGTAAAACGGGGAGGGGAAAGGGTTCGGTGGGGAAAGGAGGGGAGAGAAGGGGGGATCAAGGAAAAAGTGAGGGAACAGGATAGGGGGAGGGGGAGAGAGGGGGCGGGGAAAGAGGGGCAGGTCTGGGAGAGGACAGAGTGGAGAGGGAAAGGAAGGAAGGGATTAGAGAGAGAGTGAAAGGGACAGAGAGGGGGGGGGGAGGGGGGAGGGAAAAGGGGGGAGGGGGGGGGAGGAAAGAAAGGGGGAAAAAAAGGGGGAGGAAGGGGGAAGAGGGGAAGAGGGAAGTGGAAAGGGAAAGTGACAACCAGTGGAGGGAGAGAAAGTGATTAAATGTGGATGAAGAATATATACACAATATATAATTACCATCATGATAAAATGAAAAAAAGGGGGGGAAATCCCAAGAACAGGTGCCAGGTATGGCACCCTGTGTAGTGCAATTATGCCAATCAACTATGTTAGGATGTTGAGAGGGACCGATCCTGGTCCCAGGAAAGTATCAGGGTAATGGTATTGACCTGTGATGAAGGTAAGGAAGGATTGTATTGGTGAAAGTAAAGCAAGGGGTCGGTGAAGAAATAAAAACAGGCTAGACAATAGGTTGGAGTACAGCAGAAAGGTACTTACGCTGGGCTGGATAGAGCCACAGTGGTCCCGGGAGCCAGCGTGGGTAATTACTGGAGGCGGGAGGTCCTTTTTATATGTGCAGCGTCCAGCGACGCTGAGTCACACGGGTAGGAGCCATGCTGCAGCGTCACTGGGGGAGGGCGTGTCCGTGACGTCAGCGCGGGTGTGCGCGTGTGCGTCAGACATCCGTGGCCAATCTGAAGGGGTGGAGACTGTACTGGAACCTACGCTCGATAGAGACCAACACCCCTGGAAGGGGGGAGGGGCCGTAGGCAAAACGGGGACAGAATGAGAGCCGTGCTACAGCGTCACTGAGGAGGGGTGTGTCCATGACGTCAGCGCGGGTGTGCGCATGTACGTCAATCGACCGTAGCCAGTCTGAAGGGGTGGAGCCCGTGTTCAGACCTAAGCTCGGTAGAGACCAACCCCCCTGAGAGGAGCTGGGGGCAACACGGGGGCAAGCCCAGGGTCACCAGGGTAGGGTGGGAGGAGGAAGGGGGAGGAGGGGAAAAAGGAAGGGGGGAGGGGGGGAGTGTCTGGAGACGCCGTGCCAGCCCACCAGTTGGCAAGAGGGGGTGAGCAATCAACTTGGTCAATAGAAATATAAACGGCAGGTATACAATATACAGAAAATAATACGGTAATATAAAAAATATACAATTAGGTATAAAATTAGATACATATAAGTAAAGGTGTCTAACAGACACAATGGTGGCCTATCGTGTTATTGTGGACATACAGTCGGGCATATATATCTATATATATATGCATATAGCCACCGGATGGTATAATGTTGTGCCCGTCAGGGCAGCAAGATGTTAGAAAAAATATAGATGAGTGCAATGGGGCTAGTCAGGGTATATTAAGGATGTTAAGAGGGTGCGAGGTATGTCCCAGCACTGGTAATGTGTTTTAGAGGACAAACAAGCGCTCCGTCTGGAAAAGGGTCCTGGATTTGCTGATTCCAGTCTAAAGGTAGACAGGCCTGGGGCGCAAAGAGCCAATTATGGACTGGTATCCGGACTATGCCCAAATAGACTGCCACACTGTAACACTGGGGGCGCACCAACAATTAAAAATTACAATAAGGGTAGGTAATATTCAATAAAGAGGAGGCTGTTCCCCAGATAAACTGGGGGGTAGGGTAAGGGGGGATGCTGGAGGCGCGGCCAAGCGCCAGTCGCAGACCACCTTACGAGGGCCCAGGTGTGTTATCCACCTAAAATCATTAGAAAATTGGAAGCCTCAAGGATAATATATGTAAGAATTGGAATAAAAAGTACCATCATCCCTAATCTATAGATTATAGAGCACCTGGATCCAAGGTCCCAAGGCCAAGGACTCAGGAAGGGGGGGAAAGTGGGCCAGTTGGGACTATTACGGTACGGTATAAAAATAAACATAGAGTAAGATCATTGTAAAAAAAGGTTAATCATTTTATTAAATGCAAAAGACAACACAATTACATAAATACATTGTGACAACCAAACAACATCACAGCTGAGGTCCCCAGAAGGGGAAGACACTACGACGGGTTCAGGGTTGTAACAGGCTCTCGACTAGTTTCGCGGAATGAATACCGCTTCATCAGGAGAAGATCTGAAGGTAAGTGAACAATACATCAATGGTAAATTAAAAAACACAAAAACATATACACAAAGGGAATTCCCAAGTTGAGTTGCTCACCTAAAATGGTCTCGCCATGGGGGACAGCGGGCGGGACCAGGCAGTACCCTAGGCGGTGGCCAATGGGGACACAAGTGTCAAAGGACCTATTTGTCTTGTATAAGAAATGAGGGGGATATGGATTAGTGTAAAGGAAACCAACCTATTGATAGAAAGGAAGGGAGGGGAGGGAGAGGGAGTGTAGGATGTGAAGGGTATGGGTAACACGTGAATACTGCAAAATTGTGATGATACAATGATAGTGAAGTTTGTAAAACGGGGAGGGGAAAGGGTTCGGTGGGGAAAGGAGGGGAGAGAAGGGGGGATCAAGGAAAAAGTGAGGGAACAGGATAGGGGGGAGGGGGAGAGAGGGGGCGGGGAAAGAGGGGCAGGTCTGGGAGAGGACAGAGTGGAGAGGGAAAGGAAGGAAGGGATTAGAGAGAGAGTGAAAGGGACAGAGAGGGGGGGAGGGGGGAGGGAAAAGGGGGGAGGGGGAGGAAAGAAAGGGGGAAAAAAAGGGGGAGGAAGGGGGAAGAGGGGAAGAGGGAAGTGGAAAGTGACAACCAGTGGAGGGAGAGAAAGTGATTAAATGTGGATGAAGAATATATACACAATATATAATTACCATCATGATAAAATGAAAAAAAGGGGGGGAAATCCCAAGAACAGGTGCCAGGTATGGCACCCTGTGTAGTGCAATTATGCCAATCAACTATGTTAGGATGTTGAGAGGGACCGATCCTGGTCCCAGGAAAGTATCAGGGTAATGGTATTGACCTGTGATGAAGGTAAGGGAGGATTGTATTGGTGAAAGTAAAGCAAGGGGTCGGTGAAGAAATAAAAACAGGCTAGACAATAGGTTGGAGTACAGCAGAAAGGTACTTACGCTGGGCTGGATAGAGCCACAGTGGTCCCGGGAGCCAGCGTGGGTAATTACTGGAGGCGGGAGGTCCTTTTTATATGTGCAGCGTCCAGCGACGCTGAGTCACACGGGTAGGAGCCGTGCTGCAGCGTCACTGGGGGAGGGCGTGTCCGTGACGTCAGCGCGGGTGTGCGTGTGTGCGTCAGACATCCGTGGCCAATCTGAAGGGGTGGAGACTGTACTGGAACCTACGCTCGATAGAGACCAACACCCCTGGAAGGGGGGAGGGGCCGTAGGCAAAACGGGGACAGAATGAGAGCCGTGCTACAGCGTCACTGAGGAGGGGTGTGTCCATGACGTCAGCGCGGGTGTGCGCATGTACGTCAATCGACCGTAGCCAGTCTGAAGGGGTGGAGCCCGTGTTCAGACCTAAGCTCGGTAGAGACCAACCCCCCTGAGAGGAGCTGGGGGCAACACGGGGGCAAGCCCAGGGTCACCAGGGAAGGGTGGGAGGAGGAAGGGGGAGGAGGGGAAAAAGGAAGGGGGGAGGGGAGGGAAGTGTCTGGAGACGCCGTGCCAGCCCACCAGTTGGCAAGAGGGGGTGAGCAATCAACTTGGTCAATAGAAATATAAACGGCAGGTATACAATATACAGAAAATAATACGGTAATATAAAAAATATACAATTAGGTATAAAATTAGATACATATAAGTAAAGGTGTCTAACAGACACAATGGTGGCCTATCGTGTTATTGTGGACATACAGTCGGGCATATATATCTATATATATATGCATATAGCCACCGGATGGTATAATGTTGTGCCCGTCAGGGCAGCAAGATGTTAGAAAAAATATAGATGAGTGCAATGGGGCTAGTCAGGGTATATTAAGGATGTTAAGAGGGTGCGAGGTATGTCCCAGCACTGGTAATGTGTTTTAGAGGACAAACAAGCGCTCCGTCTGGAAAAGGGTCCTGGATTTGCTGATTCCAGTCTAAAGGTAGACAGGCCTGGGGCGCAAAGAGCCAATTATGGACTGGTATCCGGACTATGCCCAAATAGACTGCCACACTGTAACACTGGGGGCGCACCAACAATTAAAAATTACAATAAGGGTAGGTAATATTCAATAAAGAGGAGGCTGTTCCCCAGATAAACTGGGGGGTAGGGTAAGGGGGGATGCTGGAGGCGCGGCCAAGCGCCAGTCGCAGACCACCTTACGAGGGCCCAGGTGTGTTATCCACCTAAAATCATTAGAAAATTGGAAGCCTCAAGGATAATATATGTAAGAATTGGAATAAAAAGTACCATCATCCCTAATCTATAGATTATAGAGCACCTGGATCCAAGGTCCCAAGGCCAAGGACTCAGGAAGGGGGGGAAAGTGGGCCAGTTGGGACTATTACGGTACGGTATAAAAATAAGCATAGAGTAAGATCATTGTAAAAAAAGGTTAATCATTTTATTAAATGCAAAAGACAACACAATTACATAAATACATTGTGACAACCAAACAACATCACAGCTGAGGTCCCCAGAAGGGGAAGACACTACGACGGGTTCAGGGTTGTAACAGGCTCTCGACTAGTTTCGCGGAATGAATACCGCTTCATCAGGAGAAGATCTGAAGGTAAGTGAACAATACATCAATGGTAAATTAAAAAACACAAAAACATATACACAAAGGGAATTCCCAAGTTGAGTTGCTCACCTAAAATGGTCTCGCCATGGGGGACAGCGGGCGGGGACCAGGCAGTACCCTAGGCGGTGGCCAATGGGGACACAAGTGTCAAAGGACCTATTTGTCTTGTATAAGAAATGAGGGGGATATGGATTAGTGTAAAGGAAACCAACCTATTGATAGAAAGGAAGGGAGGGGAGGGAGAGGGAGTGTAGGATGTGAAGGGTATGGGTAACACGTGAATACTGCAAAATTGTGATGATACAATGATAGTGAAGTTTGTAAAACGGGGAGGGGAAAGGGTTCGGTGGGGAAAGGAGGGGAGAGAAGGGGGGATCAAGGAAAAAGTGAGGGAACAGGATAGGGGGGAGGGGGAGAGAGGGGGCGGGGAAAGAGGGGCAGGTCTGGGAGAGGACAGAGTGGAGAGGGAAAGGAAGGAAGGGATTAGAGAGAGAGTGAAAGGGACAGAGAGGGGGGGAGGGGGAGGGAAAAGGGGGGAGGGGGAGGAAAGAAAGGGGGAAAAAAAGGGGGAGGAAGGGGGAAGAGGGGAAGAGGGAAGTGGAAAGGGAAAGTGACAACCAGTGGAGGGAGAGAAAGTGATTAAATGTGGATGAAGAATATATACACAATATATAATTACCATCATGATAAAATGAAAAAAAGGGGGGGAAATCCCAAGAACAGGTGCCAGGTATGGCACCCTGTGTAGTGCAATTATGCCAATCAACTATGTTAGGATGTTGAGAGGGACCGATCCTGGTCCCAGGAAAGTATCAGGGTAATGGTATTGACCTGTGATGAAGGTAAGGGAGGATTGTATTGGTGAAAGTAAAGCAAGGGGTCGGTGAAGAAATAAAAACAGGCTAGACAATAGGTTGGAGTACAGCAGAAAGGTACTTACGCTGGGCTGGATAGAGCCACAGTGGTTCCGGGAGCCAGCGTGGGTAATTACTGGAGGCGGGAGGTCCTTTTTATATGTGCAGCGTCCAGCGACGCTGAGTCACACGGGTAGGAGCCGTGCTGCAGCGTCACTGGGGGAGGGCGTGTCCGTGACGTCAGCGCGGGTGTGCGCGTGTGCGTCAGACATCCGTGGCCAATCTGAAGGGGTGGAGACTGTACTGGAACCTACGCTCGATAGAGACCAACACCCCTGGAAGGGGGGAGGGGCCGTAGGCAAAACGGGGACAGAATGAGAGCCGTGCTACAGCGTCACTGAGGAGGGGTGTGTCCATGACGTCAGCGCGGGTGTGCGCATGTACGTCAATCGACCGTAGCCAGTCTGAAGGGGTGGAGCCCGTGTTCAGACCTAAGCTCGGTAGAGACCAACCCCCCTGAGAGGAGCTGGGGGCAACACGGGGGCAAGCCCAGGGTCACCAGGGAAGGGTGGGAGGAGGAAGGGGGAGGAGGGGAAAAAGGAAGGGGGGAGGGGAGGGAAGTGTCTGGAGACGCCGTGCCAGCCCACCAGTTGGCAAGAGGGGGTGAGCAATCAACTTGGTCAATAGAAATATAAACGGCAGGTATACAATATACAGAAAATAATACGGTAATATAAAAAATATACAATTAGGTATAAAATTAGATACATATAAGTAAAGGTGTCTAACAGACACAATGGTGGCCTATCGTGTTATTGTGGACATACAGTCGGGCATATATATCTATATATATATGCATATAGCCACCGGATGGTATAATGTTGTGCCCGTCAGGGCAGCAAGATGTTAGAAAAAATATAGATGAGTGCAATGGGGCTAGTCAGGGTATATTAAGGATGTTAAGAGGGTGCGAGGTATGTCCCAGCACTGGTAATGTGTTTTAGAGGACAAACAAGCGCTCCGTCTGGAAAAGGGTCCTGGATTTCCTGATTCCAGTCTAAAGGTAGACAGGCCTGGGGCGCAAAGAGCCAATTATGGACTGGTATCCGGACTATGCCCAAATAGACTGCCACACTGTAACACTGGGGGCGCACCAACAATTAAAAATTACAATAAGGGTAGGTAATATTCAATAAAGAGGAGGCTGTTCCCCAGATAAACTGGGGGGTAGGGTAAGGGGGGATGCTGGAGGCGCGGCCAAGCGCCAGTCGCAGACCACCTTACGAGGGCCCAGGTGTGTTATCCACCTAAAATCATTAGAAAATTGGAAGCCTCAAGGATAATATATGTAAGAATTGGAATAAAAAGTACCATCATCCCTAATCTATAGATTATAGAGCACCTGGATCCAAGGTCCCAAGGCCAAGGACTCAGGAAGGGGGGGAAAGTGGGCCAGTTGGGACTATTACGGTACGGTATAAAAATAAACATAGAGTAAGATCATTGTAAAAAAAGGTTAATCATTTTATTAAATGCAAAAGACAACACAATTACATAAATACATTGTGACAACCAAACAACATCACAGCTGAGGTCCCCAGAAGGGGAAGACACTACGACGGGTTCAGGGTTGTAACAGGCTCTCGACTAGTTTCGCGGAATGAATACCGCTTCATCAGGAGAAGATCTGAAGGTAAGTGAACAATACATCAATGGTAAATTAAAAAACACAAAAACATATACACAAAGGGAATTCCCAAGTTGAGTTGCTCACCTAAAATGGTCTCGCCATGGGGGACAGCGGGCGGGACCAGGCAGTACCCTAGGCGGTGGCCAATGGGGACACAAGTGTCAAAGGACCTATTTGTCTTGTATAAGAAATGAGGGGGATATGGATTAGTGTAAAGGAAACCAACCTATTGATAGAAAGGAAGGGAGGGGAGGGAGAGGGAGTGTAGGATGTGAAGGGTATGGGTAACACGTGAATACTGCAAAATTGTGATGATACAATGATAGTGAAGTTTGTAAAACGGGGAGGGGAAAGGGTTCGGTGGGGAAAGGAGGGGAGAGAAGGGGGGATCAAGGAAAAAGTGAGGGAACAGGATAGGGGGGAGGGGGGGAGAGAGGGGGCGGGGAAAGAGGGGCAGGTCTGGGAGAGGACAGAGTGGAGAGGGAAAGGAAGGAAGGGATTAGAGAGAGAGTGAAAGGGACAGAGAGGGGGGGGGAGGGGGAGGGAAAAGGGGGGAGGGGGAGGAAAGAAAGGGGGAAAAAAAGGGGGAGGAAGGGGGAAGAGGGGAAGAGGGAAGTGGAAAGGGAAAGTGACAACCAGTGGAGGGAGAGAAAGTGATTAAATGTGGATGAAGAATATATACACAATATATAATTACCATCATGATAAAATGAAAAAAAGGGGGGGAAATCCCAAGAACAGGTGCCAGGTATGGCACCCTGTGTAGTGCAATTATGCCAATCAACTATGTTAGGATGTTGAGAGGGACCGATCCTGGTCCCAGGAAAGTATCAGGGTAATGGTATTGACCTGTGATGAAGGTAAGGGAGGATTGTATTGGTGAAAGTAAAGCAAGGGGTCGGTGAAGAAATAAAAACAGGCTAGACAATAGGTTGGAGTACAGCAGAAAGGTACTTACGCTGGGCTGGATAGAGCCACAGTGGTCCCGGGAGCCAGCGTGGGTAATTACTGGAGGCGGGAGGTCCTTTTTATATGTGCAGCGTCCAGCGACGCTGAGTCACACGGGTAGGAGCCGTGCTGCAGCGTCACTGGGGGAGGGCGTGTCCGTGACGTCAGCGCGGGTGTGCGCGTGTGTGCGTCAGACATCCGTGGCCAATCTGAAGGGGTGGAGACTGTACTGGAACCTACGCTCGATAGAGACCAACACCCCTGGAAGGGGGGAGGGGCCGTAGGCAAAACGGGGACAGAATGAGAGCCGTGCTACAGCGTCACTGAGGAGGGGTGTGTCCATGACGTCAGCGCGGGTGTGCGCATGTACGTCAATCAACCGTAGCCAGTCTGAAGGGGTGGAGCCCGTGTTCAGACCTAAGCTCGGTAGAGACCAACCCCCCTGAGAGGAGCTGGGGGCAACACGGGGGCAAGCCCAGGGTCACCAGGGAAGGGTGGGAGGAGGAAGGGGGAGGAGGGGAAAAAGGAAGGGGGGAGGGGAGGGAAGTGTCTGGAGACGCCGTGCCAGCCCACCAGTTGGCAAGAGGGGGTGAGCAATCAACTTGGTCAATAGAAATATAAACGGCAGGTATACAATATACAGAAAATAATACGGTAATATAAAAAATATACAATTAGGTATAAAATTAGATACATATAAGTAAAGGTGTCTAACAGACACAATGGTGGCCTATCGTGTTATTGTGGACATACAGTCGGGCATATATATCTATATATATATGCGTATAGCCACCGGATGGTATAATGTTGTGCCCGTCAGGGCAGCAAGATGTTAGAAAAAATATAGATGAATGCAATGGGGCTAGTCAGGGTATATTAAGGATGTTAAGAGGGTGCGAGGTATGTCCCAGCACTGGTAATGTGTTTTAGAGGACAAACAAGCGCTCCGTCTGGAAAAGGGTCCTGGATTTGCTGATTCCAGTCTGAAGGTAGACAGGCCTGGGGCGCAAAGAGCCAATTATGGACTGGTATCCGGACTATGCCCAAATAGACTGCCACACTATAACACTGGGAGCGCACCAACAATTAAAAATTACAATAAGGGTAGGTAATATTCAATAAAGAGGAGGCTGTTCCCCAGATAAACTGGGGGGTAGGGTAAGGGGGGATGCTGGAGGCGCGGCCAAGCGCCAGTCGCAGACCACCTTACGAGGGCCCAGGTGTGTTATCCACCTAAAATCATTAGAAAATTGGAAGCCTCAAGGATAATATATGTAAGAATTGGAATAAAAAGTACCATCATCCCTAATCTATAGATTATAGAGCACCTGGATCCAAGGTCCCAAGGCCAAGGACTCAGGAAGGGGGGGAAAGTGGGCCAGTTGGGACTATTACGGTACGGTATAAAAATAAACATAGAGTAAGATCATTGTAAAAAAAGGTTAATCATTTTATTAAATGCAAAAGACAACACAATTACATAAATACATTGTGACAACCAAACAACATCACAGCTGAGGTCCCCAGAAGGGGAAGACACTACGACGGGTTCAGGGTTGTAACAGGCTCTCGACTAGTTTCGCGGAATGAATACCGCTTCATCAGGAGAAGATCTGAAGGTAAGTGAACAATACATCAATGGTAAATTAAAAAACACAAAAACATATACACAAAGGGAATTCCCAAGTTGAGTTGCTCACCTAAAATGGTCTCGCCATGGGGGACAGCGGGCGGGACCAGGCAGTACCCTAGGCGGTGGCCAATGGGGACACAAGTGTCAAAGGACCTATTTGTCTTGTATAAGAAATGAGGGGGATATGGATTAGTGTAAAGGAAACCAACCTATTGATAGAAAGGAAGGGAGGGGAGGGAGAGGGAGTGTAGGATGTGAAGGGTATGGGTAACACGTGAATACTGCAAAAGTGTGATGATACAATGATAGTGAAGTTTGTAAAACGGGGAGGGGAAAGGGTTCCCCCCCTTCCCCCCCCTCTCTGTCCCTTTCACTCTCTCTCTCATCCCTTCCTTCCTTTCCCTCTCCACTCTGTCCTCTCCCAGACCTGCCCCTCTTTCCCCGCCCCCTCTCTCCCCCTCCCCCTATCCTGTTCCCTCACTTTTTCCTTGATCCCCCCTTCTCTCCCCTCCTTTCCCCACCGAACCCTTTCCCCTCCCCGTTTTACAAACTTCACTATCATTGTATCATCACACTTTTGCAGTATTCACGTGTTACCCATACCCTTCACATCCTACACTCCCTCTCCCTCCCCTCCCTTCCTTTCTATCAATAGGTTGGTTTCCTTTACACTAATCCATATCCCCCTCATTTCTTATACAAGACAAATAGGTCCTTTGACACTTGTGTCCCCATTGGCCACCGCCTAGGGTACTGCCTGGTCCCGCCCGCTGTCCCCCATGGCGAGACCATTTTAGGTGAGCAACTCAACTTGGGAATTCCCTTTGTGTATATGTTTTTGTGTTTTTTAATTTACCATTGATGTATTGTTCACTTACCTTCAGATCTTCTCCTGATGAAGCGGTATTCATTCTGCGAAACTAGTCGAGAGCCTGTTACAACCCTGAACCCGTCGTAGTGTCTTCCCCTTCTGGGGACCTCAGCTGTGATGTTGTTTGGTTGTCACAATGTATTTATGTAATTGTGTTGTCTTTTGCATTTAATAAAATGATTAACCTTTTTTTACAATGATCTTACTCTATGTTTATTTTTATACCGTACCGTAATAGTCCCAACTGGCCCACTTTCCCCCCCTTCCTGAGTCCTTGGCCTTGGGACCTTGGATCCAGGTGCTCTATAATCTATAGATTAGGGATGATGGTACTTTTTATTCCAATTCTTACATATATTATCCTTGAGGCTTCCAATTTTCTCTCCCGTGAAGAGTGAAGAGTGAGGGGCTTGTATCAGATAAAAATATGTGTATTAGATTAAATTGTAAAGTTTATATAAGCAAATAAAAAGTTAAAAAAAAAAAAATTCCACTGCCCTCCTCAGTGCCCTCCTCAGTGCCCTCCTCAGTGCCATCCTCCGTGCCCTCCTCCTTCTTTGGTCATCTAAATTCACTAGTGCAGCTATGAGCGACGATGCCCCTGGCATGTTGGCAGTCAAATTGCAGTGCAACACGTGTGTGTGGTCTGCTCCTCAGTAACGGTGTTGCTTTATGTGAGATGTAGACGTTTTTTCAAAATTTAGACCAGCTTTTATGTGCTCTAACTTTAGACAGGACATTTTGCTGTTGCGCACATCGCGTAGCCTGCGCAGCAACTGCGTTTTTTTGTGGATCCCCGCAACTCCCTCATTAGCATATTTGACTAGCAAATCAATGGTGTGTCTAGCGCACTTTTGCGCGAACGGAAGCGTCTGTCTAACGAAATTACGCCGGACAAAAAAAAGTAGATTTCTGGCGTATATCGTTTTCTGAATAGCGCGCATCTAAACGCACGCGCACATTTAGACTTACGCACGCGCAACACCAGTTGCGCAGGCGTAATCGCTCTGTGAATCTGGGCCAATATATTTTTATTTTACAATATACTTATAAATTTGTTTTTCGCAAAAAAAAATAAAAAAAAAATAAGGTTCTTACATTTTTACTTATATCAAATGAAAAAATTAATAAAAAAATCCAACATATATTAAAAGTATCTTTTGAGGATCTTGTTCTGGTTTAGATATATAGACATTGGCCCAGATTCACAGAGCGATTACGCCTGTCTAACTGGTGTTAGACAGGAGTAATTTCAAATTTCGCGCGCCGTATCACTAGTTTGAATCCTCAAACCATGATACGGCGGCTTCGGGCTTCGATCCGAGAGGCTTACGTCTTCGTAAGCCTTCGGATCTATGCTGCGATATATTTGCGGCCGCTGGGAGGAGTTTGCGTCGTTTTGATGCGTCGGGATATGCAAATGATTTTTTACGGCGATCCACGAAGACACGAGTGGTCTTCGCAATCGCTTTCGTCTATTTTTTTTTACGTACTGTTAGACCAGCTTTTTGCTGGTCTAACGGTACGTAGCCCATGTTAAGTATGGCCGTCGTTCCCGCGTCCAATTTTTTTTTTTTTTTTTACGTAACTCGTTCGGGACTATGAATGTCCGTAAACGACACTACTCAAACAACGAATGATGTAACGACGTGTTATCGCGCAATGCACGGCGGGAAATTTGCGAACGGAGCATGCGCAGTTCGATCGCCGCGGGAACGCGCCTATTTTAAATGCTTCACGCCCTTACTCGCGCAGATGGATTGCGACGGGAGAAATACACTACGCCGCCGTCGTTTACTGGACAAAATCTACCTGGATTCCACTTAGAGCCAGGTAAAAAACGGCAGCGTAGTGTATTTCTGATACTCTACGAGAATCTAATTCTCTGTGAATCTGTCCCATTGTCTTCATTATGTGGGCAGAATCTAAGGAAGAGGCTTTTGTAATTTGTGGAAGTCAGAGACAAAACATATACAATCTGATTTTTACAAGTGAACATAAGTCCACTTTTCTGCCAGGGGGACAAATCAAAACTCTAAAATGTTCATTTGTAAAACAAAGATCTTATGTAAGACATAGATATAAAAGGAATCAAATAAGTAAATATAAAAAGAAATATAAAATGTCAGTTTGAGAACTTATAAACCAAAAAGACATATAAGACATTATAGTTTAATTTCTAACAAATATAGGAAATTTAATTAACTGTTTTCTATTTTTTTTATGTTTGTCAGTCCGTTTCATTGGAGATTTGAATCAAACATTCCACTGAGTATTCAGTAAGAGAATTGTTCTTATAAATAAGAGCAACTGTGAATAACATCACCACATGGCCTAAAGCTCATACTATTTAAGAGACTGATACTATGCCAGAAAAGCCTGAAAATCAAATCAAAATGACTCTCATTATCTATTTCTTACTGATCCAATGCTAAAAAATCACTTCAGTTTTATGAAGTAGAATTAAGGAAATTTATCACAATAAGAATATATCCTTTTTTTGTATCTTTTACAATAAGAATATATCTACAGAATTAATTGTGCAGCTTTATTTTCATTCAGAAAGCTATTTTGTAACTTACAAAGCTATCACCATTATAACGTTACAACCTATAATGTCATTCTGTTTTCCCCACATTTTTGTTTTAATTTTTTATTTACTTTAATCAGTTAAATTCCAGAGTTATTTTCACATTTAGCTGAGGGCCTATTATATCTGCCTTTTTTTTTAATACCATGATATGATACCTAACTGTTTTTTTATTTATTTTTTGTGGAAAACATTGCTTTATTCTTGTGACATTGTTTTTTTTTTTTTTTTAAGGTATTTGATTTTGTTATAACAAAAACTAACAAAACAAAACTAACAAAACCTTTATGAAGAAATAGTATTTGTTTTAATATATATATATTTAAGTTTGGTATAGATTGAAGGGACTCGGGGATTCCCCACAACCCCAAGACTCCAACAGAAAAGGTGGGCGGGGAGGACTATACCGGTACAGTAAGAGTTGGTTGGAACAACCAAGGTATTTCACATAAGGTAGATTATAAAAAGGGTTTATTCACATAAAAACATCAAAAAAAGTACAACATACATCACATATAAGAACAAAACAGGCACATTTAACCAAAATCTATACACCGGTCATGCAAACCCTTCTGTTAGAAGGGGTGGGATCTCAATGAAGAAATTGGAGTCGTGAGACAGACAGTCTCTGGTCTCAACTAGTTTCGCGAGTATTTCGCTTCGTCAGGAGACAATCTAAAATATAATACAAGACAACATCAAACATTTCAAAAAAACACAGAAAAATACATTATTTGCCACCCGGGGGTATGTGTGGACAAAACCCCTGGATGTTAATAAAATACATAGTAAGGGAATTTTTGTCGATCATGTCGCCTACCTAGTGGCACATCGTCCATTGACCCAATCATCCAAGGCAGGCAATAGGTAAGTACCTAGGAGCTGGACCAGGTGAATACTTGGGGTAGACCTGGTGGTGAGGATATATAACACTGATATGAAGATTGTTCGTCGGAAGTGTAGGGAGGAGAAAGGGGGGGGAGAGCAAGGGAGAGTGAAAAAGAGGGAGAAGAGGGAGCACGGAGGGGAGAAGGAAAGGGGGAGCAGAGGGAATGGAATAAAGGGGGAAAAAAGGAGAAAAGGTGAGGTAAGAAAAGGGGGGGGGGAGAGAAAGGGGGGAGGGGGAAGGGGGGAAGGGAAAGGGGGGGGAGACGAATGGGCAAAGGGAGTGAAGAAAGGAGGGAGGGGGATTGAAGGGTGATGGGTGAAAGCGGAGACCGGGAATGTAAGAGGGGGGGGGGGGAAGGAGGGGATGATGGGGGGGGGAGGGGAAAGGGGGGGGGGCATGTGTGAATTGTGCAAGGGGAGTGAACTGTCTAAGGTAAAGGAAAACAATCCTGGTTATTTAGAGAGATGAAGGGGGAGGGAAAGGGGGGGCAAAAAGGAAAACAAAAAAGGAGGGGGGGGGGGGAAGGGGGGAGAAAACAGAAAAGAGGGGGGGGGGAATGGGGAGGGGGGTGAGGGGAGAGGGTGAGTAATCAAGGGCCAGGATGCAGCCAGAAACCCCATGTATTGAGCAGGGTGAGCACCACAAGAATGAGAAAGAGGGAACACCAGTGTGGATATAGTGCAACACCATGCAAATCCGTGGCTTAATAGCCACTGATATAGATATATATTACCTATGTGTCCCAATGGGCATCAAAAAGTGGTGGAGGACAAAGAGGGGTCCCAGGGCTAAAAAAGTCCCCTTTACAAGGGTTACTCGGATGACACTGTGGTTAGACCTGCATAGTATATATGTTCAGGTCTATGCGCAGCAAAAGGTAGAGCAGTGACCAAACTCCTGCTGGTAGCAGCGCTGGTTCCTAGTAAACAAATATACAGATAATATGAGTAAAGTGTAGAGCACAACTCAAAGGCACATAAAGGAAAAGGGGAAACAAGATCAGAACAGCGAAAAGGTCTGGGCGCAAAACAGAGAAAAAACTAATGTACTAACTTTGATGTGTATGGTAATACACATGTCCTGGGACCCAGTCCGGTGCACATAGTGTCCTGTGGACTGGGCTTAAATATGGAAGCCTGATGAGTAAGTAGGCGTGTAAAGGTACAGGACAGGGGGCGTGGCTGTCCATATGTTATGTCCATTGGTCTGTTGGTATGAATACCCATCATCCCCTATGTGTTCAGGAGATCATAGGGCGAGCAAGGGGTGATGGGCGGCGCTGGCGTCCAGCGTGTTAGTATACACGCTGACGCGGCGGAAGACTGGCCAATGAGTGCCTGACTCCTGTGGCGCGTCCTTGATAGGCGTCGACTCCAGCCTAGCTGCAAGTACCCATCCGCCAATCCGTGTCTTTGTCACCTTGCGCGTCACGGGTGGGCGGTGGCCCTCACCGCGTGACCGAGCCGCGTCAGTGACGGCGATTGGTCAGTGAGGAGGTTCTGTGAGCGAGGCTAAGGTATGAGGCCGGTGTGTGCGTCGCCATAACTGTGGGCAAACCCCGGTATAGCCTCTCTTAATCAGAATTATCTGCATACCATAGTGGGAAGAAAGGGGGAGCAAGGAAGGGCATTGAAGAACAGTTTAGGAATCGCAAAAGCATTGTTTTAAATTAATCTGACTAACATGACTAGATATAGAGGTGACCTCGGGTATCAGTGGTAGCAAAGCCTATGCTGGCCTAATCCTAAGACGAGTAGCTAGAAACGAACAAAAGGTAGATAAGGGAAAAAGAGGGGGGGTAATAAAACGGGAAAATGAACAGGATGGATGGGAAGAAAAGGTAAAGAAGGAGCGGTAGGGGAGGAAAAATAAGGAAGGAGAAAGGGGGTTGGGGGGGGGGGGAAGAAAGGAGGGGGGGGGAAAAGGGCGGGGTAGGGGGGAAGGGAGGGAAAGAAAATGACATGAATATACAACAGCCTGGGGAGATCAGGTCAACTGGGCAACTTAGGTCAGGGGACACAATCGACAAGTTTATAGCAGGTATTAAATGCATAAAAAAGCAGTATTTTGTAAATATACAATGCAATTGGTATATGTAACAACAGAGTAATCAATTAGGTATATAAACAAATAAGCGCTTCCTGTGATACAGGAAGCTAGTGGCAAGACATTAGTACATTTCATTTCACAAAATTAAACTTAAATTAGGACACGGGATCAGGGTTGAAGCCTCTACCAATGGAACCCTGGTAGGGGTGGTTGAGTATCGCCCGTCCATGTCAGTTTTTTGTAAGAAATTAACTTCAAAAAGAGGAAAGAAGGGGAAAGAAGGGGGGGGGACAGAGAAACAGAGGGGAAGGGGAAGAGGTACCTGATTAGGCATATCAGGGAAATTATAGAAAGGGCTTAAAAGAATTCATCTCGTTGAGACCGGGCGGTATGGTGGCCCCCAATCGTTCTATCCACAGACATTCTCGTTGTAGCAATATTCTGTCCCTGTCCCCCCCTCGTGGGTCAGAGGGCAGAACCTCCAAGACAAAGAATTTGATGGCATAAGGGTTAAACTTGTGATACAGACCTATGTGTCGACCAATGGTCGTGAGTTTGCCATTGGTGGCACAATATAGACGATCCCCTATCCGTTGGCGTAGTTCTCTAATCGTCTTCCCCACGTAGAAGGCATGGCACTCACAGATCATGAGATAGATGACTCCGGTCGTGCCACAGTCTACTGAGAAGCGGGGAACGAATTCCTCGTTTTCCTTTTTGCCCCCCCTTTCCCTCCCCCTTCATCTCGCTAAATAACCAGGATTGTTTTCCTTTCCCTTAGACAGTTCACTCCCCTTGCACAATTCACACATGTCCCCCCCCCTTTCCCCTCCCCCCCCCCATCATCCCCTCCTTCCCCCCCCTCCCTCTTACATTCCCGGTCTCCCCTTTCACCCATCACCCTTCAATCCCCCTCCCTCCTTTCTTCACTCCCTTTGCCCATTCGTCTTTCCCCCCCCCCCTTTCCCTTCCCCCCTTCCCCCTCCCCCCTTTCTCTCCCCCCCCTTTTCTTACCTCACCTTTTCTCCTTTTTTCCCCCTTTATTCCATTCCCTCTGCTCTCCCTTTCCTTCTCCCCTCCGTGCTCCCTCTTCTCCCTCTTTTTCACTCTCCCTTGCTCTTCCCCCCCCCTTTCTCCTCCCTACACTTCCGACGAACAATCTTCATATCAGTGTTATATATCCTCACCACCAGGTCTACCCCAAGTATTCACCTGGTCCAGCTCCTAGGTACTTACCTATTGCCTGCCTTGGATGATTGGGTCAATGGACGATGTGCCACTAGGTAGGCGACATGATCGACAAAAATTCCCTTACTATGTATTTTATTAACATCCAGGGGTTTTGTCCACACATACCCCCGGGTGGCAAATAATGTATTTTTCTGTGTTTTTTTGAAATGTTTGATGTTGTCTTGTATTATATTTTAGATTGTCTCCTGACGAAGCGAAATACTCGCGAAACTAGTTGAGACCAGAGACTGTCTGTCTCACGACTCCAATTTCTTCATTGAGATCCCACCCCTTCTAACAGAAGGGTTTGCATGACCGGTGTATAGATTTTGGTTAAATGTGCCTGTTTTGTTCTTATATGTGATGTATGTTGTACTTTTTTTGATGTTTTTATGTGAATAAACCCTTTTTATAATCTACCTTATGTGAAATACCTTGGTTGTTCCAACCAACTCTTACTGTACCGGTATAGTCCTCCCCGCCCACCTTTTCTGTTGGAGTCTCGGGGTTGTGGGGAATCCCCGAGTCCCTTCAATCTATACTAGACTATAGGGACGATGGTACACCCCTTACCTAACTTTATTCTTTTAACTATAAAAGGTTAAATTATACTATATTTAAGTTTGATCAGTGAAGATTCTAATACAACCACCATTCCTTTAGAAATAAAGTAAATAAAAAAAATTGTAACAACAGTTCTGAAAGCCCAGCTGATTGTGAAAGCTAAACCTGTGGGTGATGCTGACACCAAAAGAACTTAAGATGTATGAGGTAAGTCCTGGGTCCTGAATTAATAAAGACATTGCCATGAGAAAATAAAATGCAAAAGAATTATTAATAGTAGAGTTTTATTTGCACCTTATTCTTATGCATTTGGTCAAACAGGAAAAGGTTCCCATGCCTCTAGTACCAATGTTAGTAAATTCTACAATTTATTGTGACATTTTCTTTTTTTAGATTTATCTAAAGATGTTTTCCTTTTTTTTTGGCCAAAAATACATTTTACCTAAGCTTAGTAAACAAGAAAAAGGGGGAGTTTACAACAAGTTGCAAAATGTTTTTTACCTTAATACAGGGAATGCATTAGAGACATTTTTTGTTTACCTTTTAAGCCACGTTGAACATGATTGGACAATTGAAATTAACTCAGATTCACCCTGTGTACTTTTTTCTTGCAATGTGAGCATTGGCTGTGTTAAGTGAACAGAGTTTACAAACTTAACAAATACATCAGGCTCTAAAGTACAGATATTAAATGATTAGAGTTACAAATGGGAAATAATGTATATGCCAAATAGGGAAAAAGAGAACCCCAAGTCCCCAAACAAGGAGCCTGGAATAGGGGGATGTTTGGTGTGTCATATAATGTAGACATGTGCAATTCATTTCATTCTGTTTAATTAAGATCGACAAATTTGTTAATTCAGAAATATCTGAATTAACGAAAATCCGTTTAACAAATTTTTCCAAATGTTTGTAAATTTAAATATTTGTCAATTCAAAAAATGTGAAATTTGAAAATCCAAAAACCAGAATTTTTTTTTTTTAAATGATAACTAACTAAAAATAACGTAACTATTACTAACTATTAAATGATAGGTATTGGAATTTCCTTTCATATTTGGCTGTTAGTGAATGTAACAATACACATTTATCTGAAGTTATGAATTATCCAAAATAATGAATGCCATATATAAACAAATAAAACATAATTAATTAATAATAATAATTAACAATAATGATAATAATAAGAAAAATTAAACGTATTATTATTTACTATTAATTTGTTCCATTCCATTTGTTTAGATGCGGAATTCGTTATTTCAGATAATTTGTAACTTTGGATAAATTTGTATTTGTTACGCCCAAATTTGAAAGGAAATCCCAATACCTATAATTTAATAGTTAGTTACTATTAGTTTGTTAGTTAGTTATTCTTTAAAATGTTCAGATTTTCTTTCTTATTTTCTTATTTTTTAATTTTTGAATATTGTAAATTTACAAATTGATTCATAATGAATGACCTGAAAAAAATAAAAAAATAAACAAAATTAAAACAAACATAATATAATACACCAAAAAAGTTAATAAAATAATAATATAAAATGTAACAAAATATTTATTAGAGTATAAAATATACAACTCTGGTAAAAAAATGGATCTATACATATATATATATATATGATAAAGATTTGTATATTACACAATGTAGAGCCTAGTGGACATACATCTTGTGCTCCTTCAGGATTCACAAGCTCTCTATATCAAAAATATAGGGAAAATGTTTAAAATTACATGGTGTACATCAATCAGTCTGTATGGTGAGATGTTATCCAAGTAATGTATAGCAGTAAAGTGTACATATCTTAAATTAGAAAGGCTCTGTATGAGAAAAAAAAAAGAAAGGCTCTGTATGTGAGCGGGGTGAGAGCCTATGTTCACATATTGTCCATTGCGGTGTGCTCTATATAAACAAGAAAAAGAGGCACTAAGATCCATGGGAGAAACCACACCACCAGATATAAAATGCCTATTCACACTTAAAAGTGGACCAAAAAACCACAGCACAATGGATCCACTCATACTTGGAATACCAAAGCATGCACACAGACCATCACACAAAATGGCACCGCCTTGCATCAAACAACATTGGATATTACTGACATGAGATCAGGCAATACATCCACGGAGACTAGAGAAAAATGGCATCCTCGTCCCGCCAAGCGTGATGTTGACACCACCCACTAACGCATTGCACTAATCTTGGCTTTCTCAGGCTCAGAGCTTTTGAGGAAGCCAGTATTAGTGAAACTTAACATCTGGGGGCCAGATTCAGGTACACGTAAATTTGCACAGCGTATTCGAAATACTCTACGCTGCCGTATTTTACCAGGCTCTACATCGAATTCTGGTAGATTTTTGCCCGTACGATACGGCGGCGTAGTCTATTTCTCGCCGCGTAATCGAAATACGCGATTAGGGGGCGTGAAGCATTTAAATTAGGCGCGTCCCCGCGGCGATCGAACTGCGCATGCTCCGTTCAGAAATTTCACCCCGTGCATTGCGCAAAATCACGTTGTTACGTCATTTTTTTAAGTAGCGTCGTTTACGGACATTCCTATTCCCGGACGACTTACGTAAAAAATAATAAAAGACGTCGGAAAACGTTGAAATTCGACGCGGGAACGACGGCCATACTTAACATGGGCTGTCTAATATTAGACCAGCAAAAAGCTAGTATAGTGTTACGCAGAAAAAAGATGACTAAAGATGCCGTAATATTGAAGATCGTAATTTCAAGGATCGCCGGCAAAAGCTCATTAGCATACCCCGATGCGGAAAACGATGGGAAGTCCACCCAGTGGCCGCAATTTTATTGCAGCGTAGATCCAAAGGCGTACAAACACGTAATCCAGTCGAATTGAAGCCCGCAGCCGTCTTTTCATGGTTTGAGGTTTTCGACTAGCTAGAAAACGCGCGTAATTTGAAAGTACTCCAGTCTAACACCAGTTACACAGGAGTAAGGGCTCTGTGAATCTGGCCCTGGGTCTTTACGTCATCACGCTGGGCAGGACAAGGATGCCATTTTGCTAGTGCCTCGGAGGATGTATTGCCCGATGTTGTCTCATTAATATCTGATGTTGTTTGATGCAAGCTTCATCTTTTTATATGTGAGTGGATTTCTTCTTCTTTGCTCAGGTGTGATTTTGGCCCAATCTTCCACACAGTCTTCAAATCTTGAGAGTTTTGTGGGCCTCTTCTATGAACTCTGATATTTAGTTATTTCCATAGATTTTCTATTGGATTTGAGTCAGGTGATTGGCTGGGCCACTCTAGCAGCTTTAATTTCCTTTCTTTGAAACCAATTGAGAGTTTCCTTTGCTTTGTGTTTGGGATCATTGTCTTAATGCAATTTTCACCCTCGTTCACAATGACAAGGGGCAGGATCGCTTTCTTATAACTGATAGATTTCATTTGGTGTCTTGGCCTTCCATGCTTTTTTTGCACCTCCCTTTCTTCATGTGTTCAATACTTTTCCCCTGTATGGCCATTTCCCCTGTGGCCATTGTATTACACATAACTTAATTAGTTAACATATTTGTATTGGTTTCTTTATATGTATGAATTACATGGGCTGATACCGACATGTGGTGAACATTTCATGTCAACAGCACCTTTAGAAATATTTTTACCTAGAAAATGATGATATATATATATATATATATAGTGACATGGGGACCATTAGCTCTCATGGTACAGTGGTTCAAGCTAGTCAGGAACTACAGGCATACCCAACTTTTAAGTACACAATGGGGTTTATTTACTATCACTGGAAATCGCAATATCAGGCTCACTTCTGCATAGAAACCAATGAACTTCTAACTCCAGCTTGTTCAATTAAGCCTGGTAATAAAACCTGGAAGCTCATTGGTTTCTATGCAGAAGTGAGCCTGATTTTGCACTTTACAGAGATAGTAAATGACCCCATTGTGTCTGTACATTTTAGGGCATGGTAGCCTATATTTATTAAAAGGGCAAATACAAGTTTGTACAGGCATACCCCACTTTTAAGTACACCATTGTGTTTATTTACTAAAGCTGGAAAGCGCAAAATAAGGCTCACTTCTGCACAGAAACCAATGAGCTTCCAGGTTTTATTATCAGGCTTAATTGAACAAGCTGGGGTTAGAAGCTCATTGGTTTCTATGCAGAAATTAGCCTGATATTGCAATTTCCAGCTTTAGTAAATAAACCCTATTGTGTACTTAAAAGCGGGGTATGCCTCTACATGATCCCGTGACCAAGTCTTACGAAGACGAAACGTTGGGAGGAGACGTTCCCACGTCACCACATCCAGACGGAAGGACGCACGCGTACCATCCAGCCGGCCGGCACTTTGCTTGTTTTTAAATGCCCTACTGATTCTTATCCTTGTAAGTGCAACCTTTAATTTTTTCTACAATAAATATCATTCGATTTTACACTATGTGCGGTTTTATATTACATGGTATCACCAACACTGTCATCGGTTGATGTCCTATGGTTGCTGAATCACGATCCCTTCTCTGAGTGCCTGATACTACCCTGTGGGGTCCAGATCTGGTAAGGGTCAGTGTGTGCAAAGGTGGTGGGTTCGCACCATTCCCTCCCCCGGTCGCAAGACTGTTCCACACGGGTGTAGTGCTTTCAGTTTTCCTAAGGTTTTACACTATGCGAGTCTTTTTGTTTTTTTCTTTGTGTGTTTTTATGTCGCTGAGATCCTGCGGCTTCAGATCTGTGCAAGTTCATTTGTGATCGATATCCAGGAGACTGACACATCTACAACAGCTTGGGATTTCCCTTCACTTCTGTGTATTTACAGATAAAAGGACAGAGACATTTATACTCATTTGTGTTTTTTTCATCACATTGACTATTTTTTAACACAATATTGATTTTGGTTTTTTTCTTCTCCCTGATCATCAGGTGGAGTATATATTTTTTAAGTTCACCTATTTTATTACTTGTGTGGCTTATTAGTTGATGTTGTTTTCATTGACATTACATCTACACTGTGGCAACAATGTACACGGTTACCTAATAGTAATTTTTGTGGACCCAACTTTTATCCACACCTGCATGGTACTTAATATAATTGATTGACCATATGCGTTCACAGGTTATTCAATTTTGTTTAATATTCACAGCACGTCCTGTGTTCTTCATGTGATATACATTCACGATTAGCGCGATTCCAACCCTTTCTATATTATTGTTTTATGTTGTATAACATTTTTGAGTCGCAGCTGTCACTTATATTTATTTTTTTGGGTATGCGCAAAATTTATTCCCTTTCATATGCCTCTACATGGGTTGATACCGACATGTGGTGGACATTTCATGTCAACAGCACCTTTAGAAATATTTTTACCTAGAAAATTATGACAAGCTCAATACTTATTTTACCCACTATATATATTAATATATATATATATATATATATATATATATATATATATATATATATATATATATATATATATATATATATATGGTGACATGGGGGACACTTAGCTCCCGTGGTACAGTGGTTCAAGCTAGTCAGGAACTACAGGCATACCCCACTTTTAAGTACATAATAGGGTTTATTTACTATCACTGGAAAGTGCAAAATCATGCTCACTTCTGCATAGAAACCAATGAGCTTCTAACTCCAGCTTGGTCAATTAAGCCTGGTAATAAAACCTGGAAGCTCATTGGTTTCTATGCAGAAGTGAGCCTGATTTTGCACTTTACAGAGATAGTGAATGACCCCATTGTGTCTGTACATTTTAGGGCATGGTAGCCTATATTTATTAAAAGGGCAAATAAAAGTTCATAATATAAAGGTTTCCCACACTGGGGTTCTTCTCTAGAAAATGCACACAGCGGAAAAAAAAAATACTAGCCCACCTGACTCTCTCTTTAGCAGTACCTCGGCTCTTTATGCTGGTCACCCAGACCAGAGGATTCTTCAATGTGGACAGCTTAACTTTACTTTAGCACCACCAGCTACGCACTGGCCTTAGTCCGCAGGCTGTTTATGGCTTCTTACAGTGACACAGGTTCTGACTGCCTCCTGCAGCACCTCTGACTCCTACAGACCTCCTGTCTCTCTTGGGGTAGAGCAGTCTCCAACTGGGAGCCATGAGGTCTTCCCCTACCTAAGGAGTGTGCTCACGTGAGCACACACTCTGCTGATCCACAAAATCTGGACACAGTGTTGGAGATCCAGTCCCACCCAAGACACTATGGAATCTCCAAACTACAGAGCCACATGCTAGGGTACCGAAACCTGGAGAAACCTGCGAAAGTAGTTTTCTCCAGTCCACATCTATGCTCTGCAGTCTTGTACCAAGCCAATATGCACACCCTGTGAAGCCAATGTGCACACCCTGTGTCCCCCAAACTACTATTTTTACAGTGACAACATCTCCCACTCTCACAGTATATATATTGTAAGATTGGGTAATTAATCTCAAGTATCAGGTGTATTCACATTGAGCAGCACCAGTCCAAACTGTAGTTTTAAGGTGTGGTAACCCACTTTTATTGAGTAAAAGAAAAGTTCACCTATACACCAGTTGCCCACAAATAAAAATACCAAGCCATCTGGCTTATGTGTTGGCAGCACTGCTGCTCCTCTTACCAGTCCTTGACTGTGTCATTCAGCTCTTTCGCACAATTGGCTCTCTAGCCTTCAGTTGCAGCGCCCTGCTGCATGGCCCACCTCTGACCTAGGAATTGGGGTTCTCCTGACACCCCTGATAGGAGCCGACCTGATTCCTGGGACCAAGATCTGCTGTCTTGGTGATGTGGCCCCCTGACCCCAGATGAGACCTTTCAGACACCAAACTGGAAGCTGTCTCTAAAATGAGAGCCATAAGCAATTCATAGACCTAACTATATAATGACCCTGCACACCTTTGTAGTTATTCAGGTTGCAGGCATCTAGCAAAACCTGGACCCAGGATTGAACTACATTCAGAACTACAGAATCTGGAGAGATGTTAGTTCTGAACCTTGCATGAACCCTTAATGAGACTCCTAAGTCACCTTTTCCTATAAACATATAGTGAGAGAGCCTCTCTCTGTCACTATATACATTTTTTTATTAGAATTGTATAATTTATACTTCAATAAAGATTGTGTAACATTTTATATACAGTATGTAGTTTTTGTTGTATTATATGATACACCAAACATTACCCCACTCCAGGCTCCTTGATAGGGATCTTAGGGTTCTCCTTTTCTCTTTTGGCTATTACGATATAATGGGGGGTGTTTTTTTTTTTTTATTTGACTGTGACACAGTTTCTCCTTTATATATTTTTATATAGATATAGTATTTTCAGGAGAGGGATGTGACAATAGTCAGTATCTGAAGTAGATAATTACTGAGGATTTGGCCTTGGACCAAATGTATAGGACACCGGTGTCCAAACTTTTTTCAAAGAGGGCCAGATTTGATGAAGTGAACATGCATGAGGGCCGACCATTTTTGCCTGACATTCTTTGAACCATTAAAATTCGGTCTAAGTGTGTTCGTCCGAGCACTAATACATGGCCCAACAATAATTCTCTTGCATTTGTGGCTGTGTGTGGTGAAGAGATGAGCTTGTGCGTGTTTGGATACACTGTATATATCTATTGTGTGGCCCCAACAAATCCCTGAGCGCTGCTCATGACTAAGGATGAGCTTGGGTGTGCTATTTGCATATACCGTATTTATCAGCATATAAAATGCACAGGCTTACCATTGACATGAATGCAGCCTTACCATTGCCATGAATACAGCCTTACCATTGCCATGAATGCAGCCTCACATGTGCCATGAATGCAGTCTTGCCATTGCAATCAATGCAGCCTTACCATTGCAATCAATGCAGCCTTACCATGATAACCAATGCAGCCTCACATGTGCTATGAAAGCAGTCTTACATGTGCCATTAATACAGCCTTACATGTGCCACAAATGCAGCCTTACATGTGCCATGAATGCAGCCTTACCATTGCAATCAATGCAGCCTTACCATGATAACCAATGCAGCCTACATGTGCCTTGAAAGCAGACTTACATGTGCCACAAATGCAGCCTTACATGTGCTTAGTATGCAGCCTTACATGTGCCATGAATGCAGCCTTACCATTGCAATCAATGCAGCCTCACATGTGCCATGAATGCAGCCTCACATGTGCCCGAATACAGCCTGATTGATGCCCATCTGTAGCCTCGGAGGGGACGAGTGCCGCCAGATTACAAGCAGGAGAATCTCTTGTTTACTCTGTTACCTCTTGAATACAAAGTCCCGCCTCGTATGATATACAGAACAGTCATCCAATGGCATCCCAGGAGACTGGACTTCCTATTACAGACACCGCTGAATAAACAGGAGATTATCTTGGTGTAATCTAATGCGCTCGTCCCGCCCCCTCCCTGTCCTCTTCGAGGCAGCGGCAATAAATATGGTATATATCTTTTGTGGCCCTGGGGGCCAAAAACAATATGAAAAAGAAAAAAAGCTGTGCTACCTAAAATTATGTTCAAACAATATATATGTTCAAACAATATATATATCCAAATTCCCAGGGGGCCGTATTAAATCACCAGGGAGGGTCGCAATTGGCCTGCAGCCGGACTTTGGACATGCCTGGTATAGGAGGCTAAGAAAAAAAATGTATAAGAGGATGTCGTAGTCTGTAGTATGCGCTGGATAGGAATGTGAAGAGTATGACAGTAAACAGTACAGTATGAGTGTGGAGGGTATGGAGGTGGGCAATATGGGCAGGAGAAACATGTGTAGGTTATGACAGTGGATATGTATAGGATAGGAGTGTAGAGGGTAGAGGGTATTACAGTTGGCAGCCTGTACAGGTTATGATTATGTGGATATGAAAGCAGAAACTATATGCAGGAAAGGAGTATCATACAGTGAGGCAAAAAGTATTTGATCCCCTGCTGATTTTGTATGTTTTCCCACTGACAAAGAAATGATCAGTCTATATCGCGCTGAATCTCGGCGACAGGCTGCCAACATCTCGCCCTCGCTGGAATAGTAAAAGCACATTCCAGCGAGTGCGTCATAGAAGCGACGGGGATCCGACGCGGATTCCCGCCAATTCTACACGTGGGCGGAGTTTGTTATGAATCCTGAAGGAGAAATCCCCACCGGATTTAAAAAAAAAATCCGGCATGGGTTCCCCCCTCAGGAGAATAATGGGCCCTTAGGTCTGTTATGGGTTGTAAGGAGACCCCCTACGCCAAAAAACCGGCGTGGGGGTCCCCCCACAATCCATAACAGACCCGTATCCAAAGCACGCCGGCCGGCCGGCCAGGAAGGGAGTGGGGGCGAGCGAGCGCCCCCCCCCCTCCTGAGCCGTACCGGGCAGCATGCCCTCAAAATGGGGGGGGTTAGGTGCTCTGGGGCAGGGGGCACACTGCGGCCCCCCACCCCAGAGCACCCTGTCCCCATGTTGATGAGGACAGGGCCCCTTCCCGACAACCCTGGCCGTTGGTTGTCGGGGTATGCGGGCGGGAGGCTTATCGGAATCTGTAAGCCCCCTTTAATAAGGGGGCCCCCAGATACCGGCCCCCCCACCCTAAGTGAATGAGTATGGGGTACATTGTACCCCTACCCATTCACCTGCAAATAAAAAGTGTAAACACAAATAAACCACACAGGGTATTGAAATATTTTATTAGTTGGCTGCCGGGGGGGGGTGTGTATGATCGCTTTTATAAAAGCGCCCCCCTCCGGCGGGCTTCTGTGGGGGGTGGGTGCCGCCGTCTGGTTCTCTTCCGCCGCCGGGGGGGGCGCTTTGATAAAAGCGCCCACCACCCGGCGGGCTTCTTTCGACGTCTTCGGCGGCGGGGGGGTCTTCTCCCACTCTCCGGAGTCTTCTTCCGCTTTCCGGGGGTCTTCTCCGCTCTCCGGGGGTCTTCTTCTTCTTCAGGACTCGCCGCCGCTATCTTCGTGTGTTAGCTCAATTACTAGCGGCGGCGGGCCCCCTCTTCTGTGACGTCTTCTTCTTCTTCTTCTGTTCTCCAGATGTTGACGCGACGCTTCCTTCCGCTGTTATGCCGGGCGCGCGGCTCGCAGCGAATTATATAGGCCTGTCTTGTGACGTCGCAGTCCCAAGGCCTATATAGTAATTGAGCTAACACACGAAGATAGCGGCGGCGAGTCCTGAAGAAGAAGAAGACCCCCGGAGAGCGGAGAAGACCCCCAGAGAGCGGGAGAAGACCCCCGGAGAGCGGAGAAGACCCCCGGAGAGCGGGAGAAGACCCCGGAGAGTGGGAGAAGACCACCCCGCCGCTGAAGACGTCGAAAGAAGCCCGCCGGGTGGTGGGCGCTTTTATCAAAGCGCCCCCCCCGGCGGCGGAAGAGAACCAGACGGCGGCACCCACCCCCCACAGAAGCCCGCCGGAGGGGGGCGCTTTTATAAAAGCGATCATACACCCCCCCCCCCGGCGGCCAACTAATAAAATATTTCAATACCCTGTGTGGTTTATTTGTGTTTACATTTTTTATTTGCAGGTGAATGGGTAGGGGTACAATGTACCCCATACTCATTCACTTAGGGTGGGGGGGCCGGTATCTGGGGGCCCCCTTATTAAAGGGGGCTTCCAGATTCCGATAAGCCTCCTGCCTGCATACCCCATCAAACCAACGGCCAGGGTTGTCGGGAAGGGGCCCTGTCCTCATCAACATGGGGACAGGGTGCTCTGGGGTGGGGGGCCGCAGTGAGCCCCCTGCCCCAGAGCACCTAACCCCCCCATGTTGAGGGCATGCTGCCCGGTACGGCTCAGGAGGGGGGGGGCGCTCGCTCGCCCCCACTCCCTTCCTGGCCGGCCGGCCGGCATGCTTTGGATACGGGTCTGTTATGGATTGTGGGGGGACCCCCACGCCGGTTTTTCGGCGTAGGGGGTCTCCTTACAACCCATAACAGACCTAAGGGCCCGTTATGCTCCTGAGGGGGGAACCCATTCCGGATTTTTTTTTTAAATCCGGCGGGGATTTCTCCTTCAGGATTCATAACAAACTCCGCCCACGTGTAGAATTGGCAGGAATCTGCGTCGGATCCCCGTCGCTTCTATGACGGCTTTGTCTCCATCGCGGCAAGCCAGCTCGGCGCTGGCTCTCGCGATGGGGCTCGCAAGTGCTCAATCTCGCTGAGAAAGGGAGCGAGATTGACACAATATCCCAGTCACCTACTGTAGGTTTATTTTAACAGTGTGAGGCAGAATAACAACTAAATAAAAATATGCAGAAAAATGCATTTAAAAAAAGTTATATATTGATTTGCATTTTAATGAGTGAAATAAATATTTGATCCTCTATCAATCAGAAAGATTTCTGGCTCCCAGGTGTCTTCTATGCATGTAATGAGCTGAGATTAGGAGCACTCTCTGAGGCCTCGTACACACGAGCGGATATGTCTGCTGAAAGCCGTCTGCTGGCCGTTTCAGCAGACAGATTCGATCGTGTGTACGGGCAAACTGACGGATTTGTCCACCCGACAGATTTCAAAGCAATGCTTTGAAATCTGTCGGGTGGAACCCGTCCGCCCGACATGTCTGCTGGTTAGTACACAAAACCATCGGACCAAAATCGCGCGCATGCTCAGACAAAAGAAGGGGACGGGAGCGCTCGTTCAGGTAAACCTTGTGTTTGTTTCTGACTTGGCACATTCGTCCTTTAAAATATCTATAGTGTATCGTTTCTTGCCTTTTTCTTTTCTTCGTTCTCTTGCTAGAATCAAGCCGTTCTATTGCTGATGCTCTTTATATAGACTGAGTTGTCCCAATATAGCAAAGTTTGCTTATAGGATTTGGCGTTGTGTTTTCCGAATCTTTTTCTTGCCGGATGTCCTAATTTTTTGTGCTTTCCTCCACATGAATATATTTATGTTATTAATTTTTTTTAATGTTGTTATTATTTATTTTAACTTTTGTATCTGGTGTTAATTTTTCCTTGTTTTTTATTTTCTTTTGGTTTGTTTTCCAAGCTTATTTATTGTTTTTCTTAGCATTATTTTTTTTTTTTTTGCAATGCATTTTTTTTTCTTTGCCCCTTTTTTTTGCAATGCATTTTTTTTTCTTTGCACCTTTTTTTTTCAATGCATTTTTTTTTCTTTGCACCTTTTTTTTGCAATGCATTTTTTTTTCTTTGCACCTTTTTTTTGCAATGCATTTTTTTTGACTTAGCATTAGTAAATTATGTGAACTTTTTCTCATTTTTGTTTTCCATGGTTTACCAAGTTGTCAAACCAAACATACCACGACACCCCCCCCACCCCCCAAGGAGTTTGTGTCCTTACAAAATTACACCTTATATTATTGGAATGTTTGTGGCCTAATCACCACAGTAGAAAACACAATAGACAAGGTTTTAACGTAAAGAAAAAATGCCATTTATTTCGGCAAAAAAGAAAATTATCAAGAACCTGATCGGCACCACTTGAACATATAGCAACCTACATGCAGACTTGTGCATTCCACAACATGGTCAAGGAGAAAATGAGCAACCTCAGGACACACGAAAACAAACAAATCAGGATCAGCAGCACATGAGCAAAAAGAAACAAGCTGTGGTACTCCAAAAAGCTGACATTTTTGGATAATTAACTGGAAGGCACGGAATCACCTTCTCTTACTTCCAGCCTTCATTCAAGGGTGCCTTGCAGCAAAATGTCCACGGGCAAATCCACGGCCCCGGGCCCTTGCAGGTGCAGATGATATGGCAGCAGGAGGCAGAAGATGGTGAGCAGGCTGGGCTGGGTCACTGAGGTCTGTGTCCCTTGTCAGCATGCCCCTGTCCATCCAGAGAAGGACTTTATTTATTAGGTGCTTAGCCAGGTCCCTTTGCTCCTCCTCCGCTCGGCTGAGGACATGCGCCACGGAGGCGCTGAAAGGCTTCACTGGGGTTGAGGGGGGCACGCATAATTTCTGCAGCCTCCCTCATCATTTTGAGGCTCTCCTCCTCCATCTGCCTTCTGCGCCTATTTTGGCCTGGTCGCCTCATCTGGAGGGGAGGAACCTGGATAATGGTGCTGAGCCGGGGGACATGCTGACTTCCACTTGGCCCAGCCTCCTCCTGGCTGCCACTCACCCCTTCTTCCGCCTGGCTGACATGGTCCTCCGCAGGAGCTGCCACCTCCTGGCTGGTCTCTTCCTGTGTCAAAAAAAGGGACATGTTGTAATATTTCGCACAATCAAAGCACACACACATTTTTTGGCTCTAGACTATTTTGGTTTTGCTAATTTATTTTGAACTGACTGTCCTTCAGACCCCTCAGTTGCCATCCCTGAGACCCCTAGTTTTATCAGCACGCCTTTTTTGGTTGGTTCTAACTTAATTTTATTTTCTAGATTAACTCATAATTACAAACTAAATTCACAGAGAAACAATATTTATGAAACTACTATACCTCATCACTGAAGACCACCAGATCTGGGTCCATGTCAGCCAGGCCCTCCTGTGGCTCTGCAGGGGCGTGTGGATCCTGTGAACTTCCGCTGCAAGGAAGCGTGGGAGGAAGGCTGAAAGGAAGATTTGAAAGTGATGGCCGTCCCTCCAGTTCATCATCCAAAAATGCCAGCTCTCGGAAGTACCACAGCTTGGGTTCCTTTTGCGCATGTGCTGCTGATCCTGATCTTTTGTTTCTTTGCTCTTTATATACCTTGCGATACGTGGACCTGAGATTGCTCATTTTCTCCTTCACCATGGTCGCTGTGCAGGCTGGAACCCACGTCTGCATGTAGGTTGCAATATGTTCAAGTGTGTCTGCTCTCAGGCTCTTATTTGGGTAGCCTGGGTGCCTGCTATCCCGTAGGTTGGCTTTTTCCCTGTATATAGCGATGAGGCGCAATGTGTTCTCCTGGATTGCTAATTGGTCCATTTTTTAAATATGGATGCTGATATTTAATGTTCTAGAATAAAAAAAATACATTTCAAAAATACGGCATCAAAAATGGGTCAGCTTTGTCATTCTCAGAATATGTATGTGTCCAATCATTGTGAAACTACTATCCAAACACATTGGGGGTTATTTACTAAAGTAAAATTCACTTTTGCACTGCAAAAGCACTTGAAAGTACACTGCCTGAAAGTGCACTTGGAAATCCCTTCGCTGTCGCTCAGAAGGGGACATGCAAGGCAACCCAAAATAATCTGTTTTTTCCTCCTCCTGATTGGATGTTAAAATCAGCAGAGCTTCCCTTCATTTCATATCTTCCCCTCAAAATCGATGGTGAATGCCCTTCCAAGTGCACTTGCATTGCAAAGTGGATTTTCCTTTAGTAAATAACCACCAATGTCTCCTGCTGCTACAATGCTGGGCAGCTCCGCTCCATTGCTGTCCAACTATAATAATTGTTAGAACATGCCGACCCTTTGGTAACCATAATAAAATAAATACATGCCATCTCTAATCATCCACAATTTTTGTAATGTTAGCAATCATGAAGGCACTATTTCATGTGTAGATATCATGCCCCTCATAGCATTGATGAGCTAATACACTACAAAATTAACTCCGTCCAACCAATATACAGATCAATACATGCATGATGTGAATACACAAGCCAAAAAAAAAAGAGGTAGAGCAGTGTCATATAGCAGTGATGTGGCCCAGGTTTTTTTCTCTAAATTGCATGGTGTGCTAAATAATTAACGCAAAGGGTTCAAACAACATACCAAACCCAAACCCCCCCAATGGTTCTCTAAAGTTTATAGGCCTCTGCTGATCCGATGTTGTCATTTACCTTCGTCTCTGTTGCTCCTCGTGTACGCTCGAGTAATCTCTGCGTAACCTACGTAATCACGTCGTTATCCTTATATAGGCCGCGCAAGCATGTAACGCCGCCCTCTTCGATCGCAATGTCTCCGCCCGCTTTGACCTCCCCCATTACGTTTCAACATCCAGGGCCTCATATACCAATTTACCTGCATATGTGTATGTGATCGTTTTTACGCGTGAGTAACCTCCGCGTAAACACGATCTTTTCATCCGCGCATGCGTGAAACGCCGCCTTCGTCGCCTCCCATGACGGAACTTATCCTCTTTTCCACGCCCCTTATCACTGTGAAACGGAAAGATGGCGATGTCACATGAGCGAGCTTCATCCTCTCATGAGGATCATGAAGGGACACAGCCAGGAACGTCACGTTCAAGGACCAAACGGTACAAGGCCACAAACATGAGTTTAGAGGAGATGGTGGAGATGGTACACATTCTGCGCAGGAAGGATTATGATGGGGATTATGGCCCATACAACACCCCTAACCGCCGTAAGGCAAGAATTATGGACAAGGTGGCAAAGAGGCTTCATGAGATCTTTGGGGTGAGCAGGTCCAAAGAACAGCTACGCAAGCGCTGGTCCGTTTGAAGTTGCGGGAGCCACACCAGTATCGGAAGATAAGGAAGGTAATTGATAAAAGTAGGTTTTTTTTTGGGGTGGGGTTTGCAATTGTGTTATCTGATTGTTTGCTATGTATATTTCTACATGTGCCTTGTTGGCCTGGTTGTACTTTGGAACACATGTATTAATTTGTTACCTAAAAATATGATGTTTTGCACGATCGTTCTTTCGAAACATCGTTACATCACCTCGTTTCACACAAATACTATTTCCTAGGAACAGCATACCAGGACATGTCTATTTGTCTTTTCAAAAAGTTAGTAAATATTGTGGACAATATAATTTAGTTTTTGTAAAATTAGTAGAATGTGAAAAGACAAACAGCATTCATTCACATCTGGAGTAAAGAGAACCTGTGTCTCCCCCATAATTAGATTCATTTTGAATGGTCTCTGTGACACATTATTTTTAGGGAGGGACATCCATGCAGGGGCGGACTGACCATTGATGAACTCGGGCACTGTCCGAGGGCCCCATGCCACTAGGGGGCCCCAATCAGAGTTGCCAGGCTCATTAAAACCAGGGCCAGTATGTAAAAATTGTTTGATTTTAACACCTTGCCCTGATGATATGTACAAAGCCTACATGCTTTTGCTGTGAAAATCCTGAGATTTTGCATGCCCCGCCTCTATACTGCCATCTGGCTTAGTGGCCATTTGTAAGCCTGGGGGCCCCATAATATTAAAAATCCCGGGGGACACATGAGTTGACAAACCACCCCTGCATCTAGGTGTGTCCCTTCGTCAAAAAGGCTCATTATCACAGCTTGGGATAAGACATTAGAAAAACACGGGTAAGCTTAGGTGGCTGAAGCCAATAAGCCAAAAAGTTATTAAGACACTTTAACGCAATGATTAAGATTTATTAATGCCCTCCTACAATATCTGTGTGCTGATAAAAGTATAACTTTTGTTTCTTCATATTTATTATAGGGGAAAGAACAGGACAGCAATTTGAGGAGGCAAGGAGGCACAAACTCTCTCATAAAAAAACATCTCGGCATGTGGAGGAGGAGGACTAGGTAGAAGAAGGAGTGGTGGAAGGGAGAGAGGAGGAAGACGAAAATCTGGAAGGAGTATTTAGCCAAGAAGAAGGAGTTATGGAAGAAGAAGGAGATGAAGATGAAGGAGTTGATGAAGATGAAGGAGTTGATGAAGATGAAGGAGTTGATGAAGATGAAGGAGTTGTTGAAGAAGGAGGAGTTGTTGAAGAAGGAGGAGTTGTTGAAGAAGGAGGAGTTGTTGAAGAAGGAGGAGTTGTTAAAGAAGGAATTAATCTTGAAGAAGGCGAAGTTGTGGATGATGGGGAGGTGGAGATTAGTAGCACAACAGGTCAGTGTCACTGCAGCTTTATACCGGGCTAAAGAGATGTAGATAGGCCTGCACATGACTAATTTTGCTTTTGTTTCTTTGATTTAGGAGATGAAGATGCTGCGAGCACATCCAGTAGTCCGCATTTTTCACGGACAAGTGCACAAATTGTCATTCAAGAAATTATGGAGTGTAGCACAGAGATGGATAATATGAGGCAAAGAATGGTTGTAATTGAGCAACATTTTAAAAATATTCTTGATATGATGGGCCGGATCTAAAGACTATAACCCCCCTGCCCCGCACCCCCCCCATCACCCATCCGTCTTGAAGTTCCCCCAAAAAATCATGAACATGCACACAATAGTGTGTCCACATGTGCTATCTGCCATCACAGGTTATCGATTGTATGTGCTTTGTGGGTACACCCCCTTCCTCCCTTCTCAAGCAGGTGAGAGGGAAGGGGTTGCACCCACAAACCACATACATTGATCACCCATGATGGCAGATAGCACATGTGGACATTTGTCATGGGAGGTCAGGATAGAATCACCATTTATTTAGGCCCACTCACTCACACACACAATGTGAGCATCTTACTAATTTGGCGAGTTTGGGGGTGACATTGGGAGACTGTTGTTGTAATTACCATTTTGTACGTTATAATTTGTTATTTTGTATTTTTTTTTATATTTTTATAAGAAAAAAGGTTGGGGAGAATACATAATGTTTGAACCCCAAAGAAAAATGGAAAAATTTACCGTTTTTGTACTCCAAAAAAGATATTTTTTCACTCCAGCAAAAAAAAAAAAGTAAAAACTTAAAACGCTAACATGAGTGGCTTGTTCTTTATATATGCTATATACCCAGTTTGTAGATGAGTGACTTGTAACTACAGGTCGATCCCGCTTTGAAGTACACAATAGGCATTATTTATTAACGCAGAAAATCGCAAGATCAGCCTCACTTCTGCATTTCCAAAAATAAAATTATAACACCAGCTTGTTCAGTTAAGCCAGGTTAGAAATCCTGGAAGCTCATTGGTTTGAGTGCAGAAGTGACCCTTCTATTGTGTACTTAAAAGTAGGGTATGCCTGTAATGTCCAATTGTGGTTATTTACTAAAACATGAGAAATACATTTGGCACTAGAAGTGCACTAGTTTGAGAACCAAGAAGGCAGATACAAAGAGAAAAAGAAATAATGACAAATAACTGTATATAGAGTCCAATGGTCGAATTCCTTATTAGATTTTGTAATATTTCTTTCTTTTGGGGGCCGAATTAGAAAGAAATATGATCTGGCATAGCTATGGCCCCCCGACCCATAAAGTACTCAACATATTTGTCGCGTACCTCACGAGCAGATTGGGTGACCGAGCCAGCGCGACCAGTGTCCAACCCAGGAAGGGTATCTGAGGGTAGTCCTGCCTCAGCACCGATGTTGGGTATGTACGTGTGGGAATGCCTGCGTAAAAAATTATGCAATATGCAACAGGCAAAAACAACATGGTTCAATTTATATTCCGCCAGATGTATCGCTGTCTGGAACAGGCGGAACCGGCTGGCAAGTATCCCAAAGGCATTCTCGACTACCCTCCGGGCCCTGGCCAGCCTAACATTGAACACCCTCCTCTCCGGGGTAAGAGTCCTCTGGGGAAAAGGCCGCATGAGGTGAGGTCCAAGCCCAAAAGCTTCGTCCGCTAAAAAAACAAACGGAAGTCCTTCCACATTGTCTTCATCCGGTGGCAGTTCAAGACCATCATTTTGAAGACGGGTGTAAAATTCGGTCCGCGCGAACACTCCCCCATCAGACAGCCGGCCATTCTTCCCCACGTCCACATACAAAAATTCGTAGTGTGCCGACACCACCGCCATCAACACGATACTATGAAAACCTTTGTAGTTATAATAGTAGGACCCCGAACGGGGTGGTGGCACTATGCGGACGTGTTTCCCATCTATAGCTCCTCCGCAGTTCGGAAAATCACAACGCAGGGCAAATTGGGAAGCCACAGTCTGCCATTCCTGTGGCGTGGAGGGAAACTGTGGGGACAAACAAAAAAAAAAAAAAATAGTCGTTACGCACAGAAACATTGCAAACACAATACAAAAACCATCCTTGTGCAACATCACAGTATTAACATTTTTTGCTTAATATTGTGGTGGAGTTGGGGCCCCCAAAAAAACCCACTGATTATCACACTCCCCACCCCTCTGATGGGGCAAAAAACATTTTTAAGGGGGGGTGGGGGTTGAACTACAATGCAGCTGCTAAAAAAATGGCACACACAAATATACAATAAAAATAAAGGCTAGTAGGTGTTTGTGACCCTAGGATAGCAAGCTGGACAGGTTAATAGTGATGCAGGGGAAATAAATGTAGGTAGGCCAACAAAAAGAACATGTAAAGCTTAGCAACATGCATGCATGGGGAGAAAAGGGAACATTCAACACACAGCATATAAAAAACATGGTCATTAGGCAAAAAATTGCGAAATAAATCCAAAAAGCTACAATTTGGAAAGACGTAGATTGTGAACTTCATAAAAGAGGAAAGTTACCTTCAGATACTCCTCCTGCATGACTTGTATGACAGCAGAACACGTCTCCGGTATGATGATCCCAAGCGCCTGGGGAGAGATGCCTGTGGAGAACTTGAGGTCCTGCAGGCTCCTCCCAGTTGCCAGGTACCGCAACGTGGCAATAAGCCTCTGCTCGGCCGTGATCGCTTGGCGCATCACAGTGTCCTGCCTCGTGATATAGGGGGACAGAAGATCCAGCAGACGGTTGAAAACGGGGTCCGTCATACGGAGAAAGTTCCTGAAGTCATCAGGATTATTCTCCTGGATTTCCCTAAGCAGAGGCATATGAGAGAATTGGTCACGCTGGCGCAACCAATTCTTGGCCCAGGAACTCCTCCTCCCCCTGTTCCTGGCAAAAGGTCTGGAATAATTATAACATCCAGAAGCAAGCCCATATCCAGCACGAACTCTAGCAAAGTTACGCTGATGCTCCATAATGGCTTCAAACCGGCCGGCTGGTCAGTCAAGAACACACTCAAACAGAAAGCACCCCCCAATCCAGCAATACCTGCAAAGTACGCACGACAAACAGATACCCGCGGACAGGACGCCACTGCAACAAAGCAGAAACGACCCGACAGCCAGCACTGACTGCCAAATACGCACCCACAAGCACCCACTGAACCCGAGAATACGACCTGTAAAGCGCGGAGACCGAAAAGTGCGAATCGGCTCTAACCAAACCTTCGCTAACACGTTACTAGCAAAAGAGGAACAGAGGGCGGCGCCGTAAGCTTTGGTCTTCCCCCTTATAGTCACGTCGTACGTGGTTTACGTGCACGCGTTCTGGTCCGAGGAGATTTTTATTTGATCGTGTGTACGCCCAGCAGACCAACAGACAGATTTGGCTTGTCCGCTGGAAACGGTCGGGCCGACAGATTTGCGCAGATTTGTCTCCTCGTGTGTACGAGGCCTTAAAGGGAGTAACAAGCTCCTACAGCTTGTTACCTGTATAAAAGACACCTGTCCACAGAAGCAATTGATCAATCAAATTCCAATCTCTTCACCATGGCCAAGACCGAAGAGCTGTCCAAGGATGTCAGGACAAGATTGTAGACCTACAAGTCTGGAATGGGCTACAAGACCATCACCAAGCAGTTTGGTGAGAGGGTAACAACAGTTGGTGTGATTATTTGCAAATTAAAGAAACACAAAATAACTGTCAATCTCCCTCAGTCTGGGGCTCAATGCAAGATCTCACCTCATGGAATTTCAATGATCTGAGAACAGTGAGGTATTAGCCCAGAACTACACGAGAGAATCTTGTCAATGATCTCAAGATAGCTGGGACCATAGTCACCAAGAAAACAATTGGTAACACTATGGCGTAAATGACTGAAATCCTGAAGTCCCCGCCAAGGTCCTCCTGCTCAAGAAAGCACATGTACAGGCCCATCTGAAGTTTGCTAATGAATATCTGATAGATTTAGGGGAACTGGGTGAAGGTGTTGTGGTCAGATGAGACCAAAATCAAGCTCTTGTCATCAACTCAACTCTCCGTGTTTGGAGGAGGAGGAATGATGCCTATGACCCCAAGAACACCATCCCCACCGTCAAACATGGAGTGAAAACATTAGGCTTTGGGGGTGTTTTTATGCTAAGGGGACCTGACAACTTCACCGCATTAAAGGGACAATGGAAGGGGAGATGTACTGTCAAATCTTGCGTGTGAAACTGCTTCCCTCAGCCAGGGCATTAAAAATGGGTCACGGATGGGTATTCCAGCATGACAATGACCCAAAGCACAAGGCCAAGGCAATAGGTGTGGCACAAAAAGACCTTAATCCCATAGAAAATATTTTGAGGGAGCGGAAGGTTCAAGTTACCAAATGTCACCCTTCAAACCTTAATGACTTGGACAGGATCTGCAGAGAGGAGTGAGACAAAATCCCTCCTGAGATGTGTGCAAACCTGGTGGCCAACTACAAGAAACATCTGACCTCTGTGATTGCTAACAAGGGTTTTGCAACCAAGTACTAAGTCATGTTTTGCGAAGTGATCAAATACTTATTTCACAACTTAAAATGCAAATCAATTTACAACTTTTTTGAAATGGGTTTCTCAGATTTTTTTTCTATTCTGTCTCTCAGGCGGCGTACACACGACCGGTTTTCTCGGCAGAATCCAGCAAGAAACTCGATGGGAGACGTATTCTGCCGAGAAAACCGGTCGTGTGTACACTTTTCGCCGACAAACCCATCAAGGAACTCGTCGAGCCAAAAAGAGAGCATGTTCTCTATTTCCTCGATGGGCAATGGGAAAATTTGGCTCGACGAGTTTTTTGACTGCCGAACAAGGAACTCGACGGGGAAAACTATGTGTTTCACCCGACGAGTTTCTCGGTTGTGTGTACGCCGCCTATCTGTTAAAATAAACCTACCACTAAAATTATAGTCTGATCTTTTCTTTGTCAGTGGGCAAATGTAAAAAATCAGCAGAGAATCAAATAGTTTTTCCCTCACTGTAGGTATGGCAGAAGGCAGCATGTGTCTGATAATGCCCCGTACACATGATCGGAAATTCCGTCAACAAAACCTTGGATTTTTTTTCCAACAAAATGTTGGCTCAAACTTGTGTTACATGCCAACGGTCACAAAAATGTTGTTGGAAATTCCGACCTTCAAGAACACTGTGATGTACAACATGTACGACAAGCCGAAAAAAAAGAAGTTCAATATCCAGTGCAGCACTTATGCTTGATTCAGAGCATGCATGTTTTTTTGTCCGTCGCAATTGCATACAGACAAACAGAATTTCCACCAAGAACTTTTGCCATCGGAAAAATTGAAAACCAGCTCTAAAATTTTTGTTGGCGAAAATTCCAAAAGAAAATGTCCGATGTTGCCTACACACAAAATTTTTTACATCAAATATTTCTTGTCGGAATTTCCGATTGTGTGTACGGGGCTTAAGAGTGTGAAAGATATGACAGCATTCAGTATGTGCAGTAGAGAAGTGCAAAGGGTTATTTTTTTATTATGATTACAGGAATACTGAGGAAGTGAGCAGAATGGGAGGAGGGGGTTTACTTACTGATGGTATAAAGCTGAATGGGTGTCAGGAGCTTCTAATGCATAACAGGAAACAGAGAGTGCTCTTTTCCTACAGAATGATAAAGGAAGGAAAGAAAGAAAGCTTTGTTTAGTTGAGTAGCATATATCGCTGATGGAATATGGATACCAATGTCTACTTTCTAGTATACTTGGTTGTATTACCCAATATAGCGGACCACATTTATTTGCCAAATTCATAAACTGCGGCCACAAAATTAAGTCAGCAGTGTTCTATGGCATGCTGTACAAGGCTGTACCATGGTTTGACAAATGCCCAACATAGTCAAGCTATAGGTAAATAGCATATATTTTCATAAAAAGAGCATACATTTTGTTTAGAGGGGTGGTAGAATATATGGAAGCAATAGGAGAATAATAAGAAAAATAACAATCTGGAAGTCATACAAGGTTAATGGTAACTGTTTTCTTGTATTATTAATATTGACACCTAGAATAATGAAATTATCCTGCAGTTTGTGTAAATGTCCACATACCTTGTTTGTCTAAAAATAAACAATGCACTTTCTTTTCTATTTAAAAGGAAACTATTGACCACAATCTGACTATGATCAGCAGAGTCATACTCTTGGGATTTCAGGGGCCAGCTCTCTTCCGAAGGATCCTCTTTAGTTTGTTTCTCATAATATATTTAGTGACAATGTATGGAAACCTCCAGACCATCACACTGGTGTCCTACAGCAAGAACCTCCAAACTCCAATGTACACCTTCCTCACCCAACTCTCCATATCAGACATTCTTCTGAGTTCAGATATTGTACCTAACTTGCTCTATGTTCTGCTAAGTAATAGTGGCGTCATGTCCTTTTACAGCTGTTTAGCTCAATTTTATTTCTTTATATTGACAGAAATCTTTGACTTAGTTCTCCTCACTGTGATGTCATATGATAGATTTATGGCTATATGTAACCCTCTAATGTATAACAGCGTGATGAGCCATGTTTTCTGTGTGCAATTGATTGTTCTATCATGGTCACTGAGCATTTGTATTTCACTAATTGAATTCATAACAGTGTGCAATTTATGGTTTTGTGGACCAAACATTATTGACCATTTTTTCTGTGATATGGAACCTCTTCTAGACCTTTCTTGTTCTGACATCTCCACGGTTCAGATAGAAATGATAATCTTATCTATTCCTGGAATTATAATTCCATTTGGCTTTATTATCATATCTTACATTAAAATTATTTACAGCATTCTAAGAATTTCATCGACTACAGGCAGGCAGAAAGCCTTCTCAACTTGCAGTTCTCACTTGGCTGTGGTCTCTATTTTTTATGGAACGCTGTTCTTTACTTATATACTGCCCACAAGAGGACAACCATGGGACCTTAGCAAAATTGTATCACTTTTGTACACTGTTTTTACTCCATTGATAAATCCAATTATCTATAGCTTGAGAAATAAAGATATTAAGTCAGCCTTAGTAAAATCTGTTCACAGCTTCCACTCAAATTTTCTTTCAAAGTAGATCAATTAAAACAAGTTAGGCCTTGTACACACATCCGAGAATCTTGTCAGGAAAAACCTGTAGTTTTTCCTGACGAGATTCTTGGCAAGAAACTCTTGCCACCGGAGTGTACTAACTTTCATTTCAAAAGAACCGCGGTTCTCTTGAAAGCAAACAACATGGTAACATCATCGCGTATGAGGAGCATGCACAAAAATGTTTAGCCCAGCTCTTGGCTTAGAACCCCCTTTCCTTACATCTCCCCACTCCCTTAAAGCTTTAGACCCTTTAAAATTGTATGCATGCCTTTTTTCAGGTGTCTTCAGTCAGTTCTCTTCCTCCTGCTATTCCTCATCCTAAATGCTGAAGAGAGTGGTGCCACATAATGACATTTCCAACATTTCATTGTGCCTTGATACCCTGGGCTGAAAGGCAGATTGTTGAATTACAATGGACAACATTGAACCTTGAGGCTGGGTTCACACTTAATACCAATGTGTCTCACAGCAATTGCGCATCTCCGTTCACCATTTCAGGTATGGTTTCAGCCCTAATTTCTGAGTTCATTCGGACCTGAAATGGATCAAAAGACACAAAGGGCTTCTGTGCAAATTGATACTGGAGCCACACTGGAAATATGTAAATCGGCTCTGTGACGGAACGTCCCACATTCCGCTTGAGTGCTTCTGTCAGTATATCACTTCCTAAGTCCTGGAACCTGAGACCAACAGATCTGGCTATAGTAACCCCCAAGAACTAGACAACACCAGTCTTGGAGTACATCAGTAATAGCCTTCTTTATTTGAGATCTCACACAAAAAGTATATACACAAGGATGACAATACAAACTGTAACCAGAAACCTAATTAACATGAGCTAGTTTACTAATCATTTCCAGACTAGGTGACTCAGAGATATGACCTTTCAGCTTTGACGTCTCCTAGCTCACTTACTATACACTACACATTATCACAAATATCAACACAGAACTCCTTTAAACAAAAGCATAGTTAATTAGCACAAAACAATGGGTGAAAGACTCTTAGAAGCCACACTAGACTTATTTACATTATAGAAGACAACAGACAGACAGGTGGCTAAAGTTCATGACATTGGCATATATGTGTCCCAACAGTATGAATCAGTCACTATTTCTAATATGGCATATACAGGGTTCCCATAGTCTGTTCGTCTTGGGGGACATGGAACTGAATCCAAAGTAACACCATCTCAAAGGTCCTCAGGGATACACCTCAAAAAGAGCACTGTTCCCCCAAAATCCAAGGCCCATAATCAGTGGGCAAGAGGCCAGCATTCAGTCCCCTCCGAAAGTCTCTGTGCCAGGTGAGTCCATCACAGGCTCCATAGAGAGACAATCAAAATCTCCTGCTATTGTGAATTGGATGTGGGTAACCCACATCCAATTTGCAATGGTGTGAACCCAGCCTAAAGGGGGACTGTGCTGGAGAGAAGATGAGTACAGCAGTTAGAATTGCATTGTTTTATTTTTTAGAGCTGCATGTTAACATAATTTCCCTATGCACAAATTGGGCTTTAACCTCCCTGGCGGTATGATTCTTTCTGATTTTAGGTGCTGAAAGCGGTACAATTATTTGCAAGAAAATTTGGCGTTTTATACTGTAGGCCTGTAATTCACTTAAATCTGACCAAACAAGAGTCTAATAGGCATCCCGGGTATGATGTTTTTTTAAAACAAAATTATAAATTATAATATAATAAATTATTATAACAAATAATAATATAATTATAATAAAAAATATTCAATAATGTAATCAACTCAAAACCACTGAAATTTGCTCAGTTGCAGAATTGTCGCTGTCATTATTTTTATTTTATTTATGAAGAATTTCCCCACATATCGCTATCGCTCAATTCTGCAAGTGATTATATTTTATTATCGCTATTTTCTAGCGGATCTAAAACCATTTTTGACATAAAGGGACACTTTTGGTTGCTATGGACAATCTACATTTTGCAGGCAGAAAGAACAGTTTTTATTATATAAAAGGACATGCAGGACACTGGGCAGACCACTAGGGACATGGGGGGTGTGTATTTTTTACATACAGTACTGTAATCTATAAGATTACAGTATACTGTATGTAATGTGTTTGTTTACTTTTTTGAATTTGGCGCCGTTCTCCGCCCCCGTGCGTCGTAACGTCGCAGGGAACGGAGATCGACGGCACACGGGGACACTGTGTGAATCGAGCGAGGACCCGCTCGCTCACACAGCGGGGATGAATCGCTGGATCCATGGACAAGGTAAGCCAGCGTGCACTGCAGGCTCTGCATAGCTACCCCAAACGTGACTCGGGAATACCGCTAGGAGGGTTAAAAATATGATTAAAATAGAATGCATTGTACTGGAAACATTCCAGTCTTGTAGTGATCATCTGCTGAATATTAAGTTACAACCTTCTTTTATAAAGCTTCATTATCCACAATCAACTGCCTGAAGTTGTTATATCCTTCAGCTGCCAAAGTGGCTTGATTTACATCATTTAACCTTGACGAGTTACAGTGATACATAATTTTGTGGGGGGATATTTACTAAAACCAGTGCACACAAAATCTGATGCAGGTATGCGTAGTACCCAATCAGCTTCTAACTTCAGCTTGTTCAATTAAGCTTTGACAATAAAACCTGCAAGCTGATTGGTTTTTATGCACCAGATTCTGTGTGCACCAGTTTTAGTAAATCCACCCTCCCCAGTGAGTCTGCAGTCAAACTACATTGGAGAAAGGGTAGTACAGCAACTGGAGCATTTTTATTTTCATGAGGTGACAGGAGACCTATTTTTAGATACTTTGCCCCAACTGGAATTGTACTTTAAGAATATAAATAAAATACAATACATTTTACTGGAAAATACTCCAGTCTTGTAATGACCATCTGCTGAATAAAATGTTACAACCTTTGTTCAGAAAGCCTCCTCATTTACTGCTAACTGGTCTGTTACACTACCACCACCATCAGCCTGAACCGTAGATATAAGGCAGGACGGATCCATGCTTTCATGTTGCTTATGCCAAATTATGACCCTACCATTTAAATGTCGCAGCTAAAATCAAGACTCTTCAGATCAGGCAATGTTTTTCCAGTTTTCTACTGTCCAATGTTGGTGAGTCTGTGCGAATTGTAGCCACAGTTTCCTGTTTTTAACAGATAGAAGTAGCATCCAGTGTGGTCTTCTGCAGCTTTAGCCCATCTGCTTCAAGGTTCAATGTTTTATGCATTCAGAGGCAAATTAAAACTCAATTAAATGTTCATTTATAAAACATAGATCTTATGTAAGTAAAAAAGAATATTAAACAAATCAAAGAAGTAAATATTAAAGTAAATATAAAATGTCAGTTTGAGAACTTATAAACCAAAAAAAGAAAAACAAGGAAAACTGAGCAGGAAATTGCTTATAAATTGCAGTATAAAATAGGACTTTTTTGGAGATAATGTGAGCATATACAACACAAAAGTTTAAGAAAATACAAAATGTATCAGACGTGCTGACGTTGAGGTCCTGTGTGGACAGGCGTTCATATGAGCCGGCCGGCTTTACTTTTATCCTATGCTTTTATGAAGAACCTATCTTGTAAGTGTAACCTTTTACATTAAAACTGTATTTATACTATGGTAAATCACTATTGTGAGCCCTTTTTTTTCCCGAGGTTCCATTGCCAATCACGGAAATCTGGAGGATCTGCTACATCAGTGTTTCCTACAGTTCCATCGCAAAGGCCCGGGCTGGGGTTTACAGCCACAAGCTTGTTATGCTTGCCATCTGGTAAGCTTACATCCCTTACGGTGATCTCTTTCGTGGTGTTTCTTTCAAGTTTAAGACTCACCGATCAATTTTTTTACTACATATTAGGGCTGTTACTGATCAAAATTTTGGTGTTCGATTAATCATTTTCTATTTTAATCGATTAATCGACTAATTTTGATTAATTATAACGCACATACAGATCCAACAATTTTTAGCTGATCTCCTTGCAGGCCGATTCCCAGTGCAGCTACCAACAACTGTAAAAATGGATAGCAGGATACAAAAAACACACAAAGGCAGCGCTCAATGGGAATAGCATTAAAAATGTTATAGTCTTCAAGTAGGTAACAAAATAAATATTGCACTGGAGATAAAATCGATGTAGCTACATAAACTGTAAAAATGGTGCGAGTAATACCAAATGGCAGCAAAAGCAGTCATAAAAACATGAAGCTAAGTATGATACTGGTATAAAAATGTGTACAACGATACCACTGCTGAATCCAGATGAGGAGGGGTTAACATCAGTCCGTCGGCATGTAGATGTCCCATGAAGGGAAGTATCACAACTCCCAGTGGATGATTGTAGAATCCCAGGGTGATAGAGGGAAGTGTAACAGCCCTTGCGTGTGGTAGATAGTAAGGTCCCACCGGCATACAGATATGAAGGCACAGCAAAGGAGCCCTTCAGATGGACACGGCAAGCCCCACCGGTGTTCGTGACGTTACCGGATCTCCGACGGAACTCCCTGAAGGCCCAGAAGCTGGTGGAGAGATGAGTACCAATCAAAAGAATTTTAATCGATCAAAAAGATTTTGATCGATCAAAAAAATTAAAGATTAATCGATTAATTAAAAGTTAATTTGCACAGCCCTACTACATATACAAGGATTCCTTTATCAATTGGACTCAGACTGTTTATATGATTCAAATAACACTTGGGATTCACTTATATTGACAGTTTTTAATTACTAGTCATTTATTTGTGTATTTATTTATGTATGTTTATTTTACTTGATTAACTATTAGCGCAACTACATTTATTTTCTTATTAATATAAATAGAATAAAATAAAATATATATATAGAATAAAAATAAATAAACCACTTAGGCCATTGATGAATGCTGATTACAAGATAACTAGATGATACTGATGCTGGAAACCAACATGTTTCGCAATTTTGCATCGTCAGGGCGCCACATCCATCTATCTTTGTATCTAATCATACAAAACATAGTACATATCATTAATATAAATCTGCATTCAAAATTTTTCAATTCATTACATTTCTAACAATCAATTTCATATGTTTGTGCTCACCTAATCTATGGGGTTCTGGAGAGACCGCGTATACAAACCAAAAAAAAAGACATTATAGTTTATAGAAATTATAGAATGCAATAAGTAAATATAAAAGGAAATATAAAATGTCAATTTGAGAACTTATAAATAAAGAAAAAAGACATTATAGTTTATAGAAATGACAGAATCTAATAAGTAGATATAAAAGGAAATATAAAATGTCAGTTTGAGATCTTATAAACCCCCAAAAAATACATTATAGTTTAAACAATTTCTAAAAAATCCAGGAAATGTAATTAACTGTTTTCTATTTGTATTAATTTTTTTTTTGTGTTTGTCAGTGATTGGAGATTTGAATTAAATGTCCCACTGAGTATTCAGACAGGAACTGTTCTTATAAATAAGAGAAACCATGGTATATTAGCACCACATGGACTTAAGCTCATACTATTTAAGAGACTGATACTATACCAGAAAAGCCTGAAAGAAAAATCAAAATGACTCTCAAAGTACTTTTCATTCTCTATTTCTTATTGATGGAATGCTAATAAATCACAAAAAAAAAAAAATAAGTTGCGTGACATAGAAATAAGGAAATTTCATCACAATAAGAATATATCTACAGAATTAATTGATTTATTTTCATTCAGAAAGCTATATTGTAACTTACAAAGCTATTACCATTATAACGTTACCACCTAAAATGTCACTCTGTTTTCCCCACATTTTTTTATTTTCATTTTTTATTTACTTTAATCAGTTTAAACACAGATTTTGTTTCATATTTAGCTGTGGTGCCTAATAAAACTTATAATTCATTTTTTTTTATACTGTGATATGATATTAAACTGTTATTTTTTTTGTGGCAAACAATGCTTCCTTCTTGTGGCATTGTCTTACAAAAGGAAATTATTTTTTTTTATAACAAAACAAAGCAAACCTCCTCCTCACTTTTATAAAGAAATAATATATATTTTTTATATTTTAAAGGCATTTTTTTTTAAGTTTGACCAGTGAAGATTCTAATACAACCACCATTGCTTTAGAAATAATAGTAAAATAATGTTGTAACAACAGTTCTGAAAGCCCTGCTGACTGTGAAACCTAATCATGTGAGTGCTGCTGACACAGAAAGAACTTAAGATGTATGAGGTAAGTCCTGGGTCCTTAACTAAAGAAGACATTACCATGAGAAATAAAATGCAAAAGAAGTATTAATAGTAGAGTTTTATTTGCACCTTATACATATGCATTTGGTCAAACATGAAACGGTTTAGCAATGTTAGCAAATTTGAAAAGTTATTGTCACATTTTCACAAAAGGGGGGATTTATCTAAAGATGATGTTCCTTCTTTTTTTTCCCAAAAATAAATAAGCTAAGCTTAGTAAATATTATAATAAAAAATAAATAAAAAAGGAGCATGAAGTCTTTTTAAAGCATTTTTTAAAGTAAAATAATAAACATGTTATAATCACCTGTTCTGTACAACAGTATTGCACAGATAAGCCCTAAACCTCCTCTTCTGGGGTCCCATGCCAGTGGTCTTGACTCCTCTTCTGTTCCTGACCCCATAGCAAGTGCTATGGGAGCCACTACATCCCATTGCTCTCAGCCAAGCTTGTGAGAGCAAAGATAGGAGAGAGAAGACTGGCAGATGGGCACAGCACTAGATCAATGCAGGACTCAAGTAGATGGGATGCAAGTTGCAATTTTTTTTTTTACCTTAATGCAGGGAATGCATTAAGGAAAAATACATTTTACCTTTAGAGTCACTTTAAACATGAAGACAAAGAAAAATGGATAGCCACACTCCAAAACCTGATGGGTGGTCTTTTATTTAATAGACAGCATGTACAAAAATAGGGTCACAGCAGTGGAAACAAGGAACAGCCGACGCGTTTCGCACTGGATCAGTGCTTATTCATGGCTATCCATTTTTCTTTGTCTTCATTTTGCTTAGTGCACCGCCAGCACCCTCGGTATCCTGCACCACCTGTAACCATTTAGTGATCCCACCTGGAGCGGTAACTCCTTTCTCTCTATCACTTTAAACATGGCTGGACAATAGACCCTAGACAAGTTCATTCGTCTTTTGTCCAAATGCATTTTCGTCCTAATTTCGGGTATTAGCATTATAGTTTTAACCAACGAAAATGAACGTGCAGAACCCGAAATCCAAAAGATCTGACATAAAAAAAAGCTTTATTTTTATTTTCGTTGCTAAAACAGTTTGATATAGATAGGAGACGCTGACAATAGCAATCTGTGTCTATCGAACCTGCGGTCGAATGTGCCTAACCTAACTCTATTAGTCCAAGATTATTCTAAATAATGAGGAAATATTTGACATAGAGAGAAAAGATTTGACATTATAGTACAGTGTTGGGGTAGACCATTCGTCACGGATGGCGTAGATTTGACAAAGCAGCGAAAAACATACAAACGTCAAATCTGTCATTGAAGGCTTATGGTGTCTGTCGAAAGTTCTAAGGCCTCGTACACACGAGGCAATAGATTTGTTCATAACGGTCTGTCCGACCGATTTGAACAAATCTGTCTGTTTGGATTTTGGTTTGCTCACACGAGCAAACCAAAATCCCCGCCAGCAGACGGCGCGCTGACGTGTCGGTGACGTGGCGGTGACGTTGACGCCACCATGTCACTTCACCAGGAAGTAAAACACTTCGGCGGCGGTGCGAGACGACATGTCTGCTGGTAAGTGTACTAACCAGCAGACATGTCGGGCGGACGGGTTCCCACCCGATAGATTTCAAAGCATGCTTTGAAATCTGTCGGGTGGCCAGATCCGTCGGCTCACCCGTACACACGATCGAATCTGTCTGCTGGGAAGGTCTAGTAGACCGTTTCCAGCAGACAGATTTGATCTTGTGTACGCGGCCTAAGACTTTGACAAGCAGCTAAACTGTACAAAGCCGCAATCGTACATTTCCGGTCAAATGCTCCGCCCATAGGCTATAGAATAATCTGAATGTTAGTTGGCTAGTAATAATAGTTTATAAATATAATTATTACTAGTGTCATTCAACATTAGAATTATTCTATAGCTTGTAGGTGGAACATTTGACTGGAAATGTCACAGTATTAAGCCAGCAGTGTTCTATGACATGCTAAGGCCATACCATGATTTGACAAATGCCCACCCAGCATAGTCACACTATAGATGAAGAGTTCATATGATACAATAGGGGGGAATAATAAGGAAATGAACAATCTGTAAGTCATACAAGTTTAATGGTAACTGTTTTCTTGTAGTATTTATATCGACATTTAGAATTTGGTAATCATCCCGATATTTGTGTAAATGTCCACATAACCTTGTATAAATGTCCAAACAAAACTGCATTATTTATTTATTTTTTATCTAAAAGGAAACATTTGACCACAATCTGACTATGATCAGCAGAGTCATACTCTTGGGATTTCAGGTGTCTCCTCTCTTCCGAAGGATCCTCTTTAGTTTGTTTGTCATAATATATTGTGTGACAATGTACGGAAACCTCCAGACCATCACACTGGTGTCCTACAGCAAGAACCTCCAAACTCCAATGTATACCTTCCTCACCCAACTCTCCATATCAGACATTCTTTTGAGTTCAGATATTGTACCTAGCTTGCTCTATGTTCTACTAAGTAATAGTGGTCTCATGTCCTTTTCCAGCTGTATAGCTCAATTTTATTTCTTTATATTGACAGAAATCTATGACACAGTTCTAATCACTGTGATGTCATATGATCGATTTATGGCTATATGTAACCCTCTAATGTATAACACCGTGATAAACCATGTTTTCTGTGTTCAATTGATTGTTGTGTCATGGATACTGAGCATTTTTGTTTCACTGGTTGAATTCCTAACCGTGTATAATTTATGGTTTTGTGGACCAAATATTATAGACCATTTTTTCTGTGATATGGAACCTCTCTTGGACCTTTCTTGTTCTGACATTTCCATGGTTCAGATAGAAATGATAATCTTCTCTATTCCCATGATCATATTTCCATTTGGCTTTATTATCATATCTTACATTAAAATTATTTACAGCATTCTAAGAATTTCATCGACTACAGGCAGGCAGAAAGCCTTCTCAACTTGCAGTTCTCACTTGGCCGTGGTCTCTATTTTTTATGGAACGCTGTTCTTTACTTATGTACTGCCCACAAGTGGACAGCCTTGGGACCTGAGCAAAATTGTATCACTTTTGTACACTGTTTTTACTCCATTGATAAATCCAATTATCTATAGCTTGAGAAATAAAGATATTAAGTCAGCCTTAGTAAAATCTTTTCACAGCTTCCACTCAAATTTTCTTTCAAAATAGGTCAGTTAAAACAAGTTACTTTTAAAGAAACAATTAATTTGGTTGTAGGTAACAGGGTTTCTCTAATAAAAAATACACATAAAGTTGACAACATAAATGCTGTGCTATTTAATTCTTGTAAAAATGTTTAGCCTAGCTCTTTGCTTATGTAGCGCCTTGCTACTTTCATAGCTGGTGGTCAGAGATTTAGTTACCTCTGACTGTATTGTTTTACCAAATTTGGGCCTCTGTTCCAGCCATGGCTGTACTGTGAGTGACCATTATTGCTGTCAGGGGTGTTAGTACCACCCCAGGCCAAGGGTGGCAGAAGTCAAGTCAGGGTGTATTGAGTGTTTTTCCTCAGCAGCCAATCAGTGGGAGTTGATCACCTTGCTGTGCATGCTGGGGAGAGTACTTAAGGGAAAGACCACATTAGTTTGGGGTGGAAGTCGTTGTGTGGATGATCCTGGCTGTCTTCCCACCACCCCTGTGTGTGGCCCTCATGGCTGGGGGTGCATGTTCAAGTGTTCCTGACTCCGGGACCACATTGGTCCCGGGTTGTGAACTACTGTATAGGCCTGGTAGTCAGACTGGGTCTACGTTTGCAGAGTGGTCCTGTGCTGTCCATCCTGAGGGAGGAAGCCGCCTGATGAAGAACCTGTCTAGGAGAGCACCGAGCACAAGGCTGGTGTCTCAGGAGAGGCCTTGAACTTCATGGAAGGATGCACTGTTACTGAAAGGCTGAGTGATGTTCACCTGTCAGTTCTGAATTCACAAAAGCTTATTCGAGAGAGATCGAGGTGCTTAATCCTGTGTTGAGAATGATTCTGGACCAAACCTCTCCATCTTTGGGAAGGTCTGTGGCAGAGACTTTGCTAAAGTTTCCATGTGACACCCTAGCTTCTAGGCTAGTGAGAGAGGCCTATCCAGGTGCGCAATACCCACTCTGGCTAGAGTGGCAATGAAAGCTACATTGCTGGAAGCAGGAGTGTTTCCGAACAAAGTTATACACCTGAACCTATTACCTCTTTAAATCTCTTCAACTACTACTACTTTTATTCTTTTACTCCATTGGGTAATAAAGCACAGAAAAGAAACCTAAAGTGTGGGCATTGAAGTTCTTCTCAGCTCTAATCATATACCATAGATGGCGTAGGAATAGCGGTAACATGCCACCCAAAACAAACCAGCAGCTCCTTCGGGGTAGTGCTACACTTAGAACCCCTTTCCATACAGCTCCCCACTCCCTTAAAACTTGAGACCCTGATAAAAAATCCTATGTATAAATTAAGTACCTTGGTGTGCCCTTATGAAGAGGGAGGACTAGCTTTTCCGGATTTATACAAATATTTTTTTAGCCACTCGGTTGGTTACGGCCGCATGGTGGTAAACCCAGATTTATACAACCCCTCTTCCCGGCTGAAAGCGGCAGTAGTAGGTTCTTTACTATCTCTTAAAGTTCTTTTATTTAGGGGGCTGTAGGGAACTTCATCAGGTGTCTATTCTAATGCTTAAAACTATTCAAGGTTGGGAGGCCCGCCTTAGATGCAAGGGTTATCCAGAGGGAGCGATTTTTTATTTTTTTTTGCCAACATGGGCGTGAGTGGGGCCCCATGTCAAGTTTTGTCTAAGGCTTCACAAAGCCTAGAGCCACCTCTGAAGGTGGATGCAAGATATACCAGATCTGATTATGGAGGACTGCAGTTGCGTGTGGGGTTTCCCTTGAGATCTCTGGTTTCCTTGAGGGATAGTGTTATCCAATTTAAACTGGTACACAGAGCATATATTACACCATGTACTTCAAAAGATAAATCCTGCTTGTTCCTCTAGGTGCTGGATGTGCGGAGCAGCTCGAGGTAATTGTACACGCATCTTCTGGTCCTGCCCGTATATAGTTACATTTTGGATGGAGGTGGTGGATCTATTAACCACTTCCCCACCGCCCACCGCAGTTATACGTCGGCACTTTGAAGATGGATATCTCGGTAACGGCAGCTGCTGCCACAACCGAGATATCCATCTCTTCTGTGGGCGGTGGGGTAAACAATAATGGCGGTCTCCGCAGCGGAATCGCCGCAAGATCGCCGTTATCGGTGGCGGGCGAGCGTCCCCCCCCTCCCGCTGCGCTCCCGCGCTCTCCGCCGCTTACCGGAGCCGTCGGTAGCGGCGGAGGCGATCGGGTGCACTTGTCTGGTCAGCGGGGATGCGAGTGAGGGAAAAAATTTCCCTCGTCCATCCCCGTAGCTCTACTGGGCGGAAGTGACGTCAAACGTCAGTTCCGCCCAGCCTCTTAAAGAGATATTTTTTTTTAAATGTCATTTAAAAAATTACATTTTAAATTTTTGATATTTTTTTTGCATTTTAGCCTAAATATGAGATCTGAGGTCTTTTTGACCCCAGATCTCATATTTAAGAGGACCTGTCATGCTTTTTTCTATTACAAGGGATGTTTACATTCCTTGTAATAGGAATAAAAGTGATAATTTTTTTATTTTTTTTATTTTAGTGTTAAAAATTGGTAAAATAAATACAAATAAATACGAAAACAAAAAAAAAAAAAATTTAAATCGCCCCTTCACGACGAGCTCGCGCGCAGAAGCGAACGCATACGCGAGTAGCGCCCGCATATGAAAACGGTGTTCAAACCACACAAGTGAGGTATCGCCGCGATCGTTAGAGCGAGAGCAATAATTATAGCCCTATACCTCCTCTGTATCTCAAAAAATGCAACCTGTAGAATTTTTTAAACATCGCCTATCGAGATTTTTAAGGGTAAAAGTTTGACGCCATGCCACGAGCGGGCGCAATTTTTAAGCGTGACATGTGGGGTATCATTTTACTCGGCGTAACATTATATTTCACAATATGTAAAAAATTGGGCCAAATTTATTGTTGTCTTATTTTTTAATTTAAAAAAGTGATTTTTTTCCAAAAAAAGTGCGCTTGTAAGACCGCTGCGCAAATACGGTGTAACAAAAAGTATTGCAATGACTGCCATTTTATTCTCTAGAGTGTTAGAAAAAAATATATATACTGTTTGGGGGTTTTAAGTAATTTTATAGCAAAAAAAATGTTTTAGTCTCGTAAACACCGAATCTCAAAAACAGGCCCAGGGCTAAAGTGGTTAAATTCTATCACCTCTGGTCATTTACCGGTTTCAATGCCAGTTTGTCTGCTGGGCTTAGTAGAGGATATTACCCCTATAGTGACCGAACAAATATTTATTAATACATCATTATTTTACACAAGAAAACTATTGCATTATAATGGAAGAAATCTCATCCTCCTACACTTATATATTGGAAACAATTGATACATAATAATCTTCAACTGTATAGAGATACTTATAGGAATTGGGGTCACCCTAGTAAGTATGATAAAGTGTGGGCAAAGTGGTTGGATAAACCATATATGGCATCTAATATAGATGGAGGTCATGATTCATAGAAGGGCTGTTCCCTATATGGGATACTTGGTAATAATGATGGTAATAATAGTGATAATTATTATAATTCTTCTTTATTTCTTGTTTTTCTATGCCGGGTGATGAAACCATGCTATTTTATTAAATTATTTCAGATTTAATGTGTATGATGTGTTGTCATGTCATGTTTTGTTTGTTTAAGAAATTAAAATAAAAATAAAAAATACATTTGTTTTAAAAAAAGCTTTAGACCCTTTAAAAAAAAATGTATGCATGCCTTTTTTTCTGGTGTCTTCAGTCAGTTCTCTTCATCCTACTATTCCTCTTCCTAAATTCTGAAGAGAGTGGTGCCACATAATGACATGGTCTTTACAGGATTTCCAGTGTGCCTTGATACCCTGGGCTGTAAGGGAGATTGTTGAATAACAATGGGCATCATTGAACCTTGAGGCTGGGTTCACACTTAATACTGATGCGGCTCACAACCGGCGTCTGGTGCGTCCACATTCACCATTTCATGTACGATTTCAGCCCACATTTTTGGCCAATTTCGGACCTGATATGGTGCAAATTTTATTCGGAGCCACAGCGGAAATACAGTATGTGAACCAGCTCCATAGAGAGAGGGCCCAAATCTCCTTCTATTGTGAATCCTCAATGGGTTGAGCCAAGCCCACCCCAGCAACTCAATTTTTTGAGTTGCTGGGGTTTCCATGTTAAAATAATTTCCCTGTGCACAAATTGGGCTTTAACCACTTACTGCCCACCATCGTTATACGTTGGCTGTTTGAAGAGGAATATCATTGTTATGGTAAAAGCTAGCTACCATAACCCTGGTATACTCTTCTTCAGCGGGTGGTCCGCTAAAAGATAAAAGTGGGCTCTGTGACAGATACGCCTCAAGAACACTTTTATCGTTAGTTAGAGCGAGAGCAATAATTCTAGCACTAGACCTCCTCCTCTAACTCAAAACATGCAATCTGTAGAATGTTTTAAACGTCGCTTATGGAGATTTTTTAGGATATTGTTTGGTAATGTTTGTCGCCATTTCACTAGCGGGTGCAACTTTGAAGCTTGAAATGTTGGGTATCAATTTTCTCAGCGTAGCATTATATTTCACAAAAAAAACCTGGGCTAACTTTACTGTTTTCTTATTTGTTAACCACTTAAGGACCTCCGCATGCACATTTACGGCCACAGAATGGCACGGATGGGCACAAGGGAGTAAATTTATGTCCTCGCCCAGTAGCGGGTCGGGGGTCCCAGTGTCTCCGGGAGCAATCCGGGACGAGCGGGCGGATGTCCGTGTTTGCCCGCCCCCCCGCGATCGCTCCCAGCCAATCCCTGCGCTCTCCCGCCCTGTCACTTCCTCCTCCTGTGTTTACACAGGAAGGGGGAAGTGATGTAATCTCTCATCGCAGCGGTATTTTCAACCGCTGCAATGAGAGGAACACCTCACAGTAAGTGTGCACCAACATTACACTGACACACACACACATAGGCATACTTAACCCCTTGCGATCTGCCCCCCCACCCCCCTGTCACAGTGTCACTGAATGCAGTGATCTAATCACTGCATTTAGTGTCAGTGTGACAGGAAGTGTAAAATCAGTTAGTGTTAGGTTCAGGATAGCCCCCCCCACCCCCCTAATAAAGTTTTAACCCCCTGATCACCGCCCTAGTTAACCCTTTCACTCCCTATTGCCAGCGTCACTAAGCGATCATTTTTCTGATCGCTGTATTAGTGTCGCTGTTCCCGCTAGGTAGCTATTTTTTTTTTATTGCAATTTTTTTTTTATTAAAGACATGTGGCTAAATAAATTTTGGCCTAAATGTTTGACTAAAATGTAGTTTATTTGATTTTTTTTTTAACAAAAAGTAAAAAATAGTGTTTTTTTTTTCAAAAATGTCGCTTTATTTTTGTATATAGCGCAAAAAATAAAAATCGCAGAGGTGATCATATACCACCAAAAGAAAGCTCTATTTGTGGGAAGAAAAGGACGCAAATTTTGTTTGGGAGCCACGTCGCACGACCGCGCAATTGTCTGTTAAAGCGACGCAGTGCCGAATCGCAAAAACACCTTGGGTCATTTACCAGCGTATTTGTCCGGGTCTTAAGTGGTTAATTAAAAAAAGTGCTTTTTGTTTTCCAAAAAAGTGCGCTTGTAAGACCGCTTGTGTGACAAAAAGTATTGCAACAGCCGCCATTTTATTCTTTAGGGTGATAGAAAAATATATATAGATAATGTTTGGGATTTCTAGCAAAAAAATAAAAATTATTTATGAAATAAAGTTTTTCATTCAATATTTTACTCTATGCAGGAATTTAAGTATGTGTGTAGTAGATTCATTTTCTATCGAATTTGAATTATTATGAGACACATGTCTTACTTTTTTACACATATTATAGATATGTTAATTATAACAACATTTGACCCTCCGTATACTTCATTCAAAGTTCTACTTCCTTGTTCTCCCTTGTATATTTTAATAGGGATTTCCTCATATAACGTCCCATAGACCCCTCTTTTAGAAATATGTACATTTCTAAACAGTGGGGCGAACAAGTATTTGAAACATTGCCGATTTTGCAGGTTTTCCTCCTTACAAAGCATGTAGAGGTCTGTAATTTTTATCACAGGTATTCTTCAACTGCGAGAAACAGAATCTAAAAAAATCCAGAAAATCAGATTGTATGATTTTTAAGTCATTAATTTGCATATTATTGCATGACATAAGTATTTGAAACATCAAAAAATCAGAACTTAAAATTTGGTACAGTAACCTTTGTTTGCAATTACATAGATCATACGTTTCCTGTAGTTCCTGACCAGGCCCATTCCTCCATACAGACCCCTCCTTCATACAGAACTTCTCCAGATCCTTCAGGTTTTGGGGCTGTCACTGGGCAATAAAGACTTTCAGCTCCCTCCAAAGATTTTCTATTGAGTTCATGTCTGGAGACTGGCTACGCCACTCCAGGACCTTGAGATGCTTCTTAAAGGGCCACTCCTTAGTGTTTTGGGTCGTTGTCATACTGGAAGACCCAGCCATGATCCATCTTCATTGCTCTTACTGAGGAAAGGAGGTTGTTGGCCCAGATCTTGTGATACATGGTCCCATTCAACCTCCCCTCAATATGGTGTAGTCATCCTGTCCCCTTTGTAGAAAAGAATCCCCAAAGAATGATTTTTCCACCTCCATGCTTCATGGTTGGGATGGTGTTCGTGGGGTTCTTCTTCTTCCTCCAAACACGGCAAGTGGAGTTTAGACCAAAAAAGCTCTATTTTTTATCAGACCACATGACCTTCTCCTGTTTCTCCTCTGGATCATCCAGATGGTCATTGGCAAACTTCAGACGGGCCTGGACATGCGCTGGCTTGGGCATGGGGACCTTGTGTGTGCTGCAGGATTTTAATGCATGAAGGCATAGTGTGATACTAATGGTTTTCTTTGAGACTGTGGTCCCAGCTCTCTCCAGGTAATTTACCAGGTCCTGCTGTGTAGTTCTGGGCTGATCTCTCACCTTAATCATGATCATTGATGCCCCACGAGGTGAGATCTTGCATTGAGAAAGCCCTCGATGGGCACGAGAGGCTGAGAGGACCCGATTGAAGCAATCCAGTGGTATTATCGTATACTACACAAAGGAGAACACACAAAGCTAACAGCGATAGCACTGAGTAGCATGCGGTGACAAGAAAGTACCGTGGATGGATGGATGGACGATAACCAGCAAGTGCCTCACACCCAGGCACTTCTGAAGGGGTATTGTATGCTTGATCACCAATTCTTAACAACATTGAGGGGGTCATTGTCAGTGGATACCCCATATTCCTATCACACATCCATGTATAGGACATACACCTGGGCTACAAGATACTGTGGGAGTATATCAGGAAGTGACTTTATTTAGAATTGCTTTCAACTCACAGCAACCAGGTACGGTCCTGACCTTATTCCCTTGTCCCTGATTGGGGAATTATCCCCATAATCTATATTCTGAACATTGTTTCAGACTTTTCATTAGGAACAAACTACGGATATTGCTCATCCACACTCCAGCAATAAAGTTTCCTGTGGTGCAACATTCATGTTTTTCATCACACCCTCTTTACCGTCATCAGAGATTGACTTTATCGGGGTTCTCTTCAACTACCATCAGCTTCTCTCTCGGGGCCCATTAGTTGTCCCATTCTCTTTCCCCCCCTTTCCCATCTTCCTTTCCCCTCCCCTTCCCTTTATTTTGAGGCCTTTAACCTTCCAGGGACCCCTACATATATGCCCATGCCTTATCTTACAAGTGAGTGTGACACATTATATACGACATTTGTTGTGGCATGCTCACCCATGTATAGATCCTTGGTGTCTGGACTATTATCTATTTGTATCCCCTTGTAGTGAGTCTTGTCCTGTGTTTTTCACTGTTTATGGCCACACCCAGAGACACTTTTTGATGCTGGTGTTTCTGGTTGTTTTGTCAAGTTCCAAGTGTCTGCATCTATTTTCTCCCATTGTGGAGTTTTATGATAGCTTTTACCTATAAATAAACTATATCATTTTTCATTTTCCTATACATTGTATGCTGTGTCTCTCATTTGGTGCTCTGGTTCCTTTCTGTCTTGATAGGACAACCTGTTTTTTGTTTATATGCAGTATTTTATGACTAGAGCAACACTACCCACACTGGGTACACAATGTTTTGAGGATATACTAGCAACACTGTATCCTGGCCTAGGCCAACAAGGCCCAGGTCCAGGGCAGCACTTTGCAGATGGCAGCACGGAAAGAGTCCCCACTGGCTGGCACTACACTGTTAGTGTAGCACCAGTCTTATGGGGAGAAATGGGCAGAGAGCAAATTAGTCTAGCGCCCCCATAAACCGGTCGCACTGCTTACGGTATGTGGGCGGCCTGCATTCCGCAACTGTGGGGGGGTGGTGCTTCTAATTTTGACTGTCCTATCATCCTGGACCACAAACCTTCCTCACTGTGCTATATGTTTTCTGCTGCACCATTAGCATGGTTATATCTTCTTAGTCCTCTCCATAAAATTTCAGAAAGTTGTGCTTAAAGTAGAACTATAGGCAACACTTTTTTTTTTTAGCCCTGGTCAGTTTATTTTTTACCATCCCTATCCCATTGCAGAGACTTCCCTTCACTTTTTAAGGATGAAAATAATACCCCCTCTCGGCTTATACTCAAGTCAGTGTACCTGAAATTCTTGACAGGCTGCAGGCATCCATTGTTTAAACATCGTGGGCTGCTCCTGGTCCCTTCCGTGATATGTGTTTCCCAGCAGACACAGTTCTGCCTATCACGGACGTTCTCTCATCCTCAGACTTGGTTTCCCAGCAGACACTGTGTTCAGTGTTCTGCCAATCACGGACATCCTCTTGTCCTAGGATGAAAGGATGTCTGTGATTGGCCGAACACTGAACACAGTGTCTGCTGGGAAACTGAGTCCGAGGATGAGGGAACATCTGTGATAGGCGGAACTGTGTCTGCTGGGAAACGCCTATCACGGAAAAGGACCAGGAGGATACTTTGACTTTTAAACAATAAATGGATGCCCACAGCCTGTCAAGAATTTCAGGTATACTGACTCAGACACAGTGAGGCTGCAATGGGCACAGTTAGGTTGCAGTGGGCACAGAGAGGTTGCAATGGGCACAGTGAGGTTGGGCACAGTAAGATAGCAGTGGGCACAGGGAGGTTGCAATGGGCACAGTAAGATAGGGCACAGTGAGGTTGCAATTGGCACAGTGAGGCGTGAAAATGGGCACAGTGAAGCTGCAAATGGGCAACGTTGACCCTCTTTTCCGCTTACAGAAGTGGCTGCATTCTCAACCTAGGCTTATACTCGAGTCAATAAGTTTTCCCATTTTTTGTGGTAAAATTAGGTACCTCGGCTTATACTCGAGTATATACAGTACTAAATGTTATCTTGGACTATTTATGTATATTATATGGACACCTTTATTCTTAAATTTCTGGTAAAAGATCCAATAACCTATTGGGCAACTTGACAGGAACGTGACAATTGTAAAGGGCACCATACAGGGTATATAATGATTATCCTCACCCTAAAATCACACCTAAAGTTGATATTGTCTGTGCTATACACTTAATGTTGTGTACTAATAGTGCTATATTCTAATATTTTAAAATGATGTAAAACTAATGCACACATTTATTTTCCAGTATCTGTGCTCTCCCAGTTAGCAATATGGCACACTTTTGCTAGTGTCTTCTCTAATCTAGTAGATCCTCAATAAATGGATTGAGCTGTTTCTTTTGTGAAGGCGCTTGTTCGTTACTTTTCTTAAAACTGTTCGTGACATAATCTTATCAGTTTAGCACAAAGCATGTATTAGTCGTCTAGCTTTTGAACAAAAAAACTGAATATTTAAAAAAAATATAAATAAATTCTTAAAATCATCAAATGTGGGCCATAAAACAATTTGGAAATTGTCCATGTGGGTCAGTCAAGTTATTTTAGTGTGAACCCTCATTAAATAGACTTAACTATGATGAATGTAGTAAGTGAAGACAGATGCACTCATTCTTCTAGGTAGACATGAGTTTTAAATAGATAGTAATCCTGGCTATGGGTGTCCCCCTCACACTGCAAGTAATCACATTTAACTTTAATCTGGTAATAGTATTGCTCATAAACCATTTGACACTACTGCCCATTCTAGGTTTTGACTGGTTTTGACTAGGTCATTATAGGACTCCCCTGCTATTACCTTTAAGATTTCAGCTTAACATACTGATCTTACCTTTTATATGGGTCCTATCCTCTTAACAATGTTGAAGGTATATGAAGTAGCAGACTAACGTCATTGGCCCAGATTCACAGAGCGATTACGCCTGCGCAACTGCTGTTGCGCGTGCGTAAGTCTAAATGTGCGCGTGCGTATAGTTGGACGCGATTCACAAAACAATATACGCCAGAAATCTACGTTTTTTGGTCCGGCGTAATAGAATTAGACATTCGCTTCCCTTCGCGCAAAACTGCGCTAGACACACCATTGATTTGCTATTCAAATATGCTAATGAGGGAGTTACGGGGATTCACAAAAAAACGCAGTTGCTGCGCAGGCTACGCGATGTGCGCAACTGCAAAATGTTCTGTCTAAAGTTAGAGGACCTAAAAGCTGGTCTAAATTTTGAAAAAAAGTCTAATTGTCAGATAAAGCAACACTGTTAGTGAGGAGTTCAGCAGTCACACGTGTTGCCCAACAATCTGTATGCCAACATGCCAGGGGCATCGTCGCGCATAGCTATACTACTGACTTTAGATGAACAAAGAAGGATGAGGGCACGGAGGATGGCACTAAGGAGGGCACGGGAGATGTTTTTTTTTTTTTTTGCTTATATAAAATTTACAATTTACAATTTAATCTAATCTAATACAAATATTCTTATCTGATACAAGCCCCTCACTCTTCACTTGATATATCACACACGCATAGACATCTTTGGCATGAGAGATTCTGAGGTGTCTCGCATCTTCAGATTCACCCCTCATGCCATCATGGAATTACCACAACCTTGCAGGAGGACATCAGCAGCCCAACACATGGCACCACCCATGACAGCTACATATACAATCAGAGCCCCATCCCCACAGATTTCCAACAGAACATGTATGGGGACAGCTGGCTGGTTGTTGAGTGACATGGGAGTCAGGCATGACTATCCCCTCCCGTGATGCACACCTCACAAGTGGCACATGCATGACTAACATCCTCCTGTCTTTTCCCTTCAAGGTGATTCTGCATATGCACTGGTACCCCATCTCATGACCCCATCTCATGCCAGCTCACATTATGCATCTTTGCACGTTAAACACACACATTAATCATGGCACAATGAGAAGGCATGCATGCACACCACTGTGGTCCCTAGCACACACACCCCACATCCTCATCAAATTGGATTGGCACCAGTCCGCCATGCAAGACTGGTGAGCAGTAACGCCACGTCAAGGCTCCAATTATGTCACTGTACATTCATACACCATTCACACGGACCTGGGAATCACTTCTCCCTGGTCCTGGGGAACCCTTCTCCACCCAAATTGAGGATGACACCCTTTTTCCAGCAGGAATGTCACCCCCACATTCAAACATCATTCACAACCCAAAATATGCCAAAAATGACATCAAAACCAAAAAAAAAATGCATAGAAAAAAAACAATGCATAGAAAAAAAAAAAACAGAACAAAAAAAAAAAATGCAGAGGACCAAAAAAAAAAAAGCATTCAAACCAAAAAAAGGGGGGAAAAAAAAATTAATGCCCTCTGCGTGAGCCACGCCTGGGGCGCCCCCGGCCACGGCCCCGGCCCCTCAGGGGAGATGCATGGGGGAGGGGAAAAGCCGGGGAAGGAGGAGCAGCCCCTGAGATCTGCCCACCTGGCGGCCTGCCCTCCAAGGCCACGGCTATTCTGTCCAGGGCAGCACCAAGTGTTGCCGTGTTGCCCTGGATAGCCTGGGTAAGGGCCCTCACATCCTGCCCAACGCCTGCTGCTGTAGTTTGCAGGACATTTAGGCAGGTTGTGGAGGCCCGGGAATGGGAGTCCAGGTTACCCAGGCTCTCGTTCATGGAGGACAGGCTCTGATCCACCCGCCCCATAGTCTGGCAGAGCTGTCTCAGAAGGCGGGTCTGGGTGGCCAGGTTCCTTCTCAGACAGGCGGGCAGGAGATTGGGCGCCCCCCTGGTGCTCTGGGCTGACCTCCTGGCTCCAGCTGATGGTTGTGGCCGGGGAGAAGGGGAGGCCCTTGTGAGGGGAGCCATGTTGGGGGAGGAGGGGGGGGGGCTCACCCTTAGGGAGGGCAGGCTTCTTGCAGCCAGAGGGGAAGAGTCCGCAGCAACCAAACGGCCAGTGCCTTCCATGGACTCCTCCTCCTCATGATTCTCCTCCTCCTCATTATCGTCCTCCTCATGATCATCCCCCTCCTCTTGTTCCTCCTCTGCGGACTCTGGCCATGTTGGGGGGGCCTCATTAGGCTGCTGTCCTGGGGTTGGAGCGGTAAGTCCAGATGGCCCTGCACCCTCCTGCACATCTGTGGATGACACAAAGCATTCACAGGTTGGAGGATCCACACACTTGCCACATATTCCCTTTCACCCCCTCCCCCACACATGCTACACACCTGAGAGAACTAAAAACCTTACCTGGCACCGCGGGGACCGGACTTGTGTCAAAGCCTGGCAGGCCCTCCACTTCATGCCGGTGAAAGGTCAGGGCCACCACACGCTCCGTCGCTGTAAATCTAACCCGGCATGGTGGGCCCCCTCCTGTGCCCCTGGCATGGGCATTTATTGCGGCCAGTTTTTTTTTCACCTCACGCCGGAGGTCATTTATTTTCTTTTCTATCCCAGAGCGGGTCCGTGTCTCCCCCTCCCCCGATGAATTGACCTGCTCCGTGATCCTATCCAAGATCTCCCTCCTCCTGGCCGGGGTGGTGGTGGCACTCTGCGGGCCGTGGAGAAAACGCCCATAGTCGGTAATGGCCCGGGCAAGAATTCTTTTTTCCCCCACTGTAAAATTCAGCTTTCTTTTTCTCTCAGTCATACTTCCAAACAAACTCACTAGCAGTCACCAAAAATCTGTCAAAAATACAAGCACAACCAATCAGACAAGAACACACACAAAGAGAAAAAGAACAGCCAAAAATCACACTAGCACTCAGCAAGAAACAGACACAAAAAAATAAGATGAAAAAATAAAGCAAGAAAACAAACGCTCAGAAATATATCAATCAAACAAACAGTCTCAAACACTTATCAAAATACACTTTCACAAAACTACCAACAAGCACTAGATCACACAGAACACTAATCTCACAACTACTGTACAAAACACACTCTAACGAACAACAGAGCAAAAGCACTTGGTTCAATGGGAAGGGACACAAAGGGATGTACTTTTGCAATGGAAGGGCGTTTGTGTGTGTCTATTTATGCTGTCTGCGTAGTTCACAACATTGCCCTAGTCCACTTCCAATTTCACTGATTGCGCCGCTCCCGAGTTGTGAGCATGCGCACAACGGAGCTGACATGGTTTCCTTCACGCGCGCATGCGCGAGTCGGCCGGCCCTTCATTTGCATGGGGTCACGGCTCATTTCAATGTAACACGCCCACGTCCCACCCAATTTGTATTACTCCTCCTTACGCCTCCGGAAAAAACATTACGCTTGCGCAATTTCTTGCGCAAAAGCTACGTGAATCGCGGGATTACGCGGCTTGATTGCGCACGTCTAACGTAATCGCGGTGCGCTACGCCGGATCGATATTGCGCCGATGTACGTGAATCTGGGCCATTGTGTTTTTCCTGCACCTTTGTGAACATAATGGAAAAAAAAGAACAGCCACTATATTCAAGGTGACTTTGCGAGTTGAAGCTCTTTGAAGCTGAGAAATTGCTTTTTTTAAATTATTTTACGTAAGGAAGGAAATACACTGAAGTTTTTAACCCTGTTCCTCTTGGCTTGGCTTTCTTTCTGTACACGAGGAAAAAAAAAAAAATACCAAGCACCCTCATGATGTTAATGACACCATGCAGGAATATCTGGCAGCCATAAGGTTAAAGGAAGACAGAAGTTTAGAGGAGGCTCTTCAAACATACAAATTACCGTATTTATCGGGGTATTGAGCGCTCCCGCGTACAGCGCGCACCCCTAAAGTTGCCCCGAAATTCCTGTAAAAACATATGTTATAGTATTTTATCACAGTAATCGGTGCATTTTTATAGCACTTTTCGCTGTAAAATGACAATGACCCCAAAATAGTGTCAAATGTGTCTGCCAAAATGTCGCAGTCATGATAAAAATCGCTGCTCGCTGCCATTTCTAATAAAAATGACATAAATCTATCCCCTATTTTGTAGACATTATGGGGCAGATTCACAGAGAATTAGATTCTCGTAGAGTATCAGAAATACACTACGCCGCCGTTTTTTACCTGGCTCTACGTGGAATTCAGGTAGATTTTGTCCAGTAAACGACGGCGGCGTAGTGTATTTCTCCCGTCGCAATCCATCTGCGCGAGTAGGGGGCGTGAAGCATTTAAAATAGGCGCGTTCCCGCGGCGATCGAACTGCGCATGCTCCGTTCGCAAATTTCCCGCCGTGCATTGCGCGAAAACACATCGTCACGTCGTAGTAGCGTCGTTTACGTACATTCCTATTCCCGAACGAGTTACGTTAAAAAAAAAAAAATATTTTCAAATCGACGCTTGAACGACGGCCATACTTTACATGGGTTATGCACTGTTAGACCAGCAAAAAGCTCCTCTAACATTACGTAGCCAAAAAATGACGTAGGCGATTGCGAGGGACACTCGTACCTTCGTGGATCGCCGTAAAAACTAATTTGCATACCCCGACGCATGAAAACGACGCAAACTCCTCCCAGCGGCCGCAAACATATCGCAGCGTAGATCCGAAGGCTTACGAAGACGTAAGCCTCTCGGATCGAAGCCCGAAGCCGCCGTATCATGGTTTGAGGAAATTTGAAATTACTCCTGTCTAACACCAGTTAGACAGGCGTAATTGCTCTGTGAATCTGGGCCTATAACTTTTGTGCAATGCAATCAATAAACGCTTATTGTGATTTTTTTTAACAAAAATATGTAGAATAATACGTATCAGCCTAAACTGAGGAAAACTATTTTTTTTAATATATTTTTATAACTGCTTCCCACCCGGCCACTGCACTTAAACGGTCAGATGGGAGCTTTGCCACTCTGAGTGGATGTACAGGAATGTCCCCCATAATGAGGCCTCGTATCAACGTGTGGCTGCAATCCTGGTGTGCCTGTGTCCCCTGGAGATGGCTCATCACTTCTAGGCAGGAGGGCTCAGTGATTGGCCGTCCTGATCACAGGAGGGCTGTGTCCAATCACAGCCATTGTGTAATGTAAATAGAACCGGTTGTCATTTATCAGCTCTTCTTCACCTCACACTGAGCCTGTCAGTGAGAGGAAGGAAAAATGATCTGTGTTGCCAGCCAGGTATCAGTGAGTTTATAGCAGTTTTACAGCTTTACACACACTGATCACCCAGCTAGGGTCACCAAACAGTTTCCTGTTACAGTGTCCTGTCAAAGTGTCCCCACACAGTGATCAAACTTCTGTCACACAGTAAAAACATATTTCCCAGTGAACAACTGCACACAGCTGTCCAAGGGACATCAGTCAGCATCAGCAATATCATCAGTCAACATGTCTAAAAAAGTATTCAGCAGTGAGGAGGCTTTCTAGATACTCCAGAGTATGATGGATGAGAGTAGCGGGAAACTCTCCGTCAGACTCAGATAGTGAATATGAGTCAGTTGAAATCAGTAGCTCTGAAATTGATTCTGAGAAGGAGAGAGTTAAAACAAAGATTCTAAGGAGACCTAAGGAGCAGTGATTTTAATCATGCTTAAATAAAAAAATAAAAACAAGAAAAAATTACTTTAAATATTGTACCTGCTGGGTGTCTATAGTATGACTTTGAGAACCTGGGTCTTGCCCCAGGGAACATGTATCAATGGAAAAAAAGTTTTAAAAACTGTTGTTCTGAAAAAAACAACCGTTTTTAAAACTTTTTTTTCCATTGTTACATGTTCCCTGGGGCAAGACCCGGGTTCTCAAAGACCTTTTACGACAATAACTTGCATATTAGGCTTTAAAATTAGCACTTTTGAATTCTAACTTTCGAGTCCCATAGACGTCAATGGGGTTCTAAATGTTCAAACGTTTGGTCCGTTCAAAGGTTCTGGGGTTTTTTCTTTCCAAAATAGGGTCATTTTGTTGGTAATTCCATTGTCCTGGTACTCCAAAAATGTGATAGGTAGTTGGGAAACTAGATGTGTCATTTATACATTTAGAACCTGATGGTTCTACCTGGATGTTGGGCCTCTTTATGTTGCCACACATGTGTTATTGCCATATTGCCATACTCAGGAAGTAGAAGAATGTATTTTAGGGTGTAATTATTGGTATGTACATGCTATGTGTTAGAATTATCTTATAAATTGACAACTTTGTGTAAAAAAAAATATGTTTTGATATATTTGTGGCTCTAAAATATATTTTATGGATGAAGAGTCTACTAAATATGTGTTTTGTTTTGGAATAATATGATTATACCCAGTTGTTTTGAATATCATCGTAATTGGGCCTCTAAAGATTTTAGGCCAATAATAAAATTATCAAAAGATTTCAAGAGGATGCATTTGTTCTTTATATAAACAGATCGTCTTAGCAGTACATGACATATTTTTTTTATATTATAATCTTTTGGAAAATTTCAGTCATAGACCTAAATTTTTGTTTTGGAAACAAAGGTAAAAATGAGGTTTACTTTATATTTTCTTTTAGTATGGCATATAAAAATAAAGGTATGTGTTATTTTTTTTGTTTAACTGTTTTTTTTCCTTGTTATTTTGGGGGTAGGTTGGCATTTGAATTTTTCATAAATGTTATGCTGAGTGATTGGTTCTAGGATTGGAATTTTTAATGATTATTTTTTGATTTCTAAATATTTTTATTAGATTTTTTTTAGAAATCTGGATTTATTTTGTTTTTTAGACTCGTTCTTGTAATTTTTACCTTGTAAGCCAGAAAAATAACACAACCACTGTCCCTGGGTGTCTATGCTCACTTTTGAAAGAGGGTGCCATGGTTGGCATCTATGCTGGGCTTCAAACATGTGTCTAGGTTTATCTCAATGACAGTAGTCAGTGAGTCTCATCATCTCCTGTGTCTACTACAAAGACTCGTGCCCTTCATTCCGGAAAAAGACACCGTAGTAGTAGTAGTGGGAACACTAATAAACTCCAAGCTCGACTATGCTAATTCCCTGTACCTAGGTCTCCCAAAATACCAGTTTGCCCATCTACAAGTCGTCCAGAATACGGCAGCGCGGCTGGTAACAGGAAAAAAAAACTGGGAATCAATTTCCCCCTCTCTGAGGTCCCTCCATTGGCTGCCCGTCAAGGACCGAATCACATTCAAGGCCCTCTCTGCCTGACACACACATGTGTACAAGGCATCACCCCCCAGTATCTATGTGAGAAAATAAAATACCACAACCCCAATTGTGTTCTCCACTCAGCTAACCAAAATCTACTACAAATCCCCAAGGCCCACTACAAAAGCAAAGGAGAACGAAGATTTGCAGTTCAAGGACCTCGACTGTGGAACTCATTACCAACTCATATCCGAATGGAAGAGAATCACCAGGCCTACAGAAAAAAACTCAAAAGACCGATTTTTTTCTGAAGGCTAAATAGAAGGAAAATCGATGGCAAGCCCCTTCGAGGAGATTTAGTTTGCATTTGTAGCGCTATATAAGTTAATCACTCACTCACATGAGGTATAGGAATGTTATTAGCTTTTGGAGGGAAAATATGTTTTTTCTTAAGCTTCCAGGTAAGCTCACATCTAATGACAAGGGTACTGCATTTCTGGCAAGGTATACAGTTACAGTATCACACTAGGCTGGTCCATTCTTGCCTGTTTTAAATTAAAATGTATTTTTTGTACTTGCCAAAAATCTTCTTGGACATACTGTAGAAGAAATAATGCAGCAAACACACATAAGAACTGTTAAGCTGCAATACTATACATTTCAGTGATTGGGTTTCATTTATCTGTAAGGTGATTCTATACATGTCCCCTTCTGGTATTGACAAAAAATTAAATCCTCACTTGTCTTTAACAATTTCACTACTGGCCCATAGTCATTTGACATCCACAGAGGGGATCTCCCTTCCTGGGTGGACGTCATATGACGTCCTGGGCTTTGTACTGTGATATCCGAATGATGGGTGCAGCTACTGTAGAGGCATCATTCAGATATAATTCTTTAGTGCCGGTGATTCTGTGCACAATAAAAATGATCATAGTGGCTGTTCCACCACTTGATCGTTCTTGCAGGCGGTGAGAGGAGACGTCCCCCCCTCCCGCCGCCATCCGGTGCTTCTCTGGGCTCTCCCGTGCCATCGGGGGCCCGGAGAAAGAATCGTCCAGCGCAGGCTAGGAAGCATAGAGATGACTGGTGACCAGATGGTCACCAGTCATCTCTATGGCCGTCGGAGGCCCGGGCGCTATGTTATGACATCACTTCCGGTTACCCGGAAGTAAACAAAGCCGCGATTGCGGCTAGTAATCATGAGATCATGAATTTTTTTCACAATCTCATGCTTTCCAGCATGGAGGAGAGATTTGAGGTCTTATTGACCCCACATCTCTCCATAAAGAGGACCTGTCACACACATTTCCTATTACAAGGGATGTTTACATTCCTTGTAATAGGAATAAAAGTGAAAAAATTAAAATTAAAAAAAGTGTAAAAAAATAAATAAATTCGTAAAATAAAAAATAAAATAATAAAAACAAAAAAAATTAAATGCCCCTGTCCCCGGTAGCTTGCGCGCAGAAGCGAACGCACATGTAAGTCCCGCCCACATATGTAAAGGCTGTTCAAACCACACATGTGAGGCATCACCACATGCGTTAGAGTGCCAGCAACAATTCTAGCACTAGACCTCCTCTGTAAATCTAAACTGTTAAGCTGGAAAAATAATTCAAGCGTCACCTATGGAGATTTTTATGTACCGAAATTTGGCGCTATTCCGTGAGTGTGCGCAATTTTAAGCCTGACATGTTAGATATCTATTTACTCGGCGTAACATCATCTTTCGTATTTAACTTTAACTTTACTGTGTTGTTATTTTGTAATTCATGAAACCATGTTTTTTTTCAAAAAAAAAGGCATTTGAAAAATGATTGTGCAAATACTGTGCAAGATAAAACATTGAAATGACTGTCGTTTTACTCCCTAGGGTGTCTGCTAAAAAAAAAAAAAACATATATAGTGTTTGGGGGTTCTGCGTAATTTTCTAGCAAAAGAATGATGATTTGTACATGTAGGAGAGAAGTGTCAGAATAGGCCTGCTATTGAGGTGGGTATAAAAGCCTGGTATTGAAGGTGTTAAAACAATTTTTTACCATCCTTACCCCCTCCCTCTAACCAATCCTACTAGGCATGTTTCCCCCTTACATTGTGAAGCCACATATACCTAAGCACCCCCTCCAGGTCCCTCATTTATTTTGGTTCCGTTTGGGTTGACCACTGATCCAGTGCTGAGATTCCGACCTGATATCACAGCTTCCCTGTGAGGACATCATTCTTTTTGGATCCTGAGAGGAACCCCACTACTGGACATCTTTTAGGAAGTGTCCACATCATGCAGGTACTGACTTTGGATACCCAAAGAAGGACCCTTCCAGGAAGGAAACACAAAAGGGAAAAGGCTTGGGGTTGCAGCATCACATGGACTCCAGTTAAGGCATGTAAAAAGTGATTTAGATTTTTTTTTCTAGATACTAGAGGGGGAGAGAGTGAGGTGTGGGGTGGGCAAACAATGTACACACAATTAGGGCTTTAAAGATTAAATAATTTTGAGTGTTTAAATATAGGTACCCAATTCAGGCTGTGTATATGAATTGAGCAAATTTGTAATGTAGACTTTTCTTCTTTCTTAGCAAATCTGTCTAATTTGTAAATTATTTATGTAGCCCACACACTATGTTATATGCTACAATAGTTCCCAAAAAAGAGGGCAAATTCCACTAAACCCATGTGTGCACATACAATAGACTCTAAAAAAAATCTGTTACAAGATTTGTGATGCAGACATGTAGATCCTCTATGAGCAACATAAACTGCTATATGTTTCCCAGACAACTCTAGTTTAAGGGGTTGTAATTAAATGAACCTCTAAAGGGGTTGTAGAGGTAAAAAAAATCCCTTAATGGCTTCCTTTACCTTAGTGCAGTCCTCTTTCACTTACCTCATCCTTCGATTTTGCATTTAAATGTCCTTATTTCTTCTGAGAAATCATCACTTCCTGTTCTTCTGCCTGTAACTACAAACAGTAATGCAAGGCTTTCTTCCTGGTGTGGGAAAAGCCTCTTGAGGGGGCAAGCAGGAGGGTCAGGACGCTCTCTACTTTGCAGATAGAAAAAGGAGCGGTGTGTCAGTGGGCGACCAGACAATCCTTCTCGCCCCCTCCAGAGGCTTTCTCAACACCAGGGAGAAAGCCTCGCATTACTGTGTGGAGTTACAGACAGAAGAACAGGAAGTGAGGATTTCTCAGAAGAATTAAAAGCAAAATGGAAGGATGAGGTACGTAAAGGAGGACTGCACTACGGTAAAGGAAGCTATTTAGGGATTTTTTTTTTTACCTTTACAACCCCTTTAACCTCCCTGGCGGTATGATTCTTTCAGATTTTAGGTGCTGAAAGCGGTACCATTATTTGCAAGGAAATGTGGCGTTTTATACTGTAGGCCTGTAATTCTTAGGAATAACTCACTTGAATCTGACCAAACAAGAGTCTAATAGGCATCCCGGGTATGACATTTTTTTTAAAACAAAATTATAAATTGTAATATAATAAATACTTATAATTAATTATAACAAATAATAATATAATTATAATAAAAATTATTTAATATTGTAATCAACTCCAAATAACTGAAATTTGCTCAGTTGCAGAATTGTCGCTGTCATTATTATTATTTTTTTTTGACAAATTTCCCCACAAAATGCTATCGCTCAATTCTGCAAATGATTCTAATTTATTATCGCTGTTTTCTAGCTGCTCTAAAACCATTTTTGACATAAAGGGACACTTTTGGTTGCTATGGACAATCTACAGTTTCCAGGCAGAAAGAACATTTTTTTATTATATAAAAGTACATGCAGGACACTGGACAGACCACTAGGGACAAGGGGTGTGTGTATTTTTTACATACAGTACTGTAATCTATAATATTACATTGTACTGTATGTAATATGTTTGTTTACCTTTTTGAATATGGCACACGAGCACCAGCTCACTCACACAGCGCGGATTCATCGCTGGATCCAGGGACAAGGTAAGTAAACCCTGCCTGCGGATGCTGCGAGGTGAGGCGAGCCTGAGTCTGACTCGGGGTTACCGTTTGCAGCACAAAAATCTAACCCCGAGTCAGACTCGGGAATACCGCCAGGAGGGTTAAGGGCTCATTTAAACATGTAGCTGTCTTCTGAAGATATGCCATTGATCTTTCTTTAGAGGACATTTGTCAGATAGTAAGGAGGTGTTTATACTTCCATATGGCTGCCTTTGCAGATGGGGGGGGTTAGTTGTAGTGTTGAGCAGAATATGCCATATTCGATTTTGCGATATATCTCGAATATATAGTCGAATATTCGAGATATATTCGCTAAATACGAA